>CM052805.1:7207883-7235005 GCA_028533885.1 Nasua narica | reverse complement strand
TCGGAGGGGGAGATGAACCATGAGAGACTGTGGACTCAGCAACAAACTGAGGGTTTTGGAGGGGAGGGGGTTAAGAGGTTGGGTGAGCCTGATGGTGGGTATTGAGAAGGGCATGTATTGCATGGAGCACTGGGTGTGGTACATAAACAATGAATCTTGGAACACTGAAAAAATTAAAATTCAGTTTTAAAAGCAACTATTGTGTCACCTGTCCTGGAAGAGGACAGAAAAGGGGAGGCTCTGCTTCTAGAATCACCCTAACGAGAGATGTCATGCGATCAGTGGCAGACATTGAGCGCTGTTGAGCAGGAAGTGCTGTGTTACTCCATTTTCTTGAATGGGATCTTTGTTTCCAACACTAAGATATTGGCTCTATTATCATGCCCATTTTGCAGCTTAGAGAAACTGAGGCCCAGGTTAGGTGATTTGCCCAAACCCATGGCTAGGAAGTGGAATCGTCAGTATTTGAACCGAGATCTTAGTGACTCCCACATCTGGGATTTGTGCCATCCCCATTGTACGGCTTCGGGGCTCTGGCATTTTCCTGCTGTTTACAATCCTGCATGTAAGCTCGGTACCATTTGCTGGTGACAAAGTCTCTGCTTCGCGATAAGTGCTCATCTCCACGCTGACCTCCAGTCCGTGAGAAACGCTGACTCTGTAATGGAAGAAATTCTCCTTTATTGATTCCCTTTGTTTTCCTTCTCTAATGCAGCTGTTAGATTCATTTAAACAATGTAATTCATCAGAAGATGGCCAAACCTGGGTTTTATTGATACAGCGATCAATCAGTCGACTGTGTAATCCCACAAAGTCCTGGATGAATGGCCAGCCAGTCTGGGGAGGGTGCGGGGGTGGGGGGAGCCCTGAGACAAATCTAGCAGACGCATTGGACATTGCTAACTTAATCACACGGGAGATGTTATCAAGGCAGGTCCCCTCTGGCCTCTGGGCCAGCTGGTGACTGAGTCCATTAGGAACGAACTCGTGACTCGTCATTCCTGACCTTCCCCAAGTTGGGTTCCTAGGCCCCATGAGAAAAAGCTTCTGTGACCCAGTAAGTTTAGAATTTAGCTGCATGCTGGAGTAAGGCTGTGCTGTGTGGTGGACAAGAGACAGGGTCACACGACGTGACCCTCATTGGCTTATGATATAATTTGCATCCTATACAATGCATCCACTCTAAGTGTACACTTCATTGATGTTCAGCGTATTTGCAGAATTGTGCAGCCTTCACCGTATGCTAATTTCAGAGTATTGCCTTCTCCCCCAAAAGAAATCTGATGTCCATTAGCTGTCACCCCTCATTTCCCCCTCCCTCCCTCCATCTCTTAGGCAGCTACTCCTCATCTACTTTGTGACTCAATGAATTTGCCTTTTCTGAAAAATGCAAATGAAATTAAACAACATACGTCTTTTGTGCCCCATTTCTTTCACATGGCAAAATATTCTGGGGTCCATCCATGTTGTGGCACGTATTAGCATATCCTTTTTGTCGTGGCTGAGTCCTATTCCACGGTATGGATGGACCCTGCAGTGTTGATCCATTCATCAGTTGATGGACATTTGGGTTGTTCTCACGTTTGGGTTTAATGAGGAATGCTGCTATGAATATTCATGGACAAGCTTTCTGACAAATGTGTTTTCAGTTCATCTAAGGAGTAAATTGCTAGGTTGTATGATAATGCTATATTTCATATTTTGAGAAACTGTCCCACTATTTTTCAAAGTGACTAAATCCTTTTATATTCCCACCAGCAACAGGTGAGGGTTCTAATTTCTCCACATCCTCTCTGACACTGGTTATTGTCCCCTTTTTCTTAAGCCATCTTCATCGGTGTGAGGTGGTATCTCATCATGGTTTTGCTTTGCCTTTCCTTGATGGCTAATGATGTTGAGCCTTTTCATGAGCTTACTGGCCCTCTCTGTGTCATCTTTGCAAAAATGTCGATTCACGTCTCTTGCCCATTTAAAAAGGAGGTTGTCTTCTTAATGATTTTTAAGAGTTCTTTATATATGATGGGTACAGGTTTCTATAGACCAGTCATTTAACTCCTCAGCCTGTTTTTCCTGTAGACTGCACATCAGTATTTCATTCCAGGAAATCCAGTCTGCTATTCTCATCTTGTCTGTGTCTTTTTGTTGTTCTATAATCCTTTACTGTCAGGGAAGGGATTTGATGTAATGTACTTGCTGCCTCAAGAGAGTAAAGCCTCAGATCCAACAGAACTAGAGCAGAATCAGCTTTTCACAAACTCAGACCTATCCGTGCTCACTTTTAAAAGACAGATATTTCCTCTTTTACTTCCCACTCACTTGAAATATTTCCTTGGCCCCTTCTTCCTCCAAAAACCTCTTCATTTGAAATAAAAATTCCAGATTCTCAAGGCCTTGTAGGAGGGCTTGAGAGGCATACCAAAAAGAGGCACATGTGGAGTTTGCTTTTGTATTCACATCCCAACTATGCCACCTTCTGGCTGTGTGTCTCCAGACAAGTTGTATAACCTCTCTGGGCCTAACTTTCTTCAATTATCAAAGAGAAATAAAACTTAGTGTTGAAATGAGTAAGAGCATTAAGAAAAACATGATTGGTGAGTTAAATAATCACCTCCTGTGTGCACTGAAAATTCAATGAAAGAATTTCCTCTTCTCTCGGCTTATAGCACCTCGGTGAAATGGGGGTTATCGTCTCTATTTTAAAAGTAACAGAACAGAGACTCAGAGAGGTGAACTCACTAACCCTGCATCACACAGCCTGGGAGGGGCAGAGCCCAGGATTCCAACTGAAACCTGGCTCTCACCAGAGCCTGTGTTCTTCTTAATGATATGCGAAAGAGAGAAATCCAGCATTGTCTGTCATTCCATTAGAGTTACATATTCAGAGAAAAAGGAGTGAAATCAGAACTGAGAACCTCCCTGTAGGGGTCGTTTGTCTGTGATCCACTTGCTTTATGAGACCGATTTAATCTTTATCGAGCAAAGGCACTGCGCTAAGATCAGGATGCAAAACCAGGAGAAGTTCAGCTCTGAAGCCTTTAAACAAACCAGTGGCAAGCTTGGTGACTGATGACAGCATGTGCTGAGTGAAGCAGCCAGGCTGGCGTGCCGGTGGTATGCTTACGGCTTCGGTTCTTGAAGCATCAGTTGACGAATCTGTACAATGGGAGGGTTAATCGCTGCCGCTCCAGACTGGGGCGAAGGTGAGGGGTCTTAGCACAAGAAGATCCTGCCCTGAAGCTGGCATCTTACCCAGGCTGCGAGAGTGATCCTTGTCCCGAACCCCTGTTTCTACACATCCGCTTGCAGAAACCCCGAGCTCGTCCCTGCTGCCATAAGGCCGGAAGCAGTCTCCTCTTCTCCAAGCTGCAGGGGCCCGGGCTGCTCAGGGCGAGCCTGCCCCATGACTTCACTAGGAGGAAAAACAGACCCAACAAGCATGCCTTGGAATCGCACGTCTCCTCAAGGACGTGCCGAGCAATTGCTGTGCCCATGACTGCCATTTCAAGGAAGTGTCCTAACCACAGAACATGCTAGGACTCGGTTTTCCTGCCACCCCGGAGGGAAACCTGAAGGCACAGGGGGAACCTTCCACTGATTGTATTTTCAGGCACTTTCTGAATAAACTAGGGCCGTTGCTCTCACCGTTGTATTTAGGAATGGGCCAGAGCTCGCCCGGCCGGGCAGGGGGAGGTGGGTGATTTCATGAACGCCTTGAAAAATCCTCTGTTCCATCTGTCTGCTTCCAGATGGAAAATTCACTTGCCTTCAACACTCACTCCTTAAGGGGAATGTACGCTAGTGAGTGAGAAGGTGACGAATCACTAGATGAAAAATATTTAGGGGTTACGGAACAGGTGTGTGCCCAAACCCTGTACTGTGTATCCAAAGACGTTCAAGGCAGGGTCACGGTCATTATTACCGGGAAGCTGGAGCTTGACTGCCTGCGTGCACACCCACGCTCTGCCTCTTACCCTATAACCTGAGGCAAATGACTGAAGTGCTCAGAGCCTCGTTTTCCTCGTCTGAGAAATGGGGATAAATCCACGACTCATGGGGCTATGATAAGGAGGAAAGGATTCGAAGCCTGAGCCAGGAGCCCCTCGAGGTTCCTCGGTCTGTGCGCTCCTGGCTTTGGGAGTTGTTGGTCTTGTGCGCTGAAGGAGGCTTAGAGGCATCCCTGACACCCTCCCCACTTCAGCTGTGATAACCAGAAACTGTCTCTAGCCATTGTCCCCAGGTGTCCCCAGGGACACAGGACATCCTTGATAAGGGCCATCCTTATCAGCTTCCAACACCTGCCTGCCTCTCAAACCCTTGAACGAGGACAGAAAGTGCCACCCCAGAGTATGCCTTGTTGGCATAAGGATTATTTTAGGCTGATTATTTTGAAGAAACAGCAGACACAGGAGAAGCTCTGAAAAGCCAAGCAGAAGTTCCCCTTTTGGAAGAGACATTTATATTTATAGGGAAAAAAACCTCTATTCATACGGGTATCTTCCTCTCGGTACCCGGAAGAGAAAGTAACTAAATCTCTAGAAATTCTCTGCAAAGAAGACAAGGACCTAGAACTGCAGAACCACCTTACCCTTTTTTTTTTTCTTTTTTAAGGTTTTATTTATTTATTTGTCGAGAGACAAGCAAGAGAGCGAGCGAGCACAAGCAGGGGAAGCAGCAGGCTCCCCACTGATCAGGGCGCTGAATGCGGGGCTTGATCCCAGGACCCCGGGATCATGACCTCACCTGAAGGTGGACGCTTAACTGACTGAACCACCCAGGCACCCCAACCTCATTCTTGTTTACCGTGCTTTTCCTGACAACTTCCCCATTGCTGACTCCCTCCAGCCCCCCAACATCATCTTTTGTCTTGAGCTGGAGATGGCGTTTAAGCTAGTGGCTTGGGCCGTTCCAGGGACTTATTTGGTATTTCCTGGGTAGGTCCCATGTCTCCAGAAGGTAGACGTGTTACGGAACTATTTCCTTGTCTCCTGTTTATCTTTTATCATAGGGGTGGGTTTCATCAAGAACCTACAAGATTGGAGGGAAAATTATATTTCCTCCCCCACCACCTTTTGCCCAAATGGGAGTGACATGAGATTTCTGGACTGGGATGGGCTTTTTAGCAGCCCTTCATAAAGTCATTCGCATCTCTTCTGCCTCAAACTCCTCGTATGTGTGTCATCTTTTCCTTAGCTCTCCTATGTCACCTCTTCCAGGAAGCCTTCTCGGTTCCCTCCTCCCTCCCAGGGTGAGCATGCTGTATCTCTAGGCCCCCAGAGCTCCTGCACTTCACTCATTCATTTATTTATTCCTCCGTTCATTCAAAAAATAACCTCGCCTGGCATGCTGCGGGCACTGCCAGAAACACTTACTAGCACAGCATTATCACTGTATGTCTGTGTGGCTTTCCCACACACCCTGGAATCCTCCAGGGTCAGGGTTCCTGGGACACAGGAGGAGGGGCTGGTCGACAACCCAGTGTGGAGAGCTGGGGACGGGACAAGCGTGTGACCAGGGTCCTTTCCACGAGGACAGAGGGAATGACAGCTGAAGCCCAAACTTCTCTCCCCTGCTTTTCATCGGGTTCCCCAGGACACAGCCCGTGAAGCCACAGGCGCTGCGTCAGCCCCACTAAATAAGACCCGTTCTTTAAAAACATCGTTAGAAACTCATTTACCACAAGCCACCAAAGCCGCGTGAGGCAGAGAAAATCGGCCCTTTCCCGGCCATCTTTCTCTTGTTCCATTTTCTCTCTGAGTTTGTCTATTTTTTGCCTCATGTTTTGCTGATTCTCTTCATTTCCAAAGAATTATTTCTGCTGCTCCTTGCCGCCAAGTACCACACAATCGAGTGTGCGTTATCTGCGTGCCGCTCGAGGCGAACGGAATGCGCTTTCTGCACTTTGCAGGGGTTTTTGTTTCAGCACCCCAAGTGCTTGGAGCCCAGCCCTGTTCACGCATCGGCACCCAACTGTTGGAATCACTCGTCTGCATAGAAAATGCACATGGGGGTCTTTAATAGAGTTTAATAGCTTATGGTTTCCAAAACTTTGTCTCTCATGTTCCCAGTCTGAATCAGTGCTATCGGTTGGCGCTAAAAATAATTTTTTAACTTATTTGAAAATTGTCTTAAAAATGAAGTTATTAAAAGATTGTATTTATTTGAGAGAGAGCCCGCACAAAGAGAAGGGGAGACAGAGGGACAGCGACAAGCAGACTCCCCGACCCCTGAGCAGGGACCCTGACGCGGGGCTCGATCCTGGGACCCTGAGATCATGACCCGAGGTGAAGGCAGACGCTCACCCGACTGAGCCACTTGGGTGCCCCTTAGAAACGCATTTTTAAAAAATGATTCGTTCAAAATTTGCTTAGTTTTTAGCAGGAAGTCTCTCCAGTGTCTTTGTGCTCCTGTTGCTCTTCCTGTTCTGAGGAGACCAGGGCCAAGCCCCCGGGGAGAACTCAGGAGCCCACAGTTCACAATAGAAGACTCTGGGACCCGGAGAACTTCATGCTGCTAGTGACAGGCAGGATTTGTAGCAGAATCACTCTTGGAAGTTTTAATATGTTCGCTTTCTCCCACGTTCTTTGAGCCCTGAGAATGTCCTCGTACCTCCTACGAGGACCCATCTTGCGGAGGAGCAGTGGCAATCCTCTTGGATCTGCCTACTCTAGAAGCAAATTCTAGCCTTCATCGTCCTGAGGGTCATTAGGAGGGTTAAGTCTCACAAATGTATGTTTGCCCAGAAAGCACTTCATAATTATTAGCTGTCACTCTTCTTTCTTCCTTCACAACCTTTTAGTCTCCTGTGCCCTTTTCCCGACCCTAGCTGCTAAGTGAACATCGAGGACTGGGTCCACATTAGGAATGGTCGCGGCCTGGAGCACGCTGCCTGGCCCCGAAGTCAACAAGCTCTGGGTGGACGACAAGGCAGCCCCGGTAACAGGCTCAATGAATAAATGGTGTATTAGCAAATATCTTACCCTGCCTGGACAGTTCAATGCCTCAGGTTGTACAAAATGCACCTCTAAAGCCCCTGATGGATCAAGCTAATAGCAGAAATATGAGCCGTGGTAGCATATGAAGAAGGGAAATATTTAAGGGTAGATGGAAACTTTTGTCTCTTCAAATTATAAAGAGAGCAACGGCTTCTTTTCTGTGCTTTGGAACCATTCTATTTTTAAGTTAGGTTTTCTAATGTTTTGTTCTTCTGTCCAACCTGTGTGCTAGGCACTACGGTCAGCGTCCCGGCGGGTAAAGGGTGGTGAGAGCGTACTCTCCCTTGTGAAATGAGCTTTAAGTTAACGGAAATAACATCAGCAGCACCTATATACGGGTCTTTCCTTTGAGGTAAAAGGGGGTGGAGGGGGCCTGGCCCCCCCTTGGTGAACTCGTGTGCCTCATTTGGGCTAATGAGTGTCCCACTTCTCTTCTGAGCTGGGCCATTCATTTGCTTTGTGAGACCTCACCCCCACCCCGCCCTGCTGGTCTCTTAATTCTTCAGCTCTGCAGCTGGGGACATTCAGTGTGATGGCAGCCCCAGAACTCCCCTGCTGACTTCCAGGGGGCATGCAGCAGGTAGAAGGAGGACAGATTTGTTTTCAGCTGCTGAGGTTTTCTAGGTTTGGGGATGTTTGTTACTGCAATATAAGCTAGCCCGTCCTGACTCATACAAAATAACCTCGTCTTGGATCCTTCCTGTGAATCAGACGCTGTTAACTGCATTACAAAAATGAGCCCATTTGATGATTGTGATCACCTAGGAAGCGATTCTTTGGCAGGTTTCTAATCGAGGGCTGGACGTGGAGAGCCGGGGGTCACACTGAGTAAGCTAAGCCCGGACGGACACAGGGCTCTCTGAGTCCCGAGACCTGTTCTTTCCTTCTGTCTCCTGCCACGTGGCCGCCTATGGCTGCCTCTTATATAAATCAGTGGGGGCTGTGGGAGGGGAAAAAGAAGCCATCAGGAAGAGGGAGAGATGATCCAGCCGGATCGGGGGGCCAGTGACTTTGGTGGGGAGGTAGAGAGGGAAGCTCCCCTGGGAAGCACAAGTGAGTCTGCGGTAGGCACCAGACCACCATGCTGGTCCCAAGATTCCAGGCTCCTGGTTGTCATATCCTGCACGACCCTCTCCCTTTGAGCGTGAGCAGGAGGTACAGTATATCCCAGGCAATAGGGGGACCTCGACGAACTACAGGTGGTCTCCCACCAGCAGCCAGCAACACATTGGGCCCTCCATTCTCTGGCGCAAGCCAGAGAATCCTGCCCATCCCCCAATGAGTCTGGTGGCAGACTCTTCCCCCGGTCAGACCTCTTGCGGAGAACATGGCCTGGCTGACCCCCTGTGGTGTTGTGAGGATCTGAGCAGAGGGCCTAGCTATGCTGTCCCCCAACTTGCAACGCCCAGAGACCGTGACATAGCAAATACATGTCATTTTAAGCCCTGACATTGGCGGTTCATTTGCTCTACACCCACAGAAAACTAATACAAAGTCCAGGATGGAAACTTGGCTGGAAAGCCGTCCCAAGAGGCAGGAAGAGGAGCTGCTGAGGAGGCAGGACTTCGCGCCTCCAGTCGAGGGCACGGGAAGGGAGGAGAGGCTTGGGGTCTGCAGGGTGGCAGACTAACGTGTTGATTTTAAGTCACAAATGAAAAGACTTTGTGGACCTTCCGGCAGGGAGGTGGCGTGATGCCAGGAACACAGATGGGTTTTGGGAAGATTGGCCTTGAAATGAGCTGTGGGGTTTGGGATGTGTAGTGGGTAGAAAGTCACATGCCCCCCCCCACAAGAAAAAGGACTGTCCCCAGGCTCACCCCAAGAACCATGTGACCATGACCTACTTCGGTAAAAGGGTCTTTGCAGATATAATTAATTGAGAATCTTGGTCTGAGATCACCCTGCATTATCTGGATGGGGCCCAAATCCAATGACAGGTGTCCTTCTAAGAGCAGAGCCTAGAAGGAGATTAGACAGACAGGGGAAGACTCCAAAAGGGAGAAGGCCATGTGGCGTCGAGAGGCAGAGTTGGAGGGATGCATCTGCAAACCAAGGAATGCCAGGGATCGCTGGCAACTCCCGAAGCTGGGAGGGAAGCAAGGGTTGGAATCCCTCAGAGCCTCCAGAAGGAACCCACCCTGCCCATACCTCGACCTCACACTTCAGGTCTCCAGAGCCAGGAGACGATAAATGGATGTCGTTTTGAGCTGCCAATTGGGTGACAGTTGGTCACTGCAATCCTAGGAAGCTAACAGAAGAATCGGAGGGAGAAGATAGAGAAGGAATCGCAGTCAGACAGGAGGACACTGTATGGGCCACACGGGAACCGTGAACACATCAAACCAGAGTGGTGGTGGAGACGGAGGGAGCACAGAGGACTCTCTCGACCCACATTTTCACCTGCAACCTCCCACTTTCCCCCCGCGTGTTTTACTCTTTACTCATGGCAACTCATTTGCTGAATGGCCCGTGTCGTGTGCCGAGTCCCGCACACATGGGATGCATCATTTGGTTCACGTAATAAAAACATGTTAGAGTCGAGATGATCATTATTCCCATTTCTTGGATGAGAAAACCGAGACCCGGGGAGTCGAAACAACTTACCTCCGTCCTTGGCATCGGTAAGCGGCAGAGCCGAGGTGGAGAAGCCTTCCACCAAACACTGTGCAGTCTCTGAGCTCTTTCTTTCATAAAGAGGCTTCATAAAGTGTTCTTCGATGTGGGAATTCAAAGAATCCTGGAAACACAAACACCAGGCTTGGGTCTATGCCTGTAGCAGCCTCTGGGTACAGCCGGAGTGCTAATTAGCATTTGTTGATCGCCTCTAATTACCCGCGACTCTCTGACAGTTTGAGTTCATGAATGCTAATGTGAGGGCAAAGTCAGGAGAAGTTGGAAGCGGAGGCCTGGGGCTGACAGAAACAAAACTTTGTGTCTCAGCTAACCCGGTGGCTTTGGTGACAAATGACAAGGAGATGGGGTTAAAAACGGGACTTGACATGAAGATGACCACCCACCACAGGACCTCCTTTCCCACCTGTTCTGGCCTTGGAGAAAGTCTTGTGAGAGTCGCCTGGTCCAGGGACTCCTGAGTTTGGAGGACTGATGTCATTTTAACATTTGTATTGCAGAAGTTCGTAGAGTACAAGTATTGTCTTTTGCCAGCCTGGAAACCCCTTTGTCTTTCATAATAAGACCTTGGTTTTGCTTGGGAAGCCCCTGACCCTGACTGTATTTGTGTGATCCTGCTGTAGTTGCTCTCCCTACCCACCCTCACCTCCCCCCAAGGTCCCCACACTCCCCAACGCATTCCAGCAGTGTCCCGCCCCAACCCCGCATCCGTACGTCAGATGTCACCAAAAAACTCTTGACTGATCTTCCTTGCCTGCACAGTCCGGCCCTGGGCCAATGCCAGTTGGGGAAATGAAGGTCTTTGACCAGCCTTGGCCACCCCCAGAGCGGAGGGGAGGTAGGGCCGGCAGGTGCCTCGGTGAAGCTCACTCCCGGTGGAGGATGAGTAGTTTCCCCAAGGCAGGTAAAATCCAGATGCCCCCCAGAGCTCCTTGAGGCTCAGGATGGCTTTCCGTCCTTTGCAGACATGCAGAAAATTGACTTGATCATTAGACTTTTCAGACTTGGAAGGGCACCCAGCTCTTCTGTCAGTGGTATCATTGGCCAAGTCTCATTCCTTGGAAGACTTAAGTCTAATTTATAAGCATGTGTTGATCACTTACAGGCATGCTGCTGTCAAGACACAGGCCGACGGACTCGCTTGGGCTGTGGAGATGCTTGGGGGCCCCCCATAGCCCTCCAAACATAGGAGACAGGAAGAGTTGGTGACTCCTTCCATCCAGCCACCATCCTAGAACAATCTCTCCCACTTTTCCTGTCTCCCAGTCTCCCTTAGGAGACTTAGGAGAATGGATCTTAGATCCATTCTTTTGACAGGGAGATTCATTTCATGTCCATTCATTTGATAGAGAGAGACATTTGACAGAGACACATTTGATGAGAGAGACATTTGACAGAGAGAGACACAGCGAGAGAGGAAACACAAGCAGGGGGATCAGGAGAGGGAGAAGCGGGCTTCCCACTGAGCGGGGAGCCCGATGCGGGACTTGATCCCAGGACCCCGGGATGATGACCTGAGCCGAAGGCAGACGCTTAACAACTGAGCCACCCAGGCGCCCCTCTTAAATCCATTCTTGATGCTTCTTACTACCTGGCCAATTGTTCCTGACTTGAAGCTACCCACATCACTCCCCTTCTTAAATGCCATTGAGTTCCCATCTTCCTAGGTCACAGTCTAGGATTCTCACCTGGCATTCGTGGCTCTTTCCAGCCCATCTAGAACCTGCCTTCCCAAAGACATGCCTTGTCATGCTCCCACGACAGTGAGCCGGTTTTTCCCTATATGTGCAGGCTCTTTGGTACCTCAGGGCCTTTTCCCTGTGTGGCTGCATCCAACTGGAACACCTTTGTTCGTGCACGATCTTTAAAACCCTGCTCCCTTAAGCTTACACTCTAAGGTAGAAAAATTACAGAAGCTGTAACATAGTGGTTAAGAGCACAGACTCTTGATGTCCAACTTCCAGCTCCTGCGACTTACGAGGCACAATTTTAGTTAGCCTCAGTTTCCGTATCTGTAAGATGGGGACAATAATAGCACCTTCCTCTCGAAATTGTTGTGAGGTTTAAATGTGGCAAACTATCCTTAGAGCAGTGCCTGGCACCCCACGGAGCCTGAGAAGTGATGACTGTTGTTTTTATTCATTCCCATTTCTGGCTTCTTGTAAAATGGCTCCTCTTTGAAGGTAGTGACGTGGCTGCTTCCCCTCTGTTCCCTTGGGGTTTATTATTTGCTCTCTTGTCTTCCCTATGCTGCAAAAAGGAGACTGAGTTTCTGAATATTGTGAGCATTTACAACACGCCCCCCGCCCCCGTTCAGTGTGGGGGAAACTCATGCAGGAGCAAATCTCAGCAGGTGGGTAAACTGAGTCAAGGCAGGGGGCTGGAGCTGTGGCAAAAGTACCACCGTTAGGGACCGTGAGGATTTCTTGCCAACTCTGCCTGCCTTGTGACTCGGCTCCACTGTTTGAACAGGTAGGAAGGCAGCACCTGTGCGGGGTGAGACGGGGCCCTTGGCACACAGGGACGTAGTGAAGGGAGGGGTGCGTGGAGTGGGATGAGCCATCTCTTGGGCGACTGGAGGAGGGCCAGGGTGCAGAGCGGTATTTAACCTGTCTGCTCTTACTCCCAGTAGCTGGGCTGTAAATCCTTGTACCTCTGACGAAGAATAACCCATCTAATCTGAAATTGCATTTTGGTCAAAAATAAAAACAGGCTGGGTAGGAAGAGAGAGAGCTGTGTTGTCTTTGTTTCCCAGCCCCCCCACACACACACACACATTCCCTTTTATTGCAGGAATGTTATTGCTGCTTCTCCAGCTGTGATAACTCTTTTCAGGGATATTAAGAGCTTTCTTCTGTCTTAAACACACCAACACGAGAATTGATTCTTTCTGATCTACCTGTTTGCAGATATTGAGCCCAGTAACAACTGGCATTTATATATTGTCTTAAATATACATTATCATTGGGCCCTCAGGGAAGCCATTGGAAGTAATCATCTCCATCACAGATGAGGAAAGGCAGGATCAGAGAGGTTAAGCAACTTCTTCGGGATCACACAGCCAGGGGAAGAAGGCAAGCTGCTGTCAGGGAAAGAGCCTCACTTTGAGGCCAGAGATCTGGGTTCTGTTCTCTGCCCTGCTACTGAACAGCAAGGTGACCTTGGATAAGTGATTTTACCTTTCTGAATATCATTTTCTAGTTATTAAAATGGTATAGTCTGGCCTGCTTCACAGACTGATTAGAAGTGGAATGAAACCGAATATAAAAAGGTCTTAACATCATGTATACTGCTTTCTGTCTGCTCCTTTCTTTTTTCTTCTTAGTAGTGTTGAAGAGAGTTGTAGCTTGAACCCACATCCCCCAACCCATGTTGCTTTTGCCTCTCCATGCTGCCTGGAGCCTTTTCCTTTATGCTCTGCCACTCTGATAATACAGTGACAGGGGGTCATGCCTACTTGTATGCCATTTGTGACACAGCGAGGGAGATCCCAGGTCCTAGAGGAACCTGTGTGACTTCATTGGCCAATGAGCGACCTCTGTGCAGCTTTAGGGGGATGGTGAGTCCAACTTTGAGTATGATGTCCATGTTAAATTGCCTGCAGGGCTCCAAGCAGCACTATCCAGCCGGGAGACGGGATCGCTAAGCTTTGGTTGCAGATCTATGACTCACTGGCATACAAGGGGGCAGGACCCGATGCCTGCTCCCGGGAGTCTCCAAGGTGGTGGGGGGGAGGTGTGGCATAGACAAAAATAATTATAATGTGGTCTAAAAGAAGACAAGTGTTGGACTATAACAGATCAAGGCAGATAGGACCGCTGTCCTCACAGAGCTTAGGTTACAGTGAAATTGAAGAGACAGGAATCAAATTATCATTCAAATGTAGGCTAAAAACTGAAGCACCAAACTCTCCGAGCAGATTCTGGGTGCATCCCAGACTCATTCATTGATTTTTTCGTTCTTAAAAAAGATACTTATTCTGCTTCTGCTGTATGCTGGAGATAACGGTGGTTAGTAAAAGAAGATCCAGTCTCTTCCTCCCAGGGTGCTTAGAGTCTGTGGGAAGAGGCAGATAGTAACTGTGAAGTATATGTAAAATGGCAATGTGATAAGGGCTGTAATGTAATAAGCAAATGATACTAGAAAGTTTTAACCTAGATAGGGAAGTTGGAGAGGACTTCCCTGAGGAAATGATGTTAATTCTGGGAACCAAAGGATGATGAGGTGTTAATTAGGTGAAGAAGGTCGGAGAACTCAAAAGAACAGCATAGGCAAAGGTTCTGTGGTGAGAAGAGCATTGTGCATATAAAGAATTGACAAAAGCTAGTGTAGTTCCAGTCAATGATCATCCACCCCCAATATAAAGTCCATCATGTATCCCCATTAATAACACATAATTAGGTCCCATAGTGCTTAGCTACTTTGATACTTAAGTCAAAGTGATCTGTCTACCCCCCGCCTGTGATTGACCAACAAACTCAAGATGCCAGTGACTATAGGTTACACCACTGGTTTGTTAACATGGTTTTTCTTTTTTTTTTTCTTCTTTTTTTTTGTAATTCACCCTCACTCTTTATTCCACAATCTGAAATACTTTCCACAGTTTGTGAACATTCCCAAGTTTTATCAGTGTCTAATATAATGTCCAGTCATGCTAACATAGTTTTTCTTAAAAAAGCTAATGAAATCTCCATTACCACTTGAAATTAATATACCAGTTTCTAAACTTTGTATTTTGGAGAACTTTAGGTTTACAGGAAAAACATAAATTGAAAGATGCATTCAGTACCTCAAAACATAAAGGAGCTGCGTCTTGGAATGGCAGGAGTTTCTGCGATTATGACGATCTCAGATAACGCTTACTGAGTTTTTGCTGTGTACCACACACTGCGCTAAACACTCTTGATTTAAAACTCAGACAATACAGATGGAGAAACTGAGGTGCAGGAATATTAACCGGTTTCCCTTGAGTCCCCCTGTTAGAACTGACCAAGTCAGGACATGAATGTGGGCAGGCTGGCCCCAGAGCTCTATAACCATGACATGTGACCAGGCTTGATAACCTGGCCCAGCTCCAGTCCCCAGGAGAGACTTTTCCGTTAGTCACGTTTCGAAACTGCTGATGACCTCAGTGCCAGTGGAGGAGGCTGAAGGGGGGCTCAGTCCTTACCCAGTGACCCTTCCTGTGCTTTGCGCATGCCTCTTCTCCCCAATACTCACCCTCATGCGGACGCGGTATGACGTGATGATGTCATAGACTCCCTGGCCTCAGAGGAGAAGATGGTCACCTCCAGGGTCAAGACCAGCTGGGTCATACTGGTGGCACAGATCTGCTGTGTGAGCACCCGGAGCTTGACATTCCAATGGGTCGGGGGCCCAGGGGCCTTTGAGGGCCGCGTGAGAGTTCACGTTCCCATCCAAAAACTCAAGTCATCTCTCCTCATCGACCTTGTCCGCAGAGGCAGATTCTGCCAGCATAAGCACGGGGAAACACATAGGGGTGAATTCATTCCAAATATTTTTACCTTTTGCATCACTCTGTGTACTTTTACAAATCCTGAGAGGGAGGAGCTAAGTGGGCCAGACTGTCCGTCACCCACGTGTTGGGTTTGGATGGGTCACCTAGGCTGACGGTCCCGCCAAAGCTGTATTCGATGGGTAGCTCGCCAAAGGAAAACAGATGTTGGTCACCGAGAGAAGGGGGATGGTTCCTGAACAGGTGGCCGGCACCCATAGGCACCCACTGCAATCCTCACCATCCTGGGAGAATCCTCCTTCCTTCCTGAAGACCCTAGTGAACCCTTTAGGTAGGTGCTTAGACTATTAGACCCTCTGGCCTGGTGTAGTGAAAGGCTCCAGGTAGGTTGGAAGGGATGATTTGGAATCATAGGTGTGTGCTTTTTTTTTTTTTTTAAGCAAACTTTTCTTGAGTACTTACTGTGTGCTGGACCCTCTGGGGTGATACAGAGAGTAATCAGATGTTTCTTTTTTAGTGGGGAAGACCAACATAGAAAAAAATGACCTCTTCCCCACACAGATTATGATAGGTGCTAAAATAAACGGACAGATGTCTAAGAAACAGAAATGAGGTTGACGTTGGCACTGGGGGGACAAGGGAGTTGGAAAAGGCTTTCCAGGAGGGGGTGCCATTTTTGCTAAGCTATTGATGTAACAAACGGCTGTTGAGCATCTGTCTCAGAAACGGGGGACACTACAGTGAGTAAGAAAGACAAGGTCCTTGTTTTCGTGTGGTTTCCACACAGGTTCTAGGGAGTGCCATTCTAACTTGTCCACATCACCCGTCCAGCTCAATGCCTCACCCTGCCTTCACTACTACTCCCATATGGTTTTAACCACTCAGTAAGTGTTTCTTCTCAAATAAGTGGCTCATGTTCTCTCTGGCGTCCATGGATGTGCTTATGCTGTCTTCTTGCCTTGGACCCCTTCCTCATCTAATAGCAGCTCTTTGTAACTACTCCCCATGAAGGCTTTCCCGGAGCCCCCACTTCCTCTTCTGCCTGGGCTAGGTGCCCCCTCTGTCTCCTTGAAGGCACTGGATTTATTTTATTTTTAAGTACGCATTCATGAAAGGTTTGATGAGTGAATGAATGAACACTGGAGAAAGCCCACACTGAGATCTAGGTCTTTGTTCTAGTCTTGCCTCAGCAATCAGATTACCACGTGACCTGTGGCAAATCTGTAACTCTGACCCTCTGTTTCTTCACCTATGTTACGGAAGTGTGGACTTGAAACTCTGGAGGGTCCTCTTCCTACTTATGAGCTCCTATGCCTCTGCCTCCTCCCTCTCTCTCTCTCTCTCTCTCAAGAGAATTATGATGGTCTTCATGGAAGTAATACTTGACGGTTGTAAAACATTTAAATAATTTAGTGAAGTACAGAGAAGAAATGCCAGGCTTACCCGAAATCCCACCACCCAGAAACATTTGAGGAAGACCCCTCCAGACACCTTTCTAAGCTTATATACTGATAGATAGAAGGTCAACAGATAGAAACAAAATTATTTAAAAAGGGGATCTTAGTATCCTGACTTTTTGGAAATACAGTACTATTTTTCTCCTGGGGCTCCTGATGGTCCCGTTGGTTGAGCATCCGGCTCTTGATCTCAGCTCAGGTCTTAATTTCACGGTCGTGAGTTCAGGCCCTGTGTTTGGCTCCACCATTCATACATACATTTTGTCCTGGACATAGCAGAAGAAAAGAAACTGAAATGAAATTTAAGGAATTTCTGGACCTCAGAATCTTCTTACTCTGACATTCAGCACTTAGGAGGTTATAGCCCACCAAACACCAACATTTCAGATGCAGAGAAATTTCATGTCATGGGGTAGAATAGGAGGTTTTTAATTTTGACTGCAGCATCTCGAGCCCCAGGTTAGAAGAAGAGACTGAGGGGCCCCGACAGTCCGGGTCTAGCAGGCATGTGAAGGCATGATGGATAACTTAGGCCCAGCCTTGGACCATAATTGATGGCAGCACGGTGTTGACCCAAACTATTTACAGCAGAGACCCAATCTCTGAGGCTGTCAGCGGGGGCCTGGGGTGGACCCCGTGAGCCTGGGGAGCTAATGCATCTGACTGCTTGAGAAGTTCTCCCGGGTATCCAAAGTGATGGAGGGCAGATGGGGAAGATGTTCTAGAAGATCTGGAGACAGTGTTCTGATTTGATTCCGGGGGAGAGAGGAGAGGACCTTCCGGCAATAAATGATACGTTTGGCTGAGATGGGCCCATCCCGACCCCAGGCATGTCCCAGTTACCTCACACCCCCCCCCCAACCCGGCCTCTGTAGACGGAAGCACTTGAGGTCTGATTTTATCTGTTCAGAGGTGGGGATGGCTACGATGGGAAACCGAGATGTCTTGACTGACGAAGCAAGGGTTGAAGACAGCATGGGTGGGACACCGGCTGTGTTTCAGGGCTGGGCACAGCAAACAGGCGCTGTCACTGTGGGACGGGGCAAGTCCCAAAGTTCTGGGTTTGGATCCGGGGTCTGCCCTTGACTAGCTGTGCCAACTCGGGCAAGTGCCTTCACCTCTCTGTGCCTCAGTTTTCTCACTTGGTGGAGATGAGACCAGTAACGAGGGATGGAGTTGGCTGGGGGTGTGAAGCAGTTGGTATACACAGGGTTCTCACGAAATGAAAGCTCATTTTTTGACCTTCAGGGAGTCCAGGGGTCTCTTTGTATCTCCATTTTATCATAAGAAATGTGCTAACAATATGGTAACAGTACTTAACAGTGAGTATCATGTGTTGGATTCTTGGTGTGTGGTGCGCATACACCGATGAGGGGCATGAGGAGAGTTTCGTAAGAGGATTACGCACAAGGATAGGAGGCAACTTAAGGGATGTGATGAAGTCCCCCCACTCGGCCAGTGAGAAACCAGAAACCCTCAGCCTGAAGGGGTGAGGGAGCCCAGGGCGCCATAGTCTGAGGGGTTTCAGCTCTTAGAGCCCAGAGAGGGCAGAGAAGGGTGAAGGAGAGGCCCAGCACAACTGCACAAGCCCCATTTTATTTCATCCTTGCTGCGACCCTGTGGGCGAGGACCGTTGGAACCCCATGTGTGCAAGAAGGGACGGAAGCCTAAGAGCGTGGGAGCCTCATTGGGGTCTCACAGCTGGTGGGTCACAGAGCCGGGGCCCAACCTGGGTCTGCCAACCAGGGCTCTGCAGAGACACAGAAGTGAGAGCAGAGAGAGAGAGACGGAGGTGTAGGCATGCTCATAGGAAGAGATTTACTTCAAGGAATTAGGGGCTGGTAAATCGGAAACCCCAAAGGCAGCCCATCAGGCTGGAAGCCTAGGCAGAGATGGGTACGAGTCATGAGCATTTCTTCAGCCGGAAACTTTGGTTTGGCTCCTAAGTGTTTTAAACTGAGGGAAGGAGGCCAACTGACATTATAGCCCATACTCCCCTTTACCTAAAATTGCTGATTATCAGTGGTAATCACATGTACAACCTGCCTTCGGAGCAGCACCTAGATTAGCCTGTGACCGGGTGTCACAGCCTGGCCAGGTCAAAACATAAAACCAACATCGCAGCAAAGCCTTTCTCTGTTCTGTTACCTCTGCCCGGGTCTCCCTCCCAGCCTTCTCACTTTTGCAAGCCTTAGAGGCACAACCTCAATGCCCCCCCCCTCCATGAAGCCTCCACAGATTTCCTCAAGCAGAGCAAGAGCCCGCCCCTAACCCCACCTTGTGTCTCATGGCACTTCTGGCCCGATTCTGCCTTAACATTGATCACACAGCACAGCCCAGCACCGTTCCCCTCCGACTAGACGTGGGGGCAGACACTGGGGGCTTTCCCCAACCCGGCAGCCCTAGTGTCTGGCCCATGAAAGGGGCTCAGTGAGTATGTAAGTGAGCCTGTTTGTAACAGAAAAGAAGGAGAATGCGAAGGTTTGAAAAACTGCGTGAAGCCCAGTGGAGATACAGGGAGATTTCATTACTTAGAAAACCCACCAGCGTGTACGTTTCACTCTGCACCGCCGTGGTTTCCGTGTGCCTCCCACCCCGCTGCCCGGAGCCACGTCAAGGCAGGACTGCCACGGGCCAGCTGAGCCCGTCATTAAAGAGCATGTGTGGGCCGGGGGCGAAGGCAGGCAAGTCTGCAGAAAGTCACCCGCGGCCACTTTCCGTGAGAGGCTCTGCAATTGGTACTCCGCAGTAGGTGGCATTTTTCAGCTTCCTGCTGGAAAACGCCAAGTGGTTGTAAATCATTCCACTGCAGCTGTCTACGTGGTAAGTGCCCAGGAATTGGGAAGGGATGTGGGGACGTGCTCCCACCCTCAGCAGTCACTCAGGGCTATTTCTGATGCTCAGCAATTTATGCTTAGATGCAGTGGTCTTGGTCCCTCAGCTCGTGAATCAACGGGAGTCAGGGCAACAGTTGTTCTTAGGCTGGGGTCCACAGTGAGAAGATGCCAGGGATCAGACTTCCTGGGGAAGCAGAGCCTTCAGGACTCTAGAGGTGTACGGATCCACCTCCAAGCTCAGTCAGCCTTAGGGAAATTATTCAAATGGTTTGATCTTTGTTCTACCCCTATGTTAAGTGGAGACAAAAGTATTAGCTACTGGGGCGCCTGGGTGGCTCAGTGGGTTAAAGCCTCTGCCTTCGGCTCGGGTCATGATCTCTCGGGGTCCTGAGATCGAGCCCCATATGGGGCTCTCTGCTCAGCAGGGAGCCTGCTTCCTCCTCTCTGTCTGCCTCTCTGCCTACTTGTGATCTCTCTGTCAAATAAAATCTTTAAAAAAAAATATTAGCTACTACATGGACTTGTGAGGCTTAAATGAATGCCATATAAAGCATTTAGAACAGTGGCTGGAACATGGCAACCACTATATATGTGTTTGCAATCATCACCGTCATCATCATCTCCATTGTCACCACCACCACCATCACCACCATCATCATCACCATCACGATCATCATCATCACCGTCATCACCATCATCATCACCACCATCATCATCATCACCACCATCATCATCACCACCATCATCATCACCATCTTCACCACCATCACTACCATCACTATCAGTACTGCCGTCACCATAACATCATCACCACCATCACGATCATCATCATCATCGTCACCACCATCATCGTCACCACCATCATCATCACCACCATCATCATCACCACCATCATCATCACCACCATCATCATCACCACCATCATCATCACCACCATCATCATCACCACCATCATCATCACCACCATCGTCATCACCATCTTCACCACCATCACTACCATCACTATCAGTACTGCCATCACCATAACATCATCACCACCATCACTACCATCATCACCATCATGATCATCATCATCACCGTCATCACCACCATCACGATCATCACCATCATCACCATCACCATCATCACCATCTTCACCACCATCACTACCATCACCATCACCATCATCATCACCATCTTCACCACCATCACTACCATCACTATCAGTACTGCCGTCACCATAACATCATCACCACCATCACTACCATCATCACCATCACGATCATCATCATCACCACCATCACTATCAGTATAACATCACCGTCATCACCACCATCACCACTGTCACCATAACATTATCATGGTCATCAACACCATCATCATCTTTTAGTCATCATTATCATCTTGGAAAATATTTACTTAATTATTTTATGTACCAGGTTCTGTACTAGGTTCAGAGAGTCTCTGAGATTGAAAGATAGGGTCCTATAACAGGAAGCTGGGCATGTGGACATCAAGAGGTGCTACAACAAAGGCTTGCTCGGGTGCCCAGAGAAGAAATAGAGGAAGCCTTCCAAGAGGAGCTGTGTTTGAACTGGTTCTTTTAGAAGGTCAAAGAGGAGAGGACATTGATAGGACAGACTAGGAGGTGCTGTTTGGGGTACGAGATAATACTGCAGGTGAGGAAAGGCATGGAGACTCAGGCCTGCAAGGTGCAGGCCGAGAGCTGTAGGACCTGGCACAAAGCCTGGTCAGGGACTCAGCAAAGCTGATGCCTCCTGAGATCATTCTTAAGGTGCATATGTGGCCCCATCCCATGCCCAGACTCTGGGCGTGTGATCTATGTTCTATATGGATGAAAGTCTCTGCTGTAAGCTATCTTCACAGCTTTCCTCCATAATCTCCATAGGAGTGTGGATAGCATCCAATGGTTAAATCCCAGGTAACTTGGTCCTGGATTTCTTCTTCAGCCCATGTGAGCTCATGACCCAGAAGATTTACCACGCAAGTGTTTTATGTGCTTTGGCTCTCCTCATGCCTGCAGTTGAAAGTGTACCTGTAACAGCTCTCACCGAATGGTTTCTATTTTATGTTCCTGGCACCGATCAGGATCTTTTCTATATAGTACATTACTAAATTATCATGAGAGCTGCAGGGGGGGAAAATTGACTTAGCCTACTTAATAGACGAGAAAACTGAAGCTTAGAGACCTTAACTGGCATGTCCAAGGTCATGCAGGCTGTGATGGGCAGAACTGGGATTTGAATCTCATTCTGCAAAATCAATCTTTTTATCACTCTGGCGCTACACTGTCCAATATGGCGGCCACTAGACATGTGTGGCTATTTACATATAAATGGAAAATAGCTCTGATTCACTGAAATTAAAAATTGAGTTCCCCCATTTGAAGTGTTCAATGGCCTCACGTGGCTAGTAGCTGTTGTATTGGATGGCGTCAGATATTTCCCTCAGCACAGAAAGTTCTATGGAGCAGCGCTGCTCTGCGGAACAGACAACATCCTTCCTATGTCTGTCTTGTGCCATCAGGAGATCATGCCTCATTTAGCTGTAGCTTTGCAACATCATCCTTAAGACACTCTGGAGATCCACAAACCTCCCCCATAAGGTAACCAACCAGAATAACCCATTTAGAAAGCAACTGGGGAATATGAATGATGAAAGGTGCAATTAATCAAAGTCAGTGGAATAGAATGAAGCCACAGTACGTGGCAGCTGGGCCACCTATGAGAAGTGTGCTAAGGAAAGAGCAGGCAAGCCCAGGTGAGCATTAGGTCACCCTCCCCTGGCCTCAGAACCACAAAGGTATGTGTGCCTACCAAGGTTTTGTTCAGGGGCTCTCCATAGCTCTGGCCTTGGCTCCCATACCCTGCATGGATCCATTCGGCTTCAACAGAGCTCTGCGCCTGCCGGGAGCGGGGCGAGCTGCGACCACCATGGAGAAGCATTCGTTCGGGATTTTTGACTTGACATCTTGGTCTTGAGAACTGGGGTCGGGTCTGACTCTGCATCTCTCTGAGATCTGGCCCAGGGCCGTTGGCGGTCCTGGACCTCTGTTACCCATCTGGAAAATGAGATCTCAGAAAATGTGATGATCCAGTGAAAGGGTATTTTGGAAAACCGTCCTGCTCTGAAGGTCACTGTTGGAACTGAACTTGAAGGTACTTCCTATGGCACCAGTGAATGTCAGATGACAGAGAACTGGGGGTAGGGGTGTTCATTCCACTCACGTGTTCGTTGTGTCTACGAGAGCAGGTGGGCCCGGGCTAACGCAGCTTACCGGAGTGACACACGGGGCCAGAGAGACAGAGAGACTGAACCTCAAACTCCCGCATCTCTCCTCTTTCCACTTGGATTATCTTCTCCCCTCCCCCAGCCTCAGCCAAGCTGTGAGTCCCCCTCTGATTTCAGGACCCACCGGCTTTCACTGGGCTTTTGTTCTCTGAGGTCAGTAATGGAGACCCTGGAAACCATTCGCTGAGCGCCTACTATGTCCTGGATAAGTTACACACATGCTGATGTTTAATCCCGATGGTCAGACCCCAGCTGTGTAGAAGAGGAAACCCTACCCAAGGGGCGAGAGGTTCACTGCCCAGGGCCACACCACTGCTGATGGGCAGAGGAGGCGACCAAGCAGGTTTTGCTGACTCTGAAGACATCTGCAGCACACGGTGTCCGAGGGCAGCAGTATCTTAGGTTGCAGAGGACTACGAGGTGGCGGGGAGAAAGATTGTCCAGCCGTCTAGGCCAAGGCCGAGCATCGCTGGGGCCCCTTTACCCGGAGATCCATCACCAAGGTCAAAATCCATCCCCCAAGACTGACCTCCTTGGCACCTGCCGTTTCGCTAAATCCCCTTGGCCGCTCCCTCTACTAACTGATGGCAGTTGTTGGCGGAGCAGGGCTGTGGAGAGGAGAGGCAGCCGTGGGTCCCCGGAGAGCCTTCCCAAGCCTCCTTCCCTTTCAGAGGCTCCCTCCGCCCTCATGATTTGAGTTTCCCCCTCCATCGGGATCTGCATGCTTATCTTCTTGATTATACTTAACCGAGTTTTTTTCAGTGAAACTACTTCTGCAGGAATTTCCTAATTAAATGAAGAAGCAATATTCTCAAATTATTCCAGGCAAACTTCATCTCCCATTTCCCGCTTAGAGAAGAAATTAAAAGCCCGCGCTGACCTTTGAGAAAGACCAAAGCCAATTTTATTTCCGTGACTTCCATGCTAGCTGCCTCCACCGTCTCTTCCTCCTCCTGTCCTCCCTTCCTTCTCGCAAACCCACGTCTGAGGGTCAGAGCAGAGGTGGTAAATGTAACCGGAAATCGGAGGGTAGAATGGACGGGAGCTATTGGCAAAGCCCTCGCCTTCTGCACGCGATTGCTTTTGCTGGTTGACCAGCGTGCCCGGGGTGATTTCTCCACTGTCGTAACTACAAAGAGCCTCCCGAAGATTGTTGCGTACTGCAGCGATGGTCCGGCTTGTGATATCCCTTCCGTGTGCATCCAGGGGCCGCTCCCCCAGGCTCCACAGCCTTTGACCGTGCCGTGGAGCCTCTGACAGTTGTTGGCTCCTTTGGCGTCAGACGTCTTCCGTAGCTTTGAATGCTCCCTGACCTTAGTTGATGTGTATTTTCTCATTCTCTGTCCCTAGGGTTTAAGCCGCAAGACAACAGAAACTGTTTCTTTGGTTTGGAGCTCCGTCCCCAGCCCTGGGAAGCCCCTGTCGGGGAGGTGAAGCGCGGACGGGCCTGGGGAGCCCGGTGGAGGAGCTGCCTACCTCAAATCGTGGATGTCAGGTGAGAAGGGAAACGGAAGGCGGTCCCTGGTCTCTGCAGGGAAAGCAGATGAGGGGCTTGTGCATCCGAGCACGGCCCACACAGCCACCCAGTAGGAGTGCTGTGAGTGGTAAACATTTCATCTACAGCTCATGCAAAGAATATCTAACGTCATTTGCTGACCACCTGAGGAACATTTCCTAGACGTTATCTCCTTGAGTCCTTCCTAGCTGCTGTATAGAGTAAGTTATTTCCTTTTTAAAGGCGGTCCTTCTGGGAAAACACATATACATGAGAACATGAAGGTATCCAGAAGTGAGAGAAATGATCGAAATCAGGGGGCTGGCAGGCAATGAGGTCCCAGATTGGGACTTTCCTGCCCGTCTTGCTCCCCTACCTCCCTTTGTGTGAAAACCAACGTTTTCGAGCTGTAGTCCCACCAGCCATCGGGTTCAGACATGATTGCAATGGCCTGAACGTTATTCAGATGTCACGGAAATGACCTGAATGGAAGGACCAGAAAACCCCGCCTCTCTCTCCCTTATCTCTGTGTTCTAACAGGCATCTCTGTGCTTCTCAAGAACTAATCCTTTATTTCCATAATTGATTCTGCTTTTCCTCTTTGCTTTCCCAGCTAAGCACTTTAAAATGCCTCCCCGACCTATGCTGTCCCTCCTACCTCCTGTATGAAAGCTCTCTCGAAAGGGGTCTGACAGGCGCCTCTTTGTTATGCGCAGGCTCGCTCTTGTAGGATTCCCGATAATGCCAAGCCCGAGCTCCAGGACAGTGGAAGCTTGTCTGCTCGGTCCTATTCCATTGGTCCCCAGCACCCACCCCCTGGCTCGGCAGAGAAAAGACCTCCTGAGTATGTCTGAATAAACAAAGAAGGATGCGTCAGGTGCAAATTGAATAACAGGACTTGGATTGTGGATTTCGAGTGAGAGAGCTCTGTCTGCGTGGCAGTTGGAAGGCCCTAGAAAGGTGGGAACAAGCGCTATTTTATGAAAGACTCTGGCCACATATTGTAATTATAGAAGGGAGCGAGATTGGGAAGAAGCTGCAGATATCGTAATGCTGGGCGAGTCTGACTTGAAGCCAAGTATGGTCTGCTTTCCAGAAGCTAAAGGAATGGAAGGGAAAGTTCTTCGACCTTCTTTACTAGGCGGGGTTCTTTTACTTTCTCTACTAGGGAGGTGGGGGGGGGGGTCCTGGTATTTGTGCCCCCGTGAGCAGATGATGCAGTAGAAATCTTCACTCTTAAAGGTCTCTCAAAATCCAACTGATTTTAACAAATTCTACCAAAGCCATGTCCCGTCTTTGCCTCGAGCGAAAGAAAGGCAGTGAACCCTCGGAAAGGTACTTAGGAGGCTTTGGGCACCTGAGATCCTGGCTAGCGAGGGCCAACCCACGCAACCTTAACCCCCGGGGGACCGTGATCTTTCTGCTCTGTGGCTCCCTGAGCAGAGCTGGTGGCCTTAGATTGTTCCCATTGCTGTTGGAAAAAGGAGAAATCAGTGGCTGTATTCATTTCCAAGGGCTGCGGTAACGAATGACCACAAGATTAAGTGGCTTAAAACAACAGATATGGATTGGCTCCCAGTTTTGGAGACTAGAAGTCCAAAATCAAGGTGACCCTGGAGGGTCTGGGGGAAGGTCCTTCCTTGTCTCTCCTAGCTTGTGCCTCGGACTGCAGACACGACACTCCGATTACGCCTCTGCTGTCCCCTGGCCCTTTCCCGCTGAGCCCCGGGACCTCCCTCACTTAGTGCTGGATGTAGAGCCCACCCTAATCCAGTAAGACCTCATCTCAACGTGACTGCGTCTGCAAAGACCCTATTTTCAAAGAGGGTCACTTTCACAGGCCCTGGGGTTAAGATGTCAACGGATCTCTTGAGAGAGAGGACACAATTCAACCCACAACACCAAACTAGTTTTTATCAGGCTTCTTTGTCCTTGGTGTGAACTCTGAATTGAGCATTGACTTATCAAGAGTCTTTGACCCAGAAGAACAGGAGGATCTGGGCGGGCCGGTGGGATGGCATTGTTGATCACAGACGATGGTTCTGATCTCAGATCCCCAGGGGAGCAGCCTGCCCTGAGTCTCCCGGGTCCCACAGCTTGCCCTCGAACACCTCTTTGAGGCAGCTGACGAGATCTCTTTTCACCATTCGGCGAGTCCTGGAAAGTCATTGCGGTTACACGCCCATTTCACAGAGGAGTAAGCTGAGGCCCGGAGAGGCTAACGGACACCCAGGACCTCTTTATAACTGCCCGTGGCTGGTGTCAGACTGGGTTGGAGTGCCCTAGTGATTTCCATGAAAATCGACTTAGAATATGAGTCACGGGCACTTCATTTCCTTAATGTATAAACAAGAAAAATAGTACGAGGCTCCTTTTTTTCATTATTTTTTTATGCCTCATAGGTTCAAAGACACCTTAGGACTGACCATTCCTCCTGCAGTTTGCTCTTGCTGCCTTGCTCATACCCCAGATCTAGAATTATTGTCTCTATACGTCTCATTACATGCCGGGCTTCTCAGGAAGACCGGGAGCTCCCCAGAGGGAGGGCAAGCTTCCCTAAAATCATCTTTGATTCCATGGAATGGGATACATCTTGGCTACACCTCGGGGTCACCTGGGGAGCTTTACAAAATATTAATCTCTGGCTTTCATCCCCGAAGGTTACGATTGAGTTGGCCTGGTGTGGATGGGAATCAAAATTTTAAGGTCCCCAGGTGCCTTTCATATGCAGGCCGCCGCAGGTTGAGAACCAGCCCCCGACATGCAGTGATGAGGTCTGGGAGCAGCAGCGACACCTAGTAGAGATCCCTCTGTGTGGCTCAGGCTTTGCAGTTCATATGCATTGTTTCATTCATCGTACAACCATCCCAAAGGAAGCATTACATAGCAGTAGACCCTGTAATACAGACCCTGTATTACATAGCAGGAGAATGAAGTCTAAGG
>CM052805.1:7163922-7207383 GCA_028533885.1 Nasua narica | reverse complement strand
CCCCATGGTCAAGAGCTCAGACTTCCAAGGTGGCGCTTCACTTCCGGCTTCTCCTTCTCTAGTGCACTGACTCTGAGCAATTCGGCCGACCTTTCTAAGCCTGCTTCCTCATGTGTGAAGTGGGGACCATGAACGCCATGCCTTAAATCCATGTGAGAGGAGAGGCTGCACGCCCAGCGAAGAGCTCAGGGCCGAGTGATGGTATGCATGCCACGCAGGTCAGCAGACTTTGATTCCTGAGCTCTTGGAGTTCACAGAGGGCGTGGAGGAAGAGCTTACTCTGCGCTCATGTATGACATATGTTTCTGAAAGGCAGTTAAAGGAGTCTCCTCTAGAAAGTGCTTTCAGTCTTCCTGTGGGCGACGGGGAATTGTTTATGCTGCTCCATGTCCCTTTGGGTTGGGACAAGGGAACCTGATGGCGTATCCTAAAATACGTACATAAACAGAAGCCCCTGGTCATTCGCCACACGAAAATGTTTCACACATGCCCAAGACGTGTTTTCTGGTCCATGAGATGCTGCCCAAGACCTTAGGTTCACACTTTCCTGACAACTGGCATGGACACATAACACTTCTTACGTCATGACTCCTCCAGAGAAGATTGGTGAGGGTTTCGAAGCTTCGTATTTAATATTTTCAAGGAAGGGGAGTGAAGCAAATCAGAGAGAGCTCAGTAGCTTGCAGACCATCAAATATTAATAATTTCCGGGAAAGCTTCGGGAGTCCCATGTCGTAATTGCCAGCGCCCGTTTTGCAAATGTGCAAGAAGACTGAATTAGGAACACTTACCCGCACTCTGTACTTGGCAAGGAATTTTTATACCTTCGGTTGTGTTTTAATTTTCCTAATGGTCTTGTGGATCAAGTCAAGTATTTTCCCAGTTGGGGATAAGAAAACCGAGTCACAGAGAGATTGAATAGGTGAGTTTAATCATACACCTGAGTAACGCTGTGAGCAGACTCAGAACCCCAGCATTAACCTCCCTCTGCCTCGGAACTTGGAGTCGGTAGTACGTGAAGATATGCTTGTCTCTTTTCCTCTTCTTGAGCTTACGCTGCCCTTGGGTCTTGGACAGAGGGCCTCAGTAATGCCTATAATGGAACCCACGTGGGATAAAAGCATCGGCAAAGTAGACAATTTTGATCCGTCCGTTGCCAGGCCTTACTTCCATCCTTTTTGGAATCTTATTCAGCGTCCGTGTCTTGTGTTTCCACACACTAAGTGTTAGCCACAGGAGTTTAATAATACATATTTTAGGAATAATTTTAGTGCAGCTTTAAACATTTTTATTAGAGCCACATACATGGCTGAACCCCCAGCAGAACCGAAGGGCTTACTTCGGAGCAGCTCCTGCAGGCTGTCAACTCCGCGTCCTTCCCGCGCCCAGAATACATAATGGCAAAGACACCAGCCACCCTCGTCCCCTTTTTGTTGTTTCTTAGGATCGTTAATTCCGTATTTCTAAGTGATGTGCTGGTTCTATTTACGGATCAATGAGTTTTATGCATTATCTATTGATTCCTTGCTGTGATAGATGAGGATTTGCTTCATTTAAACTACTTCACCTCTCTCTTCCTCTCAAATGTATCACATTTATAAATTCCTTTATTGTAAGTATTCCTCACATATCTTCTTTCCTTGTTCTGTCATCCAGAGGTGAGATCTAAATTCCTCTCATCAATGCTGCTCCCTCACCCACTGCTCAATTTATGTCACCTGGGCTTTTGCATTATTATCCAGACCGGCCGAGTTTATAGGGTGATGAACAGTTATCACATACTATCAAATCCAAGATGCTAGGGAATGCAAAATGGGTCATTTTATTAGCCACTAGGAAAGAATAGAGACATTGCCCATTCTCCTTTTACAGTGTTATTGATTAAAGGATACGTCCCAACTTCAGAGACATTAAAAAATGTATGATGTAACCCCCAGACTTTCCCAATGGGAATGCCAATGAGTTTGCAACTGCTTTGGAAACAGTCTGGCACTTCTTCAAAATGGTAAACATAAAGTCAACATGTGACCCAGTAGTCCCACTGCTGAGTATTTACTCGAGAAAAACGAAAGCCTATAACTGTATGAAAACTTGAATGTTTACAGCAGCATTACTCATAATAGCCAAAAAGCAGCAATAGCGGAGATGTCCATCAACTGCAGAACCGATAAACAAATGTGTTCTTCATACAATGGAATATTATTCAGCTATAAAAAAGGAATGGTATACTGTCCCCTGCTGCATTAATGAACGTTGAAAATACTATAAGCAAAAGAAGCCAGCCACGAAGACTCCATGTTGTACAATTCCCGTGACATGAGGCGTCCGAGAGCAGTCAACTCCCAGAGACAGCGTGTAGATTAGTGGTTGCCAGTGGTGGGGGGACTGGGAAATGGGAAGAACTGCTAATGGGTATGGAGGTTCTCTTTGGGGTGATGAAAATGTTCTAAAATGAGTGGCACAGCTCTCTCAATATACCAAAGCCCACGAATTGTACTCTTAAAACAGTGAATTTTGTAGTATGTGAATCAGGTTCTCAGGAGGGTTGTTATAAAAAAATGTGACAAACTCATCTTAGAGTTGATGAAATGTGACACAAATAACAAGGGTAGACCTCTGTTCCTGGAAGGATGGGGTAGACCTACTTTTCCCTATTCCTCTTATTAAGTACAGATAAAAGTCCTAGACGTTACATATAAAACAAGTATAAGAAGATTGTGAAAGCTGGCAACAAGACAAGCTGGCTGAGGACTCTGGAGCCCGAGGAATGGCACAGAGCTGAAATCTCTGGGGTTTCTATGTGTCTCCTATTCTCAGATACAGAGGTGAAGAGGCTGACATCGTGAAAATGCTAGTAGGCACAGACTAAAAAAAAAAAACAAAAAACACCCAACCAGAGGAAAATGATACTCTAAATGGGGATGGTAGAGATACATAAAGGTAGGCAAGATTTCTATGCTTTGCAGGAACTGGTACAGGGATGATAGCAGGAGATGGTGCCAAGTTTTGTATAGAAAGTGAAACGGCACAGCTGGAAAATCTATACAAAGAAATACATGAATAAATACTATAGATACATCCAAATGGAATTCTAAATGTCCAGGTAACTTAGAGGAAGGCAAAGAAAGGAAAACAGAGAAATTAAAAGCAAAAAGAAAAAGCAGGGGGAAAAAAAGTGTACTGGATCTCCCAGCAAATCAATAATTATATTAAATGCAAATTACCTAAATATACTAATTAAAAGACGTAGATTGGCCAAGTGGATTAAATGCATGCCGTCTACAAGAAACTCATTTTAAATACAACAGCAGAGGCAGATTTAAAGCAAGTGGTTGGAAAAGATATATTCTATGAACCTTAATGAAAGGAGAAATGTCAATATTAGTAGCAGATAAAGTAGAAGTCATAGCAAAACCAAAAAAAAAAAAAAATGCCAGAAACAGACATGGACGTTCTATAAAGATAAAAGTGTTACTCAAGAAGACAGTCCTAAAGATGTCAGCACTGAGCAACAGAGCTGCGAAGTGTGTGAGGCGAAAATGGATACACATAAAAGAAGTGGACAAGTCCATTATTATAGTCAACCCCTCTCCCTCTGTAATTGATGGAACAGTGAGACAGAAAATTGGCAATGATATGGGAGAACACAATATCATCAATTAACAAATCTAATCAACACTTCTATAACGTGCCACCTCACAACAGGTAATAATAATCCTCAAACAATTGAAAAGGATTGAAATCATGCAGAGTATATCCTCCAACCACAAGGGACTCAAAAATAGATATCAGTAACAGATAACAGGATGATCTCCAAACAATTAGAAACTAAACAACACACTTCTACATAATCCATGGCACAAAGAGAAAGTGTCAAGGGGAATTTTAAAAATATATTGACCTAAATGAAAATGATAATACAACACATCAAAATTTGTGGCCCACAACTAAAGCAGTGCTGAGAGGGAGATTTCTAGTACTGGATGCATACATCAGGAGCAGTATCAATAATTTAATAAGTATCAGTAACTTAAGCTCCAACCTCATAAAGCTAGGAAAAGAAGAACAAAGTAAACCCAAAGCAGGTAGAAAGAAGAAAATAATAAATACAACAGCGGGAATCAATGAAATTGAAAATAGGAAAACAGACATGAAACAAAGAACTGGTTCTTTGAAAAGGTGAATGGATACACCTCTAGTAAAACTAACAAAGGAACAAAAAAAAAAAAAAAAAGGCACAAATTACCATAATCATGAATAAAACAGGGGCTATCCTTATAGATGCCTATAGCTATCGAAAGGATAAGGGAATGATATAAACAACTCTATACACATAAATTTGACAACTCAAGACGAAATGCACCACTTCTTTGAAAAACACAAATTACCACAACTCCCTCGATATGAAATAGATAATGTGAATAGCCCTATAGCCATTAAGGAAATTGAATTTGTAATATAAAACTCCTAAAAAAAGAAACCTCCAGGCCCTGATGTTTTCCCTGAAGAATTCTAACACACATTTAAAGAAGAAACAACATGAGATCTATGCAATCTCTTTCAAAGGAGTGAAAAATTTACCAAATCATTTTAAGAAGCTGGTATTACCCTGACACCAGGATGCCAAAACTAGGTAAAGATAGCATAAAACAGGAAAAGCACAGACCAATATTCTTCATGAATGTAGGTAAAAGATCTTTTACAAAATATTAACCAACAGAATTCAACAATACATAGAATTACACACCTGACGGAGTGGGGTTTATTTCAGGGATATAATATTTGAAAGTCAGTCATTGTCATCCAGCATATTCCCAAGAGTAAGGATAAATCACATGATTATGTCAACTGGCGAAGGAAAAGTATTTGACTAGATTCAAAGCTTATTTTTGATTTAAAAACTCTCAGAAAAATAGGGATTAAAAACTTTCACCATTTTTTAGAAGATCCTGAATATTTTTTTCTAGATTGGGAATAAGGTAAGAACATCTGTTCTCGCCCTCCCCCCAACATAGTGCTCCAAAGTCCAGCAAATGTAATAACACAGGAAAAAGAAAAAAAAAAAAAACTGTCCCTATTTTCAGATGACATGATTATAGGGAAAACCCCTAATTACTTATAAAAAAAAAACGCACAAAACATAAACAGACCTCTTAGAACTAATAAATGAGTTCAGCAAGTTGACAAGAGATAAGATTATTCTAAAATTTATATGTAAAAGCAAAGAAGCTAGACTCACTGAAACCGTTTTTGTAAAAGAGAATACCGTGGGAGGAATCAGTCAGCCTGATTTCAAGATTTGTTTTATAGCTACAGCCTATAATAATTACAATATATAATTTTATAATACTTATTTTGTAATAATTATAATATTTAGGAATAGGTGTTAATGGAGGGATGAACACACAGACCATGGAACAGAACAGAGAACTCAGAAATAGATTTCCACAAATACGCCTAACTTACTTTGACAGAAGCGTGGAAGTAATTTGATACGAAAAATATAAACTCTTCAATAAAAGATTCTGGAGAAACTGGACATCCAGGGGCAAAAATTAATAAAATTAAAAAAACTTCAACCTAACTCTTAATATTTTATATATATATATGTGTGTGTGTATATATATATATGCATTTATATATATACATGTGTATATATATGTATACATATGTGTATACCTATATATATGCACAAGCACCCATACATACACACCAAGTGAACTACAGTGTGAAATATAAAAGCATAAAAAATAATAAAAGATCACCTTTAAGATCTAGGATCAGGCAGAGTTCTTAGACTTGATACCAAAAGCATGATCCCTTAAAAAAAATCTTGATAAATTGGACTTCATCAAAATTAAGAACCTTTACTCTATAAAACATCCTGGTAAGTGGAGGAAAAAACAAGCTACTGATCAAGAGGGAATATTTGCAAACGACACATCTGACAAAGGACTAGCATCTAGAATATGTAAGAACTTTCCAAGTTCCACAGGGGGGGAAAATAGGCAAAAGCTATAAAGAGATGTTACACCAAAAAGTATACACAGATAAAAATAAACACATGAAAAGATGTTTAACATTAATAGCCAGCAGGGAAATACAAATGAAAACAAATGAGATAGCGCTATACATCTATCAACATGGCTAAAATAAGGAATAGTGACAACACCAAATGCCGGGAAAGATGTAGAGAAACTGGATCACTCTTACATTGCTGGCAGGAAGTGTAGAATGGTGCAGCCACTCTGGAAGGCTATTTGGCAGTTTCTTTAAAAAAAAAAAAAAAAGTCAAACATGCTGCTGCCATATAACCCAACAATTGCACTGCTGGGCATTTATCCCAGAGAAATGAAGACATATGTTCCCACAAAATCTGTACACAGATGTTTATATAAGCTTTATTTGTTATTGCCAAAAGCCCAGATGTCCTTCGGTGGGTGGCTTAGTTAAACTAACTAGTACATCTAATACCATGAAATAACCGCCCAGTGATAAAAAGGCACAAATGATACATGAATGCGGCCTGGGTGAATATCCAGAGGTTGATTTTGAATGAAGGAAAAAAGTCCATCTCAAAAGGTTAGGAACTGTGTGATCCCATTTGTAAAACTTCCTTGAAGTGATCAAGTTATAGAAGTAGATTACAACAGATTGGCCTGAAGCAGGGGGGAAAGGCAACTGGTATGTTTGTAAAAGGGCATCAGGAAGGAAGCATGTTAACAGAGATACTGTGTATCTAGGTTGTATGGATGTCAGCAGCCCGGTTGGAATGTTGTACACAATGTTGCGTGATGTTACACACTTGGTGAAAACTGGATAAGAGTTGCGCTAGAACTCTGAGTGAATTCTTAGGACTTTGGGTGAATTTACCTGATCTCAGAATGAAACATTTATTTTAAAAACAAGTGGTGTGGAAACGTTTTTCACTTGGGAAGCACCTGGCCTCTGCCAGTCGTCATTGTCGTTGCAGGATTGCTATGGATGAGATTTCAAAACATTTCAGAGGGACCGAAGAGACAAGTTCAATGAAAACCATTCACCTTTTAAAAGCTGATGCAGGGGTGCCTGGGGGGCTCAGTCAGTTAAGTATCTGACTCTTGATTTTGGCTCAGATCCTGATCTCAGGGTTGGGAGATTGAGCCCCATGTCGGGCTCTGTGCTCAGTGAGGCATCTGCTTGAGATTCTCTCTCCCTCTCCCTCTCCCCCCTACTTTCTCCCTCTTTCTCAAGTAAATAAGTCTTGGCAAAAAACCTAAAAAATTATTTTAAAAACTGATGCTAGGGTAGGTCAGGTAGCTCCCGCAAATGCATAGAGCATCTCCCATCAATGCTAGCCTTGTCTGGGCACCACATGCAAATCAGAGGGCTGCATCCTCTGGGTCAGGGGGCTATTTTTGTGCTGGAAGTGGTGCACAGAATGAAACCCTCAGACCTCCCTCTCAGGCACAGGTCTGACTGACGTTTGGGGGTAGATATTTAGCAGTGCGTGTGTTGTAAGTTGCTGGAAATGAGGCATGGCTGAGGTCATGGCGATGGGATTCCCGGGTGTCTGAGCCACAGACCGAGGAGCCCAGGAAATTGTCCAGCCATTGGTCGAGACCGATAAGAAGCCGCTGTCCAGGGACACGGAGTGATTTTTACAGTCTCCTAAACTGCTCCATCTGTGGCTGCCGTGGCTGCAGCTAGGCCCGGTGTTATGGACGGCGAAGTCCGGGAAGCAGAAGGTAGCAGGCTGAGATGCTAATGGGCTTTGTGGGGTTAGCCGTGTTACAGGGAGGGTGGCGGCCCCTGGGGTGCAGTGGGACCACAGCCGTGCTGAGAAGTGAGGCAGCCTCTTTAAAATGGGGGCCAGAGGCTCTCCCGGTTCCAAATGCGTGGCCACAGCGGCCATTGCCGGGCCTGTAGTGGGATGTGCTTGGTGTGTCTGCACTTGGCGTCCCCGGGTTCCAGGGCCCGAGGCCACAGCCAGAAGCAGGCAGGTGAGCGCTGAGGACTGATAGCGTGGCTTACTCTTACATGCAGAGCTTCTTCCAGAAGATGTTAAAGGACACAATTAATCGAGCATTTCTCCCGACAGGTCGAAGAGCAGTGTGGCACTCCGGACCACGATCCCCTACCCATACCGTCGGCCCGACGTGTGTTAATGACCCGTCGGTACGGTTTTGCCTCTCTGCCGCCTAAATCCGACGCTGGGCCTGCTGAGCTGCTCAGGAGCAGACGAGGAAGCCTGAGCCCCGCGGAGATCAGGTAAGTGACCCCCGACCCTCTCCGGACCGACGGGCTGCAGAACGCAGAGGGGAAAGGTCGGGGCTGAAGCTTGTCTTGCTGAGAAAATGTTTCCTCCTCTCGTCTGCTGGGGAAGATGACACCAGGGAAGAGACATACCGACTTGAGAAGCCTGACGAGGAGGGACGGGCGGGAGTGCCCGCACAGGGGAGGCTGTCAGGCTGAGGACCTGTGCTGGCGGTGGGAAGCAGTCGAGGGGCTCCGTAGTTTGTCTAGACGCACGCTGCTTTGTTGTAATGTACGCAGATCGCCAAAGCCGTCGTGAGAAGGCAGCTTCTAACTCAGTAGGTCTGGGGTGGGGCCCGGGGTTCTGCGTTGCCGGCGAGCTCCCAGGGGGGGGCCAGTGGTCCGGTGACCACACTTCGAGTCACACACTTTCTCACCCAACCCCCTGGGTGAGAAACTGGATGGATGGATGGATGGATGGCCATTGGGTTGGTCCTAGGAAGGATGTGTTTGTTCACCAGACATCTCTTCAGTGCCGTGGTTTTCTGCGCATCATCGTCCCTATTTGAGAGATGAGGAGGTTGAAGCTGAGGGAAAGTTTTGGTGGCCCACCGTCCCAGGTTGAATTGTGTGCCCCTAGATTGGTCCTTAGGCCCGCAAAAGTCCTAAGGCCCGCAAAAGTCCTAAGGCCCGGTACCTCAGATGAGACTGTTTGGGGTCTTTAAAGAGGCAGTTAAGTTAAAACGAGGTCACTTGGGCTGTCCGTAATCTGGCATGACTAGTGTCCTTATAAGGAGCGATTAGGATACAGGCACACACAGAAGGGAGACCATGGGAGGACATAGGGAGAGGACAGCCATCTCCAAACCCAAGGAGAGAGGCCTCAGAACAAACCAAGTCTGTCAACACCTTGGTCTTGATAGGGATACTCAGTCACCATGATTATGGGAAGATAAATTTCTGTTGCTTAAGCCACCCGCCTGGACTATGGTACTTTGTTACGGCCGTGAAAACCAAAAAACGTCTTTGGAGGTGACCAGACATCCCTTGGGAGGTGCTTGCATTGATCCCTGGTTGCGAACCGCCAAGGTAGAGTGGAATGGTAATAAAAAAGGCAATAGCTTTTCACATGTGGTCCTCAGAGTGGCAGCAGCCTCTGGGAATGTGTTAGACCAGCAGATCATTTGGTCCCCCCAAAACCTACTGATCAGGAACTGCGGGGTGGGGCCTGCGGCCTGTGTTTGAACAAACCCTCCAGGGGATGAGACTCTCCAGGGTGACCGCCACAGGGACTCAGCCCAGAGCTGGAGGGAAGTTCACGGGTGCTGGCAGTTGGGGGAAGACTCCAAGAGTTCCATTCACTTCGGGAAGCAAGGGGCTTGCGTTAGGGGCTCGTGTCTTCCAGGAGGGCCGCCTACCCACATGCTTATCTCTTCCTTCACTTCCTAGCCACTTCAGCAGGTTCAGAAATGATAAAGTCCTAGCCCTTACCCTCAGGAGTTAAAATCCTGTGGCATGTTATAATAAGCACTTTTTTCCAGGTACATTGAATGAGCACACATTCGCTGAGTGCTGATCTTGTGCCAGAAATGCTCCTGGCCAACCTCACTGTCCACTCAGTCTCTACAAGTGTATGAATTGTGACACGTGAGCAAGCTCATTGAACACATGATGAGGCTTCGCCCAAGGAGGAAAGTCACTGGCCCAAAGTCAAATAGCGGGCAGGTCCGTGGAGCTCAAATGCATGGCCATCAGAGATGGCCCCCAGAGACGTTAGACTTGTCTTTAACGTTGTGCTGTACAGAAATGGTCCATATCCCCCATGCGAGGGATGGCATTAAAAAAAAAAAAAGAGTTCTAGAAGTCCTCAAAATTGAATAAGAGGACAGGGGGAAAATACACAAGGGCGGGAAAGAGGATTGAGGGGGATGTCAGGGTGTTTACCATATAGAACACAGCTGGCAACGATTCTTTACCCAAGAGGGTTAAGCAGATCAGACAAGCATTTGGAGAAGTCTGGAAGTTGAAAACGCAGTTAGCCTGAATTAAGGGACGTAAGAAAGTGAGCTCTTTCCGGTAAGAACAGGGGTGGAGTCTTCCAGGGAAGCTGAGGTTGGAGGCCAAGGGCTAGGAAGGGCCAGGGCTCTTCGCTGTGGCAGCACGGTCCAGGACCCTCAATTTAGGGGCTCTTACCACCACCCCCTCAGTCAGTCAGGATGCAGATAACATGACAAAAGAAAGTACCACTCTGCAGCTGGAAAAAGGAGCCCCGGCCAGAGCTGGCAGAAGCTGGCCAGGGACGGAGATTCCAGACACACAGGACAAAACGCCGGACCTCATCATTGGGCTGTTAATTATCGTAAGAGTGAGCCTTTATTTGTGCCAGGCTATGGACAGTCCGTAAGTGTAGGTTCATTCTGAACCATCATTGCAATGTGGCACTTGTGGCACCCTAGAAAATAAGGAATCATCCCTGTCTTAGGCGGTGACGGGACGATCACCCAATGGCACATAGCTCAGAGGGGTCACAGCCGGGATTCAAAAGAAGGATGTGTGATTCCAAAACCCATAGCTGCAAACACTGCACTCCACTTTTCTCAAGCTGAGACCTCCTCTGGTATTGAGCATGTGTGCTTTGAATTCAGTAGGCAGTACCCATGTATAGGGAAAATGAATAACTGTGATTTTTACAGGATGATTCTATGGGCAGGTGACTTTGATTAAGGGCCTTTGCTGGCCAGACATCCATAAATGTGCTTTGTTTAGCCCACAGTCAATCCACAGATGTCGTTTTCTTTTTAATGTTATATTTAGATATTGGAATGTTCCCCCATAAAAATCCAAATGTCCTGGGTCTTTGGAAAGATTGAGAAATCTAGCAGTGCTAGGCCTTCCTTGTCAACCACCTGTTGGAGCTGACAGTGTCTCTCACTCACTGATTTGCACTACTCCTCACCACTCCCTATTGCCTCTCTGAGCCTGAATCCCTGTGCACTTTGACATTTATGATTGCATTTGGCTTCTTTTGCTATTGGGATAATTAAGGGAAAAGTGAGATATATATTATATACATCTTTATCAAAATATAGGCTGACAAGACCATGTGCTTCAAGAAAACTTGGGATTGTGGAATTGAAATATGTCGTATGTGTTTAATATATAAATGTGATATGTCTGTATTGAAAGCTTGTATCTTACCAGAGAGTTTCACTCATTTTCATTTCCAGCTTGATCTCTGTATGGATTTGATTTTTCAGCCCCTGGTCTAGACAGTCGATTTCAGTAACTCAGTAACATGTGAGGTCTTGTCATTTTGAGGTCTGGTCTATTTGTGGGCATTCGGGGAAATCCATAACAAGTAAGAACTGCTCGCTCGGTTGTTGTTCTGTGTGAATTTAAGGAATCATACATATTTCGGGACTTTGATTTTGAAATTGTCAGTGATCTACTGCATTTCATTTTTAGAGCAGAAATCTGTTTTAAGGTAGTGATAATAGAAACGATATATATCACCCTTTGTTGAGCTAGCTACCATGAGCTAGAATACTTCAGTAAGATCTACGCATAAGGCTTTATCATTCCGTTTAATTATCACAATCGTGAAATGTACATATTATTTAATCCTAACCTTTTCCATAAGGTACTTGATGACCAGTCAAGGTTAAGACAGAAGCTGAGGTCTTAAGTCCAAAACCCAAGTTCTTTTCACTCTGATACACTCTTTAAATTGCCTGGTTTGTAATGCGGCCAACTCCACTTTCCTTTTTCTCTTTAATTTTGTTTCCTGAGGTTTGCTTGCTGGTTTTTCTTTTATTTGCCACCTTTATTTCTCATTGAAGACACGAGCAACATAACTTGGATTTTTTAAGACAGTTTTTTAAGGAGTTTTTGTCTTATAAAAGAGAAGCGTATCTACTTACAGTTATTGTCATAACTGATCTGCTGTATTTATGTGTCTTATTCTTCCTTTTATTTCTTTTGTACTTCCTCATAGCAAAACGTGTCAGGGCTCTGTATAAAGCAGGAAATCGATGCACACTTGTCAACACAGGGAGGTGCTCAACATCAGTTGGGAGAGAAGATTTTAAGTTAAGCAAAATTAGGCCATTCATTCCTTAGCTCCTGGGAGCCGTGGTGATGAGGTAGCCTGAGGTTTGCGTCCTTTTCTTCTTACCCTCCCCTCCTAAGAGGCTGAAAAGGTTTCGTGTCTGGAACCCTTAATTAATGAATACGATTGCAAATTCAGGGAACATTACAATGCCGTATGAGCCGGCGTCCACCTGCCGGTCCCCGGTGACCACCAGTCCACTCTCTGTGCCTCTGACTTGGGCTTTCTTAATTCTACATATATGTGGGATCCTGCAATAGTTGTTGCTCTCTGTATAGCTTATGTCACTCAGCATAAAGCCCCCAAGGCCCCTCCATGTCATTGCAAATGGCAGATGTCCTCTCTTGTCCCTGAATCCCATTCCATGGTCTGTGGCACCATCTCTTCTGTACCCATGGTTAGAGAGAGAAATGAGCAGAGGACTTGGGCAGAGGGGAGGGCAGACTCGTCTCTAAACTCTGGGTTCTATCCCCCACACCCCTTCTTTCCCTCCTATGACCGTCCATCCTCCCCTCATTGCCTGTCATCCCTCTGGCCGGCCCTCTACTGCCCTTCCTTCCGGCTTCCCCTGCTCCCAGCTCTGTCCCCTCCTCCGCACGAGGTCGGTGGCACAGCCTGTGACCATGTTTGAAATGCTCGTGAAAGCCACTCTTGAATGAAATCCCACCTCATGGCCCTGCCAGGTGGAGGAAGAGGGAATGTGGGCCAGAGCCCAACCAAAACCTCCTCGATGGCCAAGTGATAAAGGAGGAAGAGAGGGTGACAGGGCATGTGTGTTGGGTATGGGTGTGTGACGAAGTGACTCTGCCTGAGCTTACCCTTGGGGCAGCTCCGTGACTTCCTAGAAACAAGGCTGGCTGCACACAGATGTCAATTTTAGCCCGGCTCCAAGTTTCTGCAGAGCTCCGTGCTCCAAGGCCCCTCCTTCCCTAGCAACTCACGGGGGCCAGAGAACAAGGGAAAAGCTCTTCCTCTGGTTCTGACGGCAGCCCCGCCGGTGCCCAAGCTGAGGGCATGGACAGCCCCCCAGCTCCCGTTCAGGGAATCCAGGCTCCTGGGAGTGCCCGGTGGCCGGCAGAGACCCCCACACACCTTATTCACCTCTACCTCGGACCCTACTGGTTGCTCCCCCCATCACCCCTGTCCAGCTCCTGTCTCCTTTGCCTAAAGGCGGTCAGCCTCATGTTTTTGTTTTGTTGTGTCTTGTTTTGATTTTTGGATATTCACCCTTCCCCGCAAGACCGTGTTCTCAGGGAAGGCATATTTTAAAACAGAGGCTTAATTGACCTACAGGACACACAGTTCTTAATAGCTCAGCTCATTTAGGCAAAATTTTTAAAAAATAAATAAATAAAAATAAAAATTCATCTGACTTCTCTTGAAAAAAGAAATAGCTCACTTAATTTCCCCAGGTGTGAACTCCTGTGAAACCACCACCCAGATCGAGATATTGAGTATTTCCATCACGCCAGGAGATGCATTCCTCGTCTCTGCCAGTCGATACCAATCACGATTCTGACTTCCACCACCGAAGAGTCGTTTTGCTTGTCCTTGAACTTCATATAAATGGGAAAGAACACTGTTCTTGGGTCTTCCTCCCTCCTTTGCTCCACACAACATCTTGAGACCCATTCATATTTTTGCATGTAGGTTGCTGGTTCTTTCTGTGTGCGAATATATTTGAAGGAGTTCCTCCATTCCTCTACGAGGAGAAGGCACATGTTTAAATGATGAAGTACGGATGTTTGGAACGCTCTCTGTAGAAACAGAAAGAAAGCTCATGCCGTTCAAGCAAAAATGTCACCACTGCTGTGACATTAAAACTCTCTGGGTCTATGCTGCCCTATCCTGGTACGTTGGCAGGGGACATGTAGGCAAACTTTTGGGGGGTTTTCCTGGAGAAGCAGGCTGGCCAGATCAGATGTGTGTAGTAGAAAAGCATGAGCCCAGACAGATAACCTGAGTTCAGTTCCCAAAAGTTACTTTTAGCTAGGTCATGTTCAGAAAGCTCTTTAGACGTTGTAGTTCTCAGATTCCACATCGTTAAGTGGGTTTTATAATACAGATTTCCTGATACGGCTGTCGGGTTTCAAGGAGGCATCTGGTATGACCCTGACATGTGGTAGTAAAATGCAGATTCGGGATGAAACTCTCTTTTTGTCAGAAGTTTCCAGAAGCTTCTTAGAGAAAGGAGATTTTTGTGGGGTTTTTTTTCCCCCAGGAAAAAACACGAAGGAAACTTAAAACTTGCAGGGAAGAATTCAGTAACGTAACACCGGGACAGTGAACGTTCTCCCCAGGACTTGTAGAGTTGTTGCCTGCTAGCTTTGTGGGGTAGGCACCGACAAAACACGCCCTCCACTCTAGTCTGTATTTCGGATCTTGGGCACGCTCGGCTCTCCTGCTGTCTCTTCCGACCAGATTCAGTCGCTATGGAATTCCGTCTGATCCTGGCATCCCCCTTCTCTCCTTTGTCAGTTCTCTACCTTAATTGGAACATCCCACAGATGTATAAATAGGGTGTAACACATCCTATAGGTTGCCCTTCCCTTACCCTCATGCTCTCCACATAATGCAGAATTTTCCTTCTGTCAGAGCAAAGTTCCTCAAAAGACTTGCCCTAACTCACCGTGTTCACTTCCTCTCATCTTCCTCTCGAGCCACGCCATGGCAAATGACTGTCACCAGAAGTTGGCAATGACTTAAGTTTTGCCAAGCCAAGGGATGACTTGTTCCTTCTTTCGGCAATTAACGTACTGAGCATTTTTTGAGCTGTGTTTGCTCTAAATTCTGACATCTTGCCCTGAACAAAATCAGCACAGGTCCCTAACGCCCCTGGAGCTTATCTTCCAGGGGAGATATTGAGGTCGGAAGCCATCCGTTTCTCCATTCTCTGCAGCCCTTCTCCCACCTCCTTCTTAAAACACCTTCTAGCTGCCTGACCTTCCAGTGCATCAGTCTCTCCTTGTTGGAGGAGGTAATGGGGAGTGTGTGACCCCTGGTTGATGGAAATGCTTCTGGATGATGCTAGGCTCCCCACCGCGTCCCCTGTCCCTGCAAAGTGTGTTCCACCGAACCCCGTTAAGGCCTCTACATAAACTTTGAAGATTCTGAGCAGCAGGTGCGGACATCCGCTCGTCTTCCATCACCTGGGACAAACCTCCCAAGTAAGATCCCTTGCTTATTAACCCTGCCACCTGCCCGTCCAGGGTGGCCTGCTTCTCTCCCCGCCCTGGGTGTGTGGGGCCCGTCTGCAAACACACCCTGCTCTGTGAGAGCAGGGGGTGACATCTACGGAGAGGGGCATTGGGGAGACCCAGAGAAGTGGGTGCCCGGTGCCGGGCCCATAGGCAGGCATGCAGATGCTGGCTCCAGCTGCTGATGTTTTTCCTTCCCCTCCAAAACCTTAACCGCGAAGTATGTAACTTTTTATTAGTTATGCTTGTAATTATAAAGTAACCTTCAGAATAATATATGCAAAGGGGTTACATTGCCTACAGCCCAACATGCATTTCTTTAACTTCTGATTTTATGGTCTAGACCAGCTCTCTGATTTACAGACTTCTCATCATCAGTTTCTGTCTGTCGCGACTGCTTAGCCTTGGTTTGTTTAACCAAGAGCTTACCGGCCTGGCCCGAGGCCGTGTTCTTCAGGATTTGCCTCCTGGGCCATACTCTCTTTCACTCCCTCAACTTTTGATTTTGATGTGAGGTCAAACTTACAGAAAAGCTGCAAGGTGAGTCCAAGAAGAATCTCAATACACTGTAACCATTTTCTTAACATTGTGCCCCATCTCATTCATCACCCTGTATAAGTATTCTTTCTGAAGCGTTGGAGAGGCTGGAGACATCATGCCCCTTTGTCATTCATTGCATTGTATCTCTTCAGATCAAGAATATTCTTTTTCTGGGCTGCCTGAGTAGCTCAGTCAGTTAAGCAGTTCTCCCTGTCCCCCTCCTTCACCTCTGGTCGTTCTCTCTCTTTCGTATAAATTAAAAAAGAACATTCTTTTTCATAAACACAGTATAATTATCAAATTTGAGAAACAGCATTAATAAGTAGTATCATGAAACCCACAGTCTGTATTCAGATGTTGTCAGTTTCCCCAGGGACATCTCCTCTAGCCCCCACCCCACTCCAGGCTACCCTCCAACTCAGGATCACCCATTGGTTTAGTTAGCGGTTGTGTCTCTTTGGTCTTTCATCTGGAATGTTCCTCGGTCTTTGTCTTTTCTTGACCTCAATTCTTTTGAAGAGCTCCAGTTGATTATTTTGTAGCACGTTCCTCAGAGTCACTTGTTTACTGTGATATCTACCAGGTTTCTCCACGGCATATCTACCATACTCCCTTTAAAATCCATCATTTGTGCATAGAGACCTTGAAACTCTGTGTATATCCTGTTCCTTTATCAAATGTTCCCAACTGTGGTTTAACATTAATGGATGGTTTTCTAACTCTGTCCATTTTCTGCATTTACTTATTAATTCATTTGTCATTTGCATCATTCCGGACTCGCAGATTCTTATTTTAATCCATGAGCTGTGATCTGTTACCGTTATTCATTTCCCTGCTCAAACGGGAGCCAGCAGGAACTCCTTCATGTTGGTGTCATGTCCTTTGCACATATCCACATCACTCGTTCTCTTCTGACACAAAATGAATTTCTAGCCCTGGATTTGGCCTTTTCTGCAAGGAATCAAGTGCCTTTCAGAGGAGGATCATATTTGGAAACCAAGATGTCCTGGGGAAGTGTTAAATCACCATATTACGCTGTATATTAGCCAACTGAAATTTAAATAAAACCTAAAAAAACGTGAGTCTAGTTGTGCACATTGCTACAATTGTATCATTGCTCCTAGACCTTCTCAGCAGATAGAATAGGATACGTACACGTCTACACATGACACGCGTGCGTGCGTGCACACATACACACCCCTATTACTAAAAACCATGAGTTTATAGTCCTAATTCTAATCCCACAGCACAGAGAATGTTCAGGTTCCCCACCCCCATATCTGCAGCTTCCTTCTCAAACAGTGAGAAACCTAGATCTCATTATCTTCAAAATATTTACTCTTTTTCTCAAGTCCAGGATACACAAAAAAGTAGTTTCAGACCTGCTAACTCACGCCACTACAAAAAGCAAACCAATTAACTAGAATTCAAGTATTGTTTTTAATTCTTTTTTTGGTAGGATTTACATAAAACGAAATGCACAGATCAGTGTAACCTATAATCCTATCGTTATATACAGCATTTTCATCACATCACAATGTTCCCTCATGCCCCAGTTTCTAGTCAGTTCTTCAGAAAAAGCAATCATTTTTCTGATGTTTTTCAGCATAGATAGGTTTTACTTATTTTAAAACGTTAATGTAAATGAAACCATACAGTATGTTCACACAGCGTTTTGAAGTGATTTATCTGTGTTGTTCCGTGGATAAATAGTTCGTTCCTATTTATTGCTGAGTCGCTAGCCCATCGTGTAAGTATGCTGACAATTATTTATGCATTTTCCTGTTAATGCCTCCTTTGGCTATTTCCAACTTCTGGCTTCGACGAAGCTGCTGTCAGCAGTCCTGTACAGGGTCGTTCGTGGATGTATTTTTTTATTTCTCATCAGTTTATACTTAGAGGTGGAATTGCTTCATTATAGGAAAGAAGCTGACAATTCTTTCCAAAGCAGACGTACCATTTTACACGTCGGCCGGCAATGGACGAGGGTTGTGGCTCTTCCGCGTACTTGCCAACCCTTGGTTTCCGTGGTGTTCGGTTTTCGCTGTTCGGGTGAGGGCTCAACGATATGTCACTGGGGCTTTACTTTGGCCTGATGACTGATGGTGTTGAGCCCATTTTCATGTGCTTATTTGAAGTGTCTACCTCCTGAGAGGGTGCTCCAGGCTTTGCCCATTCTTCAGCTGGATTCTTTGTGTCTGTCACGGACTTGCGGGAGATCCTTCTATATTCTCATGCAAGTCACTTGTTGGATTGGCATTTTGCAAACGATTTCTTCGCCATTTTTGGTGAGCAAAAGTATTTAATTCTGATGAAGTCGGCTTATCGTTGCTTTTTCTATCTATCTTTCTTTTTTTTGTTTTTTGTTTTTTGTTTTGGATCTTAAGAAATTTTTAACCATTTCCAGGTCGTGGACTACTTGTGTATCTTTTCTTCTAAAATGTCAGTTTTGCCTTGTATGCCCAGGCCCTTGGTTCATCCCGAACTGATTTTTTTTTATATGGTTTAAAGAAGAGGCCAAGGTTTTCTTTGCCCATGAAACATTTTCGCATCTATGACCGTGTCAGTCTGAGGGCTTCTCCAAACCACACCGCTGACTTAGAAGTCTTTCGTTGTGCTGATACCGTAGGGGTTCGATGAAGCGGCTTTGTGATAAGTCAGATACATCTGGAACTAGGTCATGTGTTAATTGTCCAACATCACATTGCCCTGTGCACTTGGAAGTGGCAGGAATGGTAAATTCTATGGTCTGTGTATTTTACCCCAATTTTTTAAAAATACCGTGGAAACTAAATTCCTGTGGTGCTTGACCTCTCAGGGAAATTGTGCTCTGTTATCCACACCCTCTTCTTCGGCATCATTTTGTCCCACGACTTCTAGGACCTGAAAGTGTCTGTTACCCTTCCCGGGGTAAAACGGGTTTGGTTTGGTTTGGTTTTTTGTTTTTTTGTTTTTTTGGTTTTTTTGGTTTTGTTTTTTGTATTCAAATCCAGTTTTATTAAAATTACTTGGCAGTGTTAGTGGCAGTACAGAGTCTTCGACTAGGGCCACCGGACACAGTAGACATGAGTGTATATTTTTGGTTTGGCCTGGGTTCAGGGGCACAGGGACTTTCCTAAAATCGTCTGCCCTCCCTTTCATTACCAAACGGCAAAGTGCTTTGAGTTTCTCTGTCTACCATGTCCTGCTACTTCTCGGACAGGAATCTGTCAAGGAAGACTGAAAAAGTAAAATCCATAGATTCAAAAAACTCTCTGTAGATATTAAGAACATACAAAGGATACGAAACACACCTACATTTAGTCCTCCAAGGAATAAGGCAAGCATCTGATGTCTGTGGTTTCTGGTTTTTTTATTTATTGCTAATTACAATTCAGAGACAACCCCCCCCCCCCCAGTCTGTCCTCCTCATCCCTGGCCCTTGACATTGGTTTTTCTCAGGACTCGGATCTGTCCTCTCTACTCTTCTTCTGAACGTGTTCCTGGGTTGTCTCTGATAGCACCCCTTGGCCTCCCTTCCATTGCCATCTCTGTCCATCAGCCCCGTCTGCTTCTGAGGGCTCGGGACCCTGTCTCTTGAGCCCTTCACTAGGTTGCTCAGGGAGTACTTCAAGTCCAACAAGTCCAAACTCTAACTCAGCTTTCCTCTCACTTACAAATCTGCTCTTTCTCCAGGGTTCCCTGTTGTACTTCCAACCCATGTTCCTTTGGGAAGGTTCTAGGAGCTCACCTTCACTACAGGGCCATGGCCAGAAAAAGGCAGCAACAGTAAAGAGTAATGATGGAAGTGTGTGAAACGTTATGGGAAGGGTTAGAAAACCTGATGAGGGTCATCGAAACACCCTGAGCCAGCAAGCCAGCCCTCCCTGCAGGCATGGGAAGACGGAGGGTTTACTAGAATTCAGTAAGAGCTATTGAGGAGGATCACCTGACACGAACTGTGTTCTTCAGCGAAGGAATTCGGTCGCTGCCAACATACAGCCCACCAGCGATGGAGGCAGGGGTAGAAATATCTCCAGTTCCTCTTCCCTTTCACACCCCAGTCTCTAGCTGCTGCCTCTTATTGGCTGAACCTGATCAGAAGCGAGGTGGCCAGGGAGCCTGATGGAAGTGGTCCATAGCGTCCAGTGTCCAGGCGACAGAGCAGGGTGGAGAAACATGGAGAATGAATGAACCCAGGGGAACGAACAGAAACTGTCGAGCACTCCCACTCTGCCTTGCTTTTCTCATATAAAACTGGGACTCGAATGGTAGCTACTTAGTGCATCTTTTGTGAGAAGTAAATGCTTTATCATCTATAAAGCTCTCAGAACAGTGTCTGACAGGTAATAAAAACTCAGTTAATGTTTGTAACCCTGTTTCTCATCCCTTCCTTCTTGTCCACCTGATGGAACGAATAAAAATAAATAAAAACTTCTAGCTCCAAGAGAAGGCAGCTGTCCAAAACATGCCTAGTAAGTTCTAGTTGTTCCAATTTGTACATCAGTACGGTTTGCTTATTGAGATCTGTTCTTTATGGAAATTGACGGGTAATTTTCTTACCTAGTTTGCCACCGATTTCTCATATGCAACAAATACATAAAAGCATCCATCATGCACTGCGAGACTGACTTTGAGCGGGCCATGAAACTTAATGGCCTGTTCAGATTATTTCTGGAATCCACAGGTGAATTTATTTGCCTGGAATTTGAGGACAAGTTTATCATTCATCATCATCTCCTGTCAGATTAGCCTTGTGTTACTGCTTTAAAGTACTGAAAAGAATATGTCATTAAATACACACACACATAAATGTGTTATTTTTAAAATAGAATTAGAAAAATAACAAATGTAGCTGAGAGCAAATGGGGAACACTCATAATCATGTAACGTATATGATAGAAACATTGCATCCCGAGTATATTGTATTAGATTTTATGCATTGCGTTTTGGGTGCTATATACTACATCATGTATTACAACATAAAAGTTTTTGACTCAGGCGATAGATTCAAATACAGGTTCCTCCCAAGGGTGCCTGGCTGAATCAGTTGAGCATGAGACCCTTGATCTTGGGTTTGTGAGTTTGAGCCCCACAGTGGCAGTAGAGATTATTTTTTAAAAATGAAAAAGAAAGGGGCACCTGGGTGGCTCAGTTGGTTAAGCATCTGCCTTCAGCTCAGGTCATGATCTCCATGTCCCGGGATTGAGCCCCACGTCGGGCTTCTCCCTCTTCCTCTGCCCATCCCCTGGCTTGTGTGTGTGCACTCGCTCTAATATATACATAAAATCTTTTATAAATCAATGAAAAACACAGTTGTAATGGACATCAAATGTCGATCCATATATAAGATGTCCCGTGTTGTCCTGAATAGACAGTTGGTGCTCCATAAATTAAAAGATTTAGTTACTATGGAAATCCTGTCTTTGTTTATCAATATTTAAAGTTTAGAGGATGGATCATCACTCTACCCACTGCCAAAGAGGGATCCAGAAGGAGGAATTCCGGGTAATGGAACACGGTAACAATCTGAAAGGCATCTTTACCATGGAGGGAAGGAGGGATTTGGGCTGGGATGTGAGGTGGTCTCCTGGTTACTTCTTAATGTAACATGGCTGCTTCCTGATGGTCACTTGTGACATGCTCCTTTAAAGACAGATTTTTAGGCAAGGCCTTTCACAGTCCTTGTCCCACAGCAGCTCTCCGGGGATCAGTGGTCACATTTTTCCCATTTCTCACTCTCAACCCTAAGGCTCGAGGGTGGTGTCATCTCCACGTAGAACCTCTCAGGATGAAACATCCATGAGCAACTCACCCATGTCAAGGAGTAAGGTCAGGAAACAAGCATGAGCCGGCCTTAAATAGTCAGTGTTCTGGATTGGAGACCTCCTCCTTAAAAGGCACAGAGAAATGGATTTTGTTATCATGGTCCCTGGACCAAACACCCAGAGAAGAAGGTGGCATTACATCAGAACTACAGAGTGAACTCCAAGGAAACAATAATAATAATAAATATAATAACGGCAATGCCTAAGTTTGGGGAATGTTTGCTATGGACAAGTACTATCCCAAATGCTTTCTATATATTAGCTCTGAAACCTGCAAAGCAGTTGTGTGAAATAAGTACTATTATTTTTCCTATTTTTCCAATGAGGAAATAAAACAGAGAAGGCAATAAGCTTGCCCGATATAACACAGCTAATAAGTGGCCGAGTTGGGATCCGAACCCAGGTAGTGGGTTTACTGAGGGACCGCAGGCCACTGACCCTGACTTCTCTCTTAGATGAAATTGTGGTCTTGCGAGTGTGAGTTTAGTTAAATAACAGGGAGATTAGGGTATTTGTAAACATCCCCTTAAATAGAAACACAGTATTCATCACATTTGCTCTGGCAGGCAGAGAGATTTCTGTTGAGCCCGCCAAATACAAACACAATAGCATAAAAATGCTTGCGCTTGCTTGCTTTTTTTTTTTGGCAAGGACCTATATGTTCGGAGCCTGTTATGAGTAGCCAGGAGTCATGGGAGGGGGAACCTGGGACTAGGGAAATCCCTGTTCAGATCTTGCATCTACTGTTCTTGCCGTATGCATTCACTCTGTACTCTTGAAAAATTCTAGAATTTTGGATAATGAAACCTGGAACCTCTAGTGGGTTTGCTTGTGTACCCACATGATACATAACCCACCTGGAATGCTAAAAAATGAATCCCGTGGCCCTTGTAGAGCTTTGCTTCTAAAAGGGTGGTCTGTGGACCCACAGCAGTGCCTGGGAACTTGTTAGGAAGTCTTATCCGAGCCATGAGCATGGAATGTTTTTCCATCTGTTTGTGTCTTCTTCAATTTCTTTCATAAGTGTTCTGTAGTTTCTAGAGTATAGATCCTTTACCTCTTAGGTTAGGTTTATTCCAAGGTATCTTGGGGGTTTTTTTGGTGCTGTTGTCAATGGAATCGATTCCTTAAGTTCTCTTTCTACAGTTAACATTGTTAATGTATAGGAAAGCAGCTGATTTCTGCGCATTGATTTTGTATCCTGCCACATTACTGTGAATTGCCATATGAGTTCTAGTAATTTGGGGGTGGAGTCTTTTGGGTTGTCGACATAAAATGTCACGTCACTGCGAAGAGAGTTTGACTTCTTCTTTGTCAGTTTGAATGCCTTTTATTTCTTTTGGTTGTCTGATTGCTGTTGCTAGGACTTCTAGTGTTACGTTGGACAATAATGGTGAGAGTGGGCATCCTTGTCGTGTTCCTGACCTTAAGGGAAAGGCTCTCGGCTTTTCACCATTGAGAATGGTATTCACTGGTTTTTATAATGGCTTTTATGATACTGAGGTATGTTCCCTCTATCCCTATACTCTGAAGAGTTTTAATCAGGAAAGGATGCTGTATTTTGTCAAATGCTTTTTCTGCATCACTTGAGAGGACCATATGGTTCTTGTTACTTCTCTTAGTAGTGTGTTCTATCACACTGATTGATTTGAGAATGTTGCATCACTTTGCATCCCAGGGATAAATCCTACCTGGTCGTGATGGATAATCTTTCTAAAGTACTGTTGGATCCTGTTAGCTAGGATCTTGTTGAGAATTTGACATCTATATTCCTCAGGGATATTGGTCTATAATTCTCCATTTGGGAGGGATCATTGTCTGGTTTGGGGATCAAGGTAATGCTGGCCTCATAAAAAGGATTTAGAAGTTTTCCTTCCAGCTATTTTTGGAAAAGTTTCTTAAGAATAGGTATTGGGGCACCTGGGTGGCTCAGTGGGTTAAAGCCTCTGCCTTCAGCTCAGGTCATGATCTCAGGGTCCTGGGATCAAGCTCCGCATTGGGCTTTCTGCTCAGTGGGGATTCTGCTTCCCCCCGCCCCTCTGCCTACTTATGATCTCTCTCTCTCTCTCTCTCTCTGTCAAATAAATAAAATCTTTTTTTAAAAAAAAAGAATAGGTATTAATTCTTCTTTAAACGTTGGGTAGAATTCTTCAGGAATCCATCAGGCCCTGGACTCTTGTTTTTTTTGGGGGGGGGGGGGCGTTTGATCACTGCTTCAGTCTCATTACTGATTATTGGTCTATTCAGGTTGTCAATTTCTTCCTGTTGCAGTCTTGGTTGTTTATAGGTTTCCAGGAAGGCACCCATTTCTTCTAGATTGCTTAATTTATTGGCATATAGTTGTCGATAATAATCTCTAACAATTGTTTCTATTTCCTTGGTTTTAATCATGATCTCTCCCATTTCATTGACAATTTTATGAATTTGGGTCCTCTCTCTTTTGGGTAAGTGAGGCCAGTGGTTTATCGATCTTATTTACTTTTTCAAAGAACTGGCTTCTTGTTTCATTGATCTGCTCTACTGTAGTTCTGATTTCTAATTCATTGATCTCTGCTCTAATCTAAATATTTCTCCTCTCGTGTGTGTCTTAGGCTTTATTTGCTGTTCTTTCTCCAGTTCTTCAAGGTGTAAAGTTAATTTGTATATTCGGGGGTTTTTCTATATTTTTGAGTGAGGCTTGGTTGGCTATGCATTTCCTCCTTAGGACTGCCTTTGCTGTATCTCACAGGTTTTGGACCAGTGGGTTTTCTTTCTCATTGGTTTCCATGAATTGTGTAAGTTCTTCTTTGATTTCCTGATTGATCCAAACATTCTTGAGCAGATTGGTCTTTAGCCTCCAAGTGTTTGAATTCCTTCCAAACTTTTTTTTGTGGTTGAGTTCCAGTTTCAAAGCATTGTGGGAATATGCAGGGAATAATATCAATCAGTATAATTTGGTATCAGTTGAGTCCTGATTTGTGACCTAGTATGTGGTCTTTTCTGGAGAAAGTTCTATGTACACTCAAGAAGAATGAGTATTCTGTTATTTTAGGGTGGAATGTTCTATATATATATCTGTGAGGTCCATCTGGTCCAATATGTCATTCAAAGCTCTTGTTTCTTTGTTGATTTTCTGCTTAGATGATCTGTCTATTGCTGAGAGTAGAGCGTTGAGGTCTTCTACTATTAATGTATTATTATCAATATGTCCCTTTATTTTGGTTAACAGTTGGCCTCTGTACTTGGCTGCTCCTGTGTTGGAGCAGATATTTACAATTGTTAGATCCTCTTGTTGGATAGACCCTTTAAGAATGATATAGTGTCCTTCTGTATCTCTTACTACAGTCTTTAGCTTAAAATCTAATTTGTCTGATATGAGAATTGCTACTCCAGCTTTCTTTTGAGGTCCATTGGCAAGAAAAATTATTCCCCATCCCTTCACTTTCAGTCTGGATGTATCTTTAGGTTTGAAGTGAGTCTCTTATAGACAGCATATGGATGGATCGTGTCTTTTTATCCAACCTGCAATTCTGTGCCATTTCATGGGAGCATTTAGGCAAGTCACGTTGAGAGTGATTATTGAAAGATATGATTTTATTGACATCATGTTGCCTGTGAAGTCCTTGTGTCTATAGATTGTCTCTGTAAATTACTGATCTATATCATTCTTGGGGTCTTTTTCCTTTTATAGAACCTGCCTTAATATTTCTTGCAAGGCCAGCTTGTTGTTCACATATTCTTTCAGTTTCTGCTGGTCTTGGAAGCTTCTTATCTCTCCATCCATTCTGAATGACACCCCTGCTGGATAGAGTATCCTTGTTAAAATATCTATACTGCTCAGAGCTATCTATACTTTCAAAGCCATCCCAATCAAAATACCAATGGCAGTTTTCAAAGTGCTAGAACAAACAATCCTAAAATTTCCATGGAACCCGAAAAGACCCCAAATTGTCAAAGAAATATTGAAAGAGAAAAAACTAGGGACTTTTCGGGTTCATGGGAGCTTCATGTTGCCTGATTTCAAGTGATCATCAAGACAGCATGGTACTGGCAGAAAAACAGACACGTAGATCAATGAAATAGAACGGAATCTGCAGTAATGGACCCTCAACTCTATGGTCAACTAGTCTTCAACAAATCAGAAAAAAATATCCAATGGAAGAAGACAGTCTCCTCAATAAATGGTGCTGGGGGAATTGGACAGCCACATGCAGAAGAATGAAACTGGACAGTTCTCCTATATCATACACAAAGATAAACTCTAAATGGATGAAAGACCTCAAAGTGAGACAGGATTCCATCAAAATCCTAGAGGAGAACACAGACAGGAAACCTCTTCGACATTGGCCACAGCAACTTCTTTCAAGACATATCTCCAAAGGCAAGGGAAACGAAAGCAAAAAAACTTTTGGGACTTCATCAAGATAGAGCACTTCTGTACAGCATAGGAAAGAGTGAAAAAACACTAAGAAGCAACCCATGGAATGGGAGAAGATATTTGCAAATGACATTACAGATAAAGGGCTGGTATCTAAGATCTATAAAGAACTTGTCATACTCAACACCCAAAAAACACATAATCCAGTCAAAAAATGGGCGGAAGACATGAACAGCCATTTCTCCAAAGAAGACATACAAATGGCTAACAGACACATGAGAAACTATTCAACATCATTAGCCATCAGGGAAATTCAAATCAAAACCACATTGAGATACCACCTTAGACCAGTTACAATGGTAAAAACTGACAAGGCAAGAAACAACAGGTTGTGGAGAAAGGGGAACGCTCTTTCACTGTTGGTGGGAATGCAAGTTGGTATAACCACTTCGGAAAACGGTGTGGAGGTTCCTCAAAAAGTTAAAAGTAGAGCTACCCTATGATCTAGCAATTGCGCTACTGGGTATTACCCCACAGATACAGATATAGTGAAAAAAAGGGCCTCATGCACCCCAATGTCCCTATCAGCAATGTCCACAATAGCCAAACTGTGGAAGGAGCGGAGATGCCTTTTAGCAGATGAATGGATAAGAAGATGTAGTTCATATGTACAATAGAATAGTACTCAGTATCAGAAAGGATGAATACTGAACACCTGCATCAACATGGATGGAACTGGGGGAGATTATCCTGAGTGAAATAAGTCAAGCAGAAAAAGACAATTATCATATGGTTTCACTTATTTGTGGACCATAAGGAATAGCATGGAGGACATTAGCAGAAGGAAGGGGAGAATGAAGTAGGGGAATCAGACAGGGAGACGAACCATCAGAGACTGTGGACTCCAGGAAATAATCTAAGGGATTTAGAGGGGAAGGGGGTGGAGGGATGGGGTAGCTCGGGGATGCGTATGAAGGAGGGCACGCGTTGCATGGAGCACTGGGTGTTACACGCAAACAGTGAATCATGGAACACTACATCAAAAACTAACGACGTACTGTATGGTGACTAACGTAACATATTAGGGAAAAAATGCAATCTCAGGCCACATGCTAGACCTTCCATAAGGAGTAGAATGGTATCCCCCAAAAACATTTGTCCACCTAGTACCTGACCAGGTGACCTTACTTGGAGTAAGGGTCTTTGCAGGTGGTCCTACCTGCAGGATCTTGAGACCTAATCATACCCCCTAGTGTCCTTAGAGAGGAGAGAGGACACACAGACACGCACAGAAGGAAGCTGGGATGATGCATCTGCAAGCCAGAGCGTGCCCAGGATTGCCGGCAGCCACCAGAAGCCAGAGGCAGGGAACGGATTCTCTCCCCTAGATTCTCTCCCAGGAGGAAGCCGCTCTGCCAATGTCTTGATTTCCGACTTGGAGCCTCCGGAACTGCGAGAGAATAAATTTCTGTTGTTTTAGGCCGCCGAGTGTGTGGTAATTTGTTCCGGCAACCCCTGAGGACATGAATATACTGGCTGAATCAAAATCTGCATTTTAACAAATCCCCAGGTGGTCTGTGTGCACATTAAAATTTAAGAAGCACTGCTCTGCACTTACCACGAACGTTGAGATCTGTCGGAGCCGTGCGGTCTGAGCACAGGAGTGGGGCCGCGCTATCAGCTCGGCTCAAGGGAAGCGGACAAAAGGGACTGGTCTCCGCTAGGGTCTGGGGGTTGAAGGAAGCACTCAGGGGCGACCCACTTGGCTCCTCTCTGCTGACTTCAGCCCCCCAGGTGTCTCCCTGCTTCTCCGTACCACCTGCATGTGTCACCGGACTCGCGAGACGCTCCGTGAAAGTCAAGGAAGGTCTCGGTGTTACCAAATAACTGAACGGGAACTCAAACCCACTTCCGAGGACTCCAGTTAGTTTCGCTTATTAAAAGCTTATTTCCTGGGGCGCCTGGGTGGCTCTGTTAGTTAAGCGTCTGCCTTTGGCTCAGGTCCTGCTCTCAGGGTCGTAGGATCGAGCCCCTCATCACACTCTCTGCTGAGTGAGGAGTCAGCTTCTCCCTCTCCCTCTGCTCGTCCCCCACTCACGCTCGCTTGCTCTCTAATAAATAAATAAAATCTTTTAAAAATAAATAAATAGAATTTTATTTCCTTCCTGAAGTCCTGTAGAATCTTACTCAGAAGGGATGTGGGGCTTAAAGAAAGATCATTCTCCTGGGTCTTCATCACAGATGAGTATTTTGGATTTTACTGGGAGTAGGGTAAGCTTCCAGATAGGGACGTTTGTTACTGCCACCTGGTAATGTCCTTCTCTTTGAAGCTGGGCCCACCTGGGGAGTGTATCTCTAGCTTTGGTTTTGTTAGAGACGACCCCCTAGTACCCCCTAGCACTCACTACTTCTAGCTCAAACTAACTATCGTGATCAGGGAGAAGCTCCCCTCACCACGGAACAGTCGGGGGCAAAGTACGGTCACAGGTTTCCCATCTTTTGGCTGCTTGATACTTGGATACAACCCAAATGCCCCAACCACAGTGGATGCCTGTGTGGCCGGCTACACCCCTCCCAAGGCCAGCCACTGAATGCCACTGGGTATCCACGAAGACCTCTTTTGAGCCTGAGCCCACTCTGGCTCTAAAAGTTGCCCAGGTCCCATGCCTTACAGAAGCCGTGGGTAAAGGCAGGGTCCCTGGAACCAGAAGATCCGAATCCCACCCCCCCCGCCCCGTCCCTGGTGGAAGCTCTGTGATCTTGGACCACGTCACCAGGGCCCCATCTATGCACGGAAGAATCTAGCTTGTTCTCGCATGGGTTTTTAACCCTCGTGGAGGCAAGGCTCCTTTTGTGGCACTGAACCGATGAAGAATGCTGACTCCAGGCCCCACCTTCGTTTGGCACATGACTCCTCTTGACGAGGCACCAGCCCTTATTCTACCTGTAATAATTATGTAATGATAAGGTAATAATAATGCTGTCAATGACCCATCCACTCAACTCCACATTTCACCTATTTCTCTGGGTCCAAAACTCCTCAGCTGAAGGGTCCGTTTTGCCCATAAAAAAACAGTCACTACTGTCGTGTATCTTTTGATCCTTTTCACTTACAACTGCCTCCTTTCACCCTCACACTTGCCTGCCCCCCATCCTGCTTCTGAGGTAGCTGCACGTCTGCATGGCCCGTCTGTATCCCAGGGCTCAGCCCCAGGCATTCGCCAGAATTATTTGGGCTTGCAAGGAAAGGTAGAAACTACCCCATTTTTAAGATGAGGAGACAGACGGGGTGGGGGGGGGGGGGTGAAGAGAAAGAGAATTGAAATGTATGGACGTTCATCAAGCCCCCCCCCCCCTCCGCCTTGGTGTGAGAGGCTTTTGCAGTTTCCCCATGGGATTTCATCGTGGCCACAAGGCAGTCTTCCCAAGTTGGTGGTGTTCTTCTCTGCTTACCAGCTGACACAAGTGAGGTTCCCAGAGGGCTGGGTATGTTGCCCGAGGCCATACACCCGGAATATGGGTGAATCCAAGATTTGAGCCAGACCTTTCTGTTTCCAAAGCCCATTTTGGTCCTTTGGCTCGATCATGTGACTCAGCTGCCACGTGATGTCTCCAGGGTCACAGGGCTCACAGAGAGCACCTGAGGTTTAAGTGCAATCCCCTCCCCTCCCCTGAAGTCTGATCCGTTGCAAGGCCATTTAAAATACATGGTTTATAATCTGCTTGAGGTATGGAAATGCTCACAATGCACGTGCATCATTCCTCCAGCGGAAATACTAAATAGAGCGCATGCGAACGGCATCATCTGATAAACCAGCTCCTTAGAGTTTGTCCAATCCAGACATTGTGATGAACTGCTGCTTACCATAAGGGAGTGGATTTATAAAACCATCAGAGCATATCAGAGTGGTTATTAAATCCCCTTTCTCTTATCTTTATAGAAATGTTTTTCCTTCTCAGCAAGCAGAAGGGAGGGGTGTGCGTCTTTTAAGTTCCCAATCCGATTTAGAGGTCATCCCTGTGAACCTGCCCGCCCCTTGTCACGTCTTTGAGCTCTGAGGTTATCAGGCTGGGGGCCAGGAAAGAGCTTTTGCTTCTTGCTAGTGGTCACGCACAGAGACCCTCACTTAACATGGATTTAGGGGCGTCTGGGGGCGCTCAGTGGGTTAAAGCCTCTGCCTTCGGCTCAGGTCATGATCCCAGGGTCCTGGAATCGAGCCCCGCATCGGGCTCCCTGCTCAGCAGAGAGCCTTTTTCTTTCTCTCCCTCCCTCTGCCTGCCTCTCTGCTTGCTTGCGCTCTCTATCTCTCTGTCAAATAAATAAAATCGTTAAAAAAAATTAAATAACATCGATTTAGACCCTGCGGCTGTATCCCAACTGCGAGAGATTCTGGGGCTCCCTCCAGAGTCCAGGGACCATCAACACCACAGCAGCAACCCCCTGTTGAACGGTTACATGCCATGGGCTTTGCAGAAATCATCCCATTGATCTACCAGCAGTCCTAGGAGGGAGATCATTTTATCATCCCCATTTTCCAGATGAGGTCCCCGAGGCACAGGAAAGGTCACTCAGCTGGAAAATGACCAAGCGTTTCAAACAGACCTTTCCAACAGGATATTCTGAAGATTCCACAGAATGTCTTCCAGAAAGAAAGGTCGGCCGGGGCCTTTACCATCGGTTCCATTCCCTCGTGGTTGAGGGTCCCCTGAAGGAGTGTTACCTGCCCACTTTCCAGGCCTTGCTTGCACATGGGCCAAACAGTTGCCTGCAGCTGTGGAGAAGGTTCTGGGACAGAAAGCAGAAAACTACTTGGTACGTGGTTGAGGTGGGAGGTCTCTGCTGCACGGTGATTCTGAGGTCACACAGAGCTGTCTGTTGGAGGTGTGGCTGAAATGAGGAGCTGTGGAAGATAGTGTTGTCTTCCTTTTTTTTTTTTTTTTTTTAACGTGTAGTGTACTATTTGCTCCAGGGGTACAGGTCTGGATTCATCAGTCTTTGACAATTCACAGCATTCACTGTAGCACAAACCTTTCCCAGTGTCCATCCCCCAGCCACCCCATCCTTCCCACCCCCTCCCCTCCAGCAGCCCTCAGTTTGTTTCCTGAGGTTGAGTCTCTTATGGTTTGTCTCCCTCTCTGGTTTCATCTTGTTTCATTTTTCCCTCCCTTCCTTTATGGTCCTCTGTCTTGTTTCTCAAATTCCTCTTATCAGTGAGATCATATGATAATTGACTTTCTCAGATTGACTTATTTTGCTTAGCATAATACCCTCTGGTTCCATCTACATCATTGCAAATGGCAAGATTTCATTTTTGATGGCTGCATAGTATTCCATTGTATATATAGACCACATCTTCTTTATCCATTCACCTGTTGATGGATATCTAGGCTCTTTCCGTAGTTTGGCTATTGTGGACATTGCTGCTATATAAACATTGGCGTGCACATGCCCCTTCGGGTCACTACATTTATATCTTTGGGGTAAATACCCAGTAGTGCAATTGCTAGGTCATAAAGTAGCTGTATTTTCAACTTTTTGAGGAACCTCCATACTGTTTTCCAGAGTAGCTGTAAGAGCTTGCATTCCCACCAGCAGTGTAGGAGGGTTCCCCTTTCTGGGAGATGGTGTTTTCTAAAGATGACCAGTGAGTGTATCTAGCCTTGCATGTTCTTCTCATCCTGTGACATTGACACTCCTCCTTCAAGCCCTGGGATCCATATTCCTTTTCCTTAAAATGGAATGGTGGGTGGATCATTGTAACTACCTTAACCCGTAGAACAAGCTGGAAGGCATGCTGCATGACTCCCAAGACCAGGTCATAACAGATAAGAGAGCGTCCAGCCGCTGCTCTCTCTCTCTCTTTCCACTCCTGCCTTTGGAGCCTAAGCCGAGCAAGGAGGCTATGGAGCCTACAGCTGCCCTGTGGAAGAATCTGAGAGCCAGAGGCGGCCAGGGAGCCCTTGTGTGTGAACTTCCATCACGTTGAGTCCTTCTGGCACCAGTGGCTGAGCAAAGGAGTGACTGTCAACCTAATCACCACCTAACAGCAAATTCATGAGAGACCCTCACCCACTGCCAAGCCAGATTGCCCAGCCCAGCTGAGCTCTAATTCCTGATCTACAGAAACCATGAAGAACAAATTAATGATTTTAAGGCCCTAAGTTTTTGAATGATCGGCGACTCTTAACCGTAATTAGGACATGAGCTATGCATGGAATCGAGGCATCAAAGGCACTTGTTAAAGCCAAGTCCCCAGTAGACTGTAAGTTTCATGATGGTAGGGCTGTCTCTATTGGTTTTCTCATTTATCTCCGATTCCCAGTGCTGCGCATGAAACGTAATCCCCTCTCAGTGAATGCTTTACCAGTCAGCGACCAAATCAATCGATCAGTCAATGCATGGCATTTGAGGCCAAGAGACGGGACTTATCTGAGATCAGAGAAAGACACAGATCTCAAGAAAAGAGCTTGGCAAGTGTGATTTTTACCACAATATCCTACACAGTATCCACTCTGGGGTTTTGTATTTTGTGTTTTAAGATTTGATTGATTGATTGATTGATTGATTGATTGAGAGAGCGAGCGAGCAAGTGGTGGGAGGAGGGAGAAGCAGGCTCCTTGATGAGCAAGCTGCCCGATGCAGGGCTCGATCCTAGGACCCTGAGATCATGACCTGAGCTGCAGGCAGATGTTTAACTGACTGAGCCACCCAGGCGCCCCAGAAATAGTTGGCCACTCTGGAGCATATTTCTGCCATTCTCTGGAACCTTGTGGCAGGTCCAGCAAGCACATGACAGAATATTACCGTGTATGGAAAACAGGGGGAACTGTATGTATGTCATGAAATAATTTCAGTCCTGAAATTGTGGTGTCTGACTGGTACTTTCGGTCCCTTCCATCAGGGTCTACATGGTTCAGAGTGGATACATTTGGGGGTCATTTATGTGAGAGTGTTGGAGGGAAGCTGGAAAGTGTATATGCCCGTGAATCTGTGGTTCAGTGCTGTAGCCAATTCACTGTGGCTATGTACATTTAAATTAGTTTATATTAAAATTCCGTTCCTCTTTCATACTGGCCACATTTCAAATGCTCAATAATTGTCTCATGTGTCTAGTGGGAGAAATACAGGGCAATACTGATATAGGACATTGCATCATCACAGAAACTTCTGGCCAGTGCAGGCTGTGCTATAGTCCCCAACATCTAGTCCCTTGGTCCCCTCACCTTGATGATTTAAGGACTTTTTCTTGTTCGGTCGTTGAACACTTATTGTCTCTCCAGCACTAGGAATAATGCATCCCATATATTATCTCCTTCAATCCCCCAAATTCCAAAGGTGAACAGCACCCTCCCCATTTTATAGCTCAGGCGATTAGGACTTTGAAGGTCAGCTGGTTTGCCTAATGTCACCTGCTTACACACGGTGGAGCTGGGATCTAAGATCAGGGCTGTTGGATTCAAAAGCTAGGGCTCTTTCTGCAGTAATCATCTGCTTCTCACTGAAGTCTTCCTATGTATGTGCAAAATTTCGCATAGGCACCCTGAAATCTCAGATTACAAAACTCTTAAAGTTCACTTGTTCTCTATATCCCAGATGACCGATAGGATATGGGACAAGCTTCGTGTCCTACCATCTTGTCTCTTGTGTGCATCCACGTTCACACACCCGGTTTTTAGATGAGAGTTTTCAATGCAAAAGTTGGACAGAGCACCACCAGTCTTTTATGTAACTCATAATACGTAGAGCTCAGAAAATTTCATGACACAAACTAAAACTGACAAGTGTTAAATCCGCACATGGCAAAATTTGCAATAGCAGAGAAACTAAAGAATCACAGCTTTTTAAGAAGACTGCAATCTGCGAAGGGCAGATGACCCGAGGAAAAAAGACGCGGTAGAAGGGTTAAAAGGAGGTACATCTGGTCACAGTTCACGCTGTCCTGCCTGGTGAAATCTGTTGTTGATGAAGAATTGATGACAGACTCAGATATTCTTGACACAACGTAGACGTGCTGAATTTTGCCTGGGAAAATTTGATTTGGTTAAAAAAAGATGGGTAATGATGCTTTTAAGATGCCGAACACTAATCAGAGCTGTCTGTGGATCAGCCAATATGACAGAGATTGTGTGTGATTTATTTTACTCCGTTCTCAAATAAGACTGGAAGATTGATATTAATGTTGCCTCATTTTACAGTCATGAAACTGAGGCGGAGGGGTTTTCGGAAACTTGCCCAGATAGATCCTACAGCTAACAAAGGCAGATGGAAAGATAGAACCCAGGGAATTTGGTCGTAGTGTTTGTGTTCCTCAGTACGTATTTCACTTTCCCCTGCTTTTTTTTATTTCGTTCCTTTTTTGTCTGTCTGTGAAATTATTGTCTGCAGCTCTCTTGGTTTATATGAAATCATTTATATTCAGTGATGGTGGAGATTGGCTGTATACAGGGAGTTTGATCAAATAAGTCAACGTATTGAGCATAATATATATAACTATCATATATATAATCTATCTGTAAATTATATGTAATAGTTTATCTTTAACAATTAAAATAGCAAATTTTGGACTTTGTATTTCAAAATTATTTTAAACATAGAGAAACATTATAGGGATGGTCTAATAAGACTTTTTTTGAACCCTTTATAAATGCTTTGCTGACATAATGCCTCACAATTCCCAAATACTTCAATATCTTCCAAGACAAAGATATTCTCCTAAATAATTACAGTATAGCCATCAAAATCAGGATTAATACTGATATATTTTTGCCATCTAATCAATGGATGGCATTCTAGTTTTGCCACTTGACTTAATCATGTCCTTTGTTTTTTTAAGTGTACGTCTTTATTTTTAATTTTATTCTCTTTAAATTCAATTAATTAACATGTTATGCATTATTACATTGAGCATCATATGACTTCAGAGGTAGAGCTCTGAGGTAGTTTCAGAGGTAGAGCTCAGTTACTCATCAGTTGTATTTAACATCAGGCGCTCATTCCATCAAGTGCCTTCCCTCATGCCCATCACCCACTTACCCCATTTCCCCCACCCACCACCCATCCAGCAACCCTCAGTTTATTTCCTATACTTAAGAGTCTCTTATGGTTTGTCTCCCTCCCTGGTTTCATCGTATTTTATTTTCCCCTCCCTTTCTCTATAATTCTCTGTTTTGTTTCTTAAATCCCATATATGAGTGAAATCATGTATAACTATCTTTCTCTGATTGCACAGCCTTTACTTTAAAAGGATCAACTCTAAAATCACATGTTACATTTTTGTTACAGTGTCTCTTTCCATCTAGAACAATTCCAAAGTCTTTCTTTGGCTCTATGACCTGGATACTTTTGAGGATTATAAACCAATTCTTCTGTAAACTTTTCCTCCATTTGGGTTTGTCACGTATTTCCTTGGTAGTAGATTTGATTTGTAAGTCTTTGGCAGGAATACCACAGAAATGAAGATGTATCTGTCTAGGTGCAGTATATTTTGGATATTAACCTAATGGCATTTGCAAATCAAGATCTGAGCATGAAGTGTATTTATTACTATTGGAGTGTTATTATTCCTAGGCAAAACCCAGGATATATATTTTTTCCTTATAAATATATCACAAAATATAGCATATAATCATAGTATGTAAATATATTTATTCCTGCTGGTTTTCTCCCTTTCTGTATTTGTAAGTCCTTTATCCTACAGAGAAGAAACCAGCTCAGTGCATTTACTTATTTGACTGAACTCCCTGTATGTAGCCAGCCTCCCACCATCACTGAAGAGATGCCTTTCTCATCCCAGCCAGGCTCTGATCCTTACAAGAGCTGTGCCTCCTCACCACGTGCATCCCCACTCTCTCAGTCCAAACCAGTGGGAGGAAGTCAGGGAGGAAGGGGGTAGGGAAGAAGGAAAAGAGAGAAGGAAAATGAATTTTACAGAAAATAATAATTGCAATGTATAGGAAAATGATGAAATAAACTGATTTAATGAGATTTCATAAAAGGCGACTTAGTAGCTCAGTCATTAAGTGTCTGCCTTCAGCTTAGGTCACGATCCTAGGGTCCTGAGATTGAGCCCCGCATCGGGCTCCCTGCTCGGCAGGAAGCGTGCTTCTCCCTCTCCCACTCCCCCTGCTTGTGTTCCCTCTCTCACTGTATGTCTCTCTGTCAAATAAATAAAATCTAAAAATAAATAATAAAATGCATACAAGAAAATGCCATATCAGCATAAATTGATCATTTGGGGATACTTCTAATGGAAGGTCTATATTTAGAAATACAGAAAACTTTCCCACACATCAAAATTTTGAATGATGGGGTTAAATATTCACAAGGTCAAAAGTGGGAGTATCACAATGATGCTAGAACATTCTTCACCAATATTTATGTGAAAAATTGATCCGGATGAAAATAAGGGTAAAATAGAAATCGGAGGAAATGACACTGCTCTGGATATATTCTATTAAAAAAATGGTTCGGGCGCCTGAGTGGCTCAGTTGATTAAGCAACTGCCTTTGGCTCAGGTCATGGTCCTGGAGTCCCGGGATCTAGTCCCACATCGGGCTCCCTGCTCTGCAGGGAGCCTGCTTCTCCCTCTGATCTCTCCCCTCTCATGGTCTCTCTCTCTCTCTGTCTCAAATAAATAAAAAAATAAATCTTTAAAAAAAATGGTTCAAAAATCAAATTGGCATGGCGTCTGGGTGGCTCACTGGGTTAGGGCCTCTGCCTTTGGCTCAGGTCATGATCTCAGGATCCTGGGATCGAGCCCCACATCGAACTCTATGCTCAGCAGGGAGCCTGCTTCTCCCTCTCTCTCTCTCTGCCTACTTGTGATCTCTCTCCTCTCTGTCAAATAAATAAATAAAATCTTTTAAAAAAAATCATATTGGCTAAATTAAGCTAATAGCCTCAAGAACAGTCTGATTCCTAAGGCAGTATTGAGGACTGAATGTGCTGAAGGCCATTGTGTATGTGCAATGCTCTGCCCATGGCCTGATGGTGGAGGCGACGACAGCGGTGATAAAGAAAATCTCCAAGAACGAGCCCCAGGCTCCTTGTTTAGTCCCTGGAGGTGGTGAAAGAGGTGGAGGCGACTGCGGTGTAGACACACAAAGAATTCAGATTTAATGCCTTCACATCTTGTCGTGAATCCAGTTTGCTTAAGGAGACCCCCATGGGTGTGTGTGTGTTCAGTAAATCAGCCGCTGTGATTTGATCAGAGCCGGAGCTGTAGACCCAGTAACAGTGAAGACATTGAGGGGTCTTACGACGGGGAGCGAGGGCCAGCCCGGGCTGACTGGGAGTGGCCAAGGGGTGTCACGGGAACCAATGAAAGGATCTGCTGGTTGAAAGAAGAGAAGGTAGAAACCAATCTTTGTTTTTCCCAGCCTGCATCTCCTGTGTGGCTTGGAGGTTTTGATCAGTGCCATCTCCCCAGCTGAAGGAGGGAAGCCTCCCCATACCCATTAAAGCAATTTCTGGAAGGTGCCATTTCAAGTAGATATTATTGCTACATGAGGAACTTTGCTGATGATCTTCCTCTTTCTCATGGCCCAAAGAGAAGAAACATTACAGAAATGACTTGGGAATACTGAGGATTATCTGGAGTCACCAAGTAGAAAGAGAGCTGGGAAAATACACAGAAAGTTGCCCAAACCCAGACTCTTCCAACTTGGACTCCTTAGCCTTCGAAGCTCTGCTTAGCATGTCATAAGTGCTTGACATACGATCGTCAGATGAAGGACTGAATGAATGTGTCTCAGATACTGAAATGGTTTTCTCTTTCCGGGGCCCCTCCCATGCATGCTCTAATGAAAAACATCCAGGACATAAGAGACCAATAGCTAAGATGATAAACAACACAACAAAAGCTCAAAAGAAGCTGAGGAAAGGAGAAGCGGCTGTCGATGTGATTGTGATGTTTGCACTCAATTAATATTTGTTGAGAGTTGCACTTAAGGCATGGTTTATGAGGCTCGGGAATTGCCAAGTATAAGCCATCTTGCCCTTCTTGAGTTTATGGACCAGAAGGAGGCAGATGTGTAATTTACTCCTTCACACAGCAGAACTGATGGAGCCACGCTAGAGGTGCACCTGATCAGATGGCTGGAAGAAGCCAGTTAGAAACTCCCTAAGAATGGTGAACTTAGCCACCAGGGATTTTGCTTGGGGTGTTGCTAAGGTAGAGAGCCATCCATTTTTTCCCCAAATAGTTGCCCAGTTGTTTAATCACTATTGATTGATTAATCCTTCTGTGCCACACGATTTGAAACACTTTGATCACGAATTTACAGTGTGTGTTGCTTGAGCATGTGCTGCTACTCTCCCCCCTGTTGCATTAATCTGTCGTTTTGCAATGGTGACACCCTTTTAAATTTATTGCCCCCCCCCCCAGCACTCACAGATATTAAATATAGTATAATCCCATCTTGTTACTTTCCTTCATTTTTTTTTTCTGTTGGCTCCTTTCACCCATGTGTGTGTCCAAATGCATTTTAGACTCTCTTTGTCCCATTTCCCAAAAACCATCCTACCGGGATTTGTACTGTAATTGCATTAAACCAGTAAATTAATTAAAAGAGAAAGCTATTTATAATACCGCGTTTAGCCTTTTAAGATGACGACGTGTTTTTCCATGAAGCCGACGTATTTGTCAATGTTCCTTAGGAAAGTTACATAGTTTTCTTCATATAGTCAAGTTTATTCCTTAAGGGTTTGAAAGCAAATTATTTTTGCGAATTACTTCTGCCACAATAGGGGAATGGGGTGGTTTGCCGTCGTATTTTCTAACGGCTTATTGCAAACGTGTAGGAAAGCTATTGATGTCTGTGTGTTGATTTGCATGTGCAGTCATTTTGTAGTCTTTTCTGACTGGTTCTGAAATGTTTTCAGGTGGCTTTCTGGGGTCCGATAATCACATGCCCTTTAGACAAGGATGTTTCTGTAGACAGATAGTTCTGATTCTGATAGATCACGCAGTGATCCTTCAAAAACCTGAAGTTGATGGCTTTTCACTCCATTGCTGCACAGTACGAGATTCAGAGCCCCAGAGCGGTAACTTACAGAAGGGACCCTGAGGTCTCGCCGTACCTTCTCCATCCTGTTAGCTGCCTCTGCCAGGACTCCATCAGAATCCAGTGCTCTCCAAGCCCCGGCAGCTTCCCAGACACGGGCTAAGCTCAGAGCCGGCCACAAACCTGTCCTCTCCCTTCTTTGCCCATCTCGCTCCAGTTCATCTTCAACACTCAGCTCGGGCACTTGACACAGCGCCCTGCAGCCTCCCCCGGCACCCTCGGGCTCCCCAGCCCCCTAGGGTGCCTCATTCAAACCATTTGTCACCACAGTGTGATGATCAGACAGGTTGTTAGACTAATTAAGAACGCAGTGTTGGTTTGAGACACCCTGAGCTTGTATCTTGGATCCACCATTTCTAGACCGCCCAGCGTGGGTAAATTGATTCATTCCTCCTTTTTCTAAATGGGAGTAATAATCCTGACTCCTAGAGAGGCTGCAGGGTTTTAAAGGGGGGTAAGGTGGGCTTCGTACAATTCCCGGTTTATACTAAGTCTTATGTCAAAGGTAGTTAAGATTTTCTAGCTGAGATGTTGGCATTATTTTCATGCTCGTAAAATTTTTGTAATATATTAACAATGGTTTTTATGCCCCTCTAGACTCTAAGCTCCTGGAGGGCACCATCTGTTGTTATCCTTGGGGGGTTTCGGCCTGCCCTGCTTGGAGTACCTCAGGTGCATTGTAAGACTGCACGCACCGCTTGATGTATCCATAGGTTTGAGAATGCTATTTTCATGCCCGAAACTGTGTGTACTCCGTGAGTGTTGATTAAATGAATGAAGGGCATGAATCTAGTCTAGCTGGATGGTACAGCTGGTTAGGCAGCTTAGTGGGGAACCCACAAATTGCCAAGTGTAAGCCAGTCTTTGTTACATATGTTCTGAGGACCTCCTAATATGATCCCCCATTTAAATTCAAGGCATTTGGAGGGGCACCAGGGTGGCTCAGTCAGTTAAGCGTCTTGTCTTTGGCTCAGATCACAGTCTCAGGGTCCTGGGATCGAGCTCCCCATCCTTCCCCTCCCTGCTTGTGCTCTCTCTCACTATCTCTGTCTCTCTTTGAAGTAAATAGGTAAAATCTTTAAACATAAATAAACTCAAGGGCTTTGGGCAACATGAGACACCAGGCAGGTGCTGGACACAGTGTTGAATAGGTGGGTGGACTCACGGACACAAGCAATCAGAGTTAAGGGGCCAGTCCCTGAGCCGCGCAAGGCTCCTGCATTTCCCGGTAGAAAAGGGCAGATAAACCACACGTCTCTCCCTTTCCCCAGCTCTCTTGCCAGAGCTTCTCAACATCACTTATAAAGGGAACCATCTTGTGTGTAATCAACCCCATGGATCCCATTGCAACCAGCACTTTTCTTGTTTAAAGTTCCAAAATGATAATTTGTCTTTTCCACTTATGGAGGCTCCTCCAAACCCGAAATGTGTGTGGTTTTATTTTTATCTGTTCTTTTTTGTTGTTCTTTTTTTTTTTAAGATTTTATTTATTTATTGGAGAGAGAGAGTGTGCATAAGTCAGGGAGAGGGGCAGAGGCCGAGGGAGAGAGAGAAAGAATCTCAGGCAGACTCTGCGCTAAGCTCAGAGCCCAATGCAGGGCTTGATCTCACAACCCTGAGATCATGACCTGAGCCCAAACCAAGAGTCAGACGTTCAACCAACTCTGTCACCCAGTCTCCCCTGTTCTTTTTTTAAATTACAAAAGTAATATATGTTGGGGCACCTGGGTGGCTCAGTGGATTGAAGCCTCTGCCTTCGGCTCAGGTCATGGTCTCAGAGTCCGGGGATCGAGCCCCGCGTCGGGCTCTCTGCTCAGTGGAGAACCTGCTTCCCCCCCTCTGCCTACTTGTGACCTCTTTCCCTCTGTCAAGTAAATAAATAAAATCTTAAAAAAAAAAAAAAAGCAATGTATGTTTATTGGAGAAAACTTGGAAGATCAAGGCAAATATAAGGAATAAAATAAAACATTAACCACAGTCCTTCCATGTATTACTGTATCCTTGGACTGTTGCTGTTACCATCCTCTTTTATTAGGATGCATATTTTTTTACACAGCTCATAAGTTGAACAGTACTGGTAAGCACTGCCTACCTCATAAAAAGGATTCAAAACATTATTTTCAATGGCTGCATAATACTCTGGCATATGGGTACCCGATAATACTTATTAGAATTACCATGTGAGTCTGTTGGACATGGAGAATAGTTTAGCCTCACTATTACAAATAATAGTTTGTCAAACATGCTTATATGTGCTCAGTTTGTTTTCATTTGTGATTATTTCCATATGATAAATTTCTACAGAGGAGCCATATGTGGGGCTCCTTTAAACATGGGGCCCTATGTTTATGCCTATGAAGCCAGTGTGATGCTGGGATCCTCATGGGAGAATCAGGCAATGGGACATAGGAGGAGGAACTTTTGACAGAGATTAGAAAGGATCATGAAGGGAGAGACCAAATGCTATTAAGCACCTACTGTATACCAGATACTGTCCACTGCATCCTCCTCCTCTCTGGAACCACCCATCCCCCACTCAGAGCACCTGGACATTCACTGGACCACAAGGCTAAGCACCTGACTCAGGATCCTTCAGCCTGGGCTTCATTGATTGGTTGAGGGGTGGGCATGTGACAGCCGCTGAGCCAATCAGGGTTTGAGGGGGGATGTGCTTGCTGCTACACAGGAAGAGCCTGTCTCAAAATGAGTCCAACAAGAAGAGAACTGGAGTGTGTGTGTACGTAAGGTAGAGACAAGCACAGAGAAGCAGAGAGAGATACTAACAAATAGATCTAACTTTACCTGAAGCCTCTGCTGCACTTTTCAGTTACACGTACCAATAAATGTCCTCTGATATTTGTCAAGTCTGGTGTGAACTGGGTTTCGGTCACAACTCAAAGAGCCCCGCCAAACACAGATAATATTACTGATTTCATGTTCCCTGTGAAGGAACTGAGTTCAGAGAATTTACGATCCATGTTGAAAATCTCACAGCTGGTCCACAGCCTCCCCACCCCACCCCACCCCCGTCTGACCCCAGAGCCTAGGCTCTTTGTGTGACACAAGTCATCAGGTGCATGTGGAGGGGGGACAAGGAAGATGGCGGAGAAGCACTGACAGGGATGGGCTGAGGGAGTCTCTGTTGCAACCAAGCCTGTTTCCAGCCTTGGATACCGCTTCCCTCTTGTCTGAGTACACTGTTCTGTCCTGTGAATTGCTTTCGGGGGCACTAATTCCCCTCTCTATGTATCCCAGGCTTCCCCTGGCATCTTGGTTCAGGCTCTTTGTACCTCCCACCCTGAACTTTGATCTAAAGAGGCAACTTACTCTGAGAAGAGCCAGTCACTCAGAAATTATCCAAACTGCAGAGCTCTCTTCTTCTTGATAGAGCTGCCCTCGAGGGCTGGAGGCTTTGACTGACCTACCACAGCATCTTTGCACGCCCCAACGCTCTCTTCCCCTTCCATCGTGACCACGGTGGCTTTGGGTCTCAACACATGTTTCGTACAGTAAAATTTTATGGTGTGACGCCCCCGAGACCTCAGTGTTCATTTGGTGCAACGGCTAACTTTAATTACCCTGATGGACACAGAAACACAGGTCAGTCTGAGGAACTTTTGTCTAGATATGTTGGTGAATAACAAAGTCTTTGTTTGATGGGATTTCGGTGTCCCTGTTGCCCTTGGATAAAATCCCTGCAGGTTCTGAGCCTAAGACCGGGTTTGGGTGGAAACAGCTAAGACAGAGATTATTTTCAAGCCTGTTCCAATGAGAAGCTTTGAAACTGCTCCTCAGACCCATTTACAACAATAGAAAGACACCATTCAGGCACAAATCCCTCTGGCAAGAGTATCTCCCATTAAGGCTTCCTTTGTGTGGGCCGGACACTGGACCGCGATAAGCCAGGCTGGCGAAAGGGAACAGCATTCCTGTGAGGAGGTACAAGACCGTTTCTCTGAGACAGCTTTCGTTGGGTGAGCTGTCACTGACGTGGGGGGAGGGGACCATGATGAGGAAACGGTTTCTAGAATAGTTACATGAAGAGAAGATAAAGAGGGACACTCCTGAGTAGCCCACCAGCACGAGGCTCCGAGAAGGATGAGAAAGGTGCTTGTGATGTTCCATGAGAGGGATGAGGGTGGGATGGTGAGA
>CM052805.1:7153257-7163422 GCA_028533885.1 Nasua narica | reverse complement strand
CAAAGGCAAATACTGCCGTTATCCCTATTTCACTAGTGAGGGAACAAAGCTCAGAGAGGTTAGGCAGTGTGCCCAACACCACACAGCTGATAAGTAATGATGCTGGGCTTTGAATCAGGCAGTTTAACTCCATAGCCCATGATGGAAACTACCAAGTGACCCCACTCCCAGCTGAGCAGACTTCTCCACAGAGAGTCCCGTGATGTGTAAGGCCAAAGATATGTAAGACCCTCATCTGTGAAATGGGAATCATGAGAGTCGTTCAGATATCTTATTCTTAGCAATTTCGAGTCTGCATGGAAGTGCATAGATGGCAAGAGGAGTCGAGAATGGAAAATGGAATTGTCACATAACAAGTTGTGCTTTAAGGAGAGAGCGTGGTGACATGCCTGGGTGGGGGGAGGGCGAGAGGGAAGGCTCTTGGTCCCCATGAAACCTGAGCTCAGTCTCTTCATTAACGTGTGAGAAAATGTTTTCATAAGATAGATCCGTAAATAGCAAATCACTTCAAAGTGAAACTTTTCTAGGCATGGTTATGTAAGTTTGATGTTATCGTGATATATTTAATCCTGAGCGAAGTTGGTCTCTGGCCTCTGGGTTGACGTGAGTGGAAGGGCCTGATGAGGGTAGAGGGCCTGACGTGGGCTTCGCAGAGCAGTGGTCTTGGCCTGAACTGAACCTCGATGGAGAGTACGAGGGTCTAGCTAGGAGACAAGGAAGTGACTGGCACAGGCCCTCGCGATGCAGTCCTGTTATCTGCAGAGTGTTCGAGGCTCTGGCCACAGTGCACTGAGAGTATAATGGGACCCCAAGCGTCTTACCTGCTGGAAGGTTGAGGCTGAGCTTAGTGCCTGACAGCCTCTGCATGCCCTGTTATTCTGAAAATCCTGTCCTGGTAACTTCTGTCAGCGATGGGGATGTAGTCCCCCTGCCCTTAAAGCCATGATCTTGCTTTTAGAAATTATAGAAACCAGAACCCTCCACATACTGTTACTGTTCTGGGAAGCCTCCAGTAACACAAGAACATTTGTCAGGTTTTAGAGGCCCTGATAGAGGTTTCTTGTGCTGTGAAATCTGATGCCCCAACATAACCTGAGACAGAAAAGCTCTGACCAAGTTTTATTCAACATCAAAATTGTAACAACTTTTAAATTCCAGCCCTCACACCACCAAGGAACATAGGCACGAAGAAGACAGATTCCATCCCTCCCTTCTTCCTTTCCTCTTAACCTTCCTTCCCTCCCTTCGTCCCTCCCTTCTTTCCTCCCTCCCTCCCTTCCTTTTTTGCAGGCTAACTTCTCAAGCTTTTATCTGGCTTATAAAATTCCTATATTATTTTATTTTATTTTTATTTTTTCAATGTTCTAAGATTCATTGTTCATGCACCACACCCAGTGCTCCATGCAATATGTGCCCTCCTCAATACCCATCACCAGGCTCACCCATCCCCCCCATCCCCCTCCCCTCCAAACCCTCAGTTGGTTTCTCAGAGTCCACAGTCTCTTATGTTAAGTCTCGTCCTCCATTTTCTCCCAATTCACTCTTCCTTTCCTTCTCCCAGTGTCCTCCATATTTTTCCTTATGCTACACACATAAGTGAAACCATATGATAATTGACTGTCTCTACTTATTATTTCACTCAGCATAATACCTTCCGGTCCCATCCATGTTGATACAAAAGTTGGGTATTTATCCTTTGTGATGGAGGCATAATATTCCATTGTATATATAAACCATATCTTCTTTATCCATTCGTCTGTTGAAGGGCATCTTGGCTCTTTCCACAGTTTGGCAATTGTGGCCATTGCTACTATGAACATTGGGGTACATGTGGCTCTTTGCACTACATCAGTATCTTTGGGGACCCAGTAGTAGTAGTACTACTAGTACTACTAGTACTTTACTACTAGTACTACTAGTACTTTACTAGTAGTAGTAAATACCCAGGAGTGCAATTGCAGGGTCACAGGGTAGCTCTATTTTTAATTTCTTAAGGAATCTCCAGACTGTATTCCAAAGTGGCTGTGCCAACTTGCATTCCCATGAACAATGGAAGAGGGTTCCCCTTTCTCCACATCCTCTCCAACATTTGTTGTTTACCGTCTTACTGATTTTGGCCATTCTAACGGGTGTAAGGTGGTATCTCAATGTGGTTTTGATTTGAATCTCCCTGATGACTAATGATGATGAACATTTTTTCGTGTGTCTGTCAGCCATTCATATATCTTCTTTGGAGAAGTGTCTGTTCTTGTCTTCGGCCCATTTTTTGACATTATCTGTTTTTGGTTTTTTGTGTGTGTGGTTTTTTTTTTAACATTATCTGTTTTTTTGAGTACTTGAGTTTGAGGAATTCTTTATAGATAATAGGTATCAGACCTTGGTCTGTAGTGTCATTTGCAAATATCTTCTCCTATTTTGTGGGTTGCCTGTTTTTGCTATTTAGAAGCTTTTTATCTTGATGAAGTCCCAAAAGTTCATTTTGGCTTTTGTTTCCTTTGCCTTTGGAGACATGTCCTGAAAGAAGTTGCTGTGGCCAATGTCAAAGAGGTTACTGCCTATGTTCTCCTCCAAGATTTTGATGGATTCCTGCCTTGCATTGAGGTCTTTTATCCATTTCGAGTTTATCTGTGTATGGTGTAAGAGAATGGTCAAGTTTCATTCTTCTACTTATAGTTGTCCAATTTTCCCAGCACCATTTATTGAAGAGACTGTTTTTTTCCACTGGATATTTTTTCCTTCTTTGTCATAGATTATTTAACCATAGAGTTACGTGTCCTTATCTGGGATCTCTACTCTGTTCCGCAAATTCCCATTTTATTTTAAAGCACTACAGGGCCAAAAAATGACGTTTGCACTTCCTTGGCACCATAGGCTAGGTGAGGGAATAGTATGTAAAAGCTATTAAGTCAAACACTTCTTTTCCACTAGGGCAAGTCTTACTTGAAGAGTAAAAAATAGTGCCAGTACATGATCACAAAATACAGACTGTGAAAGTTTTGTGACAGAATACTCCAAACTGGTATAAATGGTTCTAAATAAGAACCCAGACTGAAGGGAGCAAGTTGTCTTACAGTCGTAAAAGCTGCCCCCACGTCCCAAACCAACGGAGACTCATGAGTTCCCAAGGGTGAAGAAGGTAAAGAAGAATAAATATAATGCTTTATTGGTTGAATGAAACTAGCCCTGAAACTTAAGCAACTTGAGTCATACTTGGAAATTAGCTCCAAGCCCAGGAATCAAAACAGAAAAACAGACATCTATTAGTATTTGAAATTTTTCATTGGTGTTTATTCTCATTTTAAGCGAATTTCAGATGACATCTTGTTCAGTTGCTTTTTTTTCCCCCTTGATTCTGTGATTACTTTTAAGATCAGAGTGGTTTTTGAAGAAGTGCTTTATCTAATTTATCTGAAATTTACAAATCAATGAATTGGGTCCTATATGTTGTGGGAGGGGAGGGTGGGAGGGATTACTTGTCACCTCAGAGGACTCTAAGACAACTGATACGGGCAGTAGAAAGAACAAAAGAAATCTGTGCACGTCGCACAGCTGTTCAGTTGATTAGGCTTGGCAGAGGCTTGGAAACTCTGGTGAGTTTGAAGTTTTCGGTCTGAGCTCATTCCCAAATCTGTTTAAATGGCAGATCTCTGGGTGCTTAGCGAGCACCTCTCTTCGGAATTTGAATTAATATGTTTCTGTGCCTGCAGCATTGTATTGCAGTTGGGTGCCCCTTCCCCAGTAGCTGAGAGGGGGAGCAGGTCTGGGAGGGAGTGGGGGCCCGGCTGCAGCAGCTGTGCCACATTGCTCTAGCTTTGTATTCAGGGCTGATGCTCAGTGATACTGGGTTTGTCTTGAAAGTTTAACTCTGTGGGGAAGCAAACTTTGCCACCCCAAATGTGTCTCTTTAGCATGTGGATTTTTTTTTTTGCACCGATTATCTTTAAGAAACAGAAGGCTCTGGAAGAGCCTTTGACCTTTCCCCTAAATGCTGAAAGAATTTAGACAGAGGACCGACTGCAGGAAGGAAGTGATCCCCACAGATAACCACAATATCATGTGAACAAGATGCGATAGGGAGGAAGCTAAGTCTGTTATTCCTCTCTGCATCTCACTGCTCTTGAGGGACCCAGCAAACATTTGTTTATCAAACATTTACTTCTTCCTGTGAATTGTCTTCCTCCCCCCTTTGAAGTCACAAAGGCCTACCCCCTTCCCCTCAGCTCTGGATGACATTGAACTCTTAACTTTCTGACTGCCTGGGAGGCCTCCTCTTCTTCGGTAATTAAATTTGATTCTCTCCTGTTCATCTGTCTCCTGTCAGTTCAATTCTTAGACCAGCCAAAACAATCTTGAAGAGTGTAGGAAAATTTTTCCTCCTCAACAGTGGTCTGATAATTAAGATCCAGGATGTGGGGAGTAGTTAAGAACCTGGGAGACCCAAATCCTGCTCCAAAGCACCAGCTCCTGGCATTCTCCAAGATGCTCTATAGTTTTCACCTCACAAATGATAACTAGACCACTGGTCTTTTGAGAGTCTCTCCCCACCAGCTCCCCCAGCTAGAATCTTGGCTTTATTGGTTGCTAGAGAATGAAATGCCCGTGAGAAGATGCTGGAAGCTAGCAAAGATGACTAGTCTTGCCAGGAAGTAGAAGATCTTGTTCTGACCACCTACCTAGAATCCTGGGAATGGAAGATGTCATAAGATGGGGATATTCAGCATGCAGGGGAGGGAGTTAGGATTCAGAAGAAAAGAAAGAAGTTTGCTCTCTCTGGCGGCGACATTGTCCTGATTGGCTCTGTCAGTTAAGCATTTACCTCTTGATTTCAGCTCAGGTCATGATCTCAGTGTCATGGGGTCGAGCCCCTCTTTGGGCTCTGTACTTAGTGGGGAGTCTACTTGAGGATTCTCTCTCTTCCTCTCTCCATCCCTCTGCCCATGCTCATGCACTCTCTCTGTCTCCCTAAAAATAAGTACATAAATCTTAAAGAAAAAAAAATAGAGAAATCTCCCAGCCTCCCTCAAAGGTGGAGGTACCCACAGGACTGGGTTCTGAGCAGGAGTGGGTGATACTTATCTTCCCCAGGCCTATCCCCCAAATTCTCACATGTAATTCTCCAGCCATTCCCTGTCCCCCAGGTGACTTTCATTGTGAAGAATAATGTTGGAATACCATCTTGGAAAAGGCAGAGCTTCCTGTGGCCTGGGTGGTAGTTTGGAATAGAACCTCTCCATGGGTCTGGAATCTCTTTGAACTGCTATGTGAGAAAAAATAAGCTTCTACTGGGTTTCTGCTAATAAATACCTTGGATCTATTAGTTATAGCAGCTAGCCTGCCCTAAATAATACTCTGTACTTGAGGAACTAAGAGAAGCCATTATAGAAGAGAACATCTTGAATGGCATCTGGGAGGATAGACCACATCTTGCATAGAGCCCTAAATGCAAAATGCAGATGCTGCCTGTAATAGAGAAAGAGTCCTAAGAAAATGAGCTGGAATCCCAAACAGGCTGTGGATCTGAGGTCTGCATATTATGGCACTGGCAGAACAAGTCAGAGAAAGAAGGGGCTTGGAATATCCTAGGAAACTTCCAGAAGATAGGAACTGCCACAAAAAGGCACAGCACTTTGGAACTTGGCCACAAGATGATACCAAGGAGCAAAAACAAAGCAAGACTGAAGATGTGGGTTCTAGTTTTGGCCCTGGGTCTGTCCAAGTCTCTGGCTCAGAGAAGTCACATCTCCCCTTTGGAAAGTTGTTCTTCTCTTTTGTCCAGCTAGGGAGTTGGACAAAAAGATCATTGTGATGAAGGGGCGCTTTGCCAGATAGTTAAGATCCTAGGTTCTGGGGTGAGGTGCCTAGGTTCAAACCCAACCTAAAATGCATTCGCTTTCTGGCTTTTGGGAAAGTTTCTTAGCTCCTCAGTTTCCTTGCTTTTAAAACACAGGATTACTAAAAGTGCCTGTTTCATGGTCTAGGCTTTGAGATGTAAATGAGATGTTCTGTGTAAAGCACTCAGCATAGTTCCCAACTCACTGTATGTGCTTCAGAAGTATCATCTGTGGCTATCGTTAATAAATCCCTTTTCAGTGGAGGAAGGGAATCCACAAACAGACTGGATCTAGAATTCAACCCCAGAAAAGCCTCCGAGGGCTATTTATTCCTTAGGTCTAGGTGGTCTCCTCGCCTTGGCCAGAAAGCCCCTGTTTCCCCCGGGAGAGCCCTGGAGAGGGTCAAGGGGATGGCTGTCTGGGTGCTGTCTTTCCGTGAAACGGAATATCAAATCAGGCAGCACGTGAGCCACGTGGAGAACAGTCCCGAGCCCTCGGATTGAACGGAGAGAGAGAGGGATTTGCTGCTGAGTTCCTCCACCCGGAAGCAGAGGGAAGAAAGCAGACATTAGAAATGGAATTTAAATTGCTTTAAAACAAAACCCAACTCAGTGCCAAGAAGTCTGAGTCCCCTCTGCTTGCTTTTTTAAATTTTTCAAAAAACACAAAAGAAAGCTCCTCCTGCAGGAGCCTTTATGCGATGAAGGGCTACCTTTTTTTCTCCCCGACGATGAAGGGCTACCTTTTTTTCTCCCCGACACGTCTGGTTATCCAAACCCACTGATAGGCAGAGAAAATAATTTTCTAGGTAACTTTGTATCCTTAGTCCTCTTGCCTCCTTCCCAGCCCCCACAAAGCCCAGTGTTCTAGAGTAATAGGAAAAGATCCCGTTACCTTATATGGAATGGCTTTTTCTAACCTTTATAATCAAGGTGGGCATCTACTGTCAATAATTATCACCATAATTTATTGTGTGCCCCCTAGATGCCCATCCTCCATGCTTTACTCACGTGATCTAATGTGATTTTATATCACAGCGGTAAATTTTACATCTCGCATTTACAGAGAGGAGGAGACAGGTTCAGGGAAGTAGCAATCAGGAGGTGGGGGTGGGACCCAGACCTGGTGGGTGGGACACCAAGGTCACCCCCTCTTCACGACAGGGTATGTCTTTTTTTTCCCTCCCAAATACGTTTATTTTATTTTTTCAGTGTTACGAGATTAATTGTTCATGCACCACACCCAGTGGTCCATGCAACACGTGTCCTCCTCAATACCCACCACCAGTCTTGCCCAAACCCCCTACCTTCACCCCTCCAAGGCCCTCAGTTTGTTGCTCAGAGTCCACAGTCTTCTCGTGGTTCATCGCCCCCTCCAATTTCCCCCCATTCACCTTTCCTTTCCTTCTCACAATGTCCTCCATGTTTTTTCTCATGCTCCACATGTAAGTGAGACCAAAAGATAACTGACTCTCTCCGCTTGACTTATTTCACTCAGCATAATCTCTTCCAGTCCCATCCATGTTGATGCAAAAGTTGGGTATTTATCCTTTCTGATGGAGGCATAATATTTCATTATATATATTAACCATTTTTTCTTTATCCATTCATCTCTTGAAGGGCATCTTGGCTCTTTCCACAGTTTGGCGATTGTGGCCATGGCTGCTATGAACATTGGAGTACATGTGGCCCTTCTTTGCACTGCATGGGCTTCTTCAGGGTAAATACCCAGTAGTGCAATTGCAGGGTCATAGGGAAGCTCTAATTTTAATTTCTTCAGGAATCTCCACACTGTTTTCCAAAGTGGCTGCACCAACTTGCATTCCCACCAACAGTGGAAGAGGGTTTTCCCCTTTCTCCACATCCTCTCCAACATTTGTCGTTTATTGTCTTGTTGATTTTGGCCATTCTAACGGGTATAAGGTGGTATATCAGTGTGGTTTTATTTTGAATCTCCCTGATGGCTAAAGATGATGTACACAGGGTATGTCTTTCATCCTTTAGTTCTCAACCTTGGTGGCCCATGGTCACCTCCAGGGGAACTTTGTTAAAAAACAAAAACAAAAAACCATCCAATGTCTGGATCTCATTTCAGATGAAAAGAATTCGAATTTGTGGGGTGGACAGACGGCTGGTCACCTGGCATTTTTTAAATCCCATCATAGGATTTTTATTTTTAATTAGGGTGAACTTCACAAAGCATCAGATGAGCCATTTTAAACTACAATTCAGGGCCATTCTGTACATCCACCCCCTCTATCCAGACTCTGAACATTTCTAACCCCCCAAAGGAAACCCCTGACTCATCAGCAGTCCCCTTTCTAGTCTTCCCCTCCTCCCAGGCCTTGGCAACCTAGTCTGCTTTCTGTTTCTGTGGATTTCCCTCTTCTGGACATTTCATGCAAATGGAATCAGACAGTGTATATGGCCTTTTGTGTCGGGCTTCTTTCATTTCCCAGCATGTTCTCAAGGTTCATCCATGTTGTAGCAGGTGACAGCGTTCAGGGCAGGCTGCCCCGAAAATATGCTGGTTTGTCATATTGATTGTCTTCAATTAAAGTTTCTTAAGAGGCAGCTGGTATGCGAAAGACACTCTGATCCTCCTACGTCCCCCCTGAAAGCAGGAGATAAATCTCCCATGGGAAGGGTGCCCTCCCTGTACCAGGGGATAGAGAGACATCTTTATCACAAGAGAGACAAAGCATTCAAAGCCAAAAAGGCTCTATAAACAACCCTTGCTACTCCTTTACCAGCTTACTAGCCCAAGATCAAACTTCTTTATTTGGTCAGTTCCTCCCAAATGTATTGATCCTTTGCCTAAAAGGTGGAAAAGCTTCAGGATCGGTCACTTCCTTGAGGCTCATATTTCTATGAGCAACCGCATGTAGGAAATTAAAATGTGCTTCCCCCCCCTTCCATCTGTCTTATGTCAGGTTAATTATTAGCCAAAGAAAGGAGAAGTTTTCCTCCCCTCCGTGGGTATCAGAACTTTATTCCTTTTTCTGGCCGCATCGTGCAATAAGTACTAAGGATCGCCACTGCCTGCGAACCCTTGAACCCTCGTAAACACCATGTGAGGTTTTTGGGGGGCACATGTGGGTTTCGTTTTGACAGGTGAGGAACTCAGGGCATGTGATATGCACCAGATCTCATGAAATCTGTCCACTCTTTTGTCCCCACGCCAGTGCTACTGTCATCCCAACATGACCCTTCCCTGACGAAACCCAACAAACCATTTATATATTGGAGAGGGCGGGAGTCCTCTCTGGTTTTGTCCCGAGAGACCCACGTAAACTCAGAGCCTCCAGGCTCCCGGAGGGCATGTGTTGGGAGTGAAGAAGCAGCTGGATTCTTGGATCCTTGTCTCTCTTGGCAGCTGCTCTTTCCCTCACTGATGAGGATTGAGAAGCCCTTGAGTGTAAATATCTCATGCATTTCAGGAAACTCAAACCCTCCCTCTCCTCCTTCCTTCTGTCCATGCATCCTTCTTTCCTTCCTTCCGTCCTTCCTTCCTCCCTCCCTTCCACAATAGTTAAGTGACTCCTTTTGTGTCCTTAGGAATACTGCCATCTGGAGATACAGAGCTGAGTAAGACAAACGTGGGGATTTGATTTGGGGGAGTCTAGTAAGGAAAAGCAGTGAAATCAAGCAAAAATCACACCAGATTTGTTGCTTGTTTACCCGAGAGATGGATGCCACAGAGGACGTGCGTGGGATCCTTGAGAGGCTGTCATGGAGTGGGGGGGGAGGGACTGGCCCTGTCTGGGGCGCAGGGCAGTGGCTCTCCGACACCTGTGGGCTTCAGCGGGGACTTGGTTAACATGCAGACCCTGTGTCGGGTCGGCAGGGCCGGGAGTCGGCGTTTATTTTCTCTCTCTCTTTTTTTTTATATGTATATGTATTTTTAACATAAATGTATTATTTGCTCCAGGGTACATGTCTGTGAATCGTCAGGCTTACACATTTCACAGCACTCACCATAGCACATACCCTCCCTAGTGTCCATCCCCCTGCTGCCCTATCCCTGTTCCCCCTCCCCCTGCAACCCTCAGTTTGTTTCGTGAGTTTAGGAGTCTCTTATGGTCTGTCTCCTTCCCCATCCCATCTTGTTTCATTTCTCTTCCCCACCCCCCCCATCACCCCCTGCCCTGCCTCTCAAATTCTTCATAGCAGAGCGATCATGTGATAATTGTCTTTGACTGACTTATTTTGCTTAGCATAACACCCTCTAGTTCCATCTACGTCGTTGCAAATGGCAAGATTTCGTTTCTCTTGATGGCTGCATAGTATTCCATTGTATGTATATACCACTTCTTCTTTATCCATTCATCTGTT
>CM052805.1:7021790-7145544 GCA_028533885.1 Nasua narica | reverse complement strand
CCAGCCGTCCACACCCTGCGTCTCCACTTAGGTAATTTTGGTTCGACCCAATCTGGTAGAAATGTGCGTTGCTCTCTGTTGTGTGTTAGGCTCTGTGATACAGCCTCAGAATTCAGAGAAACCTGAAACCCGCACAAGCCCCAGGTCGGGCTCTGGGTGTCCTGTAGCTGGGTTTGAGGGGCACCATTAACTGTCTAAAGTCACATACATGCCTGTGAGCACACGCGTGTGTGGGTATGCCTTTGGGTGTGACCATAGGTACTTAATGAGAAGACCCATAGAACTCGTCCTATTGCCAAAGATCCACCTCAAAAAACCCCAGAAATGTTAACCCTTTATGGATCCAGGAGTAACGGTGTATCTACCTTTACCTTGAGGGACTTCGGGAGCCATTTCCAGATCTTCTGTCATCTCAGCCCGCTCGGGGTTCTTGCTTTTCTCCAACCACAGTAGCTCCCACTTTGGCATGCCTCCGCGTCTCCTGCTTCACCATCGGAAGCAGACTCTTCCAATCCGTAGACAAGACAACTGGTTTTGCCTTAATTATGCTGAACGACTCAGTGATTGGTGGTTACAGGGAGTGCCTCATTCTGGGAGCAAAGTAATCAAACCTCGGAAAGATCAGAAGTAAAGAGTGGCTTACAGAGTTGGGGGCTCACTCAGAGGCCTTCCTTCATCCCCTGACTCCTGCTTCACCCCCTCGGTGTTCAACACAAGTTCTCGTGAACACACACACTACCACTCACTCCTGGTCTCACTGACCATTAGGGTAACACACTCTCGCTCGTGCACTGTCACACTTACTTCCTCTGCCGTGGACTCATCCAGCCATTTATTCATCCTTCTTGTCCTTACTGAGGACGAATCGGCAACCTTGGGATCGTAGAGACACAAGGCCCATGTCCCTTTTCTCCAAGAGTTTATAGTCTAGGGTGAAATCCCGTGCTCAGACCAAGAGCTGCCATATGCTGTCTCATATACCAAGGGAAAACGCTGGATGAAGGGTCCCTGCAAATTGCTGAGGAGTCTCCAAGGACAGGACAACTGACTTATTGTTGGGAGCAATGGGGGGTGTTCTACAAGCTGGGTCTTGAAGGATGACTAGGAGTTTTCTAAGCATAGAGGACAGGTGGTCTAGATGGAGCAGCGTGTACAAAAGTCTAGAGGTCGGGACATATTGGATCATGGTTTTCACTGGAGAGATGATCATATTCTTTCTCTGGTCATAACGTGATTGTTTTTGACCTGGGAGTGTGGCTGCTCTGAGGGCAAGTGCTCGGCTAATGAGCCTACCGGAAATTCTACAGCTGGGGCCTGGATGTTTGCTTCCCTCAACATTATGTTGATTGGTCTCTAGATGCTACTTTTACTAGATGAACTCACTCCAGAAACACATTTGGCCTTCAGCAGTGACAAAAGCTCTGTCTACAAGTGACTGATTTACAGTGAATGAAATAATCTCTTTCCATCCTTAGGATTCGTTTATGGAACTCCGGCTAGGATGGCATGCCTGACCTTCTAGCTTGTTCCATGGCCCTTCCTTCCCATGACTCCTGCTGCACAGGGGTGGGACAAAGAAAGGCTCACAAACAAAAATTAAATTTAGAAGAGACGAGAATGAAAGCTGCTTTGCAAACATGTGGAACAAAAAAAAAATGGAGGATTCAATATATCGGCAGTGACTCATCTCACCTTATTTTGGAAGTGTGGCCCTGCAAAGACCTCACCTAGAGACGCTGGCAAGATTATCTTAGTCATGTAGAGCCAGATTACTCGGACTGTGACTCGGATGCAGGGAAATGTTTAACCAGGGAGAGAGTACGACATATTGAGTAAGCTCACGGACTCCCGAGTCACAGAGAGCCAGATTCCAAACCTTGCTAGACCCCCAGTGTGCCAAGCGGGACTCACTAGATTCACGTGACAGAGAACCCACCCGGAGTTGACAGGGTGGGGAGGAAAAGGGTCACCTCTCCACTCCCAGTATGCACCATGCTCTTTGTTATCGCCAGGGCTTTCAGATACCACGATTTATTCTTTGGATGGCCCCTATTTCCCCAGCCGTCCACTGGGATCACTCTTACTTTACTTTTCTAGATCGTAGCTCAGATACTGCTTTCTCCAGTGGGCTGTGTCACTGCTGTGAGAGGCATCCCAGACTCACCTCCCAATACTAGGATGTCAGTGGCTGACGACTGCACATCTCTCTCCAGGAAATGCCTTCAACCACAGGGAACTGCCCCACCCCCTCCAAAGTCACTCGACCTTTCTGGGGCAGGTCCACATCCACTGATTGTTCACGTGGCCATACAGCACCCTGACCCCTTCATCTCAAGTTTGTACAACTCTTGGGGCCATCCCAGCTTCAGAGTTGGGTTGTTTGCTAGCTCATCATAGTTCACCTCCTTCAACTTAATCCATTTCCCTCATTCCCATACAAGTGCTGATCCCAAGGGCTTTCCCTGCTAAATTTCCTGCCTGAAAAATCTCCCATTTAGGGCCTGCCTCTTGGAGAATGTGATGGAAGACCAGAACCTTCCTCAACACCCTGCAAAACTAGGTCACACAGCAGGTTGAGGCAACTTTTAGTTGCATGTTGCCAAAACCTTCACTCAAAATTGCTTAAGCATTTGGACATTCATTGTCTCTCATAGAGAATTCAAAAGTAAGACAGGCTTCCCAGTGGGCCAATGCCTCGGCTCAGTGACATTCTCAGACACCCAGATGCTTTTCCCGCCACACTATCCATCTTTGGCACTGGCTTAAAACTCAGGCCATCACAACGTGGCTGCAGAAGTTCCAGACATCACATGCAGACATGACAACATTCAGAAGCAAAAGAGAGACCAGCTCTTCTTTCAGGAAAGAAGACAATTTCCCCAGAGTCCCCTCAGTAAGCCCTCCCATTCTCTTTGGCCCATCATGGGGATAGGGTCTCCTCCCCGCAAGGCTGTTGGCTGTCGGAGAGGCATGGATATCTGGGGAATGGTTGCTAAAGAAGACCGAGAATGGTAGCAGACAGATGAACAAGAAGAGCATCCTTCCCCGCATACCTTAGCAGGCTACACCTCCTCCTTACAACACTTACCATAACGCAGTGAAGAAATCTGCTTCTCTCCCCTTATTGCTCCCTCTGAGATCGAGCTCTGCATGAGCACGCAGCTCACCTCCCTGTGCCAGGCCCTGGAAGATCCAGCGGTGAAGCAGAGAGAGCCCCTTCTGTTTAAAATTTATGTTTGGGCGGGAGAGACAGTAGTAAACAGACACATTGATGTATAGCGTAACATCGATGGTGTGTACTATGAATAGTCATAAAGCCAAAAAGAAAGGTAATTGGGAGTGATTCCGCTTCTCCTCTGGAAAGTCTGGTCTGAGAAGCCTGTGCCAGTGAGGTTACATTGGAACAGAGACCCGGATAAGGCAAAGGCGGGAGCCTCTAAATGCAGCGCTCTCCTCCATTAGCGCAAAGCAGGTGCCGAAGCCCAGAACACGACTGGCTTGCTCAGGGAGAAACGAGGGGCCTGAGCCACTGTTGGGGACCGAGCAGGGACTAGATCAGCGCTGCCAAACAGAAACACAGTATGCTCATGAATGCAATTCTAAATTTTTCAGAAGCCACGTTTTTTTAAAGGGGGAAAGTCATCTTTCTCTATTTTATTTAAGCCAATAGAGTCAAAATATTTTTATTTCAGCAGGAATGATGTTTAATGAGCTATTTCACATTCTTTTTTTTTTTTTTCCATATTCTCTTGAAATCCTTCAAATACGGTGCATCTGAATGTAGAACCTGGCATATGGCGGGTGCTCTCTTGTCCCATGTGGAGGGCACAGGCTGAGATCGTGGAGAATCGTAGCGCGCGGCGTTTTTTCCATAGGTTTTATTCTTAACAAGGGGAAGCCCCCCGAGGGACTTGGGCAGTGCAGTTTCATGAATTTGTTTTACAAGGATTGCTGTGGTTTTAGCAGAGTTTTCTCCTAGAAGGCCCGGGAGGAGGCTCCACTTGAGTCACAAGAAGCCGCAGGGAACAGCCCCGGGCCCCGCACAGAGGTGGCTGGACTCACAGCTGGGATGAGTTCCCCCAGATCTGTTCCCTCCATCTGCATTGGGGGCTGGCCTCGTGCAGATGGAATTTCCATGAGGGAGGCTGGCCTACCCCGTCGTTCCCTCAGCTGTCTTTCAGAGTCCTCATCTGCTTATCCGTAAAGGAAATCACAAGTGGTAATTACTACAATTTGCAGAAAGTATAGGAAACCCAACCAAACTCAGGGATGGTGGCGCCGGCCCTGCCTCGTCTAGCCCCAGGGTTCTCGGACATTTTTAGCTTAGAGACCTCGGCCTCCAATGAAATCGCCCACTCGAGTCCAAATTGGAGACTCTGCAGTCTACAGATGGGTTAGGGTCTGTCTCTGCCAGCATCCCAACATTGCAGAAATGACAAAATGTACACCCATGCGAATAAAGTCCAGTTCCATAGGCTCACTTGCCCTGTGCCCAGGGAAGTTTTATTCAAAGTTGTTTACACATTGACCTTCTTTTTATCATAAATAAGACATGAGTCACCTTCATAAATAAAGCATGAAACCTAGACTTGAAATGGCCCCGCGTGACGCTTTACGCCATCCACCGGTGCTGGGCCGGGCAAACTACCCTTCTCGCTGGTGGGGAGCTTTGTTCCTTTCCAGCAATTTCCATGTTTCTAAGAGAACTGTTTGTAAAACAAGTAGGGACGGGTCAGAGCGGTGCTGAGCCAGCCCCGATCGGCCACATTTCTCCTATGTTCTCCTTCGACGTGGGCAGCGGTGAGGGGCACGGTGTGAAGACTATCCTACAGTCACAGCCCCTGCCTCCAGAGCTCCAGGCCTCCACACACACTCTCCCAGTTTTTACCAGCCTAATTTTCCAAGTCTCCTTTACCGACCGTAAAAATAACTTGCTTCAAGTGCGCTAGTCAGTGATTTCTGGGGTATCTATGGAGTGATGCAGCCGTCATCACAACCTACTTTTAGAACATTCCCGGCCCCCTAGAAAGAAACACCATAACCATTTCATTGCCTCCCCCTTTGCATCCCCCAGCTGTGGACGATCACTGATCTGCTTCTGTAGCTTTGCCTTTTCTGGACATTTCATATCAATGGACGCATACACCATATGGCCCCATGTATGTGTCCTGTAGGCAAACAACAACAACAAAAAAAAACAGTTGGAAGAAGAAGAGAATCGATTAGCACCCTGCTGAGCCATTCTCTTTGAAGCATTCGAAATGATGGCAAGACAAGAGAAAAGGGAACAGTGTTCTCATTCGGTCCTTCTCTCATTGGATGCTCACCTGCATACATGCATTTTTAGGGCATGCCCGGATCCACCCCGTGTAGTGGCTGTTGGCTTTGTTCATGGCAGGTGCTTAAGAGCATTTCCCTGGGATTAGAGACTTATACTTAGAAAACTTGGTTCTTAACTTCATGTTTTTAAAGATTTCATTTATGGATGAGAGAGTGAAACAGCACAAGTGGGACGGGAGCAGAGGGAGAGGGAGAAGCAGGCTCCCCACTGAGCAGGGAGCCCGACATGGGGCTCCATCCCAGGACTCTGGGATCATGACCTGAGCAGAAGGCAGATGCTTAACTGAGCCACCCAGGTGCTGCCCCAGTTCTTAACTTATATCTTGTTTTATGGTTGTGCACAAGACCTTGGCTTGGTGCAGGGTTCGTGAAACAGAAAACCCCTCCTCCTCCTTCCCACATCTGTCCCCAGGACCCCGAGCCCTGGCTAGTACTGCAACCCCACTTGGCCACACGATATACAGGCTAACCTATTCATTAGTGAAGAAACATCTTGGAACCGGACCACTGCTTTTATACTTCTTCTGAATTCTAAACCTGCCCACTCCACTTGTTTCCCAATTCAGATTCTTGCAGTGGTTCTTTGTGGTGCTCTGGAGAAAGTCCCCCCTGCAGCCATCTGGAGTGATTTGGTGTTTCCTCATCAGGTCTTGGTTCTTGACACCACAAACATTTTGCACATGCTGGTCCCTGTATCAGAAGCACACTTGTCCTTATGGCTCTCAGCCTAGAGTCCACGCCTCCCTGACGCTTGCCTGAGCCTTGCCTCCTTCCACCTTACCTGGTTACCCACCCCTGCCCTGTGCACCTGCAACTCTCTCTAAACAACACAGGCTGCTGTTGTGTGTTAGCGGAAATCCTCCTGGCCGTGCAGCATCGCGAGGACAAGGGTCCTCTCTTCTCTCTGCCTCCGGGACCTCGCCCAGACCTGGGTTTACATCTGTTGCGTCACTGACCTTGAAAAGAACCTGTTCCCTATCAGCTGTTCTTAAGTTGGAGAGACAAATGTAAATGCTGCGTCATTTGTAAACATCTCGGATCACTTTGCCGCTTATATTTTGGTGGTGTTTGTTAATTTTGTCTCAAGTTCCTTTTGAAACTGCCTCCAACCTTGACAACATCTCCAGCAAGGTGATTTCGCAAGTGTGCTCACAGCACACACACCTAAATTCAGCAGCTCAGACAAAGTCTCCTGTCACCTCCTGTTTCTCTCTTTCCTCTAATTCATGGTTATCGCTAGCAGAAATAGCAACGTTCCGTCTGAAGGCTTTGTTCTCTCCAACCCGAGCTTGCGGCAGCCAGTGTGGAGCGGTTCTGGGGAGAGAAGCCGAGAATGCATCATGGCGGGGAGAGAGGCCGCCTGGCAGAGCAGAGAGCGCAGATCTGGACACTAAACGCTTACCCACTCTGTCCATCCCCCCTGCTCATGCTCAAGGGCAGTATCCTTGTGATTGCCCCACTTTTTGGCCTTGCGTCACAAAGCGTCCCCCTCGGCTGTGTCATTCCCATCAGAGCACAAGCAGGCTGCCGGATGTCATCTGGAGAAATGTCGTCCCTGGTCTGTCCAGCCGCTGGCCCATTGCTTTGCTTTGCTTTTCCTGAAAACCGTCAAAAGAAGGGTCTCTGCCTGTGTTCTTCCAGTTCTCTCCTACTTTCTCCCCCAGTCCCCCAGGAAGCCCCACCTGCCAAGGTCACGGTGACACATAACGTGCTAAAACCAAGGAAAATGCTCAGTCCCCGTCTACCCCGGCTTAGCAGAAGCCTTGGAGGCAATGAATTGCCCCCTTCTTGAAACACCTTTTTCGCTTGGCCTCCACGACCCCATCCTTGGTCATCATCCCACCGGCTAAGCGTGGGTGGCTCTGCAGTCTTTGCCAGCTGCCACCTTCTGTCCTCTAAGGCTGGGTTGCTCCCAGGGTGACAGCCCCAGCCCCGTCCCCTGTCCAGATCCAGTTGCCTCAAAATGTCTCCTCTTGGGTGGTCAAGGAGCACCTTCCACTTGTCAGGTACAAAAGCCAACTCTTGACGCCCCGTCCCCCCAGTCCTGCTCAGAAGTCTGCTCTGGCCAGTGTCTCGTCATCTTAGTGAAGGGCAGCCTGTACTTACTGAGATGAAGACTGTTGGTGTCATTCTTGCCCCCTCCCTTTCCCTCACAACACAGCAGCAGGAGAGCAAGCAGGCCTCTGCTCGTCACATGCACAAAATAGGCCAGATCTCGGCTGCCACACGCACCCAGCCAAGCCCTGGTGGGGCTGGCTGCTCGCCACCGCTGCCGTCACGGCCCGGCTTCTGGGACAGGGTTAGTGATGAGTGATGCAGGGGACAGAAATACCTCCCGGGGAAAAGGAGGTTGGCATTTCTGGAGCAGAGCTTCAGGGCTCCAGCAAGGAGAGCAGAAAGGACATCTTGCCCCTCCCTCTGGGCCAGGGCTGCTGCCTGAGGAGCTGGGAGAGTCCTTACTTCATGACCTCTCAGGGGGACCTCCAGTGAGGAGCCTGGCTCGAGGGCAGGGAGTCCCCAGTGGGGCTGAGGAACGGGCACTGGACTTAGAGCCCTCTGCTCAGGTGGCGAGTCCTGTCCTAGCCTCTAAGTCACTTCCCTGGGCATCCCAGTTGTGTCACTAGGTCAGTGTCTTCACCCCCGAGATGCTGTTTCCTCAACTGTAAGATAAGATCACACTTCACAAGGCCGTTGGGCAGATTCGTGAGAAGAGGGTCATTGCCATGAAGGTGGGTAGTGTTGCTGGCTGCCGGCACGGTGTAGGGATGCTTCCCTTCCCTTCGGCTTCTCCTTTCCTTTCCTCCCGAGGGGGGAGCATGCATATGCTGCCCCGGAGGTTGTGGTGAAGGTGTATGAAAGCAATTCACGAGGATATAAGGTGTTACTGGTCTTACCCTCCTATCGTCTCGGGTGTGCTAGGCTGCAAACAACAGTCTCTGCTCACGGGTCTAGCATAATGTACATCGCTATCTATTAGAGTCAATTTTGCGTGTATTCCTCACCAGCAAGACTGGAAGCCCCATGGCGGGCAGCAGTTGTGTCTCTTCCTCCATTATCATCCTAATACCTGTCTCTCAGTACACGGTTGGGAAAGGAAGGGCTCTCTGGTGCCTTGAAGCTTTCTTTTTCCTTCCCTTTTATATGTTCAGTGTCACAAGGAACCGCCCGCCGTTGTCCTGCCCTCCAGGGACCCCCGGGCTAGTGAGAGACAGAGACAGATGTATACGGGACCTGCTGTAGGTGGGCGTCTGTGGCTATGTCTGTGCTTTGTCTAGTGAAAGCCCCTACACTGCGCTTTGGGAAACTCCTTCTCCCCTACTGTCCAAGGGTCGGGGGAAAGAGGAGGACACTTACGCAACATCTAGCCAATCAGTTTTTCTCTGACCCTGGTAACTGGTTTAAGGATGGTCATGTGACCTGCATCAGACCAATGAGGTGCAGTCCTGAGATTTGAACTGCATCTTTTGGGCAAGTGAAGCTCTGTCCACTGGAGCAGGAAGTGGAGTGGGGGAAAAGGAAAGAGGGACTCTGAAGAACTCTGGATGACATCACTTCGGTTCCTAGATCCAGCCATGCCTGAAGTCCCCAGACTGTTCACTTAGAGAAGCCAATACATTCAAACTGCCTTTCTTTGCTGAAACTGTTTGGAGAAGGGTTTCCAACACTTGGGGTGGAAAGAACTCTAGTTTCTAGCCGGGATGCTCAGTATAAGGGCACCTGCAGGAGGTGTGAACGAAGTGATGTGGGAGTGAGTAATGGTGTCTGCAAGCACTAGTGAACACAGGCGACAGTCGCCTTGAGGGGGGCAAACGAGGCCACGGCAACTTCACCCTGATCCTTTTTGCTGCAACCTAGGCTCTATTCACTTTACCTGTAGGGCGTCCACTCCCCAGTTCCTGATTTGACCCAAACGCAGTATTGAGGAAAGTGACGAGGAGAGAGATGAAGAAGTGATCGTCTTCGGGGGAGCGATATCATTTTAAATGCAAATTACTGAGTGTTGACTGTACAGTCTGTTGAGGAAGTATGCAAATTTTACACAAACTATGCATATTTAAATTGCAAATCCCTGGTGACCTTGCTGCGCTGTCTTCCACACACCTGGGATGAGGCCCCAGGGGGGGAAGTGTGGTGGGACTTTCCATCAACAAGTGTTTATTTAATAAGCTCTTACTCTGCATCTCTGCAAGGTGTTCAGCCTGCAAGACTTGGTCTCTGCCCTGGAGGAGTTGGCAAGCGAGCCGAGGAGAAGGGAGGAACCACAAGAGACGATTAGTACATAATAGAAGACACGATGTAATTAAGTACTAAGTGCTGGGCTGTGGACTGGAAGCAATTGGGTGAAGTTGCAAGGAGGCCAATTTCAGCTCAGTACAAGGGACAGCTTTCTGCTAGAGGGACCTGTCCCTCAAGAGCAGTGCAAAGCTACCTTTCGTTGTGCCAGAGCTGGATAGAGATTTGAAATAACATGAATAATAATAGCAATCTCATGGCCGGTTTTCCTACCAGCTGGGTCCTAGTTGGTTGATAAACCTAGCACTATCAGCCAGCCACATGACTTCAGGCAAGTGCCTTTGTTTCTTTATCCTTAATGGGCCTTAGCACAGCCCACCCTGCAGCATCAGGAGCCTTAGAGATCCCGCGAGCAAAGCATGGGAACGGCCCGGATGCATCATGGAGTCAGTAGGGTATGAACAAATAGGAGCGGATCTGAGTTCAAACCCCTAACTCTGCCATCTACAAGATGTGTGACCTTGGGCGAGTCATTGAACCTCTCCGAATATCAGTGAATAATAATGGTGTGATCACTATTATGGTTAATGAGGTGCTAGCACCAATCTCATTAAGAATGCTGTGAAGGTCACTGAGAAGATTCTCAGCTTAGCATCTAGAAAACGATGATGTGCGTGTGTGTGCATGTGTGTGTATCCAAACCATCATGCAGGTAGACGTGTGTACATGCACATCTCCGTCCATCGGGCTCCGTCATCTTCTGTCTTCTTCCAGAAGCTTCTCCAACAGCATGTGAGTGAGCCCGATGCTCTCTGAGGACTCAGGTCTTCGAAAGAGGAAACCAATCAAAAAGCACACCCATCCCTGCCTCATCACTGCACCCCAGACTCACCTCTCCAGAGCTCCTGCCGCGAATGCCCACGCAGACATGTTTCTTGATGTTTCCACCTTCCTTTTTTTAAAATAAGGCTTTGTTCTCCCTCCTTAGGAAACTAACACTAATTAAGGAGTTTTGAGAAATTTCATAAACGTGTAAAGCTGTAAATTGAGATCACCCACAACTTCTCCATCTTCCCAGGGACCAACACCCACTGGCTTCCCAGACTTGTGAAGGAAAGCATAGCACAGGGATCTCTGTGAGCTAAATGGCTTCCAAGGCATGACCACAAAGTATATTCTAATAGTATATGAACTAGAGGGGAAGCCCCAAATCAGACACAGAGTTACTGCTCAAGAGATGCTTGGGGAACCACAAGGAGAGGCTGACACTCTCCCACCAGAATGGCCAGCAGGAAGCGAGGATTGACGCTATCCAGTACGGTCAAGGGTACAGAGGACCCAGAACTCTCACGTACTCCTGCTGGGACTTAACATTGGGGCAGTTACTTTGGACAACTTGAAATATTTCTTAACACTTGCCCCTTTATGACCGATGACTGAATGACACCACTCCCAGGTATGTGGCTGTTTGGGACTGAATTGTGTCTCCCCCACCGTGTGACCTTGGGTAAGTCATTGAACCTCGTGCCCCAAAACTCACATGTTGAAGTCCTAACTCCCAATACCCTGGGACATGGCTGTCATAGGAGGGACGGTTTTTTAAAGAGGTAATTAGCTTAAATGAGGTCACTGGGGTGAGACCTAGTGCAGTGTTCCTGGTTCCTTATAAGAAGAGGGGACTAAGACACGGACGGGTATGGAGGGAAGACCCCATGAAGAGACAGGTAGAAGCCTGCCATCTACAAGCCAAGGGGAGATTCTGCAGAAACCAACCCTACTGACCCCTTGATCTCTGGCTTCCAGCCTCCAGAACAGTGAGAAGATAAATTCCTATTATTTATGCTGCCCGGTCTGTGGTCCTTTGCTACAGCAGCCCCGGAAACCAACACTGTGGCCAAGGGAAAGGAATGGCTAGACCTCACGGGCATTGCTCGGAGACAGATGTCAGACACAAAAAAGCACATACTGTTCGATTGCATTTATACGAATTTTCAGGCAAAACTAATCCACGGTGACAGATGTCAGAACGTTGGCATTTTAACTGGGAGGAGCGTAAGAGAGCCTGCTGGAGGCAGGAGACATCTCTGTCTCCGTCTGGCTGGGGGCTGCACATCGTATGTATATGTAAAACTTAATCACGCATGACGGTTACAGGGTTTCTGTCTGGGGTGATGAGAAATTGTGGAAATAGTGGTGATCATGGTACAACACCGTGAGTATAATTGAATGCCACTGACTTTGACACACAAAAACAGTTAAAATAACAGGTCGTGGGCTTTAGACCTTTGACCACGATAAAAATCTGCCCAAAAAAGTTACTGAACTATACTTAAAATACATGCCCTTTACCGTATGTTGTGTTTCTATGTATAAATGGGAGGGGAGAGCTGTCCAGGAATATTTCACAGCTCCTAGATGATACAGCTGTGACGTGCACCTTGTCTTTTGTTCATTTTTCTTCTAGAAACTCCTCCTGATTGGGATGCTAGGACTTTGAATCCCAGTTAGGGAGGTTTGGTTGACTTCCTTCGAGAGTCTCCTACCCTGAGGACTCTGTGTTCTTGCTACCCTTTTTTCTCAAGTTCAGCAAATCATCTTCCCTGATAGTTGGGGTGAGGACCTAGCCTATGAATGAGCACATCACTGAGCTCAAGGAAAATCTGAAGATGTGATGTAAAGACGAACCCTTCTTCCTTCCGGCACACACCCCAGCCCCAGGATGCATTTTTTGGTCGGTTGGCTGTAGAAGATGTGTATAAAAAGGGCACAATTAACGTGGCAGGTGCCTCGGTTACATGCAAATAAGAACAGCGGGGGAAACAGACATATAATTACTTGGGCTTTTTTGGTGCTCGAGTGTTACTACTGCTGATATTAAGGAAAGAACATGACACCCCATTGTACTCTGAGCATGGGGGGTGATTCACTTTCAGCTGGTGGAGATGTGGGCTTTTGGGGGGAAATGTGGAAAGTGGACTTGAATCTAAAAAAAAAAAAACAAAACAAAAAAAACAAAAACAGAGAGATTAACTCCTTAAGGATCCGTCAGTGAGCAGCTGGGCCCTCCATGCCTTCGCTGGCGGGGATCTCCCCAGCCCGCTCCTCCCGGGGGTCCCACCCGTTCGTGCCTTTGGTCCACAATCCCACCACCACACCCCCCTGCTTTCTCTTGTCTTCCTGCTCATGGGCTACAGTAGGGAAGAGACAGTGAAGCCCAAATCCCTCTCTCATCCTGTACGACAGAGAGTGGCAGGGCGGCGGGGTCCGGTGTCCCCAGCCCAGATAGACTTTTCTCCTACGAGTCAGGGAGACAGGGATCTGGGCTCTTGCTGGCTCTTCTGCCCGTGAAAATCTGTCTCCCCTCGGTCCATGGATGTTTATCATCTGCTTCATTAAGGGGTGCTTTCGACGGCAAGTGACAGGCCACAGGTCCCAAGATGACACAGTGAGTGTCTCGGGACACAGCGACTCCAGCGCTAAGCGGCTGCTGGTGTTCCTCCAGTGGCTTGATTATGCCAGGGCTGGGCTCCCCGTGACTCTCTGAGTCTTTCCTTCACAGTCATTCCTGCACATTGTGGAATGGCCACCCAGGATCTAGGCATCCTGTCCTGGTTTAAGGCAGAAAAACACACGGGAGAAGAGGGGTGTCGGCTTCAGCCTTTCCTCTTTGATCGGAAAAGCAGTGCTCAATGCCAAGAGACCAGCAAACGACTATTTCTTTGGCTTTCCCGGGCTCTCGAGCGGAAAGAAGCAAAGTGGGGGGAGGGAACTGCCGGGGGGCAGCCCGTCAGCTCTCGGGCCTCCGTTGCCGCCTTCCATACAGCGTCCAGAGGGGCCGGAAGTGTCCGTGTGGATCCGAGGAGCACAGGCTGTGGTTCGTGAGCTCCGAGTGACAGGGCTGCCAGGAGAGCTGAGTATGCCTGTCTCTGTTCTCTTTTCTGCTTGTGTCTGTCTGAGGTCTCTGAGAAGCAGGTGTCTAGACGGAGTGAGATGTGCAGGAGATTGACTGGGGTAAACGTGTGTAAAGGAGAAGGAGAAAGGGGCAGGAGTAGACGGGGAGACATGATTGGGGTCTGACACCGGCGAGAGGAGAGAGGGAAGGAAGGGGCAGTGGGTAGGGAGACCTCAGCCGGCCTTGAGCCTTCCCTCCCCCGCCCAGAAAGGCCCGGCCAGGCCGGTGAAGAGCTGCCAGGCGCGTGTGTCCTTCTGGAGGAAGCCTGTTGTCTGCAGGATGGGCCGGTGCTGGTGGCCGTGCCCTGTCGGCACTGGCTGAGCACGGGGCCAGGGGACAAGGCCTCAGCTGGTTCCACAGGTGCCATAGTTGGCGGCGGCCCACCAGCCACAGCCCTGGAAGCAGGTTCTCCTCGAAGGAGGCGTGGATGGGGGCCCCCGCAGCTGCGATGCCAGTCCCTCCGCCGCGCCTCCATTTCCCTCTCTCTTCACGGCACCAGGGCTGAAACTGCCCTCAGACCGGTGGAAATCACTCCTGTCCTCTGAGCCTCTGGGTTTTCCACGTAGGACCGCTTCACATGGCCGCAGCAGTGTCCTTGATGTTGTCCTTGAGTTGTGCGGTCGCTCGGGATGGCTCGGGTTGGAGGCAGATCCCCTCTTGCCCCGTGTCATGTGGGCTGAATTGTGTGTCCCAGAAATACACGTGGAAGTCTGAACCCCCGGTACCGATGAACGTGCCCTCATTTGAAAATTGGGTCTTTGTAGATGGGACCCCGTTAAGAGGAGGCTTCTAGTTCAGTGCCTGGTGTGTCTTTTTTTTTTTTTTCTGGTGTGTCTTTATAAGAAGAAGAAATTTGGACACAGAGCTGGGCACACGATCTCTGTGAGCCTTAGCTCCTCTCACCTGTAAAACAAGGGTATCAGTACTTAAGGAGTTCTGGGAAGGATTCAGTGAGGCACCCGCCAGTGCCTGGGTGATTTTACCATTGTTGTCAGCATTATTTTTGAAATGATGAAGATGATGATGATGTTCTGGAGACCTGTGGGCTTCTTTGACTACTCCTTGCTCTGCTCTCCTTTGAGCCCTCCTCCCTTCTTCTGAAAAGCCCATGCTTGCCTCCGGTTGCTGGAATTCCCAATTGGCAAGTTAAGTACAGGTTGAAGGCATCAGAAAAGCAGGGACCCAGAGAAACCCTTAAACGTGTCTTATTTTAGAAAAGAAAATCACACGGTGCAGTCTACTGTTATTTTATTAAAATATTTTTTTATGTATTTATTTATTGAGAGAAGGAGAGAACAAGCAGGGAGAGGGGCCAAGGGAGAGGGAAGGAGAGACTCCCGAGCAGTCTCCATGCCCAGGCTCCATCTCCCAACCCAGACCTCATGACCTGAGCCTAAACCAAGTCAGACGCTTAACCAGGGGAGCCACCAAGGCGCCCCATACTGTTGTTTTATTTTAAATTGCATATGGTGGCAGTGTGATAGTTTCAGGGCACTGGGCCTCTGAATGTCCTACCTATACCTTCTTTTTTCTAAAAGATTTTATTTATTTATTTGAGAGAGAGAGAGTGCATGGGGGAGGAGCACAGGGAGACAGAGAACCCCAAGCAGATTCCCTACTGAACGTGGAGCCTGATGCAGGGCTTGATCCCAGGGCCGGAGATCATGACCTGAGCCAACACCAAGAGTCAAGCACTCAACCGACTGAGCCACCCAGCACCCCCCACCCATACCTCCCTGACTGTATGTCTCTCTCCAATCCTAAATGCCCTGGTGCACCTCCACCAAAAGACAGACCAGCCGTGGAGAGGCCCTGCTGCTGGAAGGAAGGTCGCAAAACTAAGTTGCCAAGGGCAGGCCAATGGGGCTGGAGTAGGGAGAAGGAGGGGGTTTGGAGAGAACCCTGTGAGCCCTGGGAGGTCTCTGTCTTCATCCTGAGACCAGGGGAAGCCGTCGCAAGATCATGAGCAGCTTCATGGTGCCGGTGGGCATTCTCTTTCAAGTGTCCCCTGGGCCTCTCTGGTGGCCACATAGGGAAGGGAATGGAAGGAGCCAGCGTGGACTTGGGAGACTGGATACAACATCCAGATGAGAGATAAAGAGGGGGCTCACTACCGAGACTTCGGGGGCTTAAAATCCCAGTCCTGCTGTCACTTACGCCTCCCCGGAGAGGCTGCGGCATGCAGCTGTCGGTCTACGCAGGAGCCAGCACAGGCCTAGGAGAGGACAGTACGGTGTCAGGATCGGGCAGTTTGCAAAGACGCTACGTCCCCAGCCCGTCCGCATAGCTGCCGCTCCGTCTGCAAGCGGAGAGGAGCCTCATCTCCTATAACCCGGAGCAGGCATGACGTGTGAGGCCGAATCTCAGTGCAGATGTTCGGCAACCAAGAGCGGCGACTTGGAAGGAGACGAGACGCAGGCGTGATCGAGGGACGGCTCTGCGCTGTTACGCGTGTCACCTCCTTTAGTCCTCTCAGCGACCCTGCAGGGAAGCTGTTATTCTCCCGTTTCCTAGGTGAGCAAACTGAGGCATCAAGGACCTGAACGCCCTGACCCAGCGGTGGAGCAGTTGCCACCGTGGCTGCCTTTTCCTCGATTTCGGAGTCTCTGATTTCTGACCTTAGCCACAGTGCTCGACTGTCCCTTCTTGGGGGCTACCGGGACCTCGTGGGGAGGACTCCAGCAGGGACCTGATTGACTCCAGAGAGGACGGAGGACTAGCCCCCGGTGCGTCCCAAGCTCGGTGCAGGCACCGTCTCATGAATCCGCGCCGACGTGCTCCGATGGGGGCAACCGTGCATATTCCGGCCCCGATTTAGCAGGCGGAGGAGTGGTTCAGGGCAGTAAAGCGTCAGGAAACAGAACCACCAACAGGGATCTGAGCCAGGGCTGTCTTGCTACAGCCCCAAGGACACGGGGCGTAGGCTTAGCTCCCGCGATTAGGGTATCACACAGCTCTTTTATCATTTGTGCCTGGACACTGCAGAGTATTTTATGCCTACATCTTGTCTTTATCCCTCTCTCTCTCCACAGCCGTCTTATCAGAAACCCCCATTGATTCTTTTTCAAAGTCCAAAGGGAATCCCACCGCTTCTCGCCACCCCCAGGGCTCACACCCTGGCCACGGATCCCTTTGTGGCGCTTCTGGAAATTGCAGTAGTGCCCTTGGTGGTCTCTCCTCCCTGCTCCAGCCCCCGCCCACACATGCGTGTGCACACACACACACACACACACACACACACACACGTATGCACACGGCAGCCACAATGGCCAGATCAAAATGGAATCGAGTCGTATGATAAAGGGCAGGGAAGGGAACTGTTGAGGGTGTACCTACAACGTGCTAGCTCAGTGCAGCTCAGACTCACACAGGCCTGGGCCCAGCTCCGGGCTCTGTCACCTGCTGGCCGGGCAGCCCAGGCGAGCCCCCTGCCTGCTCCTAGCTTGAGCCCTGTCCCCAGTGCCATGTGCAGGGTGAGGGCACCGCCACACCAGGTGTCCTGGGGGAGGCGGGGGGACGCTGGATGCTTTCCAAGCGCCCAACGCCCACGTGAAAGTACACATCAGTTACTCGGATCGGCATGCCACGTGACCTCCCAGAGGTGACCAAAGGGCCTATTTTCTCAAGAACCATCAAGACTACTTTCATGCCTCCTAGTATGGGGGATGAGGTAATGAGTGTGCAGAGAGGAATTCCATCAGGCGGAAGGTTCTGGCCACTGGCCTGAATGACTGTTCCTCCCTCGTGTCATCTCTGACCTTTCCTGTTTACACTTGGCAATGACGCGGTCCGTGGAGGCTTCGTCGGAGTCGAAGGGACAGCAGTCACCTCCACCGTTTTATCTTTGATTTTGGCTCTGATGGCCCAGGGTAATTCTGGAAGCTGTTTGCCCTGATAAGAAAATGATCCGAGCTCACCCTGTAGGTAAATAGGATGTGGGCTTGTGTGGCCACCGGGAGAGGGTAGCTGGGAAGACATTTGTTTAGGTACGGATGTTTGGTTGGGTGGATTCTGGCTAAAGAACCAAGAGTGTATGGTCCAGGGAATTGGCACATATTTCTTTTTTCTTGGATGGACCCCCCTCCCCTGTGGGCTCTGTGCTTCCATTTAGACCAAGAGCCCTGAGCTTGCATGTTACTTTGATAGAGGACATATTTCCCCTATTCCTATTCTGCTTTGCTTGTCCATTAAAATCACCATCATCAGAGAAAAAAAAAAATAGACCATTTTGCATTATATAATCCCACTCATGTAAATTATAGAGCTGTAGGTCTCTTCAAACTCTAGAAAGATGTTTGGAAATACACTCTTTAAAATACTCAGTGGCCCACAAGTTACGTAGGTCTGATGGGAATTTGGGGGACTTTTTAATCTTTTTATTCCTTCCTATACTGAAGTTTCTAGAAGTCCCATGAATTGTATAATTTAAAAAAAAGTTATTTTCAGTTTCAAAGAGGGGAAAAAAACATCTTCATCATTATTGTCATTACCATCATCATCATCTCCATCATTGCCCGTAAAATCAGGTAGTGGCTGGGTTGGAAGGCTTGAGTTTTGCCGTATCTGTGGCAGAGCTGGTGTCAGGCGTCTATTCGGCCACTGGAAGTCCAGCCGGGGAAGCCAGTGACTTTGACTGTGTGGTTTTTAAATAAGTGGAGGCTAAAGGTTAGTTGAGAATTTGTTGTTGGCATCTAAATCGATGTGCTGGCAGGGGTGGGGGACAGGTGTCTCTGCTCCCCTTTTCCCACTTTTACCTATATTTCTGGAGGTGGGCAGCTTTCTGTGAGCCCGAAGGCTGGGAACCTATTTGTTTAACAGAAGTATCTAAGCCCCTTAGCATGAAATGAAAGGGGGTCAGGGGAACATAGAGGTTTCTAGTTACTCTAAGCCATTCTGGCTTGAAGCTTCCTGTCAGTGCTTGAGGGGAAAAGGACAGCAGATTTAAAAAAATTCTCATAGCCATCCCTTTACTTAATCAATATGTGTTAAGCACCCCTTATAGGCAGACATTGGACTAAGGCCTGATGCTCACTAGTGATCCTGACCCAGAGTCCTCCCTCATGACATCCCATAGTCTCCTGGGGAAGATGAGCAGTGAATATAGAGTAATGAGCTCCCAGAGAACCAAGCCGAGAAGAGCAGTGATTGAGAGAATATGAACTGGATGCTGAATTAGTCAAACCAAGGGTCACCAAACCATGAACTAAAAATGATGGGGTTTTTTCTTGTTTTTTTACATTTTTAAAGGGTTGTAAGCCAGGGTAACAAAATGCAACATGAACAAAGCCTACACAGCCTAAAATATTTATTGTCTGGCCCTTTGCAGAATATTTGCCAACCTGTAGAAGGGAGGAAAAAGAAACGGGGAGGATGTATGTAGGCAGAGTGGCCAGGGAGCCCTGGGGATGTGAGGATGCAACATTTATGCTGAAATCTGAAGGAGCAAGAGCCGGTGCAAAGGCCCTGAGGCACGAGGGGCCAGAGGCAGAGCATTCAGTCTGTGGCCTCTTCAAGTTAAGTCAGTTGGGGGTGATTCAAGGACTATGATGTTTCTTCTTGAGAACAAAAGGAGGGAAAACTATGCCATTCTCCCTCCTAAGTTGCCCAGGACTTATCTGGCAGGCAAGAACTCAAAACTAGAACTCAAAATACAGACTCCTGTTCTCACTAGTACCAACTGAGTGAGGAAGTTAGGAATGGAACCCAGAGAATCTGAATTTTTTTTTTTTTTTTTGAGTTCCCAGTAGTTGTGATAATCAACCAGATTTGGGACCCAAAATGTATGTAAAGTACTCCGCAAGATATTTGGCACATAAGAATGACTCACTCATGTTAGCTGCTTTATGATGTAGTAAAACAGCTTTAGGGTAAATACAGGACCTTAGCAGAGTGCTCAAGAGCATGGACTCCTAGAACACCTGACTTGCCATCCTAGAATTAATAGCTGTGTGGCCTTGGGGAAGTTTCTTAACTTCTCTGAATCTCCACCGTATCATCTTTAACATGGAGTTAATAATAATAATACCTCCTGCACAGAGTTATTGTGTAGTTCTGAAGGAGTCAATATCTGGGATTCTTGGGTGACTCAGTCAGTTGAGCATCTGCCTTCAGCTCAGGGTCCTGAGATGAGTCCCGCCTTGGGCTCCTCACTTGAAAGGGAGCCTGTTTCTCCCTCTGCCTGCCACTCCCCCTGCTCGTGCTTGCTCACACAGTCTCTCTCTCTGACATATAAAGAAATAAAATCTTTAGGAAAATAACATGAGTTAAAATACACAAAATGCACAGAACAGTGACGGCAACTGATAGTTGGTGAGTTGTGATGATCTTTCGCATGAGCCACGTCGGGAGCTGCCCAAATGAGACTGAGGAAGTTGTGCTAACATCAGACTACCTTTGAAATGGCCCCGAATGTAGAGGAATGATACACAGCCTCCGAGAATGTGTAATTCCCCCATTTCCTGAGGAGTTACCTAGGAAAGTCCAGCAGAATTCTATGAAGATTACACAAGCTGTTAAGATTCCAAGGCTAGATTAAGAAGGAGAAAAAAAAAAAATCAAAGAAAACGCGGGATGTAACAAGGCTGGGAGAGAAATGTGGTTTGTTTTTCATTATAGCTGCAACAGGAATTAATCAGCTTGACACCGAGCGGCAATGTTGTTCTCCAAAGACAGCAGTTAGCACAGCCCCAAACAAGGGAGCTGATAAGACCGAATGTGCGTGCACACACATACACACTTGTGCATGCGCTCTTCCTTTGTTCAAGTATAATAAATTAGCCCAAGAGGACTTGCAGAAAAAAATTGGACCTCGGTGTTGGTGTGAGTCCACGTTAAAAAAAAAAAAAAAAAACAGACTAAAATATTAGCACTAGAGCCAGGCTTCTGCGTAGCCAGCCGATGTGCGAACTAGGGGAAGGACACAGAAATGTGACCCGCAGGCAGGTGAACCTGGAAGACGGACCTTCCCCCAGGCTTCAGCCAACTTGGAGAAAGCCAGTTCAAATCCAGAAGACCTGGGTATAAATCTCAGCTCTGGCCCTTCAGCTCAGTGACCTTGGGCAGACTTACTGAGCCTCAGAGTCCTCATTGGGAAACGGGCTTCCCTTAGAGAATTAAGGATGAGATGATCTGGGGCGCCTGGGTGGTCCATTTGGTTAAGCATCTGCCTTCAGCACAGGTCATGGTCCCAGGGTTGTGGAATCAAATCTGTGTCAGGCTCCCTGCTCAGCGGAGAGTCTGCTTCTCCCTCTCCCTCTCTTCCTTCCCCGTGCTCATGCTCTCTCTCACATGCACTCTCTCTCTCAAATGAATAAATTAAATCTTAAAAAAAAAAAAAGATGATCTAAGAAGCATGACTTCTTGGCACACTGCCCCATACCTGATAACCGCCTTCTGCCTATTTGTTAGCAATGACCTCTCCATCGTGACTTTCCTATTTCTTCCATGCCTTGCTCCTCATATTTGCTCCAAGGCGCTGAACTCCATAAATGAGTTGGCTTCTGGGTGTTGCCTCTGCCTTGCCATCACAGCTCTGTCAGTAAGACAGACTCAGATGATGCTTTTACCTGGACCAGATCCCAGGAACCTTCCCCGGGGCTGCCCAGGGCTCCAAACAATGCAACATGTGTTTCAGATTTTATGGCTTTACGGCTGGAACTTCCACATGTGCACGTCTCAGATCGGAAATGTTCCCTTAGAAGGGTCCGTGTTGGGGTTGAGCATCATCTCTCCTACAACGCATGCGTTCCTAGGAGACCACGGATTTGCATTCTTCCTGCCCGTGCATTTCTTTGCTGCAGTGCGGTAAGGCTGCAGAAAGGGGATGCCTTTGTTTTCTGTGGCCGTTGTAACAAGTTACTGCAAACTTGATAGCCGAAAGCAACAGAAAGGCGACCTCTAACACTTCCGGGCTCTTGGACATGTGGCTGGGCTGGCATCGAGGTGTCGGCAGGGCCATGCTCCCTCTGGCGGCTCCGGGCAGGACCCCCTGCCTCTTCGAGCTCCCGGTGGTGGCTGCCAGCGCCCCTCCAGTCTTCAAGGACAGTACCTGCCATCTCCCTTCCTCCCCGGTCACAGTGCCCCTCCTCTCCTATATGCGTGCTCTCCCTTTGTCTCTCTCCTGGAAGGACACTTGTGATTGCATTTAGGTCCCCCAGGGCAATCTCCCTATCACGAGATCCTTAGCTAAATCACATGCAAAGACCTTTTTCCCCAATTAGGTCGCATTTACAGGTTGCAAGGGTTAGAACCTGGTGCCTTTGCGGGCAGTCGTTCCCGGTGAGATGGGAGTTGGCGTTCCCTGCGGAACCCCCACTACGTGCCGACTGCTTGCCCCAAAACGGCCTGGTGCGCTAACCATCAGCATTCCCATCATATCGATGGTGTTTAAAAAAGAACGACAGTAAAATAAGCTTAGAATCGTGGCAGCATCGGGGTCCTTTCACTAGCGAGGAGTGATCAGCTGTGTCAGGCTGATCAACTGGTAATTGATCAGCCTGACACAGCACTGGTCCTTTTTTCTGCTCGCATCACCTGACCCCCATCCCTAACTGGTCAGTGACAGCTAATACAGGGAGTGCTTTCGTTAGCCAAGATTTGTGGATTTCGGGCTTGAAATGCATTGGAGTCCTTCGACCCTCACATCCGCCTACGCCTGTGTCAGCTTGTTCCCGCAAACCAAATGCCCCCTGATGCTCCAACGCTCCCATCACCATACTTTGCCCCCAGGCTGCTCAGTGGTCCACAGACCTGTGGCATCCGCACAACTGGGAGGTTGTAAGAAATGCAGACTCTGAGGCCCCACCCCGACGTCCTGAACCAGAGTCTACCTTTTCCCCAGGATCCCCAGGCGTTTCAGATGCTCATTGAATTGAAGGAGCCCTGAGGCGGGGCCAATCAGACAGGCCAGCGATGACGTTCAGGTTGTTTGAGTAACCTGCCCGAGGTCGCACAGCTAGTAAGGGAGCAAGGTGAGGTCTGAACCCACGGTGGGCGGTCCATCGGTCTATGGCGCAGACCCGCGAGTGCCGGGTTCCTGGCTGGGGTAAACGAACAAGGAACTTGCCCTCGAGTGGCTGGCGGCCTCACGTTGGGAAGAGAGAAACCAGCAGGACGTGCGGGCCCAGAAAGGTGGGTGCCGTGCCGAGGGGAAGGCACAGGGTGGCAGGCACCAAGTAAAGGCTTTCTCGTGGAAGGAAGAGCATATGCAAGGGTAGCATAGAGAGCATATTCAGGAAAGGGCAGGCAGTCCCGGGATTTGGGGAGACGGCTGAGCAGAGGCAGGGGTGGGAATGAAGCGTCCATGGTGGCCAGGGGCTGGATTCAGAGGATCAGAGAACCGGGCCCTGGGCTGCCTGCACCTCTGCTCCAGGAAACTGCTGCCCTTAGAAGCCGAGCCCACAGACTTCACACTGCCTTGCCTTTGGAGAACAGCCGGAAAATTTCTGGAACTTTGTCATGTGTTCCCTTCACTTGTCTTCATGGTGACCTAAGAGGTAGGCAGGGAGCCCTATTTTACGGATGAGCAAAGGGGTGCTCAAGGAGCAGGTGACCCGTGGTACCAAGTGGCAGGCTCTCAAGTGAGCTCACTGCGCAAGGCAGTCTTTCCCTTCATGTTTTGTCCCGCGAAGGAATAACTTTAACTGTTGACTTAGCCGCTTTCCCTACTTCTCCTGATGGTATTTCCACGAGACGGACTCGAAGGGGCATCTTGGCTTCATGTGAGGAAACTGAGGCGCAGAAGGGATGAGTGATTTGACTATACCCATACCACAAGGGGCAGAGCTGGTGACAGACGGACCAGTGACGGTCACGACAGCTGCAGGAGCAATCGCCACTTAGCAGCCATGTCGTAAGCCAGGCACTGTGCTGTCGTTCACCCCTTTAAAGTTCTTGTCAACCACAATTGATACCGCCGTATCAATTGTATGATTGATACGATCGTGACGATCGATGATTGTGACAGTCCTATGAAGGTGGTGACCGCGTTCCAGGATGCCTAAAGATTTAGGAAGAGCTGCGCTCGGAGCCCAGGTCCCAAGACAGCGATAGGCCAGGATGATGGGGGTCACAGTCCCAGAAGCCACCTGGGTCCATCGCTTCCCGACCAGAAACAGGCCTGTAATTCCATCAGTCGAACTCAGCCCAGGGAGGGGGTCCGGCGGCAGACGATCTGCATCTGCAAGCGGCAAGCTTTCGCAAGCTGCGCGTCCACGCCCCTGGTGCCCTCCGGCCTGTTGGTCACCTGTTTTGGCAGCTGTGACCCACGGTAGAGCCGGAGCGGCTGACGTCACGCATTTAGACACAATCACGGGGTTCCGGGCTTCGATTTGGGAGCTTATTGATGTCTCAACAGAGAGCCAGAAAACTTAATCTCTGGGCATCACAAGTCGGACCCGTCGGGCCAGGGAGAAGGAGAATTCACTTTGGCCGGCCACCTGCTAGTAGGTCTCGTGCGTGGCTCTGTAGCACTGTGCCACAATCTTACGGCCATAAGGCTGGTGAACTTGGAGAGGGAGACCCACCACGTCCAGGGCCCAGCGCCGTGCGTGGCACAGAGCTGGAGCGCCAAGACTGCAGTCGCTGTCGGTGACGCTGCTGTTCTGAGCAGTAATGCCCATCTCCGTCATAAGCCCCTGCCTCGGCTCCTAACCCCAGGCTTAGCCCATAACAGGTGCCCATGAATGCCTCTGCAGGGAGCGAAGGACGATGGGACCAAGCAGGTGAGTGTGATTACTCCCACCTGGAGCACATGCATATTCCCCGCCTTTTTTGAAGCAGAGCCCACACCCCACTTTAGGAGGTGAAAATCCCAAAAAACAAAAAACAAAAACCTTTCTCTGGTCTCAGGGACTGCCAGGCTTAGCCATTCTGTTGAATCAGCTCCGGAGTAGAATTGGAGGCACCAGAAAAATGGGGGACGTTTTGCAATCATTTTGAAAACGGAGGGTGGCTATGGTGGCAGCTTCTTCCGATTTCTCGGGCACGAAGGGCACTGGGCCAACGGCGAGCCCCTCGTCCAGGGCTGGCGCTGGGGGCCACACACTGTAGTGCGATGCGGGGAGTGACGGCCACCCGTGCTGGGAATTTGGGGGAGGTGATGCCAGCTGCGTGGTTTTGAACCTGCCTCTGGTCCTCTGGTAGTGAGCTTCCTTACGACACCCGTGCTTAGCTTCTGCTGCCTGAAGCCAGAGTCCCCGGCCGCTCATTCTGTCACTTTGCAATGGAAGAAATGTTGCCAAGAAGCTGAGGTGACTCGCAAGTTCACACAGTGGCCAAGCGGCCGGCCGTGTCGACAAGCTCAGATCTGGGGATTCTGCAGCCCGTGCGCTTTGAGCTTCGCTGACCTTCTCAAAAGAAATAGGTTTGCACTAAACCATTTGGCTGCTGAGAATGCAAATCAGATGTCTGGTTGCAGGAGTCAGGAGTCCTCTCCCGGCTCCTTGGACACGGATGCCGTGTTATCACATGGCCCAGAGGATGTGCGTGCATCCACCATGCAGGCCTCTCTGTAGGTGCTCTGTGCTGAAGCCAGCCTGGCCTTCTGGGCCTCGGAGGTCTGGTTAAAAGGAGAAATCCATTTGTCCAGCATCAATCAAAAGAAGCCTCAAACTCAGGCAGAATGGACTCAATTTTTAATTGGGTTCAAGTCAGATAATTACTCAGCTGCCCATAAAATTCATTTTAACTTATTAAATGGAGCTTCCAAAATAGCATTGCTGTGGAGTGTGGCCAAATGCGTGGGCAATCTGTCTAAAGGGAAAGGGCTTGGGCCCAACACTGGCTCCTTTCTTACCAGCAGCTGAGGGACTTGGGCAAGTACACCAACCTCTCTGAATAGTCCTTTTCTGGGCTCTCAGGGACTACGGTATTTATATCTGCCCCTGTCTGTGTTGAGGCTATAAACGAGATGTTTATGTAAACTATGGCTTGGCACAGAGCAGGTGCCCAGTAAACGGTATAAGGACATGAGAAGGATTCCCTTAAGATAGATTCCCAGGACTGCCGAGTAAAACTGATGGAACAGTCTTCAGAATTCTTGATTTATACTCCCAACTTCTTCCCCTAAAAAGTTTGCACCAATTTTTACGGCCACTGGCCGCTTATAAAAGCAACCGTTTTGTAAAGAATTTTAACCAGATCCTTGCCAACTGGCGTGGGTTGCTGGGCAGTGGCGTGACAGGTGCCACAAATGAGGATCATGTGGCAAGTAAACTGGGGTGGCTTGTGAACTGATGATTCACCCAGGTCCCAACCAACCGCAGGGCTGGGCGCAGGGCGATGATCAAAAAAACGCTCTGCCTCCCGAGTGATGGGTGCACAGAGGAGGGCTACTGTGCTTCTGTGGTCAGACCCGGAATTCTGAAATTTGCAAGGGACCTTGCAGGCTCCATCCTACATCCGCTCAGTGCAGGAGTCACTGCAACTGAGGTCTGTGCATGGAGGAGGAAGAAAGCCAAGTATTCGTAAGACAGGATGCCGTCGGAAAGAACACGGCACGTGGCAGAGGTGCCCTTCTTGGAGTCCCCAGAGCACAGAGCTTTAGAGGAGCAAGACTTATAGAAGCAGAAGAACGTGGATGAATTCCGCAGTCCCAAAAACCCTGACTCTTTCTTCTACGATGGAGAGGATCATTCATCGGTCCACAGAGAGTTGGACACATGAAATGATTTACAACAGAACTCCCCTGGCCAGTTGTTGATTGATGAAACTTGTCTTGCTTTATCTCATGATCCAGGTCATGCACAAAAGCGTTTTTTGAAAACTTCGGAGCCAGACAGGTCTGCTTTCAAAGTCGAGCTCCATCACGTACAATCTGTGTCCTGGCTGCTCTGCCTTCCTGAGATTTCTTGTTCTCGGATTCTCCCCTCAACCTGCTTTGCTCGCTCCCATTGTGTGCCCGTAGGCATCTGAGTTAGCGACCCTTACATCGGGGCTCTCCGAGAGCAGTCCAAGAATCCGCCTCCTTCCTGTCCTCTGCCGAGTCCACGAATTGGGAGAAAACCATGACAGGTGCCCAGACCTTTGTCGGTACAAGTGAGAACGGCGCCCGACTTCTGTTGTACCTGGTGACTTGTGCACATGTATTGTCCAAAGACCTGTGGAGGATGCCGGTCAGTCTACGCTTTGGAGATGGGAATAGCGCACACCTACTTGCACTCGCTCCAAGTGAGTAAATGGGCATGATGTCCCCAGGCCACCTGTTAATCCCATCAGGAACAAAAGTACCCACCTGATGTCATTTGTTTGGCAGCCTCTCCGTGAGAGATGCCAAGACTCCCAGAACATTAAGTGTATTACTGTCCCCCTGCCTTGGAGGAGATGTTCACTTTTAACCAATGTTAAATTCTTCGGCAGCAAGTTCTGGCCAGGAGACCTGTCCCTGCTGTGGGGGGAAAGGATCCAAGTGTTCAGCTAAGCGGCACCTCGTGAATAATTTTAATTTCTTCTAAAAAAGAAACACAGTAGAATCCGGTCGCTGTTGGTGGCTGGCGATGACACACCGAGGTTCTTTGAACCAGTTGTCCTGACCCGTCAGGGGAGCACACCCCTGTCCTAGAAGGACACTACTCTGTGATTTATGGCCATGGACCATGCACCCAAGTACTTGGCCTTGGAAATCAGGCTGGTGGTGGGAGAGGGTTGAGAGAAAGGATGGTCTGATTGCTAACTTGTAATTAACGTATGTTTTATTTATGCTTATGAAGCCTGAAATATTAATGGAAGCGAGAGAATGCATAATTGATATGCCCCCTAGAAAATGTGCATTATGGTGCACGGATGGGAAGCCCCCAGTGTCCTTCTGTCAACGATCCGAGAAGGCTCCTGCTGCTCCTTGCAGCTCGGGAGTGCTTTATGTTGCTGGAAGTCTGGAAATCTCCATGCGCCCTGGCAGCTGGTAGCAGCACGATGTTCTTTTTAGTACCTGGTCTCTTGGACGGGTGTAACATCTCATCATTTCTTTGGAGAAGGAGAGATGAGCCAAGAGAGATCTTGTATTAATGGAGTCCCTAACATGTGACAAGCGTTTTTTCCAACGTGCTTATTTATCATCGTGATGATACCAACCCCATTATAAGATCTCCTTCATGGGCGAAGGAACCAGAAAGGTCGGGCGACGTGCCTAAGGTCGCACAGGGAGCGAGTGGCAAAGCTAGCATTCAAAACCTGTTCCTCTTCCACGACAGTGATGTGTACGACGACGGGAGGGCTAGAAGTAGCAGGGGTGTAGGGGTGACTTCCAAGATGTAGGTTCTAAGCAAGCCACCTAGTAGCTCTGTGAGTCTGTTTGCTTTTCAGTAAAACTGGGGTAACTGTAGTCCCTGCATCGTAGGATTATTATGGGATGGAGTGGGTAATACCCATAAAACTCGAGCACCTGGCACATAGTAATCACATGATAAACTTCAGGTATCATTATCATCATGACTACAGAAGCTGAGAAATGGGTCCAAGAGATCACGAGACACCCGACGTGGAAGGAAATGAGGTCTTCACCCTGAGCAAATTGGGGCGACGTTGGGAGGTTTTCAGCCAAGGAAAGATAATAAGAAAAATGTGAGTGACTTCTGTTGTAAATGGTATGCTGGGGATGTCGATCTGAGAACAGACCGTGAAGGGAAGAACCAAAGAAGGCCACGGGGAAACCTTCTGGGAGGCTTTTAGGAACCCGGGTGAGGGATGGGAGCTGGTGAGAAAGGCATGAGCAGCGAAAATGGTGAAAAGGGGTGGATTCTGGTCATGTTGTGCAAGTAGAGCCGACAGGATGCACTAATGCGCCGGATGTGGGGTGTGAACGGACGTGCAATCAAAGATGCGCCCAGACCCCTGGGGAGGTGTGGTTGCCCTCAAAGGCCGGCAGGATATGGTGGAGCAGGTGTGTGGAGGGCTGGTTTGGGGCTCCTTGTCTTTGATAGACCTGCCGGACCTCCCAGGGGAGACCCCAAGCAGACAGTCTGGAAAAGGCATCCTCTCCGATTCCCTTCTTTTCGTTCCTGGCTTTGATTCTTTTTCTCTGCTATGAACCCTGAGGAATAAAAGAGGGGACGTAAAAATGCACCAACGGATTGATCTAGGTCATGCCTACCTGTGCGATGTGCCTTTTGTCAAGAGTATTATGTCCTGCGACTCCCTGAAAAAGTGTGTCTAACGGAAAAGCTGAAGATGATGGTGGTGGTGAGCACAGAATATCAGCGATCAGCCCGGAGACAGAAAATGGCAAGAGGAAGAGAAGGAGCGAACTGATGAACAAAGGAAGGAGAGAGGGATGGAAGGAGGGAGAGAAGCACCATCTGTAGACAGTCAAGTGACAAAGCGATTCTTGGTCCTAAGGAAAAGCCGGCGTCTGGGGCAAGGGCGGGGGGGTTGAAATGGCAGCCAGATGAATGCATGCGTTTGTCTGTTTCTCAAAACCCAGGAAAGTGCTGGTCAAGAAGTGAACTCTGCCACAAACCCCAGAAGCTTCGTGAGAGTTGAGTTTCCTTCTCTGCCCTGTGGTTAACAGGATGTCCGGGGTCCTCCCTCAGGCGTGAAATTGCACAAGAGCTCCTCATGGAAGAACACAGTGAGAAAGGGAAGGAGAAGAAGTTCGCGTTCCTTCTATAGAGTAGTTTCCGTGGGCTCAGCCACGAGCCTGGCACATAATGTGTGTTGCCTTCTTTAATCATCACCAAAACCCTGTGATAGAGATGTCAGGCTGCTTCTGCTAACGAAGAAAGAAAGGCTCAGAGGGTCTGAGTGACTTCCCCAAGGTCACATAGCTCTAAGAGGGGGAGGCTGGGTCAGAGACCCAGTTCTTTTCTGGCTTAAACCTGAGTATTTTTCCATGGTGCCGAATGGGCTCCCTTGAAGGGGGCTTTGAGGCTGCACTGAAATTCCGATAATCAGGGACCCGGAGAGACAGGTGGACTAGACGTGGGCTTTCCTGAGAGCCTTTGTGGGGCTTCGGAAAGGCTCCCAGTGGACCCTGTGCCAGGCGCCAGCCTCAGCGACTCATCAGCCCACCCACCCGATTGTGTCTCCCACCCCCCCAGCAATGTTTGTACAAGATCTGTGTACAAGATCTCAGCTTCCAAAGCCCCACCGTGGGGCCTCTCCATCCTAGATGATGAGCTCTGCCTTTATTTTTTTTTTTAAGATTTTATTTATTGATTTATTGATTTATTGATTTATTTGTTCGACAGAGAGAAAGAGAGATCACAAGCAGGCAGAGAGGCAGGCAGAGGGAGAGGAGGAAGCAGGCTCCCCGCTGAGCAGAGAGCCCGATGCGGGGCTCGAACCCGGGACCCTGAGATCATGACCTGAGTCGAAGGCAGAGGTTTTAACCCACTGAGCCGCCCAGGTGCCCAGAGCTCTGCCTTTAAAGACAAGTATGGTGTCTTTTTTGTCACCATAGTCCTCCAGTGCTTAGAAAAACCTAGATTATTGTCGGGGGTAAATAAGATAAAGAATAGCTAAGCGAATAAGCAAAGCAAGATCCCAAATCACCAAATGTTTCATTATATTCATTATGCTCGTAATACCATGAAAACTGTATTTTTATTGCGGGATCCATGCATCCGTGTCTGTTGGGCACCTGTTGCTCATCTGCTTTGTGGAGGGCTGAGTGTCGGGTCCTGGAGATGCCGTAATTATCAGTGCAGATGTGGCCTCTGCCTTCCGGGAGCTCACATTCCAGAGGGGGAGAAAGGGATTGCGTAGCTAACTCCACTACTCATTCTCTACCTACTACTGAGGGTGGAAGAAGTTCTACAAAGGGAAAGTTATCAGTAGGAAGAGAGCTTGTACCGTAGAAAGATGACCTGGGTGGGGTGGAAAAGGCTTCTTCCACGGGCAATGATATTGAAGTTGGCCTTGGGGGGCGGGGAATGAGAATTAAGGAATATTATATAGCCTTCCAAAAGAAGGAAATCCTGCCATTTGCGACAACAAGCATGAAACTGGAGGGCATTGGGCTGAGTGAGGCAAGCCAGTCAAAGAAGGACAACCACCATGTGATTGCATTTCTGTAACTAATCCTGGGAGCAGAGAGTAACATGGTGATTGCCAGGGACTAAGGGGAAGGGCAAATAGGGAATTTTTTTTAAAAAAAATGGGCGAGAGTTCTTTTAAAAATTTAGAAAGCAAGTCTTCTGACCTCTTTGATGTTCCGGCTCCTCAATTGTAGAGAAGCAGCATCGGGATGATCGCCGTGAGGGCTGGCTGGGAAGGGTGCCCAGCCACCGGTTAGTGCTGTCCCCTCTCCCAGGTTGAGGGGAGCCCCGTATGTGGCAGCACTGAACAGAAACCCCTCCCTTGGGCGCCTGGGTGGCTCAGTTGGTTAGGCGACTGCCTTCGGCTCAGGTCATGATCCCGGAGTCCCGGGATCGAGTCCCATATCGGGCTCCCGCCTCTGCGGGAAGTCTGCTTCTCCCTCTGACCTTCTCCCCTCTCATTCTCAGTCTCTCTCTCTAATAAATAAATAAAATCTTTAAAAAAAAAAAAAAAGAAACCCCTCCCTTTTGCCCTCCGCCATCCTCGCCCCCCCTGAGGCATGTTGCTTCCCTTAGAGAGCAGTGCTTTAAAGAGGAGAGGCATGGACACTTCCCTTCTCCCGCCAACCCTTCCAAGACTTCCCACAGACAGGGTTTAGCAAAAGTGTCCTAGCCTCAGCAGGGGTGTTTGACAGGGACAGCTCTGTACTGTCATTGGCTTTCATTGAGCTGACAGTAGCCTGTCACTCTGGCCTAAGTGCTTAGTGAAAGCAAGGCATCGGAGGTGTGGGGGGCTGGACTCCCACTCAGCCTCTGTTGCCCCAGCGAGCTCTACATTACTGATGGAGAGTCCGTCTCTCAGACCCGGGACTGACCAACAGAAGAGTCCAAGGTCAGCATGGTGGGGACATACGTGTACTGCCTCGGGGACCAGTCCCAGATGTGTGACTTTGAGTAAGTTACTTCCCATCTCCATACTGCCGTATTGGAAAATGGTGTTCCACAGTAGCAGCGCTTGCTTTGTAATATTGCTACAAGGATTGAAGGACGTAACGTTTGTAAATTGCATGGCTTAGTACTTGGCAAATATTTGACCTAATCTTTGAACATTTACTATCAGTTTGAGGTACATCTCCCCAGATAATCTTTCTCTTCTTTCACACTAACATGTATACACACAGGTGTTTTTCCTCCTTTTCTCAAAAAAAACCCCAATTATATATGTACATCTTATATCTTTGTACATATATAGCATATACATAAGTAGTTGTACATAATTATATATTAGGTGTACAAAATATGTTTGTGTAACTATGTATGTATATTACATACAGAATTTATTCTGCAAATTACTTTTGTTTAATTAAAAATATCATGCCTCTGTTTCACCTGAGGACATCTTTGGTATCTTTCCATGCTTGTACATACAAAGCTTCATTCGGGGCACCTGGGTGGCTCAGTTGGTTAAGCATCTGACTCCCGGTTTCAGCTCACATCGTGATCTCAGGGTCCTGGAATTGATCCCCACATCGGGCTCTGTGCTCAGCAAGGAGGTCACTTAAGTTTCTCTCTCCCTCTTTCTCTCCCCCAACTCATGCTCGCGCACGCTGGCGCTCTCTCTCTCTCTCTCTCTGTCTCTCTCTCTCAATAAATGAGATCTTTAAATGTAACCATACTGTATGTAGCCTTTTGAGACTGGCTTTTTAAACTCAGTATAGTTCTCTTAAGATCCATTCAGTGTGTTGCATGCTTCAATAGGTTATTCCTTTTTATTGAGGAATATTATTCCATGGTATGGATATACCACAGTCTACTTAACCATTCACTCAGGGAACGACATTGGATTGTTTCCAGTTTGGGCCTAATATAAATAAAGCTTCTGTGAACACCGATATGCAGGTTTTTGTATAAAAAAGTTTTCTTGTCTCCATAATAATTGCCCACAGATCAGTTACAGGATTATATGGTGAGTGTATGTTTAGTCTTTAGGAAACTACCAAACTCTTCTCCACAGTAGCCTTCCGTTTTACACTCCCACCAGCAATGTATCAATGACCCAGTTTTTCTGCATCTTCTCCACCATTTGGTGTTGTCACTATTTTTTATTTTAGCCCTGCTCATAGGCTTGTAGTGAAACTTCATTATGGTTTTAATTTGCATTTCCCTATTAGCTAATGACGCTAAGCATCTTTTCATGTGCATATTTGCCATCTGTATCTCTTCTTTGGTGAAATGGCTCTTTAAGATCTTTTGCCCATTTTCTAATGGGACTGTTTGTTTCACTCCTGTAGAGTTTGAGAGCTCTTTAAAAAAGTTTCTCTAACATTAATTTTGAAATGCTAGATGGGCCAAATCCGAATTCTGATCAGACACATAATGCCTACATACATGGGGAGAGACCAGCTTGAGCCTCCCTTGCACAATTATTGTGCTTCTCAATGATGCATACTTCAGTCTCAGAGTCTCTTTTATATTGTACTTGAAGTCAACAGTCCAGTGGATATCCCTTTAAAAAATGTCTGGGTTTTTTTTTTTTTATTTAATTGTATTTTTTCAGTGTTCCAAGATTCATTGTTCATGTACCACACCCAGTGCTTCATGCAATACGTGCCCTCCTCAATACCCACCACCAGGCTCACCCATCCCTCTCCCCCCTTCCCCTCCAAAACCCTCAGTTTGTTTCTCAGAGTCCACAGTCTCTCATGCTTCATCTCTCCCTCCAGTTTCCCCCAATTCACTCTTCCTTTCCCCCTCCCAATGTCCTCTATGTTATTCCTTATGCTCCACAAGTAAGTGAAACCCTGTTATAATTGACTTTCTATGCTTGACTTATTTCATTCAGCATAATCTCGTCTAGTCATATCCATGTTGATAGAAAAGTTGGGAATTCATGTTTTCTGATTGAGGCATAATATTCCATTGTACATATGGACCATATCTTCTTTATCCATTCGTCTACTGAAGGCCATCTTGGCTCTTTCCAAAGTTTGGCAATTAAGGCCATTGCTGCTATGAACATTGGGGTACATGTGGCCCTTCTTTGCACTACATCAGTATCTTTGGGGTAAATACCCAGTAGTGCAATTGCAGGGTCACAGGGTAGCTCTATTTTTAATTTCTTGAGGAATCTCCACACTGTTTTCCAAAGTGGCTGTACCAACTTGCATTCCCACCAACAGTGGAAGAAGGTTCCTCTTTCTCCACGTCCTCTCCAACATTTGTTGTTTTCGATCTTGTTGATTTTGGTCATTCTAACTGGTGTAAAGTGGAATCTCAATATGGTTTTGATTTGAATCTCTCTGATGACTAATGATGATGAACATTTTTTCATGTCCGTTAGTCATTTGTATGTCTTCTTTGAAGAAGTATCTGTTCGTGTCTTCTGCCCATTTTTTGACATGATTATCTGTTTTTTGAGTATGGTTTGAGGAGTTCTTTATAGATCTTGGATATCAGCCCTTTGTCTATAGTGTCATTTGTGAATATCTTCTCCCATTCCGTGGGTTGCCTCTTTGTTTTGTTGACTGTTTTCTTTGCTGTGCAGAAGCTTTTAATCTTGATGAAGTCCCAAAAGTTCATTTTCGCTTTTGTTTCCTTTGCATTTGGAGACATGTCCTGAAAGAAGTTGCTGTGGCTGATGTTGAAGGGGTTAGTGCCTATGTTCTCCTCTGGGATTTGATCCTGCCTCATGTTGAGGTCTTTTATACACTTCAAATTTATCTTTGTGTATGGTGTAAGAGAATGGTCAAGTTTCATTCTTCTATACTTAGCTGTCCAATTTTCCCAGCACCATTTATTGAAGAGACTGTCTTTTTTCCACTGGATATTTTTTCCTGCTTTGTCGAAGATTATTTGACTATAGAGTTGCGGGTCCATATCTGGGCTCTACTCTGCTCCACCGCTCTGTGTGTCTGTTTTTGTGCCAGTACCATGCTGTCTTGGTGATCACAGCTTTGTAGTAAAGCTTGAAATCAGGCAACGTGATGCCCCCAGTTTTGTTTTTCTTTTTCAACATTTCCTTAGCAATTTGGGGTCTTTAATCATTTCATACAGATTTTAGTATTGTTTGTTCCAGTCCTTTGAAAAAAGCTGATGGAATTTTGATCGGTATAGATTGAAAGTATAGATTGCTCTGGGCAGTATAGACATTTTAACAATATTTATTCTTCCAATCCATGAGCATGGAATGCTTTTCCATCTTTTTGTGTCTTCTTCAGCTTCTTTCATGAGCGTTCTGTAGTTCCTCGAGTACAGATCCTTTACCTCTTTGGTTAGGTTTATTCCAAGGTATCTTATGGTTCTTGATGCTATAATAAATCAAATTGATTCTCTAATTTCCCTTTCCATATTTTCATTGTTAGTGTATAAGAAAGCAACTGATTTCTGTGTATTGATTTTATATCCTGCCACATTACTGAATTGCTGTATGAGTTCTAGTAGTTTCGGGGTGGAGTCTTTTGGGTTTTCCATATAAAGTATCATGTCATCTGCGAAGAGAGAGAGTTTGACTTCTTTGCCAATTTGAATACCTTTTATTTCTTTTTGTTGTCTAATTGCTGTTGATAGGACTTCTAGTATTATGTTGAACAACAGTGGTGAGAGTGGGCATCCTTGTAGTGTTCCTGTTCTCAAAGGAAAGGCTTTTCCTCATTGACAATGATAGTCGCTGTGGGTTTTTCATAGATAGGTTTTATGACCAGAAATAAACCCCCCTGGTAATGGTGGATGATCTTCTTATGTACTATTGGATCCTATTAGAATCTTGTTGAGAATCTTGGCATCCATATTCATCAGGGATATAAGTCCGAAAGTCTCCTTTTTGATGGGATCTTTACCTGGTTTGGGGATCAGGGTAATGCTGGCTTCCTAGAAAGAGTCTGGAAGTATTCCTTCTGTTTCCATTTTTTGAAACAGCTTCAGGAGAATATGTATTATTTCTTTGAATGTTTGATAGAATTCCCCAGGGAATCTGTCAGGTCCTGGACTCTTGTTTTTTCGGAGGTTTTTGATCACTGCTTCAATCTCATTACTAGATATTGGTCTATTCAGGTTGTCAATTTCTTCCTGTTTCAGTCTTGGAAGTTTATAGGTTTCCAGGACTGCATCCATTTCTTCTAGGTTGCTTAACTTATCGGCAAATAGCTGTTGATAATAATTTCTGATGATTGTTTCTATTTGGTGTTAATCGTGAACTCTCCCCTTTCATTCATAATTTTATTAATTTGAGTCCTCTCTCTTTTCTTTTGGATTAGTTTGGCCAGTGGTTTGTCGATCTTATTGATTCTATCAAAGAATCAACTTCTATTTTCGTTGATATATTCTACTGTATTTCTAGTTTCTAAATCATTGATCTCTGCTCTAATCTTCAGTATTTCCCTTCTTGTGTGTGGTGTTGGCTTAATTTGTTGTTGATTTTCCAGTTTTTTAAGGTGTAAAGAGAGCTGGTGTATTCAGGATTTTTCAATTTTTTTGAGTGAGGCTTAGATGGCTATGTATTTCCCCCTTAGGACCGCCTTTGCCATATCCCATAGGTTTCAGACTGATGTGTCTTCATTCTCATTGGTTTACCATGAATTGTTTAAGTTCTTCCTTGGTTTCCTGGTTGATCTAAACGTTCTTGAGCAGGTTGGTCTTTAGCCTCCAAGTGTTTGAATTCCTTCCATACTTTTTCTTGTGGTTGAGTTCCAGTTTCAAAGCATTGTGGTCTGAGAATATGCAGGGAATCGTCTCATTCTTTTGGTATCGGTTGAGCCCTGATTTGTGACCCTCTATGTGATCTATTCTGGAGAAAGTTCCATGTGTGGTTGGGATGAAGTATTCTGTTGTTTTAGGGTGGAATGTTCTGTATATATCTTTGAGGTCCATTTGGTCCAATGTGTCATTCAAAGCTCTTGTTTCTTTATTGATTTTGTGTTTGAGTGATCTGTCTGTTACTGAGAATGGCGTGTTAGGATCCCCTACAGTTAATGTACTCATATCAATATGACTCTTTATTTTGATTAATAGTTGGCTTATGTAGTTGGCTGTTCACATATTAGGGATATAAATATTTACACTTGTTAGAACTTCTTGGGGACAGACCCTTTAAGAATGATATATTGTCCTTCTGTATCTCTGACTACAGTCTTTAGCTTAAAATCTAATTTGTCTGATATGAGAATCTCTATTCTAGCTTTCTTTTGAGGCCCGTTGGCATAAAAGATGGTTCTCCATCCTTTCACTATCAGTCTGGATGTATCTTTAGTTTCCAAATATGTCTCGTATAGACAGCATATGGACAGGTCCTGTCATTTTATCTGGTCTGTGACCCTGTGCCATTTTATGGGAGCATTTAGGCTGTTCACGTTGAGAGTGATTATTGGAAGATAAGTTTTTATTGACATCACATTGCCTATGAAGTCCTTATGTCTATAGATGGTCTCTGTAAGTTTCTGTTCTATGTCATTCTTGGGTTCTTTCTTCTTTTATAGAACCTCCCCTTAATATTTCTTGTAGCTCCTGCTTGGTGGTCACATACTCTTTTAAACCTTGCCGGTCTTGCAAGCTAATTATCTCTCCATCCATTTTGAATGTCAGCCTTGCTGGATAAAGTATTCTTGGCTGCATGTTTTTCCTCATTTAGTGCCCTGAATATGTCTTGCTAGCCCTTTCTGGCTTGCCAGGTTTCTGTAGACAGGTCTGACGTTATTCTGATGGTCCTCTCTCTGTACATAAGGGATTTCTTCCCCCTAGCTGCACTTAAGAGATATTCTCTGAAATTATAAATTGTGAATTTCACAATTATGTGCCTGGGTGTCTTTCTAGACTTGTTTTCTTTCTTTTTTTTTTTTTTTATTAGGAAAGAGAGAGAGTGAGAGAGAGCATGAGAAGGGAGAAGGTCAGAGTGAGACGTGGACTCCCCATGGAGCTGGGAGCCCGATGTGGGACCCGATCCCGGGACTCCGGGATCATGACCTGAGCCGAAGGCAGTCGCTTAACCAACTGCGCCACCCAGGCGCCCTCTAGACTTGTTTTCCTAGGGGGTGTCCTCTCTGCCTCTAGGGCACAAACCCTTGTTCCATTCCCCAGATTGAGGTAATTTTCATCCAGGATGTGTTCAACTATATCTTTTATTCTTCTCTCTTTCTCCACCTCCTCACAGACCCCAATAATTCTGACATGGAACGTTTCATGGAACCATTTATTTCCCTAATTCTGTTTTCATGGCTTTTAAGCTGTTTGTTCCAGGCCTCCTCCTGGTCCTTCTTTTCTATCTGTTTGTCCTCTAGATCACTAATTCTATCTTCTGCCTCAGTTACCCTAGCTATTAGAGTATTAGATTAGATTGGATCTCATTGATAGCATTTTTAACTTCTCCCATATTGGCTATCACTTCCACCCTTAGAGATTCTGTGTGGTCACAAATGGTCTTTTCCAACCTAGCCATTGCCAGGATAATTGTTACCCTGAATTCCCTTTCCGACATACCGTTTATGTCCATATCCAGTAGTTCTGTGGCAGAGGGCACAGTCTCTGAATTTTTCCTCCATTGGGTGTTCCTCCCTCTAGTCATTTTGGTGAAAGTTGTTTGAAGGGAGGGAGAGCTGAATATATCAACCACAATCCAGAGAAAGTGTACCCTGGTGGCAACGGTTGGAAGGAAGCCTCAGTTCCTCTTCACGAGTTGCTTCAGTGTCATCATGATGTGAGGGCTGGCTTCTTCAAGCATGAGCAATCCTTCTCCTCACAGCCTTCCAGGTGCTGACTCCTAGCTTCCAGCTGTACATCCCATGGAAAGTTGACGTGTGAGTAGGTGGGCTTCCTGACTCCACGCAAAGCCCTCAATCAGTCAGGGATGTCCTTTCAGAGTGGGGCTAAAAAATACCTGATTTTTAAAAGCACACACACACACAGTTTAAAACTGTAACGGCCAAGTTCTGTGTCGGTCAGCATACTGCCAAGTGATTATCCACCTGGTGACTAAGCCATGAGTACCCCCATCTGATCTTTTCTCTCTTCTATGCACGCCCACCTGATGTGCACCAAAAAGTTCTCATCTGTCTCCTTGTTGTAAAAGAAAAGTATACGTTGCTTTTACATATTGCCAAGAGTTGATATTTGTTATGGTCAAAAGCCTAGGCTCTGAGTCAGCCTAGGGCCAAACCTCAGCTTCATCAGGTGGTAGTGGTATTAGGTCTAGTCAGTACAGTTGTGCAGGCTGTGCACTGCCCACACACATACAGATGAGCAGGTGATTGGGGGCTGATATCCAGATTGCCCTGTATTTGCCAAGCTATGCAAGCTGGCTTGAGGTTGGTTCCATCAAGGGGATGCTTCTCCCTTATATAAAGGTGCTGATTGCTTACCAACCTGTATGCCTGCTGAGCAAAATGCCTAGAAAGGCATTTTGTTCAAGTTCAAAAGAGGAGGTGGCTTCTTTTGATTTGCACATAAGCTCTTCTAGGCTAGCAGAGGCCCTATGCTGGGTTACCTGGCGCAAGTTCTTTAAACTCTTTGGGCCTCCGTTTTCATGTCTTTGGAATGTGGATGGTAATAGCAGCTTATCTCAAAGAATTGTTGCAAGGACTAAGTGGGTTAATACCTGCAGAAAGCCAGGCATGGCATCTGGTGTATAATAAAAGTTCAGTAAATTTCAAGTCATTGTTATTATTAGTACTATTTAATGATGCAGAGGGAATAGCTCACCTGTGTGACCTAGTTTGCAAACCAACAATTGGAAAATGAGACTTTGGTGTGTTGCACAATCAGGACAATACAGCTGTTTATTAAATGGAGAGTTTCTAATTTATAGCTGCAGAACGCTTCCAGGAGCAGAATGCTGCCCTGATCTGGGAGCTGGGGAGACGGATCAATAGGGAGAGGCCGGCCGGGTGTCGTCGGTCCCGGAGCCCGGCCAGCCTGGCTTTAGCATTCTGGGTCAGACACCCAGCCTGAGGCTCTCTCCTGCTGGCCTGATGTGATTCTTCCTCAAACAGTTTCTTTTTTTTTCCCCTCCGTTTCTTGCAAGATACAAGGTTTTCATTTCCTTTGCTTGTGAAAATCCCATCTGTTCTCTGCCAATATTTTCTCTCCCAGAATAATAGTCTGAGGATCTGAAAGGGACTTGAGGGGCTGACTTGTCCATTTGTTTCCAAACTCCAGAGGGCAAAGGAATCATGTGCAAAAAAAGCATATTAAAAATGCAGAATCCTCTTCCCTAAGGATTCTGATGCAGTCCTCCTGGAGTGGGGCCCAGGCGGTCTTCTTTTTAACCAGCACTTTCTAATGCTTAGCTGGACTAGCCTAACCCCTGCAAAGCTCAGAGAGGGATATGATTGGCTCAAGGTCACACAGCAATGCAAAGCAGAGCCAAGACTATTGTAGACTTCTAGCTGGTGTTATTTCCTGACAAAGATCTGCTTCTCCTTGGTTTCTCTCCCCTCCACTGTTCTTTTTTTTTTTAATTTCAAATGTCAAACAGCAAGTTCTTTTAGTGGCTTTGGCATTATAAAGACCCACAAATGAGCTTAGGGGCTTTGGTTGGCTGGCCTTGGATGTGTTTATGTCCTCCCTCCACCATCAACAACACACCATATAATGCATAGGCTCAGAGTTGGGTGCTCAAAGGCTGTAATTTCCTGGATTCAATGGTAGGATATCCATCCATTCCTAACTGGGGATTAGCAGAGAAAAAAGCAAAGAAACCACCACCAACAACACGAAAGCAATTAAACAACAGCAATGAAAAACCCAAGGGCAAAGATGCTGCAGCCTATCCAGGGCACAGCAAAGACAATGGAACAAAAGGTAGATTCTTCACCTTCTAGACAACACCAGCAGGTAAAGGAGCATCTTGGGAAGGGGGTTATCTGGGAGGCTTATCACTGGGGCAGGCCGGAAAGGGGCTGGTATTCAGCCCATCCAGTTACTTTGTGCACCATTCTGTACATGAACTATTGGTTGAAGGTGGGCCCATGTCCGTGACTTCGCTCAGCCCTGGTTGGGACCAACTTTGACCATGGGAGAGAAAAGAGGAAAGCAATTCGTCTTTGTGCAGAGACTACAAATCCTTTTCTAAAGTCAGATCAAATATTCATCTTGGAAAATGCGCATGCAGTTTGTACATGGGTACAGACACACATGTGTGCACAAAAGCAAATACACATTGATCGACATACCAAGCATGCGTACAAAATCACACGTGTAGTGATGTGCCTACCGTATATGTGCAAATAGGCTTCTAATGTACTGTACTGCCCTGAGCGATCCCTTCCCTCACTGCACTGTGGGTTCCTTCAAGCGGAAACCATATCTTACCCATCTCAGTAGCTCCGAGATTCAGGACAGGGACTGGAAAAGAATAGACATTTGGCAAAATTTCATTCACCTTTACTGAACACAGGCCCATGCACTTGAACCTGAGCTAAAACCATCCGCCTACGTATACACGACCGAGTACAGGTGTGGGTTCTTTCGGAGATTTTTCCTTGCATCAGCAGAAATCAGGCCTAACTGTGGATGTAAATATCCAGACACAATCGGATTGCCCTACTTGATCCTGTTTGAGAAGGCAGCAGGAATGCTCCCAGAGCTCTGATGCTGAGGCCGTGCAGGAAAAGTCCAGCACAGCCTTTGGGTTTGTGCCGGGCATGGGATCCCCGCTGCATCAGGGACTCGGCTGTCCTCCCCATCTGGTGGTCATGTGTCATTATTGTGGGCCTCCGTTGGTCCCCAAGCCCCTCCCAGCTCTCCCACTTACTCTTTCAGCCCTTTCTGGTCTGAACGTGGAGTATGTTCAGTTCCCGTAGAGGTTTCTTGTGGCGTCTATAACAAATAGCCACAAATTGGGTGGCTTAAACAGAATATTCGTTCCCTCGAAGCTCTGGAGGTCCAAACTCCAAAACCACGCAGTTAGCGGGGTCACACTTCCTCCTCCAAGGGCTGGAGAGGGGATCTGCTCTTTGCTTTCCCAGCGTTCAGGGTTTGGTGGCCATCGGTGTCTCTGGACGTGTGGTCCTATCCCCTCCTCTTCTATCACATCTCCCTCTGCCTCACGCTTATAAGGACACTTGTCGTTGGATTTAGGGACTGCCTACATAATCCAAGATAAGCTGAACTCAGCTATAGCCACAAATCCTTTTTTTCCCAAATAGGATCGAACACACAGGTTCCAGGGATTAGGACGTGGACATATTTGGGGGAACGGGGACACCGATCAGCCGACTGAGGTTCCTACGTTCAGGAAGCTGGTAAAATAATAGGAAAGTCTCCTCCATTCCAACTTTTTGGACAGAAGTTTTTCTGAAATGTTGGTGCTCTGAGACTGTTTTTAAGAAAAAGCAGACTCGGTATTTTCAGGCACTGGCTTGCGTCATTTAGGACGATCTTAGAAAATACTGATTGGTTAGTAAGCTATTCGTCCCAGAAATATTTTAGTATTAAAAAAGGAGGTATTTTCAAATCCACCACAGTCATGAACAGAAAACATGTGAGGGTAATTTTGTTTCCCACTCTCTAGGACAGTCCCCCAGAAGAGCCGAGTGAGTGTATCCTGTCTGCATCCAGGGGGGGTTGGTCTCTCCTTTGTCCAGCGATCTTGGGCGAACCACAATTCAGACACAGCTCTGTCTCTTCATTGCACTGCATATGAGACTTCTTTTTTTTTTTTTAATATGTATTTATTTGACACAGAGAGCACAAGCAGGGGGAGCAGCAGAGGGAGAGGGAGAAGCAAGCTTCCCACTGAGCTGGGAGCCAGTGCGGGGCTTGATCCCAGGACCCTGGGATCATGACGTGAGCCAAAGGCAGACACATAACCAACCGAGCGACCCAGGCACCCCTGCAGATGAGACTTCTGCCATTATCCCTCCTCTGGTGAACACTGCCGACCTTAAATGGCCGGAGGATCCACAAGTGACTCTGGGAGGAACGTCTTGCTAGATGTTTCACTGTAGGTTTGACATGGCTTGAGGCAGTGGGCACTTTTAAGGAACTGGTGCAGGGAGAGAGGGTAAAGCTTGGCAGTTCTTAGAATTCATTGGAGAGCCTTTGGAGTTATAATCAACTCTTAGCCACCACTCACTTGAGAGGAAGTGGCCAACTGGCTGTCCATGACCAATGGCTGGAGGAGACTCTGGCCCGAAGCACGCCATACTGTGGGAGTCTGAGGAGAACCAACAGGGATGGCCACACCTCCACAGGGATACAGAATCATCTGAGGAGAGAGAGAGTGAGTAGGAGGGAGGGAGGGAGAAAGTTTCCAAGACTCACACCCCAGAGATTCTATTCCAGCGGACCTGGGGTGACACCTGAAAATTCTGTATTTAAAACACAAAACAAAACTCCCCAAATCCTTCTCCACTCAAGTGTTTTGACCCAGAGCCATGTTCAGCAGCCATGGCCTCAAGGAAGGGACCTTCCTGACCAGATCAGAAGTCTTGGTGCTGTGCATTGTTTTCCTGTCACTCAAATTTCTTAGGGGCCGGGGTCAAGTCTTGTTCTTACTTGAACCCGGAATTGACTAGCACGATGACTTTCACGTAACAGTTGTCAAGAAGGCGTGTTGGAATTGTAGATGTGAGGGATATGAGTTCCAGTGTGCTTGGCAATAATTTCTGAGTGAGCTGACCACCCCCTAGCCTTGGTTCAGAGAAAAGCAGTCATAGCGGTGGTTAAGGAGGAAGAATCTGGAGTTGAGCGGCCTCGGTTAAATCCCCACTCCTGCAGTTCCCCTGTGACTTCAGACAAGACCTTTTACCTCTTGAAAGCCTCAGATTGTCACCTATGAAATGGTGACGGTAATGACACCTACCACTTAACACTTGTTGGGAGAAATACTTGTGCCCAGCCCTGTGGGGAGCACTCGACAAGTGTTGTCGTAGCTATTATAATTATTACTAATTTGAATAAGCGAAAACATGAACATTCTCTCTGTTGTCTCACAGGTAAGCAGAAACTCCTTGGCATTGCATAGGAGTCCCTCCTCAAGAGATTCTTCCCTGGCCACTTTGTCCCTCACCCCTGACCTTCTGGAAATACCAAATTGCTAGTAGTTCCCCCACATTTAGGTTGCTCTTTGTTGCCTCTGGGCTATGCATAACACTGGCTGTGTGACAGACTGCCCCAAACCCAGTGGTTCAAAATCCCAATCATTGATTTCCCCTCCTGTATCTGTAGGTGGTAGGGTAGGAGTTTCCTACACGAGGCCGAAGCCTAGGTTCACATGCACTTCGACTGCTCGATGCTGATTCCACGTTCGTCTACTCCAGGCATGTTCATTCGGGGCCCACATTGAAGGGCCAGTAGCTCCCACTTCTGCAAGAGGACAAGCTTATCTTCTAAAACACATTTTAAGTCTCTCTGCCTCTTTTACGACTGCCACCTGCTACCATCTCGTTGGCCAAGTCAGACGACCGAGCTCATGGTCAAGCGCGCATTAGGCTTCATGAGGCCAGGCAAGCCACACAACCAAGTTCAACATTAATGGGTCCAGTGAGCCTATTCTTCCTCTACCGCTGGGAAGGAGTGGGTATTTTAAACAGTACATCATTGCTCTAACACAGTCCTTCTCAGTTTTGCTATAATTCATTTTGCTTATCAAATGTTTTATTTTCCATTTAGAAACCTGCAACATTTCCTTGTCCAAATAGACTTCTTAATGAATACATAATTAGGATATTCTGAACTAACAAGGAATTAGGTTCTCCCTTTTCGGTTCCCATTATAGCTTTCATTTTGGGGTGTGTGTGAGAGAGAGAGTAGGGGAGAGAGAGAGGGAGAGAGAGGGAGGGAGAGAGAGAAGGGATTAAGCATGCTGTATTGTAATTGTAGTTCTGTGTGCGTCTCTCTCTGGATGAGTGACATTACCCGGTGGTATAATAGTTTCATTGACTTACCCAACACCATTCTCACCTTCCTCTTCCTACTGCCCACCTTCACTATAAATGAGAGAGGTGACAAAGACAAAAGCACACTCCTCTGCACTGTAGCTAAGAGTGTGACATGGTCCAGCCAGTCAGACGTAGCAGAAATATGCAAGGAAATCTTGGAAAAAGTCTTTGCTCTCCTAATAAAAGGGGCTCTGCCCTGCCCCTTCTTGCTAACCTGTCTTGAAATGGATGTGATATGGTTGACAAGCACAAAGGACATACATAGAGAATCATAGGAATTCTGGTCGACATCTTTGGATCAGTGAACCAACACCAGTAGCTGCATACCTCAAGATTTCGTATGGGGGGTTCCTGTTATTTGTAGTCAAAGGCACTCCTAACTGTGCTGTTCTCTAGGGCAGGGGTTGGCAAACTATAACCCGTGGGCTAAATCCATTTATTTTTGTAAAGTTATTTTATTTTTGTAAATAAAGTTTTATTGGGACACAGCCATGCCCATTTGTTGTCAGTGGCTGCTATTCTGTACAGCGTCCGAGTTGAGTATTTCTAATAGAGACCATCTGGTCCAGAAAGCCTAAAATATTTGCTGTCTGGCCCTTTACTGAAAAAATTTGCCAACTCTCTGCTCTAAGACAAAAGTTATAACTTTCTTCTTTACGTCCCTCAGTGTCAGGGCTGGTACACAATAGGCATGGTATAATTATATGATGTAATACTGTTATTAGCCATCATTTATTGAGCACTAACTGTTTGCCAGGTGCTGAGCTAAACACTCTACATTTATCTTATTTAATCTGCACACCACCTCAATTAGTTAGAACTCCTGCCTCTTCCCTCTGCATATGGAGAGACCAGAGCTTGGCGACATTGAACAACAAGCCCAAGGTCATTAAACCAATGAAGGGCTGAGCCAACCCTCAAGTCTGGGTTTGGCAGACTTCAAAGACAAGGCTCTTAACGTCTCAGCTCTTGGGTCTCCCCCTTGTCCAGCTGCATCCGACTGGACAGTGTCTTTCACAGGTCAGTGAGATGGACTCCATTCTCTTCTTGTCGCCACCCTGGTTAATAAACAGTCCATTCTTCTGCGAGGATTTCATCACACCTCATTGGAGAAAAGAACCTCTTGGAAGACTGAAAACAATGACTCTAAATCTCAGAAACAGAGGGACTTTACAGCTATCAAATAAACTGACGGTGTTATAAATCTCCCCGTGTGTGTGTGTGTGTGTGTGTGTGTGTGTGTGTGTGTGTGTGTGTGTGTATATGTGTGTTGGCTGAAAAAGGAGCAGCTTTGCATCTCTCAGGACTTCCGGCGGTCATTGTCTCCCTCTGCCTCTAGTGAGACACGTCCAGTCAGAGATTTCTACTTCCTGTCTGTCAACTCCCTTTGATTTTAAGATAGATATCTTGCCTTAACTTTTGTTACCAAAAAAAAAAAGTCCTTCTTGCTCGTTGTGAGTGTTCTCCCAGCCAGACCTAGCAAAGGTACAGAGCAGAGGATTGACACCTCCCCTCCGCTCATCTCAGACGCCTGCTGCCCAGATGCCCACAGTGATGGCACACAGTTCACTCAGCTGTCTCTGAAGCAGGGAGAAGAGAGAGCTGGGTGGGCATTTTATCACACCAGACTCTGCAAGAGCTCAACTCAAGGGTCTTGCCGGAAGATGACGGACGCTTTCAGATCAAGTTAGTTTAAACAAGTTAGTTAGGGGAAATCCTTTGGTTTCTCTTTGACTAAGAAGAGTTGAAGACGATCAGCCTGAGGTTTTCACTTGGACTTAAAGTCATCGATGAACACATTTCAAGAGAAAAGGGAGCGAATACTCCTTGAGTAGACACTAGGCACCCAGGCTGGTGCGAGCTTTCATGGAATAACGCATCTTAGGCACCATGTTTTCTCTTGCCCACATATGAACTCATTCAATTCTCATGAAATTTTATATAGTAAGTACTGTTATCATTTATTGAGATGAGGAAAAACGGGGTATGGAAAGCCTATCAGTTATCTTTGGCTGCTAAGAAACATCCCCCAACCACGACAGTTTAAAACTCAAGCATTTACTTAGCTCATGACTCTGTCAATCATTGGAGGGTTTTCTGATCGAAGCCAGCTCAGCTGGTCTTCACTGGACTCCCCCATGCATCTTTGGTTGGCTGATGGCCGGGTGATCTAGAACAACCTCCCTCACTTTGATGTGGGTGGATTTGGAAGGCTATTGGCCAAGCGACAAGGCATCCTGACCTTCTCGCCATTCAGCCAGCTAGCCTGAACTCCTTCGATGTGGCACGTGTCCCACTGCAGCAAAGGGGGTCAAGCACTTCAGTCTCTGTGTGCATCACATTTTCTGTGGTCCATTAGCCAAAGCAGGGTGCATGGCTAATCCCAGAAACCCAGCCGAGGGATTACCTAATTGCACGGAGGGGGAGAGAGAGAGAGAGGCCTGAATACTTGGGGGCCATCACTGCCTTGGTCTGCCACAGAAATGTTATGCCAGTTATCTAAGAGCTCACAGCTAACAGGTGGTGGGGAGAGGATTTCAATCCACATATTCTGATTCCAGAATCTGCATTTTTTTTTTTTTTGCGGGGGCGGGGGAGAGCGGTGTGGAGGGACAGAAGGGGAGAGAGAAAGAATCTCAAGCAAGTTCCACATTCCAGCATGGAGCCCGATGCAGGGCTCAATCTCAAAACCCCGAGATCACAACTGACCTAAAATCAAAAGTCTGACGCTTAACTGAGCCACCCAGGTGCCCCCAAAACTTGCATTCCTAAGTACCACGCTGTTTGACAATAAATGCATTATTTCACTTAATTCTCCAAAAAAAAAAAAAAAAAAAAAAACATAAAGAGAGGGTCATTGCTAGCTTTCTTTTAGATTTAAAAAAAAGTTGAACCTCAGTAAGGTTAAATGAATCACAAAGCTAGGGGTACCTGGGTCGCTCAGTTGTTAAACGTCTGCCTTCAGCTCAAGCATGATCCCAGGGTCCTGGGATCAAGCCCTGCGTCAGACTCCCTGCTCAACAGGAAGCCCGCTTCTCCCTCTCCCAATCCCCCTGCTTGTGTTCCTGCTCTAGCTATCTTTCTGTCAAATAAATAAAATCTTTAAAAAAAAAAATCACTGGGGCACCTGGGCAGCTCAGTGGGTTAAAGCCTCTGCCTTCGGCTCAGGTCATGATCTCAGGGTCCTGGGATCGAGCCCCACATCGGACTCTCTGCTCAGCAGGAGCCTGCTTCCCCCCCTCTCTGCCTGTCTCTCTGCCTACTTGTGATCTCTCTCTCTTTGTCAAATAAATAAGTAAAATCTTTAAAAAAAATATCACGAAGCTAGGAAATGGGGAAATCTGCCTCCCTCATAAAAACTGTCTGTCTCCACTGCATCATGCCAATACACTGTGCTCGCTGAATCCACCTGCGTGCCGAAGCCTCGGCCAGGGACCACTTTCAGAATATGAGTTCCGGAAGTAAGAGAGGACTTATGCAGGGTCGTCAGCACAGGCTGAAGTCTTCCCTAGCCACTTCCCAGCTATTGCCCTGAAGTTTTATTCCCATTCAGGAAATTAATTTCTGCCTGGCAGAGTGGTAGGTGTTGTGGCGTTCAAAGGAAATGAAAAAGACAAATTTTCAGTTCCCAGGATGCCTACAAAGTGCACAGTTAGGAAACAGCAGATGCCAACACACAATGAAGTAGGTGGATGTATAGACAGATGGAGGCAGTTATCAGCAACTGGAATATGAGTGTGAACAGGGTTACAATCAGGGAAGACTCCCCAGGGGAGGTGGGCTGCAGGAAGAGTGGGATTTGGATTGCCTACGAAAAAAAGGAATAACCTTTCTTAGACTTACATCTTGCTGAGAAGAAAATCTAAGCATGGGATTGATCATGGTTAGGTCTCTTTAACTTTGGGGAACAGTAGAAAACTCAATCCAACTTAAAGCAAACAGATAGGCTTCCAAATTTATATAAGAATTCAGTACGCAAGATGGCAGTACACCAGGAAATCGGGCACTCATTGGAATCATGGGCTCTGATGCCATGACAGCCCCCACTATCTTTCCTCCTTGCTTGAATATTTCATGGACAACAAGCTTCCTTTCCTTCTTATTCTACAGGGTGCAAGATGGCTGCCTCTCCATGCAACGCCAAGTTCCCAACAGAGTGAATCTGATCAGCCCAGACTGAGGCAACACGCAACAGCCCCCCCTTTCATACAACGAGTTTCTCCAGTGGATCGCCAACACTGTGGCTGGGGAAGCCAACTGGTGAGTCTGAGGGCTGTTCTTAGCAAAGGGACAATGGTTTCTGGGCTGGGCAGACACCGCAAAGTGTGTCTGGTAAGGGCTTGTGTTGGAAGATCAAATGGCAGTGAGTCCAGCTGAATGTAAGAACTTCTGAGGGATGGTGGGGAGGAAGAGAGCTAGGTGCTATGGGTGGAGGGTACGGAATTCCGGCCAGAGTACATAAGTCTAAGACTCATAAATGATCGTGAACCTTGAGGGGGTAATTACGTGAAGGTTTATAATCACACAGTGGAAAATTATATATTTATATGGTGAAAGTAACACATTCACTGTGAAAACTCTGGCAAACACAGAAGAGCATAAGTTGTTATTTCCTTCCATTTTTACGCCAACGCACCTGCACAAACACACCGACATCTGGCAGTAGATGACGGTCACTTTGGGGAACAAGCAGTTTAACTGTCCACAGTGGAAATCACCGATGAAGTCCTAGATCATGGTATATAGCTGTATTATGTCTGTCTTGTAGTTGCGTGACATTCTTGTTACTTGGGTTTTTTTGGATTAAAATTATACAAATTATCCTCAGGTAGCATAGTTCATGAGTATTTCCACGTGTCATTTGGTATTCTCCAAGATTACCCTACTTGATGTTCAGACTGTCCCGTAATGAATTTACGCATCCCCCTATGGTCAGACAATTAGATCATTTCGACTCTTTTGCTGTCATAAGTCACTGTGTGATGAATAGCCTCCTATATGAAACTTTCATCCCTATTGGTGATCAGTTTCCCAGCAGTGGAACTTTGGGCCACAAGGTAAGAACATTTTTAAGTCTTTTGATACGTGTTGCAAATTGTCTCTCCAGAAAGATGTGGGTATGTGTATGCTTAGCAGCCACGTATGAGGATACACATTTCATCTCAGCCTCACCAGGATTGAGTATTAAGAGGAGGTCAAAGGCAAGCACGGGCAGGTCCGTTGCATTATTGCCCACACGTAATGGTACCAGGCTCTGTTGGAGTGACTGCATCCATTTACACATTGGGCCCAAATACTCAACGTCTCCCGGCGACAACACTCTCTATCCTGTTTTAGCTGTGCTACAACTGATTGCCTTTCTGACACTTTTGTCTCTTTACATTTTTATTTCTGACCAAGGCATCGTTTTATCGACACGTTGTTGTCTTTAGTTATTAACCACCGCGCGAAGTCTTTCTCCAGCCTAGAAACTTGAACTCTTTACGGTCTGTCTCTGGCCTGATCCACTGCTCATTGATCTCATAGTTTGATTACCAAAGGATGGCCTCTTTTCGAACATCCAGGTTGGTTGTTGGGAGGGGATAGGAAGATCTCCTGTTTTCATCGCTAAGTTACCTGCTAAGATGGGTTTCTCCCTGGTCCTCATGGAAGCCACAGGAAGTGGGCAAAGAAAGGGAAACCCAAGTTCAGACAGGTTAGGTGGTTCACAGCTCATCAGTGGGCATGCCAGAACTCAAATCTGATGGTGTTCTTTGTACATCATCTCCCAAGGGAGAGAGATGGTTCCGAGCCACCAGATAGAAAGCTAACGTCGTTGGTAAGCCATGATACACAGACGACCTGAGTGAGGGGTCTGTTCACAAGCAGGGAGCCGGAGCGATTGAATCTGCAAATCTCATAAAGCGAGGACCCCTGCTAGGGGAAGCCTGTCAGCAGCAGGAGAAAATGCAATCAAAATACAGGGAAAAGGGGCAAAAGAGCACTGAGGTCGTCAGACTCCTGGATCCAGCTGCGCCTAAGGCAACTAGCTCTACCCTACTGTCTGTAGTTACAAAAGCCCAGAAAGTCCCAGTTGACTTCCCCGGTGCCAGCTGGAGTGGAGTTATGCATTCTGTAGCCACTCTGGACCCAGAGACTGAAACTCAGCCTGCAGAGAGAGACAAGGCCGTCTTTGGGCGGGCATGTGCTTTGTGAACATCCAAGATCTTTCTGTGAGTTCAGTCGTGCCCCTCATGTCTCCCCACTGGGGCCTCTCAGACCCCTGATAAGAATTTTCTGAGCGTCTCCGGTCGAGCTGGCCCACTAAGTATCCACATTTCCATGCTGGAGTTTCGGTTGGTGGTTGGCAGCTCTACAAATTTGCTCCCTCGGGATAAGGGAGCAAAGGTTAGGGCTGTGGAGGGCTTTAATCAATAGTGCACACTCCTGAAAAACAGGCAGGAATCAATAATATATTTCCACACTCAACTTTTTTTTTTATCCCCAAAACAACAGCAACAAAACATTTATGCCAGACTGCAACCGAAAAAGTCCAAATTTTTTTTTTAAAGTTCTTCTTTCCTTTCTTGCTGTTTAATGAAAGGCGTGATGAATGTGTTTACCATATGGAGATGAGAAAGAATCAGTTAGAAAAACCTAGAAAATATGGTGTTTCGTAGTGGGGGTTTTCTTTTCCATTTTTGAAAAGAAAGCCAACTGTGGTTTCTAGAATGTCTGTAGGACGATGTGTGATAAGTAAGAAAAGGAGGGGAAGGTATGGTTAGAGCTCGAGGTGTATAGTGAGGAATTCCTTGGCGAACTCGTGAAATACGGTACATGGTGTGCAGTGGGCCTGCGGGGTGTATGTAGGGCAGTCGGGTGGACCGCGACCACTATCCCTGCCGGCCGACTTCAGGGGGCAGGCTGTCTGAGAACCAACCACGGGGCTAGATGATGTCTCCGGGCAAGATACCTTCTGAATAACCAGGTTGTCCCTAATAGTCTTTCTGAACACAGATGCTGATTTTAGCACTGAGGTTTGTTGGAATGAATGAGTACACAGAGCCATTCCGTGAACGTCTTTTATCTCGGTGGCCTTAGATACACACCTTGACGTTGGGGACATGTATTTCAGATGGGAAGGGGTGAGAAATATCAAATAGATGAAATCATTCCCGCATCTCGTGTATTTATTAGTTCACTAACTCTTTTTTTGTTTGAGTGTTAATGTCGTAGACACTTGGGGTATTACGTTGGCTAAGAACTCAGTATTTGAGGGGGGGAAAAAAAATCTCTCCAGGTGATTCTAGTGAATTGCCAGGTCGAGAAACACTAGACCAGACTATCCAGTGTCTTGGTGGCGATCTAAAGAACTTGGGCTTGGAATTTAAAAAAAAAGAAAAAGACTTTTGATCTCATGCAGATAATTAGATCCAAGGAAGATCATTATATTGTCAGACCTATTTAAATAGGTCTCCAGGCCCACCGACGGCCACCTTGCTCTTTGAATGTTACCAAACGGGAGGTCGAATCCGGAAGGAGGCGGGAGTAGTGGTTAGGGGCGGAGCTTGTGGGGAATGTTACTGGATTCAAGCTCTGGCGGGTTATTCAAACTTGTAATATCTGACCGCTGATGTCTACCTACTGCATAGGGGTGTTGTCAAATATTTATTGAGGACTTAACCGCACATCAGGTTCTTGGATAAGCCCTGGAATGTCACAGTGAGCAAAAAAGGTAACAGTGCTCATTCTTATGGAGCTTGGCTTCCGAAGAATGGGCTGGACAGTAGTCAGTCACCATGTGTGATTGTAAGAAAAGAAAAAAAATGACATAAGTAAGCACACACCCCTGCCTGCACACCCATTTATATACATGGCCTGTGCTATAAAGGAAAATGATAGAACCGGGATTACGTGATTACCAAGGGATACATTTATTTAGGAGAAACAGCAGAAAGTAAGAAACATGCAATGGGAGAGCCCATCTGGGAAATGAGGCTGGAATTTGAAGGAATAGGAGCAAACTGGGTGAAAATGCGAAGGACGAGGGTGGAAGGAAGCTGGGGAGGAAAGGGAAGTCGAAGCAGAGGGATGTGCGCTAGCAAAGACCCCAAGAGGTGAAGTCATAAGCAGGGAAAGTGACCCAGCATTGTCTCCAGTGCCTGGAACTATTCATCCTCAGCTGTTCCCAGCAGCTGTCTTCTCTGAAGTTAGACTACACATAGGTGAGAAAAAGAAATGCAAGAAGATAGGAGCTGGATCAGATGTTTCCTGATCTTTAAGACGCTTGAACATATTCATGATGTAACACGACCCCTCCCCCAACCTGCCCCGTGCAGTTTAAGACTAGTGCTTTGAGCTTAATGAAGGTCTCAAGAAAGAAGGGTTGGCTTTCATTCAAACCCGGGACGAATTGCTCACCACGGAGTGACAGGTTAGCTGTCACGGAGCTCTCTGGGCCGGATGCTGAGACAGGCTTTTTCTAGACTGAAGAGCGATGTGTGGTTCCAGCCAGCCTGCACCCTGGGAGGCTATCAGCTGCTGTGGCACATTGATGGGTGTTACCGCAACTGAGAGCAAAAAGTGCTCCAGCCAGGATTGCCGCTCCCACCGCGCCCTCCGTCTCTCCAGGAATGGCTCGAGTGGCTTTATGGAGTAACATCCCTCGTGGATTTCCCTGGAGTTCCCTGTGGCCACTGGAGGTGGAGTGGGGCACCGTGGCCCGCCAGTATTCTCTGTTATCTTCCAACTGCTGATAACATGCATTTGATCAATTATTTTAACATAAGTTGCATAAGGAGCTCCATGCTTCTGGGCGAGCAGATTTTGTGCTTCCTGCCTACAGATTTTCCGTCTCTTGATCTTTCATGTTTTCAGTCTCTGGGGCCTGAGTGTTACCTCGCTCGAAAAAAATTAAGCACGTCTGGAGACTCGTAGGAAGCCCATAGTAAGTGTCTTGTATTTTAGCAAGTTGGCCAAGAGGCCATACGGAGCAAAGCGAGAAGCCTGGATCTTGGAGCCAGACAGAGCTGGACCCGAGTTTAAGCTCTGTAACGTAACCAGCTGTTGGACTTAGGGCATGATTCATTAATTTCCCTGATTCTTGATTTCTTGAGCCGGAAAACAGAGCACACTCTGGAATTACTGTTCAGATCAGTAAATGCTATGAAAATCACCTGGCCCAGGCTTACTTAGTAGGTTTATGGAAGTTATTCTCAATTCTCATCATTAATATATTAGAATTATTTTTTTAAAGATTCTATTTGAGACACAGCACACGCGCACAAGCAGGGGGGTGGGGCAGAGGGAGAGAGAGAGAAGCAGACTCCCCACTGAGCAGGGAGCCCAACTCAGGGCTCGATCCCAGGACCCCGGGATCATGAACTGAGCCGAAGCCAGAGGCTTTTAACCCCTAAGCCACCCAGGCACCCCAATACACTAGAATTATTCTGTCTTCTTTTTTTAAATATATATATATTCATATATCCATATATATATATATATAAAGATTTTATTTATTTATTTGAGAGAGAGAGAGCACAAGTATGGGGGAGAGGCAAAGAGAGAGGGAGAAGCAGTCTCCCCGCTGAGCAGAGAGCCCGATTCGGGGCTCAATCTCAGGACCCTGAGATCATGACCTGAGCCAAAGGCAGAGGCTTTAACCCACTGAGCCACCCTGGTGCCCCCTTCTGTCTTATTTCTGTCTTGAGTTCCTACCTTCTCTCTCCCAGCAAATGTAGGAAAGTTCTCCTGACTTCGAGGAAATGCTGTTTTGAGCACAGATAACTATACTAGCTAGAGCTCAGCAGAACTCTTTTTTTCAGTGATAAAAAAAAAAAAATACTCATCATAAATTGGTTAAAGCAGAAGAGCACAAAAACCCAGCTCTTGTCAACTGCAGGCATGGCTAGTTCCAGAGGCTCAAACATTGTTGAGGATCTGCTTCCTGTCATCCCTCGTCTCCACTTTGCTCTGCTCTGGCTTGTTTTCAGGCAGGTGTCCCCTTGTACTGACCAAAACAGCCTTCAGCAACTCCAAGTTACGAGAGTGCCAGTTTGTTCAGTGAGGCTAACAGAAACAGAGTCCCTGTGTTTCCAGTCATTCCAGAAAAATTCCTGGCCCTGATGCTCAGATGGGGTTGTATCATATGGCCTCCCCCAGCCTGTCCCAGGGGCCAAGGATGTCACGTTCTGAGCTGGAGAGGAGCCCGTGCCCCGCTGAAATGTGGGTACCCTTACCTGAAGAGCAGTACCCGGAAATCAAGAAAACACCCGTCCACTTCACCAACGATGGGTCTTTTTCAATTCTTGTCCCTTCCGTATCAACACCCTTCCCCCTGAGCCAACTGTTAGCAGAAGATGTTCACGTTGATCAGCAGCCTTGGCCTCCCCTGGAGGAGACACCCCCTGGAGTCCATCACTAAGCCAGCTGCCAGCCATCTCCCTGCCACCCTGCATGGAAAGGAGAATCGTCAAGGAGGCCACTAATTGCAGCCTTCACACAGCGCCCTGTCACCCACTATCAAAACGTGTTAAAGCCATCTTGGAAGCTTAGCCATTCCGCCACGAGGAATCACCGATGTAAGAGAAAATCAGACGCTTCCCTTCTCTGTCTGATTCCTACCCACCTTAAAGAAAGTATCCCTTACCTTCACCTTAGGGTGACTTAAATAGCCAACAGCAGCCGTCATTTGGTTTCCACTGACTATTGACTTGTGGCTGGACCTCGCAGGGCCACAGCGGGTGTACCTGCCTCCCCTCCCCAGGCTTACACCCATGGCAGGCATCACTAATCGGTCAGCCGCTCTTCCCTGACGAAGCTGGGCCTGATCTCTGTCTGGGTCCTTCGCCATTCAGCAGCCGTCAGGTAAAGAATGGAATTGATGTCATTCATAACCAAGGAAACCAGATGCCTTCTCACGTTTCGGTGATACCCACGTTCAGGTCCATGCGTAGCAAGTTGTCCTCCTGACAACAACCGCCCCCCCCCCCATATTAGGCATTGTTGTCCCTGTGGCACAGATGAGGAATGAGGCTCAGAGACGTATAGCAGCTCACTCCCTATCACACAGCTCCCAGGTTTTACCCCACGCCGCCTCCTCTGTGCATTTTAGAAACAGCGGGTATTCAAAGCCGCCTGCTCTCCCCCAGGAGGACAGGGTAGAGCGAAGGCTGGGAGCTTGACGACAGCCCCCAGTCGAGGCTGGCTCCCACTTTCTGCCTCCCAAGGCCCCAGGTGACTCACTGGGTCTGCGCTCAGCAGCCCCGCTGCCCCAGGGCGCCCCGCGGAGGAGCTGCTCTGGAGGGCGGCCCAGCCCGGCCCTCCTCCGGGGGGGAGCACAGCCAGGTTAATGTGTTCCCGTGGCAGCTCTCAGCTTCGGTTCCCAGAAAAGCAGGCAGCAGCGTGTCAGAGCAAATGACAGTCAGGGCCCCGAGCCTGCTGGACACGGAGGAGAGCCGCGAGCAGCTGGAAGGGGGGCCCTGGTGCCTGAGGACACCGGAGAGAGAACCCAGCTCTCAGCAGGGGCTCGGAGGAGCCAGCATGGGGGCGGCGGAGGGGAGGCCTGATGTAGGTGCAGGCAAAGCAAAAGCTAATGATAATAACTCACCATAGCTGCAGCCTGCCTTTCATTTCCCCTGAAGTTGCTCAGAAGCTCCTCTTCCTCCTCTCCCTCCTCCCTACGTCCTGTCTTACTCCACTCAAGAGGCTGTGTAGCCACCGAAGGGAAGAACCCGAGCTTTGGGTCTGAATCCAGCATCTGCACCATCTGGCCTGAATAGCCTACATAACGTGCTTTAGCTTCTCTGTGCCTCACTTTTCCCCATCAGTGCAATGGGGATGATTGTATTTCCTAAATTCACTCAACGGTTTCTTGACCTTGGCACTATGACCTTCGGAGCCTGACTGTTCTTTGCTGTGCCAGGCTGCCCGGGGCGTGTTGCCTCCGAGACGCCAGTAGGGCTGATGGGCCATCCACCCCTAGTCACGATGACCAAAAAAGCCTCTAGACATTGTTAGGTATCCCCTGGGAGTGAGGTGGGGGGAGCAGGGGGATGACAGAATTACCCCTGAGAACCGCAGCTTTATTAGATTCCTACGAGGATAAGCCAGGATGATGTTATATATCATAAATCACTTGGAAGAGTGCTTGGCGTATCATAAGCATCTACTAAATGTTATTTACATTTATTTACATTTATTCCTCCTGCCGCTTGGGGCCCTGGGGCCCTGCTTTTTCACACTTCCCACACAGACATGGCTCATCCATCCCAGCGCTGTTCCTGATGCCCTTGGGTAGGATCCCTGAATCCTGCCCAACACCCCAGACGTCTGGCAAGATCCAGGGGCTCCAGGGGTTCCCAAGCGGCTCAGTCGTTAAGCGTCTGTCTTCGGCTCAGGTCAGGAACCCGGGGTCCTGGGATGGAGCCCCTCACTGGGCCCCCCTGCTCAGCAGGAAGCCTGCTCTTCCCTCTCCCACTCCCCTTGCTTGCCTTCCCTCTCTCACTGTCTCTCTCTCTCTCTGTCAAGTAAATAAAATCTTTAAAAAAAAAAAAAAAGAATCACGTGTTCCTCGGATATTCTTCAAGGCCCAGGAACAGTGCCTGGCGCTAAGAATTAGGAATTAGTTCTGGGCAGTCACTTTATCCTGACATCATGATCACCTGTGAGGGCTCAGTACCCTCCCACCCTTGAACGAATGGGGGCTCAGCAAGGTTAAATACATTCCCTGAGGTCACGTTGTTAAATGAGAGCACCAGATGTGAACCCCAGATCTCAAAATCTTCAAATCCCATTTTTTTTATTGTCCCCAAAGCTAAGTATCAGATTCATAGAGTTGGATCCCAAAGTTCATGTTCTTTTTTTTTTTTTTTTTTTAAGAGAGCACACATGCTCACACACGAGCAGGGAGGGGGCAGTGGGAGAAGGAGAGAGAACCTCAGGCAGGCTCTACACCCAGTACAGAGCCTGATGCAGGGCTCGACCTCACAACCCTGAGGTCATGACCTGAGCGGAAACCAAGAGTGGGGTGCTTAACCGACTGAACCACCCAGGTACCAAAGCTGATATTCTTAAACGTGACCCTGTAGCTTATGCGCTAATACTCAGCAGAGGGGGAAATGCCGGTAAACTCCCTCTCCGACTGATACCAGCAAGCCCGAATTTGTGGCATTTGCCAGTCCCTGTAATGCAGAGACTTTCACCATGGCCAGTGTGAAACTGTCAGTGATTTAACGCCCCAGTCATAAAACTCCTGACAAGGTGACAGTGGGTTTCTGTGAACTGGTGCAGGTCGGTTCCAGCACATTCCATGATGGCTTCCTGTCCATCTGGAAACAAAGCAAGACTCCAATAAATCAGTGAACCCCATTAAACCCCGAGGTATGGAGAGCAGTGGAAGCATTAGCTAAGGTAAAACCTGCTCTGCCCCTAAAGCCTGATGTCTACACACAAACCTGTGTTTGGGCTTGGAGTCACACCGCATTTTCACCCCCTCCCCTGTAAGCCCCAGATTCTATGTCTGGAAAATCAGTCCAGGCTGACATTATTTGCGGCCTCACTCATTGCCTACAAGTTAATTTTTTGGAGGGGAAAAAAAAAAACCTCCCTTCTCGGCCTGATCCTTCCCAGGAAACAACTCAAGAATAAATATTAGCAGCAAGATGGCGATTCCGCTGAATGCATGATTTGTGGATGGCTTCCCCTCCAGAGAGGCACCGTGGATAGGCCACTGGAGCTGTGCACCAGTGGAGAAGGCACCAGGGTTGCATCTCACTGGGCCACGTGCCAGGCTTTGTGTCATTACTATGAAAGTCCTACATGTAGTTGACTTTGATGAGCGTTGACCGTGGGCTCACGCTGCACCTCAGCGAGCAGAGGCCTCTCCTCTTCTCCGTGTCCCAGTTCCCCATCCAGAAGGCCGAAGTGGAGGGTTCCATCATGTCCTTTCCACCAGGGTAACTGTGACCCATGTGGTAGTTGCTCTCCCCTCCTCGTGAGCCCCAACGCCATCAGACTCCCCACTGAGTGTTGGACTTTTTCTATCATCTCTAAATGTTGGATGGAAATGCGTCCCAAGGGGCTGCCGGGTTTTGTTCTGGACGTGGAAGGGGCTTCCCTGGAAAACGCTCCTAGAGAGCATTCGGCGTGATGCCAGACGTGGTCGTTTCCCACAGGAGGTAACAGAAGTGCCTCGTCTCGCACGATGGCCGCCATGTTTGTGTCTCAGTTCTCCCCAGGAGCATCCCCCCTCGCTTCACGAAATAAGAAAATCAGCCACAGCCACCAGGAGGCTTCCCTGGAGTCTAAAGCTCTGAGTGCAAAAGGTACACACTTCTTTTGTCCTATAAATTCTGCCACCAGGTCGTCATCGAAGGAGTCAGAGAATTCTCTGGAACGTGGGTAGTATAGGAAGTACAGAGAAGCCGCCGGGAAGAGGAGAAAAAATACGGTTTTAAGAGTCAGAGGGACACGTCTATGTTCAGCGTCTGGACCTGCCTTGTGCCAGCTGTGTTTCCTTGAAAAGTTATTTAAACTCTCTGTACCTCAGTTTCCTAATCTGTACAGTGGAAGCAGGGATATTGACCTCATAGGGCTCCTGTAATCAGATAAGGAGGTCATGGTGGGGTTTCCTAGCCCAGCCTGAGGCACCTGGTGAATATTCTCCTAGGGATTGAAATAGCACATCGAAGAATCCAGCATGAAGACCCAGAGGTTGGCACATACACTTTCCTTCTGTTCCGTCCTAATGGTTTGAGGATTTCCCTAATACTGTTGAATGTCCTTTTCACCTGTAGCACTTTATGCCCCTGCTAGGCTCCTACATGTCTTCCCGGCCTGTAAATTTTGCTTTGTTTTTTTATTTAAATGAGATCTTCAAAAGCCAGATGCCTCTCTTGGCCCCAGAAAGACGGAGCAAATCAGGAAGGGCAGCATACCTCATGACTGACAGAAGGAAGATCGGAGTCTGCTGAGAACAACCTCCAACTGCCCCTATGTTGTGCCTATGCGGAGAGGGACTTCTGAATCCACTGAAGCCTGACTGGAAATGTTCTTGTGAAGACATCCTGTGGCTCTCCGGAGACTTGATAAAGATAGTCAATTTCCCCCTCCTTTATGAGTGAGCTTTATCTGGGTCTTTTCAAGTTTCTTAGGAGCCTTGAGAGTCCCCTTGGTGAGGGGAAAGGTCCTGGCACTCAGAGCTGAGATACCCCTGCGCCACAGACGTCCATTTATTATCTTATTCTCCTCTTGCCTGTTTTATAATCCACTCCTGGGAAATCTCTCCATTGGGCCTTTGTCACAAAATGTGCCTTCGCTCTTCATGCTGGGACACACAGGGTGGGCTGGTTGTATGTCTAGTTCCAGGTAAGGAGGGTGGCTGAGACCAGAAGTTTCTGCATGTTCACCCACCGGGCCCCATGAGTGGGCCCGGGGAATATTATGAGGCGAGGAAATCTAGAATCGACGTATCCAGAGATGTTAACATGGGCAGCCCAGATCTACGGGCCACGAAGGCGCCATCACTAAATCCAAGCCTAAGAGCTGGACATTTCCTTCCCCTGACTCTGCATGGACTCTGGAAATCTCAACCCAGAGATATCAAAACATGAAGAGATATCTTATTTCAAATATGTAAAATATTGTTACGCAAAGATAGGAAATGACTCGATTCATGTTATTTAAAGAGCAGGAACATGAATAATGAATAGAATTTACACAAGGGAAGGATGTCCGCTTGACATTAAGAATATAACAAAGTATCCAAAAGAAGATTTAGGGCTTATGCATCTAGTAACTCCTTAAAAAAGTGTCCGTGGAGCACCAGCCACGTGTCAGATGCAGTTCTAGAAGCTGGGGACATAGAGCCAAATGGACCTATTTACCACAGTCTCGCTCTCTTTCTTTCCATCTTTATTCATTCACTCATCTAGAGTTTTAGTGTTTACTGTCACCAAGAACTGTGTATGGCACCAAGGCCCCGGAAGAGAGTAAACAAGTAGATGGAGGATGGCCTAGCGTGGAAAGTGGAAAATACCTAACACAGAGTGCTTTTTGTAGGCCAAGCACCGTGGATTAGCTCACTCAGTCTTCCCAACAAACCCTACTTGGTGTAGAATTATCGTCCACGTCTAACAAGTAAGGAGACTGAGGTCCAGACAGGCTAAGAAACATGCTCACATCAAACCCACGGAGGCTGATTCAAAGTTCCTTTTCTTAAACATTCTGGACAATTAATGGACATAATGGTCGTAGTTGGGAGGAAGTGGGTGCTGGTAAACTATCACTCCGAGAAAGCCAAGGCCCTGCTTCGTGGCATTTTCCAACTTCTGGGAGGTGGCTACTCCTCCATAACTGATTTGAAGTCAGCAGTGGTATAATTACAGAGTCACAAAATTCCGGAAAATTTAATCATTGATTCTTGTGAACTGGCACAGGCTAGGCTCCCGCATGTGACTGAAGGTAAATTGGAAGTACTGAAAGTTCCAGAGGAGAGGCCCACCCAACCCATTTCAGCTCCGTCTGTTGCAGAATTCAAGAGAAAGGAGCCATGAACTCCTTGGACTTAGGTCCGTAGAGCAGCCCATTCTCCTCCGTGTTTTTTTCTTTTTTTTTTTTTTTTGAAACCCAGTTGGATTCATGGATTCTCTGAGATGCCCCAGTACCCTTCTTACAAATTGCTTCTTGCCCGTGACGATTAAAAAATTAAAGAGGGCTGCCTTGGTGGCTCAGTGGGTTAAGTGTCTGCCTTTGGCTCAGGTCGTGATCTCAGAGTCCTGGGATCAAGCCCCTCATTGGGCTCCCTGCTGAGTGCGGAGTCTGCTTCTCTCTCTCCCACTCCCCCTGCTTGTGCTCACTCTCTCTACCTCTCTATCAGAGAAATAAAATCTACAACAAAACAGCAACGACCAAAAAATAAAAATAAAAAACAAAAAAACTCTAAAGATTCTTATCCACAAATGTAGAGGGACCACCGTGCTGAGAGATGAGTAAACGTTCTTCCATGGGGCGGCAGTGGTGGGTTGGTGTCAATTCAATGTGGCTTCACTAAATAGACGTGCTCTTCTGATACTCCAGGGACCTGTCCTTCCAAGCAATGGAAGTTGTCTCTCCACCAAAGGGAAACCTAGCAGCATGATTCTGGGCACACTTAAACGTGTGTTGATACACCATTAACCGCTTGGCAGAAAGGCTGAGAGAGCACTGTGACCCACACTGAAGTTGGAAAAGCTGAAGGGAGTTGCAAAGTTGAAGAGATTTCGAATGATGAAGATGCATTTTCTCCAAGATTATCACAGAAGCCAATAGCGAAGTACAGTTCAACTGCCAGGCAAAAAGGCATCCAAACACCGTAGGAGTTCATTAGAGAGTAAAGCAATAAATAAGCATCTGTTCTGAAGTCTACTTGAACTTCACAGGTGGATCTGAACTTCTCTTACTGCCGTTTTCTATCTCTGTGACCTTGAACAGGGAGGGTAGCTTCCATCTTGGAGCTTCAGGAGCCACTTGCATAAGGTGAGAGAAATAATTGAGGGCGGGTCTGAGAGATAAAGGTAGGCAGTGTGGACCGTTTAGGGTCCTGCTGGCCCGTAACTAACATTCAAGAGGTGGTAGTTCATGCTGTCGTGTCAGTGGTGCAGGTGATTACAGCTCAAGGTCTGCCTCATCCAGAAGGCCGGTCCCTCACCAATTTTCCCAGCCTTTCTGGGTGGGCTTGATGGGGTCCTCACCTCCACAGTTAGATAGATAATTACCTGTTTGCATAGGAGCAAGGACCGTGTTTCAGGTAGCTTCCGGGTTTCATGGGATGCTCAAAGCGTAAGATTTGAAACCAAATTCCATTTCAGAGAGGTTTAGCCATTTGTCAGAGGTCACACAGCTAATAATAAGTGGCAGAGTTCAACAAGTTAAAGAACAGGTATGTCCTACTCCCCAGTGCCCACTTTCTATTATCTTTCTTCCTTAGTATGTTATAGGTTAATTAAACTTAGAGCAGGGCCCCATTCTTCTTGTTGATGACAGTAGTCTTGTGTTTCCAAATCCCATGTTGACCTGTGATAGGGACCTTTTGATCAATTATGCCTCCAATCAGTGTCAGGTATGCATGGAATGGATTCTTGCCCTTCTTTGAGCCCCCTCATTGTGGATTCGGCATCGCAGAATTCAACTGGAAACTGTCTGGCAACACCTGATCTGTTTCATTTGATGTCAAGGATGATGTTGGACGACATTTGTGGAGGGCTCCATGTTGTTGGGTTGCACCTGGTAGAAAATCAGAAATTTTCTGGTGTTGGTTTGCCTGGATGGTTCAGTTGATTAAGCATTTTTTTTTAATTTAAAACAAAATTTTAATGTAATTTTTTAGTAGTCTCAGAGGTAGAATTTAGTGGTTCATCAGTTACATATAACACCCATTATATCAAGCGCCCTCCTTACTCATCCAACTCTTGATTTTGGCTCAGGTCATGATTCCAGGGTCCTGGGATTGAACCTGCATCAGGCTACGTGCTCAGCGGGGAGCCTTCTTAAGAATTCTCTCTGCCTCTCCCTCTGCCATTCCCCCTACATCTCTCTAAGAATTAATTTTTTTAAAAAAAAGAAATTTCCTAGAGTTTGCATTCTGATGAGTTTAGATTTCTTTTCTTTCCTAAGATTTCCAGGCATTTGATCTGCTCACATGATAGATGCCCATGCCCTCCAGAGTCTCTTGCAATCGCGCCCGGGGGGCTCACAGTGCTGGGGCGGCTCCTCTAGGGTCTGCACACCCTCAGTGCTGCTCCTGTTCTTTGGCTTCAATGGAGGCTCCCGGCCAAGAGCTCTTGATCTCAGCTGCCTGGGCTCCAGTCCCACCTCTGCCACCTTCAAGCCGTGTGAACTAAGTTAACCCCTCGGAGCCTCAGTCCCCTCATTTACATAATAGGGATGATATTGCAAATGCACAGGTCTGTTGCGAGGAGTAGATGAGATGCTCGTGTAGACGGGCCATCAGTTCCACACACACCCGGCCCCCCGCCCCCGATCTCTCTGGTTACAGCCAGGTTGGCCCCTGCAGGGGGAAGAGGAGCTCCCCCTCCTCCACCCTGCCGTCCACCTGACGTCCACCCTGCCATTCCTCCTCCACCTCCATCACTCATCACACCCTTGCAAAACGTCATGCTGCCTGTCCCAGACCTCCCCTCTGCAATTCAGAACCACGGGGGAAAGGGCATGCTGCGGGGTCAGAGCTCTGGATTCGGACTCCCGTGATTTGAAAGCTGCCCACACACTCTACGAGCCACGCAGTGCATTTCAGCCTTCCCAGAACGTGAAGGATAATGTGAGCGGAATAAAAAGAAGACAGAAGTGCCTGTCGGTGTCTGGCATATGAGGATCACACAATACCTGCTGCTGCTGTGCCCAGATACCTTCATCCTACATGCAGGGATAGTGCTGTCTTTGTGAACGTCCTCTCTCTCCGCCTCTGTCTGTGTCTCCTGTCTACACGGGTCAGTTACCCCAGTCTGAGTCTGCACAGGTCTTAACCTCTCTGTCTTTTTCTTGGGATCTCTGTGTCTCACTCTGTCTTTTCTAACCATTCTCTCCCTTCGTGTGTGTGTGTGTGTGTGAATTCTGTCATTCTCTCAGTGTCTATCTCTGGAATCTTCTCTCAATCATAGTAATGAAAAGGATAGCCTCTGGGTCCATCTGCCTGAATTTGCAGACTGGCCCCCCACTTGAAGAACTACGTGAACATGGGCAACTTATTTAGTCCCTCTGAGCTCATTTTCTTGCTACAAAAGTAAGGAAAATAACAGAGTTTACCTCTTGGAGTTGTCATGAAGAATAAATGAGATAATTTCGCTGAAGAATCTAGCACGGTGCCTGGGACAAATGGATCACTCAATAACTGTTAGTCTTTCGTTATCACCATCATCACCCTCACCACCGTCCTTGTCACCACCATACTATCATCACCATCATCGTCGTCGTTATCACCGTTATCATCACCATTGTCACCGCTGTCACCATCATCAACACCATCACCATTATCACTATTACCATCACCATTTCACCATCACCATCGTCACCATTGTCACCATTATCATCGTTGTCACCACCATTTTCATCATCACCGTCATCACCAGCACCATCATCATCATCATTTATTTTCCCTATCTCCTTTGATCTCTTTCTGTTTCCGGTACATTCTCCCCTTGTCTCTTTCTCCATATTTCTGACTGTGTGTGTGTGTGTGTGTGCGCGCGCGCGTGTGTATCTCTGTCTCTATCTCTCTCACCTTCTCTCTCTGTCTTTCTGTAAAGGGATTCACGGCAGCTCTTTTCTCAGGTTATTTAGCCCCATCAGCCTCCTGATCAGGGCTAGATCTCAGGCCACCCACAAAAAACGTTCAAGCAATCCCTCTAGTGCTGAGGGGTCACTGACAGTTGGGGAGCCCTCTCCAGGTTGCTCAGTAGACGCCCCAGGGGTTCAGCGAGGACGGGGTGAGTGCTGGCGCACTCGTCTCGTGCCATAGGAGCCACCTGCCGGCCGGCCCTGCAAGACAAATGGTCCCGCTAGAAAGCCGAGCGATCAACAGCGTACAGCGTGGGGGGTGAGCTCTCCAAAGGGAGCAGAATGTTCAACGATAATTCATCTGAACTCCCATTTTTAACTCAAAACACAAATTGGGTTGCCAATAGAAGTCTATAAAGAATTAATTAGGGAACTTCACAAACAGTCAAAACTCATAAATTTGTCACTGTCGAGAAGAATCATTTCTCCTGTCAGACATGAAGTATGGGTGTCAGAAGATGGAAAGAAAGGAAAACACTCAAAGTAGCAGGACTGCTGTCTCGTGTTTTTTTCCAACTGAGGGAAAGAAGAGCGTTGAGAACTCGGAGAATGCAGTGAGGGGGAGAAACCAGTAACAGTCCTAGACTCAGGCTCCGTGACAACGATGCCGTCCGTGCTCGTTGTGTTCAGCGCTGGGGCCCCAGGGCACAGTGCAGAGCTTGCCGCGCAGTAGGAGCCAGAAGCATTTCTTGAGTTGACTAAAGATCCAGAAAGAGGCAGTTGGCAGGGGCGGAACTGATGGCCCAGACCTCTGGCTAGCTCCCACTGCCCTCCGCCACTCCCCGTGAGACAGGAAGTGACGCCTGGCAGGTCTCCCTGCTCTGAACACTCATGACCCCCAGCCCTGCAGCAGCCCCATAGTGACAAAGCCCATGGCTTTGGAATTCAAACAGGCTTTGTTCTGTGCGAACTCCTACCAGCCTTGGTTTCTTCTTCACGTGTGAGAAAGGCGCTGATAATCACATCTGCATCGTAGAGTTTTTATGGAGATTGTATGAGAAATCCATGTGAAAGGAGACAGTTGCCGCTGCTATGTTTACTATGGAACTGAGCGGGACTCTCTTGGTCTCTGCTAGGGTTGCAATAGCCAGACACCACAGATGGGGCGGATATTTCTTTCTCACTGTTCTGGACGTCGGGAAGTCCAAGATCAAGGTTCTGGCAAGGTTGCTTTTGGTGAGGTCTCTCCCCTCGCTGGTGCCTCCTCTGCGTCCATATCTCGTCTTACAAGGACCCAGGTCAGCTTGGATGGAGGCCATGCTGACAGCCTCGTTTTAACTTGGTCACCTCTCTCGAGGACCCATCTCCAGACATAGACTGAGGTTCTGGGCTTTCGGCCTTCAGCGTATGAATTTTGAAGGGACACGGTTTAGCCTACAACTGAGACCTTCAGTCTATTCATATTCTGAGTTACTAGCTTAAGAGGAAACAAACGTTTACCTTCCCGCTGGCCCTGAGCAGAGCTCACCCTTGCAAAATGGTTGACCTAAACGACGTTTGTCAGAGTAGATCTGCTGGCAGGCAGAGAGGCCGGCAGCCCGGGGATCTGGGCCCTTGTCTTGGCTCTGCCCCCAGCTGGCTGCATAAGATCTCAGCCAAGTATCTTCTCTTCTCCATACTCCTCCTTTAGGACTGGTTGTACCACGCGGAGCCCAGGATCCCATCTGCTCGGGCTCTAGCTCTCCAGTCAGTGAAGATACCCAGAGGATCTGTGAAGATTTGTACACAGAATAGCAGTCTTTTGCCCACCCCACCCCCCCCACCCCACCCCCCCAGTGTGAGGAGCTGGTTTCTGGAGCTCTCCATGGTAGTGGGCAGGGGTTAGAGGACCCCAAAACCATGAGAGAAAAAAGAACAACAGAAAGTCAGGGTATCAAGAAGACACCTGGGGGGCTCCGTCGGCTGGACGTTCGACTCTTGATTTCAGCTCAGGTCATGATCTCAGGGTCCCGAGGTTGAGCCCCACCCCGTCAGGCTCAGCGCTCAGCCCGGAGTCTGCTTCTCTCCCTCTGCTCATGCTCTTTCTTAAAGAAACGTATAAAATCTTTTTATACGGTGGGGGGGGGGGAGGGTATCAAGGTTGTGAGAAAATTCATGCAAGTCACTGTCACTGATTCTTCTACCTTGTCCGGCGAGTTGGTTGCAGGATCAGTTTGTTATCAGGAAAGAAAAAAAAAAAAAGTCTAAGCCCCAATCTTGTCCCCTTGGGCAGCACAGCAGATGGTGCCACGATGCCCCCTTGCCATTCCCTGCAAAATGCCTTTCGGCATATTCAGGATCACTTCTGGGAGTCTGCCTCTTCTCTAGTCTCTCTCTCTCCTCTCCCTCAAACTCCTGGTTCTTACTGTTCCACTGCCAGCGTCTCGCTCTACCATGAAGCAGGCCCTTAATGCCCTCGGCTTCGGAATCGTGCCTGATTCCTTCCTCCATTGTAGGAAGAGGCTTCAAGGCTTCCCCTGCCCTCAGGTGAGATCAGTCCGTACAGCCGTTAGAGCCGGCAATCTGGAGCCAACTCCATGAGGCTTGAATCCCCTGATCTTCCATGCATTTGGCTGTGTGACGCTGGCAAAGTTACTTACCCTCTCTGTGCCTCCATTTCCTTATCTGTGAAGTGGGAATGACAATTTTGCCTACTTCCTTAGGGTTGTTTTGAGGGTTAATGAGCTAATATATATGTAGTCTGAGGACAGTGGCTGTCACTGCTCAGTGCAGCCCAAGTATGTGTTTGAACCCAGAGGTGAGCATCCACATGAGGTTGGAGGTTGGAGTAGGGCAGGACAATTTATTGGGGTGCATAAAGAAAATATCCATTAACCCCTGTTAAATTGTTTTTATGTGTCTCTTTTATAAGATATAAACTACATGAATACGGTGGTCCATGTCTGCAATGTATACACAATCCTTAATATTGTGGGAGAATGCTCAAAAAATTCTAATGGGGAATCCAATCAACAAAGTTTGGGGGCCATTGGTCTAGGAGCAAACAACCCTTTCTTTAAAAAAAAAAATCATTTGTAGATGAGTCCTTTTCAGAACACACCTTTCCCTGATTAACACTGACTTTCTCTCTGAGCATCATGTAGCTGTCACTTATGTGTTAATAACAGCACTGTATCTTTTAATTCTGTCCTACTAAAGACTGCCTCCCCACCAAGAGTGGAGGAAATCTCATCTTACTCCTAATAAATTTCTTACTCACCAGAACACAACAATAAAGACAGCACCTGAGAAAGAGAAGGGAAAAACGTCAGGGACGTTTAATACATAATAAATCAGTAATTATATGGCAACTGTACAACTAATTTCCATTAGCTATCTCCTGCTCATTAGCCCCTACCTTCAAACCCCCATTTTCAATGATGTACGTCGTTTCATTTTGCAATCCTCTTACTGTGCAGTTCTCCGGGAAAAGTTGCATGTTTGTCTGTCTGCTTTTTTTATTCTGTCCACTGCATTTCTGATTTCAGATATTGGCTTCTAGTCCTTGGGACCGACTGTGTTCCCAGAGATTCTGCGTAATTTGGATACTTGCCTTGCCAATAGCTTTGGGCAATCTTGTTCCAACCTTCTTATATCAGTGATAGGAATCTCTTAGATCCTACTGTGAATGCCCAGAATGGTGGGGTCTTGACTTTCTCCTTATAAATTTGTATCAGAGCGCCCTGAGTCTTACGCATCTGCCTGTCTCTTACCAACCAGAAATACCTGAAAGTAAGGGAGGCTCCTCCTGGTGACAGCGATTGGTGTCCCTGTCCCCAAGGACAGTCTCTCCACCTCAGCACTATTGACTTTGGGGCCAGATAATTCTTTGTGGGGGATTGCCCTGTGCACTGCAGGATGGTTAACAGCGTTCCTGGTCTCTGCCCTCTGGGTGCCGATAGCAACTCCCGAGTCCTGCAGCCAAAATATGTCCCCAGATTCTGCCACCAAATGTCCCCGGGGGACCCAAATCACTCCAGCTGAGAACACCTTCTTAGCGGGAGTCAAGCAAAGGGTGAACACTCCCGTCAAGTTCCCCAAGTTCAAGTGCTGGATGGGAACTTGAACCACGTTCTAAAGTCCCCAGAGACGATGAAATTCTGCAACGTCAGAAAAAAAGTTTTTAGGTCAGTGGTGTGTTGGTGGTGTGAGGCAGGAACAGGAAGGGTTGGAATCCAGGCCAAATGGGTTTGGGGTCGCCCAAGGCACCTACTGAATTGTTCTTCTTCCTCATTCCCACATCGAGCCTCGTAGAAGCTCGGTGGGGTGTAGGAGGAGAGAGAGGAGGCTCACGTAGGAGTTTGAGATTCATAGCAGTGGATGAATGTAGCCAGTACCAGGTGGCTGCGTGTCCCCCAAGTGGCCTCAGAGACATTTAGCCCTTCTCTTCCAAGGAGCAGGTGCATCTCAGTTTTGTACTGAGATCTCCCTGCTGGTTCTGTGCTCCCACATCTCCAAATACCAGGAGTCCTCATCAGAGCGATGCCCTGCTGCCAGCATTCAAAAGCTCTCCTCTCTGCTTCGGGGCTATCCGCTTCCTCTCTGAAGTGCTTGAAGGATCTCGGGAGACGAGGAGAAAGGGGACAGCCACAGCTCTGCCCCTCCCTGCCCTTAGACCACCCCCCCCCCCATCTAGCACCATCCTCCAGACCTCCCCGTTGCAGAAGGAGAGATGCACACAGACATAGCCTGCCTTTTCACATGCTCAGTCTGGGACGCAGAGACGGATCACACAGCTGTTCTAGACCGCCGCTTTTCCTCTTATTCTTAAAGTACCGTCTCCCTAGACCTTGGGGGTTTGGGGTATGGTGAGGCCAGCCCTCAGCTCTGAAATGGACATAGCCAAGATCATTAGACCTCACTTCGAGGACCTCATTCCACCTCCCTCCTCCACAAGTTTGCCGTGGGTTTTCTTGACTTTCCCTTTAGGACAGCTCGTATGCTTAGCTGGGCCATATTTCCATGTAACTGTCTTGCCCACGACACCCTCACTGTCTCACATGCTGGAAACGGACTGGATTAGAAGTTTCCTGTTCTGCCTCGCTGAGCCTCTCCCTCCCTTATGCTATGTTTAGCGTTTGTGTGGGCTCTTAGCTCATGCCATTTATCGCTTCCATTCCTGTTTGGAGGAAACCCTTTCTCCACCGAGGGTGAAGCTCCGGGGCGGAAGGACTTGCTGGAACATTCCCTTGTCTGCCTCACCTGCTGCGGACTGGTACGGCTTTGTTCCCCCTGGGAAAGGAGGGAGCGTTCTCTCGAAAACATAGGAGGTCCACGTACTTGAAGTACCGCACACAAAGGAGCGACTTCTGCTCAGTGGTTCTTCTGTCGGATTTTTCCTCTGAGCGGCATCTACTACTAGGCACCTGCTGAGTGCCACACCCAGGGTGGGGCGCCGGTGACACAGGCCTGAAGAAGTCACACCCTTGCCCTCAAACAATTACTGAGTCTGCCGGGGAAGCAAACCGGTCAATGGATTTTCCATATGATGTGGTGAAAAACAAGCAACTCTTGTGTTTTAAGCCCTTATTCTGTGCTCTTGCTAAAAAAAAGGAGTGACTATCCAGGTTGAAAACCAGCTCGGAGACCGACTGGTGATGTTAACTTGGAAAAGTCACTTTATCTCTCCTTGTTTCTGGATGTGGAGCCTTGGATCAGTCCCACAACCTCTCTGAGCCTCAATTTCCTCTGGTAGAATGGGAACCACAGCAGCCCCTCCCTCCTAGGGCGGTGCCGGATTGAATGCAGTGACACACATAAAGCTGGAAAGGCTGGTAGGCCGTCTCAAGAATCCTATGCAGTAGGTCTTCTTCTTATTCCCATTTTACAGATGAAGAGACTGAGGCTCGGATAGGTTATATGACTTGCTCCATATCCCACATCTAGCAAGTGGCTATCCTTGGATTCGAGCCCGGGCTGATGGGGTACTAAAGCCACGTTTCTGAGTGGAGTTCACCAGGAAAGAACTAAAGATATTTGGGGGGGGTGAATAAAGACAGGGCCTTTGAAGGGACAGCTTGAATCTCTATGCTGTGTCCTGTAGTGTGAAGACAAGGGGGCAAGGGACCCAGGTGCCCCAAGGAAAAAAGCCTAGGGAATTTTAGCATCTCTGCCTAGTTTCTTTCTTCCCCTCTGTGCCCTGTGTTGCTGTCGCTCTGAATCATCGTTGTCTCATTTCCCCTTGCACACTTGAATGTCTAACTGGCCCCTCAGGCTTGAGATAGCCAAACCCAGACCGGGGGATGGAGCGCCCCCTCCCCAGTGTGCTCTTTCCCCAGAGGTCCCCCACCTCTGGGGACGCACCACCAAACACTTATGAACCATTCTGATGCCTCTGTTTCTTATCAGCAGAAGGCGGCCACTCCACTGGGTTTTTTTTACTAAAATCTAATTGATTCAGGACATTGTATAAGTTGAAGGCATTCAACATGTTGATACTTTTATACATTGCAACATAATTGTCATTGTAGCCTTAGGTAATACCTCTATCGTATCACATAATTATCCTTTTTTTTGTGGTAGGAATAATGAAGATTGAATCTCTTAGCAAGGCACCTGGGGGACCCAGTCATTTAAGCAACCAACTCTTGGTTTTGGCTCGGGTCATGATCTTGGGGTCATGAGATCGAGCCCTGTGTCAGGCTCAGCACTGAGTGTAGAGCCTGCTTAAAATTCTTCCTCTTCCTCTGCCCCTCACCCTCTCCCTCTCTTAAAAAGAAAAAATATAGAAGATCTCCTCTCTTAGTAAGTTTGATTGTTGTAATACGGTATATTTGAGCATTATCACTAAGCTCTGGATTAGATTTCCACATTTCTTTATTTACTGGTTGCGATTTTGTGACCTGAGACAACACCTCTCCAATTCCACACATACCCCCTGACCCTGGTAATTACCATTCTCCTCTCTGCTCCTATCAGTTCAGCTTTTAGATTTGGCTTTTTTATTTCCACATATAAGTGAGATCATACAGTATTTGTCTTTCTCCGTCTGACTTCTCTTGCTGAGATAAGTGGAGAGGATGCCCTCAGGTCCGTCCGTGTTGTTGCAAATGGCAGGATTTCCTTCTTTCTAATGACTGGGTAACGTCCCTATAAATATATGTGCGGCTATAGATCCCTTCTTCGTTAGCCCTTCATCTGTGGACGGACACTTAGGGGGTTTCCATGGCAACTCCGCCCTCGAGCCAGGACTGGCCGCCGCTCACTTCTCTCCTGGGCTCCTACCCCAGCACCTCTCAGCCGCGGCCGTCTCCTCGCCCCCCTGCAGTCTACCCTCCGCCCAACACCAAAGAGAGCCTCAGATAACAAAACACGGCTTGTCGTACAGTGAGAGAGCCTCCACTGGTCTCTCTTCACATTTGTAATAAAATCCAAACTCCTTCCCCTTCCAAGCCCCCCTTCGTCCTGTGCACACGCGTGCTCCCTCGCTCTCCACCGGCCATGGCTTCCTGGCTCCTGCGCTCAGGACCCCGTGCCCCGTGGGGACCTGAGCGAGCTTCCCGTTACTTTAGCATCCAAGTTTTCGTCACGTCAGTGAATCTCAGGCTAGAAATCACCACCTCTGGGAGGACCGCCCTGGCCACCCAGCTCCCTCCAAGGCATTCCCTTTTTTTATTCCTGCCCACACCTCTCTCCAACTCCCATTCTTCCTGTCTGTGCTTCTCCCACCTAGAATGTAAGTGTGTGAGAGGAGACACCTTGTCTGTGCTGTTCTTGTTTCCTCGCCGCCTTTGCACACCATCGGGCACACAATGGCATCTAGCACATAAGTGCTCGATAAATATTTACACCTCAAATACCTAAATGGGTTTCTTTTCTCCCTCTTGTCCTTCCCATCTGGCTTCTCATGTCTGAAATCTGTTCTTCAGAATAAGGATGGAAGACATATAATGTCTCATGCTTAGTCATCTGTAACCAGTATGTAAAATCCTGGAACTTTTCACATGTAATAAAGAATTCTAAATTCCGAAATGGAACATGTGGATGGCTTCTCTGAAATGTTTACCAGCCACACAGAAACGGCTCCTTGTCTCCATGAATACAAATGAAGAAGGGTCGCTCAATAATTCCCTTCAAAGAAGCCACAGCACCTGTAATCACTGTCGGATTCTCTCTGCTCAGTCTGTGGTGCACACCCCGAAATTCACTTCATTAGTTTTAATTATCCCCGCCACGAGTGAGCGAAGACTTTAGAGCCATTTTAGAAACGGAATTAGCAAACTTGGAGACTGGATAACTTTCTCCAAGGTGTTTAGCTCGAATTGTTCTCCCGTTGGATAGAAACAAAAGTAGCATTAGCTTATCCATTTGCTGAATTTATATTCCATTTTGGGGAAGATGCGGTTTGATGGGTTTCTTCATTTTTCTGGATTCATGAATATCAACTCTCCCTAGACTGGCTGAACTCTTCCTCCCTTCTCCTGTGACGTCCAGCCACATTTCCACATTTCTCTCTCTCTCTCTCTCTCTCTCTCTGTCTCTCTCTCTCTCACACACACACACACACACACACACACACACACAAACACACACCAGCAAAAACAGATGCCCAGCCTGACCACTCCTTACCAGCAGTATCACAGGGCTGTGGCCAGACCCACTCCTCCTCTTCTGCCTGGACCTCTGAAAGACCTGCTCTGCCCCCTCAGCCCCCAGCACGCTCATGCAGAGTCCGAACCCATTCGGAGAGCCCTCACCGGCCCCTCGTCGCGTGTGGACCAAGTCCTCCCCATGCCCTACAAGACCTGAATGGATCTGGCCCCAGCCTTCCTTTCTGCCATCCTCTTTAATTACTCCACTTCAGCCGCTCTTGTCTCGGGGCTATTTCTAGACCCTCTGCTGTACCACTTCTGCCACAGCGCCTCTGTGTCTTCTGTTCCACCAACCCGGAACACACTTGCAGCAAATAGCCACATGGCTTGCTTCCTGCAAGCCTTTGCTCAAATGCTGCCTCTTCTGAGAAGCCTTCCTTGATCACTCGATCTAAATACCCACTCTCAAAAAAATAAAATAAAATATCATCCTCCGCCCCGCCTTCATCCCTTTGATTGTGGACATTGCTGCTATAAACATTGGGGTGCAGGTGCCCCTTCAGATCACTACATTTGTATCTTTAGGGTAAATACCCAGTAGCGTGATTGCTGGGTCATAGGATAGCTCTGTTTTCAACTTTTTGAGGAACTTCTATACTGTTTTCCAGAGTGGCTGTACCAGCTTGCATTCCCACCAATAGTCTAGGAGGGTTCCCCTTTCTCCGCATCCTCACCAACATCTGTCATTTCCTGAGTGGTTAATTGTAGCCTTTCTGACCAGTGTGAGATGGTATCTAATTGTGGCTTGGATTTGTATTTCCCTGATGCCGAGTGAGGTTGAGCACTTTTTATGTGTCTGTTGGCCATTTGGATGTCTTCTTGGCAAAAATGTCTGTTCATGTCTTCTGCCCATTTCTTGATTGGATTATTTGTTCTTTGGGTGTTGAGTTTGAGAAGTTCTTTATAGATTTTGGATACTAGCCACAGATTTTTGTCCCCATTTTCGATATAAAGAAACTGAGGCTCAGTTGTCCCAAGGGTGACCTCTCTGGGAAGAGACAAAGCGTGGCTCTAAACCTGGACTGGCTTCATCTCAAGGCCTGTGTAGCGAGCTAGGTGTGTCTTCCTGACTGCATTAGCTTCATGATCTCTCCTGTTGCGAGAAGTCTGGGAGGAAAATCAAAAGTGCTTGCACAGTCATTTCAGCCACCACTGACTGCTGCATGCTCCCTAAATAGAAGAATGTTGTCTGTGGTTGCAAATGCCGATCCACTCCCGAGGCTCTTATTTTTAGGAGAGGGGAATGCTGTAAAACATGAAAACTGAAACGTGTCTATCATTGTCAGCCCCCTAAGATCACACTAATTATGGGTCTTTAGCATTTTTGGTCTTCCTCATACTGGAGGCGAAGGAGTTGAAAAACTTCCAGAAGTTGCCGTGCGCCTTGTTGAGCAGAAAGCTTTAGACTTTATGCATATCAATCAACCAACTAATCAATCAAGAGGCTTACAAGGGCGTGATGAGTGGGGTTTTTGAGGTACTGCAGCAGAATTCATTTCATATATATTTAAAAGTGCCTACTTCAGGCTGAGTACCAAGGATATAGAAATGGTAACACCAAGCCTCTGTTCTCAGGGAGATCAGACAGGACCCCCTGTAATAGACCCATCGGTAACCCATCACTCCGAGAAGCGAAGAGGGGCAGCCCTCTGTCGGCTAACCCAATACCGACTGGATCTGGGAGCTGTCTGACAGGTGCGCTTGGAGGGCCGGCATGGGCTTGAGCCGAAAGCTGAGTCCACTTCTCCTGCTCACCTGCCAGGAGTATTGCATTCCACACACTGGAAAACTTCTGCAGAATTCCCTGTTCATAAAATTGAGTTGGAGATGGCCACCTGGTACTGTTGTGCAAAGGATCAAATGAATAATAGTGCAAAGAGCCATGCACAGTGTCTGGCCCTCTGTAGGCACTCAGCATATGGTCATGGCCTAAAGCAAATACAGAAGGAAAGGGAGGAAGGAAGGAAGGAAGGAAAAATTTCTGTGTCGAGATTCAGGCAGACAAAAAGTCAGGCAGAATGACTTCAGAAATGATCTGACATGCCTACTTTGGCTACATGCTTACCATAGAGGAAACTAACAAGAAGCCAAGTTCAGGAAATCATTTAGCCAGAAACAAAAGGCACTTCCATGGAGGACCTCAGAATCTGGCTATCCTTTCCATTCAAGAAAGGCCCAACATTCCTCATCAATTATCCCAATGCCAGCATCTCTCTTGATCATCCTTGCTCATCTAGACCCTTGGGGGATTATAACAAACTATCACAGTATCTGTACAACTATGATACTGCCCACAGATACCAAATATGAGCTTCATTTTGGCAGAAGTAAAAGAAATTTTATGAGGTCCAACTCTGTCATCTGGAAATCTCCCTCTAGAAAATAGGAAATATTCTGAAACACAGACAGTTTTGTACACCATGTTATTTACAATATAGAGAACAGGAAACAACCCAGCTGTCCAGGAGTAAGGCGCTGGTTAAACAAATGAGGGCACATTAATATGATGAACAGTTATGCAGTCATTAAAATTATGTTTATGAGCATTTTTAATTTCATGGGGAAATACTTATTCAGCACTGACAAGCAAAATAATGAAGATGCAAAATTGTATTACTTGTGTCCTGAACTGTGTACCGGCAAGAAATGAAAATATACTGCAGGAAATTACTAGAGTGGCCAATACTTTGCATTGTGCTTAAGAATGATTTTTTTTTCCTGCTTTGCAGTATTTTTCATATTTTCCAATGTTTATACCATGACATGATGAGATCTTCCAGCCCCCCAACTCATTCCATTCCCAGTATGTGAAATTGTTCTCACTGGGTAGAATTCTGGAATCCTGACCTTCTTCAAACTAAGATGAGGAGGTGTGCCTTGGGGAAGGCAGAGAAGACAGAGACTCGTGGAGGGCTGGGAAAAACTGGAATTATGCTAAGAGTCATTACCGGGGGAAGGCTTTGTCTTAAAGCGGTTTCCCAAAGCCGAGCTGGAAGGACCCTCACCTTCTCTTCTAACACAGCACTAGAAGGATCTCGGATTTCTACTCATCACCCCAAAGCCCAGGCAGGGGGAAATTAGGGTCAACTTAAACACTGACAGATTGGCAAAAATGTTGAGAGGAAGAAGTGGGGAGATGAGGAAAAGTAAGAAGCCACAGACACTATCAGGGAGAGGAAGAAAGGGAAAGAAGACCATCGAAGATAATGAGTCAGAAACATATCTTCTGGAGCGTCTGGGTGGCTCAGTTGGTTAAGCGTCTGCCTTCAGCTCAGTTCAGGATCCCGGCTCCTGGGATCGAGTCCTGCATTGGGCTCCTGGCACCCCCTGCTTGTGCTCGCTCTCCCTCTCTCTGTGACAAATAAATAAATAAAATCTTTAAAAAAAAAAAAAAAAGACCGTGAACATCCTTTAACGATCAGAGAAGAATAAGACTGAAAAGATTGATCATGGCACGAAACTTGGCAAGGCTTCCCTCTCCCCTGCTGGAGAATGGACCTCTCCTCCATCTTGCACATCCCCAACTCTGTGAGCGAGCATCGCTGTTGTGTCTTAAAGACACATCCAGATTAATTTGTTTGACAGATGAGGAGAGCTAAGAGGCATGTCGGGTCATAGAGACGGTTGTGTTGTCTCTGTCTTGATCAATCATCCCGGCTTCTCCTGAGACAATGCCAGGTTGGTCCGTGGGTGCCTCTCATTCAGATGGCAAAGATGAGAACAAATCACCCTTTGCCAAAGAGTTCAGTCAGACAGATTGTGGTAGCGTCTGTGGGGCCAGAAATGATCGGAGTCCTGCAAATGCAGCACAAGAGCATCACAATTCATTTGTGTGACAGTCTTGTTCAGGGGTTGGCATCCAGTAACCGAAGGGAAAGAACTGAGCCATCCTGCAACTTGGCTCGTGAGATCAGCTGGCCGCGGCTTTGCTGACTCACCTTCCATTGACCCATGCCCCCCAGGGTCCTCCTCGCTCAGCGCATTGGCGGAGAGATTCTGCTAATGAGTGTAGGATTGATGCTGACCATTGACCGTAATGATAACCATTAACTGTGAAGTTAATGACAACTAGTACCCATCCGAAGCCCACTTTGTGCCTAACAGTGGACCTGCATTTCTATTTAATATTTGTAAGATCTCGAAATGGCTATTAGTAGTCCCCTTCTGCAGGTGAAGAATTCACGATGGGGTGGGTTATAGGACTTTCTCACCAGGTGGGATTTAAGTGCAAATTTTGACCCTGTTGTCCAAGCCCACCTCATAGGCTGTGTTTGGAAAATCCCAGGGAGATGTTTTCCACATGTTTTCTGTATTTCCTAAAAGACTGTCCATCAGTTTGACTCTCAGGAGAAAAATCAGTGTTAAAATACAACTTCCAAAGAAACTGTGGACTATGATGGAAAGAAGACAGTTTTAGCATCAAACAAACCAGGGATTACATCCGTGCTCACCCACTCCCTTGCTGTGAAATCCCAGACAAATACCTGAACCTCTCTGACCTTTGGATTTCTCCAGGGCGAGTGAGAGATGGCCTCAGGATTCAACAGAAGAGTCTAAGAAAAGCACATGGCTCAACATTTGATAGAAATGTTGGGATGACTTTTTTTTGTTTTTCGGACGGGAGACTGGCAGAGCTGTTCCTCCACAGAGCCCACAGAATGAGAGCCCAGTGTCATTTCCTGCGGTCACAGTAACCCCTGGCAAAAACGCCAGCCTCATGCCTTTCTCTCTCTGTGTCCGGGCGACAGACTTCCTTGGAATCCTGGTGCTCAAACTGCTGTCTTTCTATGGTCGCATTGGCGTCCCCTGACTCCAGGAGTAGCCTGGAGGGAAACAGTGACCCGGGGGTTGGGGCGGGGGGTTGTCTTTGCATAGGATGGGCAGAGAAACCCTTTCTGGGGCCATCGTGATGAGTTCCAGTGGCGATTAAAAACCCGCCTTTTAAAGAGGTGGAAGTTCTTGCAGATGGAGAGGACAGAATGTACAAAGGCCTGTGGCAGGAGTAACTTTTTAGGTTCAAGGAACAGGAAAAAAAAAAAAAAAAACACCACGGGGTCTGGATTCACTGGGAACGAGCAAGGTTAAAGGGCCAGGTATGAAGAGGTTGGGAAGATAAGCAAGGGCAAGATTAAGGTCGTTTCTCTCTGTCCTCAGGGGAGATTTCCAGAGTTACCAGGCTGGTCTGTCTCTCTCTGTGTCACACATACATACACACACTCTATACACTTGTACTCCACCTTGAAATTCTTCCTGGCACATATTCCAGTACAACTGAGTAAGTATTAGAATGACTATCATTTACTCTCCGGCTGCCTTGGCTGCCTGGCCCATTAGCTCCATGAGGGCAGAGACCCTGTCTGTGTTGCTCACCACTATATACACTTAGCTCCCAGCAAAAGGGCTAGACCATGATAAGTGCACAATTACATTTTGGGGGAGAAAGAAAAAGACAACTCCCGGTTTACAGTACATTTCCTCAGATGGTACGTATTAAATTATTTTAAGATTCTTCACTACATTCCCTTTGAGTTGTATTTGTGTGTTGTTATTTCAAGGAGCTGGGCTCACTTATCACAAAAAACATAAGAGGATTTCTTTAACATGAGTTGTATGTACTGGGCTTAATGCAGCTACAATTTTTCTTCAGTTGTTAGGATCATGAAAATAACTCAAAGAAATTTGTGAACATTTCAGGGAAAGTGCAGAGAGTTTCTTGAAGGGCTCTAGTCTAGGTAAAAGCAGGCAACTGTTCTGGATGATTTGTGGCATATTTTCAGTCACCTTTTTTGAGATACAAATTTCATATACCAATGTGTACACATCTTAAGGGTACAGTTTCTTTGTTTTTTTAATTTTTAATTCCAGTATAATGAAGACACAGTGTTGTGTTAGTTTCAGGCGTGCAATATTGTGATTTGGCACTTCCGTATATTACCGAATGTCATCAACATATGTATACATAAAGTGTGCAATCTGATAATTTGGGCAAACACATGCACGTTTGCCTCATAAGGGCAAATACCAAATAAAGCCAAAAGTCTTAATTCTCCATGTTACAAATAAGGGAAGTAGCTTCTCTCCTGTCCCTTTTCTTAGAGTATAAATTTACTTTAGAAAGCTCGTAGGTTCAAGTTCTTTCTCTGACTTTGAGCCGTGCATAAATAGTTTGACTAAATAAGTCTCTTGCCAGCTTTAGGAAGCAGTGATGTCTTTCTCACAAACTTGGGAACCACCTCTTTGAAATACCGATCATCAAGGAAGACGGTGCCTCCATCTCCCCATTCCTTGTGGGAGGGTAGGAGCCCGCCTCCAAGTCGCACTTCTACCTTCTGTCATAAAGGCTCAGAATAAGAAGCTCGTTTTTCCTCTGGATAAAGCCAATTAGTACACCCAGATGGCCATCTCAGTTACCTGTGACTCTAGGACGGACCGTGTGTGACGAACGGTGCTGTCAGGTCCTCTTCCTAAATGATAGGTTATCATTTATCTTGAGAACATCTAAGTCATGGGTTGTATCTGCTCAGCTATAGAACACGGAGAGATTTCTTGTTTGCAGTCTCCGCGGATTGCCTGTGAGATGTACTGCATTCTGGGTTAGTGGCTATTCAGTGATGAAATCGTGTTCTTTCTCTTCTACCTTTGTGGAGAAGTGTTCTAGGTTGGGTTCTGATTTTGATTTAAATTGTATTTCCCCAGGAGTCACTATTACCCTAATCAAGGTACGCAACATTTTCAATGCCCTGGAAAGTTGCCATGGGACCATTTGTAATGAATCTCCTCCCACCTCCATAACAAAAAGGGGCATCCGGGTGGCTCAGTTGGTTGAGCCTCCCAACTCTTGATTTTGGCTCAGGTCGTGATCTCAGAGATCGAGCCCCACCTTGGACTCTGCACTCAGTGGGGAGTCTGCTCTTTTTCTCTGCCCTTCCCCTGTACTCATACGCTCTCTCTTTCCCTCTCTCTCTCAAATAAATAATTTTTTTAGAAAAATGCAAAAAAAAAGAATAATTCCCCAGCCCTCCACCCAGGCAACCATCGATGTTATTTCCATTAGGATAGATTAATCCTACCTACTCCAGAGCTTCTTATAAATGGAATCATACAGTATTTGCTTTTTGATATGACGCATCTTCCCAGCATGTTTTTGAGATCCAGCCATGTCGCTGTGTGTAGTTTGCACCTTTTTAACTGTAGAGTGCTGCTCCGGAATTTGTTTCCACATTTGCCTGTTGACAGGTGTTTGGGTTTTTTTGACTATTATAAGTAAGGCTAGTATGCACATTCCTGTAGAAGTTTGTTTGCAGGCTTGCATTTTCTTTTCTCCTGTAAAAATAGCTAAGGACGGAATTGCTGAGTCTTATGACAGGGTATGTTAAACTGTTAAATGCACTGACAAGTCCTTTTCCAAAGTGGTTGTACCCATTTTACATTCCCACCAGAAGTGTACGGTTGAGTTCCCGCTGTCCCATACGCTCACCAACACTTGGTGCGGTCAGTCTCTTAATGCCTGACATTCGGATAGGTCTGCATCTTGTGGTTCTCATTTGCTTATTTCCACCAAGTAAGACAGTTAGACACATTTTCACGTGTTTATTGACTATTTGTATATCTTCTTTAGTGAAGTGTCTCTTCAAATCGTTCCCTGTTTTTTAATTGGATTTTTGACCTCGTATTGAGCTGTAAGGATTCTTTTCCTATTCTGGACACAAATCCTTTATCAGAGATAGGCTCTGCCAGTATTTTCTCCTCTTTTTAATGGTCGGTGTTCTTTGTGTTCAGTCTTAAGAAATTTTTGCCTACCTCAAGGTCATGAAATTTTTTTTCTCCTCTTTTCTTCTTAAAGTTTTATATTTTTAGCTTTTATGTTCAGATCCGTGGTCCATTTTAAATGAAATTTTGTGTACAGTGTGAGGCAGAGATTGAGGTTCAAAATATCCTGCTTTTCTGTCACCGTTTCTTGAAAAAACATTCCCCTCCCCAAGTAAATGATGTGGGTGCCTTTGTCCAAAATTGCTTATATACGTGTGGGTTATTTTCGGACTCTATCTTTACACCAATACTGCACTGACTTGATTACTGTCATTTTATAATAAGTCTTGAAATCAAGTCGTATAATTCCTCTAATTTTACCCTTCTTTTTTCAAAAGTGTTTTGGCTATTCTAGGCCTTTTGCACTCGAAAAAGCCTGCTTGGGTTTCAACTAAGATTATGTTGAATCTATAGATAAGTTTGGGGAGAACAAACATGATTTTACTAGGTATATATTGCTGTGCAACAAATTATCCCCACACTTAAAACAGCGATATTCACGATCCCGCAGTTTGTGTGGGTCAGTAATCTGGCCGCGATGTAGCAGTGTCTTCCAGCTCAGGGTCCCTCACAAGGGCGTGGCCACCTCCATGTTGACTAAATCCATACCCCGAGTTCAGTCCATAGTTGTTGGCCAGATTCTGGTCCTCGCAAATTGTTGGCTGTTGGGTGGAGGCCACCTTCAGTTGCTGGCCATGTGGGTCTTTCCCTGGGGAAGCTCACAATATGGTGGAGGATTTCATCAAAATAAGGAAGTGTGGGGGCGTAAGTTGGAAGAAATGGAAGGCATGGTCTTTCATAACCTCACCTCAGAGGTACCATCCTGTCACCTTTGCTGTATTCTGTTCATTAAGTCCAGCCCATACTAAAGGAAGAGGATCACACTAGGCATACATAACAGGATGTGGAGACCACCAGGAGCCATCTTGGAAGTCAGTCACCATAGCAATGCTGAGTACACTGATCCACAAACAGGATCTCTCTCTCTCCCCCTGCCCCCACTCCTCCTCATCCTTCTGTTTCTCTTAACAATGCGTATTACCTTGAACACTGAAGTTTTGCATATCTTTCATTGAATTTATTCCTGTGTTTTATTGTTGATGTTACTGAAACTAACATTTTTTTTTTATTATGAAACAATAATTATCCATTTAACCAAAGTCACGATAAAAGATCTCAAAGACAAATACGTAAGGTCACATAGCTGTGAGCAAAACTTGGGTTTTTTTTTTAATATTAAGACTCTTTTTCTTTTTTTTTTTTTTTGAGTTTTCACTTTACTTTCAGTTGGTTAACATACGATGTTATATTAGATTGAAACTAGTATTTTAAATTTTATTTTCTAACTCCTTATTATTAGCAACCAGAAGTAGAGATGATTTTATATATTGACCTTGAATTCTGTGACCTCACTGAACTCACTTATGAATTCCAGAACTTGTTGTAAGATTTTCTACCTTGATGATCATGTCATCTGAAAGAAAAAAATTTTTTTACTCATCTCTTTCAAATTTCTGTATTTTTTGGTTTTGGTTTTGATGCCTTATTGCACTAATTCCCCTCTACAGTAAAATATTTAGTTGGAGTAGTCGGATATTCTTTTCTTGTTGCTAATATTAGAGGGGAAAGCATTTATTATTTCACCATTAAATATTATGCTAATTGTATGTAATTTGTAGATGTCCTTTAAACAGATAGATTATGTATCTTCCCTTCTGTTTCAAGTTTCCTGAGAGATTTTAACCTTAAATGGGTTTCCAGTCTGTTATCAAATCTATCTGGTAAATTGTCAATTTTGATTACTGCATTTTTAATTCAGAATTTCTATTTTCTTCTTTATGATTTCCACTTGTCTTTTGATATTCCATATCCATTTACTCAGGAAACCTGTATTTCCCCTCAAGACCTTGAGCATACTTAAATCGATGCTTTATATTCTCTACACAATATCCATCATGTACGCTGTCTCAGGGCTGGTTTGTACTGACTACATTTTGTCTTGATGATGGTTCACATTTTCCCATTTTTTCCATGCCTAATAATTTTATGGTGCATACATCATCAACATCAAAGAAGAAAAGCCTAGACACTCTGAATTCTTTTCTCTGTCTGAGGGGTGTCGATTTTTGCTGACTGGTCACCTTGAGCATTTGCAGTCTTGGTTTTATCCTCTAGAGGCACAGATCTGTAAGAGCCTAAGATGGTTCTCGAGCCCCTCTAACATAGAAGGACCCAACTTCCAAATGTGGACTTCTCTGTAGATCTCGGGCAGGCTAGGATTTAGTTCGGTTAGCTCAGGTCAAAGTAGACCATACTCTGGGGGATATTCTTTATTGCTGAGGAATAAACTTCCTGGTTCTTTAGCTGGATGACCATGATGTCAAGGTCTGTTCCTTTGCGTAGACCAGAACCCCAACATCTCCGAGGACTGCTTGACCTCCAGTACTCTGTTCTCCTGTCTGCCCAGGGCATGAATCCTGGTAAATCTTGCATGGCTTTGCCGTCCACCCAAGGTGGTCTTAGGAATCCCTGCACAGATTTCCGGAGTGTTCTCTGTGCAGCTGCCTCCTCTCCTGCAGCCCCAAACTCTGAGGTCTCCTCGTTGGCTCAGCAGCACCATTCTTCTCTCCTGGAGTCAGCTCTGGATCATAGGCAGCTCTGCATGGAGTGAGACCACCTCTTCCTGAGTTCATGCCTGCACTCAGGCAGCTCGGACTTGGGATGCTAACCCTCCATTGACTGAAAGCAGCTGATTCGTACATTTTGTTTAGTTCTATGGTGTTTACAGAAAAGGGAGCTAATCCAAACTAGTTCCTCCTGTCAGGGCTGCATGTGGAATGATTTGTGACATTTTGATTCGGGGCGAAGGCAGTCTTCCCAAAGAAACCACTCCCTCTCTTTCCAAGTTATCTTTAGCCCTGGTGTTGTGGGTTGGAGGCCCCTGCTGGGCATTTCCTGGGATCTGGTATGTCAGGACCTGTCTGGATGGTCAGGTTGGGGTCTATTTGCCGGGGAGACAAAGTGACTTCTGAGGAACAACTCACCCTAAATGAACACAGGACGAAGGCAGAGGTCCAGAGCTGGTGAGGGGAAATGAGACTCTGTCATTCACATCTCCTTCCGTCTTAGCAGTGGGGACAGATCTTGGCATCCTGGCAAGACAGAACACAATCGGAGGGAATGACAACCAAAAATACCATTTGTTGACATCTTTGCAAAAGTTGGTATCAGCCATGATAATAATATTTGTTTACTTCTTACTATATGCCAGACATAGTTAAAAGGACTTGTTATGCATTAGGTCATGTAATTCATACAGTAACCTAATGACACAGGTTCTGTTGCTCTCCCAACTTTGTAGATGAGCTTAACCAAGGTAGTAAGAAAACCAGTAATGCCCATAGGCAGTCAACGTCATTAGCAGAAACAGAGTCTGTATGCCTGTGGCCACCTTTCTATGCACCTGATCTTTGTACAGTTTATACCAGGAAGTTTCAAATGCATTTCTCTTTCAGCTTCCTAGTAGTGCAAGTAATTTACAGATGAGGGAGCTGAGGCCAAGAAACAGAAAAATTCACTGTCCCAGTTCCTTTCCCTGGCGAGTAGAAGCTCTGAGCTTTGAACTTGGGCTTTTCTGATCCCGATTCAGTGCTCTTTTCTCTGACCTCCCCTGAGAGCCCAGTAGCCCCAGGGACTCAGCAGGAGGAGAAATGCATCTCCACGTATCTCCTTGCAACATCTGGCAGTGATAGTCCCTTCTGTTGACCCATCTTGGTAGCAGTGAGGAGATGTGGAGAAAAGGAGGCATTTGGGCTTGAGCGGGCTTGGAAACGGATGGGGGTCCTACGGTGATAGCCCCACAGACAGGGAAGTCTTGGAGTCGGGGAGTCTTGGGACTTGGAGTTGAGATCTATTTTTATCCTGTACGGGGGTGGCCTGGGAAAAGAAAACGTTGCCCATTTTATTTTGCAAACTGCTTTAGAAAGTGGGCACGTTTTCTGTTGGCAGCTGTGGTCTCTCCACGACTCGAACTGTTCCATTCCTGTCGGTAATGAGAGAAGGGACAAGCGCACTGGCGGGCAGGACAAGAGGCGTGGGAAGTTCGCGGACCCCCCCCCCCATTCAAACATGGTCTGAGTATGTCCCATGCATACTCAGGGAGGGAGATACAGTGTGAATCAACAGGACCATTAATGACAAAGAAGGAGGAGGAGGAACACAGGGTGGAGGAGAAGGAGGCTTCCCCTTGTTAAATCTAATAAAAAAAAAATGGGAAAGTCCCTCGCCTTCTGACTGAACCGCAATGCCCCCGTGTTGTGGGGCCTCCAGCAGGTTCTGTCGATTTTCCGAACCTCAGTTTTGTCACCTGTAAAAGAGAGGTAACGATGGCTCCCAATACCACGGCATCTGTCAACTCACTCAGCAGCTCTAGATGCCCGGGGAAGACTTCTTGAAGCAGTTAATGCCTGAGCAAGACAGGAGGGATGAGACCAGGGCAGGCATACCAAAACCACGTGGAAGCCTTTCCCAGGTGGGAAGGAGACAGCAGGTGCAGAGGTCCTGGGGCAGGAAAGAGTTGTGCATTCGGGAACCAAGGAGGACAGTGTGGTTGAAGCAGGGAAAGCAGGAAGGAGGGAGGAGAAAATTTGCGTTTGGGGCAGGGGTCCAATCCTGCAAGGACTTTTAAGACATGGTTAGGAATTTGGATCTTATTCCAAGTATAACAGTTTGTAGGAGGTTTTGAAGGGTTTTGAAGTGAGGGAGTGACATCGTCTGACTTCTCCCAGAGTAGCTGTGGGGCATTGGCTCAGTAGTGCTTGTCGAATGGATTATACAGCAGATGGAGGCAGAACCGCGTAGTAAGAACTCAGGAAGAGGTGACTGTCACGACAGTCTGGCGTCACCCAGTGCACAGGTTATTGCTGAAAGGCTCACTCCCTGAAGCCAGAGGAAAGTTCCAGGCACGGCCGGCGGCACCAGCCCCCCAGGCCTGGGATTCTGTCCAGCCGGGCTTATTAAAGCTCCCCACCTTGGCTGATGGGGTTGTGAAGTTTAGCGACGAGGGGGCATCCTCTCCCTGGCTTTGGACACTACCTGCTGCTGGGCTGGGCCCCGATTCCTGCCCTCTCCCTGCCTGTGCTCACTCAGAGACAAGCTGTAATGTGGCCCCGACAGTAGTTACAGGGAGAGCAGGCAGAAGCAGTCTGCCCACTTCCGGAGTCCCAGATTCCTCAAGGGTCAGGCTGGGCACCCCCCGCAACCCGCCCCGCTTCCCCCATCTCACTTTAATACCAGAAAGAAGCTGCTGTCCCTTGACCTCCCGCTATGCTCCGGGCATAGCCTAAGGTGATTGCATTGCCTCTTTCAAACCCTGGAGCCCTCGGCCACTCTTCCAAGGAGGCATTTTTCTCTGTATCCCGCAGAGATTCAGAGAAGCTAAGTACATTGCCTAGGGGCGTCCAGCTCCTGAGTAGAGAACTAGCATGGGAGCCCGGGGATTTTAGCATCACAGCGCACTCTGCTCCTTCCATATACTTCTCCCCCACCCCGTAGATGAGGACAGTGAAGGCAGGAAGGGAAGCTATTGTTTTATCCCTGCCGTCTTCGTGTGTTTTTAAAGTCTGCCACAAATAGCAGAATCTAGCGTCCGTAATGTGTCTATGAACTCCTCAGAGGACGGGGCACATTGACCTTGACGCTTCCCTCAGAGACTGTCTTTCTGGGATGGTTTCTGAAGAAATCCACAAAGCGGTTCGTTTCAATAAAATTGAAAACGTAACCAAATCAGCAAATCTGTATTGGCCCCATTGTGTGCCAGGATTTGTAACTTGGAAAAGATCCATGCACTCTGTGATTCCGGAGTCCGCTTCTGGCCAAGATGGAGTAACACAGACCGCATAGACCTTTGTGGCAGAAGTAACTATAAAAACCAGACAAGGTACAAGGAACAGTGGCTTCCGAGACAACGGACAGCAGACAGTCAAGTCTGACGATCCCTGTGGGGCCAGAAACGGAAGAATGAAGTCGGCCCTATGGTCCTCGCAGCCTTGAGAGACTTTCCCGGATGGAGCTGAGGGAGGGGGAGGCAGGCAGAGCCTCAGGGACTCTCTCAGTTGAGAAATGGAGCCATGAGTTCACAAATACAAGATAGCTGGAGTGTGCAGGACGGACCAGAGAGCCCCGGACATCTCCCGAGGGTCCCCTCGGGCACTGAGCTCCTGGGCATGGGAGTGAACAGTGCCTGGCACGCCAACAGGGCTGGGGACGGTGCCTCTTGCCACCTGTCGCATGGCGGCACCTCATGACTGCCGGGGCGTCAGGTGCAGTCCTTCAGAAGGGTCTTGCTCAGTCTTAGTGATGCTGTAAGTCTTGAACGCTAGGAGAGAAATATCCCCTAGATACCATAGCATCATAAACAGTTCCCCCTCGTCTTGCCATATGGATTGCAATAATCGGAAAGAAAGCAGGAAACCACATGCAACCTTATTCGTAAGTGGAATCTTACTGAAAATTTCCCCCTTGAGCCAAACTCACCCTAGAACAAAGGTGGCTTTTTGAGAAGCGAATAAACGGCTTGGGAAGGTGAATGGCAAACTCCCTCACTGGGTTACATCTGGAACGACTTTTCCGGGGTTTTACAAAGATTCATTGCTATAGAGCAAATGCGAGGATAGGTGCCACATAATTTGTTAAATAGAGTGGCTTGTTCATTTTCCCTCGTGTATCCATGCATAGGGATGAAAGTGCCACTGTTCTTAACATCTGCTGCTCCAAACAGAACATAATATTATAAATACTAACTAATCGCTATCAGAGACATTTCTAATTTGATCCAACATCCACTGGGCACCAAAGAATTCTCTCTGTGCTGGAGATTAAAAGGGAATAATGATTTTAATGAGTTATTATTAATATTTATATTAAAGTTACAAATATTTATTCCCTTAAAAAGGTAGACCCACCCAAATAATATTAAGCTGTAGAAGTATCCATAAGTGCAAACCCTGGCTTGGGATTCTTTCAGTGGACCAGAAGCCCGTGTAAGTTGCTGCGCCTCGGGTCCCAACCTATGGCATGCAACCCACTGTGGGTCAAGCTGAGTGATGGTTGTTTGAGGAGAAATCCCACGCACCCTAGCTATCAGATGGGCTCCTTCTGTTGGTTCTCTTCAGCCCAAACGCAAGCCTTTAAAACAGTTCCAGCGTCCGAACTAGCTTGGTTGATTCCATGCTGTTTAACTCTTCGAGAGACAAGAGTAGCTGCCTCCTTGCTTGCATTAGGCAATCTCCAGTGGCATGTCCTCCTGCTCTTCACCACCATAGTGGTGTCATTATCAGCATAGCCATGGTGGTCATCACCACCGTCATCGTCACCACCGTCGTCATCACGATCGTCGTAGTCACCACCGTCATCGTCACCGTCATCGTCACCACCGTCATCGTCACCTTCGTCACCACAGTCATCGTCACCATCGTCACCACCATCATCACGATCGTCGTAGTCACCACCGTCATCGTCACCGTCATCGTCACCACCGTCATCGTCACCTTCGTCACCACAGTCATCGTCACCATCATCACCACCGTCATCATCACGATCGTCGTAGTCACCACCGTCATCGTCACAGTCATCGTCACCATCGTCACCATTGTCGCCATCGTCACAGTCATCGTCACCACCGTCATCGTCACCACCGTCGTCATCACAATCATCGTAGTCACCACCGTCATCGTCATCACAGTCATCGTCACCACAGTCATCATCACCATCGTCACCACAGTCATCGTCACCATCGTCACCACCGTCATCATCACGATCGTCACCACCGTCATCGTCACAGTCATCGTCACCACAGTCATCGTCACCATCGTCACCATTGTCGTCATCATCACCAACATCATCGTCTCATCATCACTACCATCGTCACCATCATGATCATCATCATCATCGTCGTCATCATCATCATCATATCACCATGATCATCGTCTTCATCATCATATTATCATCACCATCAACACCATCATCATCATCATCACCGCCACTTTCTGAACACTAATATTAAATCAGACTAAGAACTAAGGATGTGTTAAGTATCCCCTGTGCCTCATTTCAAATTCTTAGAACATTCTGAATGGGTAGTTTTATCCCCATTTTATAGGTAAAGATACTGAAACTCAGAGAGACAAAGCAAATTGCCTAAAAGTTCACCTGGGGAAAATCAGAATTCAAACCCATAGGTTTCAGCCTCATAGAAAACTCATACTTCGTCATACAAGGATTCATTTTTCCAGCTCAGCCCAGGTTTCCCAAATCCCCTGAATGTAAACGCTGGCAGGAGAATGATGTCTTTTCTGTTTTCATGACTTGGATTGGTGTAACGTTTTGCTCACTGGGATGTGGACCATAAGCCTGGAAGTCATCAGAGATCATTGAAAAATCCCTTCGTTCCAGTTCAGAAACAGCCCACCAGTATTGGAAATATTGCCACGGCTTTGTGCGGATGCCCATTTTTCTCCATGATAAATTTTGTGTCGTGGTGGTTTCCTACCCAACTGGCTCTCCGATGTGCGTTTGCATTTGGGTTTCTCTAGTGGTATGCAAATGGTAATAAAGCCGCCACTCCCATTTTTGCCTCGAGCTTTCATCACCATGCATCATAAATAGCAAAGGGGTGCTCACGAGGGACTCCTGGAATGTATATAAATGGATGTTACTTCTGTGGCCTACCGCTCGGACCTGGAGAGATTTATCTTTGCACAGCTAGAAGCTGCTGTGGCATTCATCTTCCGACTGGAGGCAGAAAAGCAATGGGCTGGTGCTCACTGAGCAGCTAAACAGGAAGCGCCTGGTCCACATGGAGGTCGTGCCGAGTCTGACTGACTCGTGAACACATGGGGCACCGGATGTGTCCCTGGAAACCACAAATGCTAATGAATTACTGCAGAATGCAAGCCTCGTGAGGGATTGAGACGAGTTTGGAATGAGTGTGTGTGTCCTGCCCACAGTCACGTGTTGGAATCCTAACCCCCAAGCTGGGGCCTTTGGGAGGTGATGACATCATGAGGGTGGGGTCTCCACGAATGGGATTAGTGCCCTTGCAGGAGAGACCCCACGGAGCTCCCTCACCCCTCTGCCGTGTGAGGACACAGTGAGAAGGAAGCAGTTTCTCACCAGACAAGGGATCTTCCAACACCCTGCTCCTGGACTTCCAGCTTCCAGAACTATGAGAAAGAAGTGTTTATTGTGTAAGCCCCTCCGTCTATGGGTATAACAGTTGAAACAAATTAAGACAGAAATCCTGTCTGTATTGTTCATTTTTCAATTCTTTTTTTTTTTTTTTAGATTTTATTTCTTTATTTGAGAGAGAGAGGGGGCACTGAGGGAGAGGCAGACTCCCGCTGAGCAGAGAGCCCGATGTGGGGCTCAATCCCAGGACCCCAAGATCACGATCTGAACTGAAGGCAGACACTTAACCAACTGAACCCCCCAGGAATCCTTTATTTTTTTAATCTTACCACCTTGCTCAGTGTCTGACACATATTAGATGATCCATAAATATTTTTCCAATTGCATGATAAAAATTCTCAAAAGTAGCCAAGTCGAAAGGATTTTAAGTCAAAATACTTGCTACCTAGATTCTACCATTAAAATGTTATCTTACTTGCTTTATCATGTAACTATCCTGTTACCTATCCATCCATTCATCCATCTTATGTTCTGAAGCATTTCAAAGTAAATTGCAAATATCAGTACACTTCCCCTTAAATACTTCAGCATACACATCATTAACTTCAATATTTGTTCTCCGTTTTTTTTTTCTTTTGATGAAAATTTACATACAGCATAGTGCACGCATCTTAAGAGTACATTTGCTGGTGGTTATGGGCTGTACTCTGTCTCCCCCAGATACATATGTTGAATTGTCTTAGCCTCTGATTCCATAGATGTGATTGTATTTGGGGACACAGTCTTTAAAGAGACGATTTAGGGGTGCCTGGGTGGCTCAGTCGGTTAAGCATCTGACTTCGGCTGAGGTTATGATCCCAGGGTCCTGGGATCGAGCCCCGCATCGGGCTCCCTGCTCCATGGGGAGCCTGCTTCTCCCTCTGCCTCTGCCTGCTGCTCCCCCTGCTCATGCTCTCTCTTTGTGTCAAACAAATAAATGTTAAAAAAAAAAAAAAAGGTGATTTAGTTAAAATAAGGTCTTATGGATGGGTCCTCATTCAATGTGACTCGTGTCCTCAGAAGAAGGGAAATTAAGACACAGTCATCTACAGAGGGGAAACAGGGAGAAGATGGTCGTCTACAAGACCAGGAGAGAGGTCTCAGAAGAAGCCAACCCTGCTGTCACCTTGACCTTGAACTGCCGGCCACCAGAATTACCAGACAATAACTTCCTGGTGCTTAATCTCCTCGGGCAGTTGTGCTTGGCTGTGGCAGCCCAGCAAGGCCATACGGCGGGTCTGGCACAGGCATTCATCTGTGTAACTCAAGCTCCTATCAAAAAACAAAACATCGTTATCCCCTGGAACATTCTCTTGTGCCCCTGCCCAGTCCATCCACACCCCAGACACGACTCTCAGTCTTTCAACTCTCGGTTAGTTATCTCCATTCTAGAACGTCGTACAAATGGAATTATGCGCATGCACTCTTTTTGTAAGGTTTCTTTCACCTTTTTGAGATTCACTCATGTTTTTCCATGTGTCCGTACTTCCGTCCTTTTATTGCTAAGGTTAGAAGAGGGCACACTTCTAGCTGAAGCATCCCTTGAAAGGCTCAAGGAAACCAAATCACAGAAAAAGACCTAAACTTGAATCCAGCTCTTTTCTGTAGCTGGGACACTGGGGATTAACAAGTCTTCGCTTTCCTCTCCATAACTTATGGATAAGAACACCTTGCACCGTGGGTCTCTGTAATACCGAGAGCCCAGCATAGCGCAGGTGGTCAGGAAATGGGAGCCCCTCGCTTCCCCCCAGGCTTGGGTCAGGAGACGCCTCACCTGCCTGAGGTCTGCACCTCTCTCACTCACATCTCTGCTCCTGACTCATTTGGGACCGAGGAAAGCCCCTTACTCTTCCATCCTCCCTCTTCAGATGTTGCTACTCAAGCCTTTGACATTCCGTTGGCTTCTGGGAGCCAGGACTCCTTGTGTACTTCTATGCCCCAAGCCCTGGAGAGAGGGGACAACGTGCGGTGATGCCGAAATGCAAAAGGGCAAGAAAACAGTGAGGAAGAAGGATCTATTTAGCCCCTGCTTCCATCCTGAGCTGCAAAGAAAAGATTTCACAAAGTGCCCTCCCCCATTCCCCTATCATCTTAAGAGATACACTCACGGCATCTCGTCTCTCTTCAATTAAAGATAAAACACAAAGCCTCTTCACATTTAACAAATGATCTCTGTGAAATGAAAATAAAAGCCTTTCATTCAGTGAACATTCCATGTTATTATTAACCACTGGTTAACTCGTGTTAATTGAGCTCCTCTGGATAAAAGGTTAAAATTTCTTAATACAGAGCAGCCACTAAACCATTTAGCAATTTTCAGAACGCATTCTCTGTGCTTTGCCTAATTAAAGCACCGTCAGGGAGAGGGGCTTACGCGTTATCGGGAGTGGGGAGTGATCTCAGGAGCGGGGAGTGGCCCACCACCACTTGCTGGCTCCCTCATTCATCCTGCTCCTTCTAAATGTGTTCATAAGCCTACGCTTCTTGAAGCTACCCAAACCTTTTACAGTGATGAATGCTTGAAGTCTCCTGGACTCAGATTTTCACTGGGTAGTTAGAAGATGAGGTAGATGGAACTCTTCCAAATTGTTCTCTTGGGTAGCCCAGATAGTTTAGTTTAAATTGCTGGAGAAGCTACATATGTGATAGAGCGGAAGCTTCTGGAATAGTAACTATGACTCTTTCTCGAGCTCACAGCCTCGGGCCCATAAACTCTTCCTCCCTTGCAAAGTGTAAACAGTAAGACCCACCCCCGAGAGTTGTTACGAAGTTTGGAGGTGAGGCATAGAAAGCATCCAACATAGCGTGTAACAGGTGCTCTCGGCGGGGATGGATCTCATTATCATCGTCACCACCATCCCCGTCACCCAGCAGTGAGTTTATGGCCTTTAACTGGCAGCCGCACTGAATCCCCAACAATATGTAAAAGTATTCTCCTAGGACTTCTGTCCAAGCAGAGGCCAAATGCTACATTAAATGCAAGAAGGGTAGAGATGCGTATCCTCCAAGTTTCTGTGTCAGCTGGATTCCTTTGTCCTTCCGCTTCCCCAAGGACTGAAAAGCAAGCGACTTAACACAAACGATACATTATTTATGTACAGGGAAGATGATGCTACTGTAACCTGTAGCACACAGAGACATAAATAAGTCTTGTTAAATCAGAATTCTGCCAAGGAGTTGGGGAGAGGGGGGCTCTTTACCTGGCTTTCTTCCCTTCGGCCACCGGAATTATGGCTGTGGTAGTCAGACGGTTGACCCGGACCTGCCGTCCAGCTTCACAGTACCTACAGGAATTCTGGAACTCAGAACGTTTTAACAGTTAAAGGAAGATTTGGAGAGAATGCCTGAGCCTCTTCACTGGTTTCAAAGGAGACCTTGACTCCTGCCTTTTCTATACCTCTGAGGTCCCAGTGATGGGCAATGAGGTCTGCCATCCTTTTAGCCTAAGGTCAAGTTGTGAAGTTCAAGGTCATATTGGGTCTGGTTGCCCACAGTAGAAGATCCAAAGGGGAAAATGTTCAAAACACATGCAGGCATGGTTCCCCCTTCTCAGTCTCCACCTACGTGCCAGACTGATTCTGACCGTAGGTTGAAATCCCAGATACCTGCAGGGACCAGGCAGGTGACACAGATGAGCGACCACTCTGTGTTGCCAGATGGGAAGATGCAGGGTTAGTATAGAGTCGTATTTTTTTTAGGAGTTAAGAGGTCGGAGTTTTGTAAAATCTTCCATTTTTTTTTTTAGCTAGTGGCAAATAATTTTAAAAAAAAAACAATTAAGAGTCAAACAAAAATAATCAAAGGTCACATTTGGCCCTTATCCTTATGTAAACAGTCAAGAGTTTTAGTCCCCGGAGTGAATCACAGCCAGGTTTCCATCTCAGCTCTGTCTGTTGACCTTGGAGAAACTGCTTTACCTCCTCTGCGGCTCCAACTCCTGGTATTCAAGTAAAGGCAGTGATGGTGCCTGCTTCATCCGTTGATCTTCAGATTAGCTAAGCTCATACTACCAGGAAAGGCCTGCAACCCCAGGGTGGAGAACAGGACCCGGTACAAAGCAGGTTTTCAACGTGTGTTCTTATTTTGAGTGAACTGGCGAGTAAATAATCACCATCGTGATTGCTGTAAAGTCACCGGCCCTCCAGGGATCTCAGGCCCTGGGTCTCAGCACCCCCCGTTCTATGAGATTCTGTTTTATTAAAATTGCTGCTCCGCTCTCTTAAACCTAACTCATTTAAATTTGGCTTCCCTTCCGCCGTCCCCAAACTTGTACAGGACAGACCTTTCTTGATAAAGGCCCGTGACCCCCACAAGCTCAGTCCCAAGGTAACTGAACCTGCCCTGTGGGGGTGGCCCTAGGATTCGGGGGGAGAGCCGCTGTGCTACAACAATTATTAGCACTGTTAGAACCGTGCGAGGCAGAAGCCACCTTAGTGGTTTCTGGAAACGTGTCCAGTGAAGAACCTAGAGTGTGTCTGAGTCTGTTTCTCGTTTTTGAATTTTTCTCTGGAGCCTCCTAGATCCGATCGCCCTGAGATGGCAGGAGGACCCTTGTGGAACATTCTCAGCCCTGAGTTACCTCGTGACTGACAGCTCTTTGCAATAAGGACCAGCAGCCATCTGCCAAGTGGCCCCTGAGGGCATCTGCCAAGAGAAGAGAGGCTCCAGGGAGCAGGAATTGAAAATAACCAAGTTTTCACACGCATGCACAGATGTGCACACACGCACGCACACGCCCAATCAACACCCTCAACAAAGGTTCAGATAGCTGTAAAGACCAAAATCCTCATGGGGATTCCAGAAATAATTGCTTCGGAGTGGGCCTGCTGGGTCTGTGCCCCTTAAAGCTAGAAGAACCCACATCCCATCACGTGCGCGTCCTTATCCATAAACAGTTGACATGGATCTCTGAGAAGCCCAGTCTATATTTACACGAGGCATTGCTTTTCTTGACAGGACCGTCCATCCCCCCGTGTGATCTTCCTCTCCTCCGAAGGTGACTCGGGCTCAGATGTCTGGCAAACGGCAGGAAGATGGGCGGAATTTCCTCCAGCTGGCCTCCCTGCTGTGCCCCAGATCCACGACCCTGCCCCCCGGGTCCCCAGAGCCCCGCTGAGGTACGTACCGCAAACTCTGTATCACCCGCGCCGTCTTCCCTGCTGCTGTGAGCACCCTGACTGCCCCGGAGGCCTCCGGGGCTCTTCAGACAGTGCTAAGAACACAGCCCGTTCACCTTCATGTTTTCTGCACGTTTACTGACCTTTGGTATTTCCTAAAACCTTGGGGTTTTAAGCCCCTTCTCCAGCAAGACCCAGAGAGTAGAGAAAATAATATCAATTACGTATTTAGTGCTTACAGGGTTTGAGAAGTTTTTTAAGCGTTTAATGAGCTCCGCCTTTCATGGAAATTAACATGAGGCCTGCAAATGATGTATTTATTGTTGTTGTTGTTGTCATGTTAGGGAGACTGGGGTTCAGAGTGGGTTATTCACTCGCCCTCCGCTGCCAGGCAGATGACAAAGCTCTGTTGGAGCACAAATCCATCTTGACTCCAAAACCTGAGTTCTTGAAAGTATGAAAAATAACACGTTCTCTCTCTCTCTCAAATAAATAAATAAAAATTTTTTTAAAAAAAAAGAAAAGACAAATAACAAGAGCCGACACATCTAACACTCGTCTTACTGGATGCGGGGAGGCCAAGCCAAGCATTTAACACGCCTTTCTCACTTCCTTCCTGTATTTATCGTGGGAGCCGTGAGCCACTCTACCCATTTTAGAGATGAGGTCACTGAGGCCAGGGCCGATTAAGCATCTGGTTCAAGGAGGCATGGCTGGTGGGTTGGAACAGCAGAGATCCCAGTCCTGGTGTCCCACTGTCAGAGTCAGAGCTCTTAACCATATGCCGTGAAAACTTGTTACAGAGTTTTCATAGAGGAACTCTGACCCACACTGACTTATGGTCTCAAAATGTCTCCCCATGCCCCCAAATCCTGTTACCGAAAAACCACATCCAATTAAAAAAAAAAATCAAGTCAATAGCAAGAGAGGTAAAGCAGTTTGATACTTGTATCCTTAGGGGTACAATTCAAATCCTTCTTATTCCTACAACTTCTGGAAACATAACAGTACCCTCCAATGGAGATGTCTAGGCCCCCCAGGCAGCCCCAGCTGCTGCCCTACTTCTTTGTCCCAACTATGCATGTTCAGGATACTGGGGTTTGCCTCCAGTATTTTCCTCCATTTCCTCCATTCCTATGCCAGAATCCCAAGTTACTCGGGATTTTTATATCAGGCAGGAAAGCACCGAATCTCTCCCTTCCCCCTACATATTACCCAATTACAGCTTCTAGAACCAATTCCCAATTGAAAGAGGAGGCCGCCTATGTCCAGCCCATGTCCTGGCTTAGTGGAGGTGCTCCCGGAGTGGGGGGCCTGAGCCCTAGAATTACCAAAGACTGGGCACCAGGGATGAGGCGAGCGGCTGGGAGCACGCTGCCTTTCCCCTGGGAAAGAGTGGATGTAATGTGGCTCCCACCACTGGCCAGGAAAGGGGTTTGTGGTACCCTGTCCCTCCACGCTCAGCAGCCAGCCCCCGCGACTTCCCGGTGCACCTCAGAACTGTCTCTGGGAGCTGAACTGCGCTCCCACCCAGAGCTAACCAGCTCTACGTCTGTATAACTTTGCTCCCCAGAGGCCGCTGCTGGTCAGGACGGCCGGAACCCCCGCCCCAGTGTCCACTCAGCTGGCCACCTGGCCAGTTCCTTTCAGCGCCAAGAAACATGACGTCCACATCTGGGTTCAAGTGTGTACCTTTCCCTTGCCCGCTGAGTGCCCCCTCGGGGGCAAGTCACTTCCCCGCTCCAGAATCCCATCTCCCCCTCAGCAGTTGGGGGTTATAAATACCCTCTTTGCAGGGACTTGTGAGAATTCATTGAGCTAGCCCACGTCCCCGGCACAGAGAAGATGCGGCCTATATACCGAGTCAGCCCCTGTGCTCTGGAAGGCCCGGGGCCTGGAGGTGGTGGCATCGTACGTGAACTCTAAGCCAGGCTTGGGGCAGTCTCTCAGAAGTGGACACGGAGGCTTTAAATCCTTGTTTTCAACACTGTGATGCAGGGGCATTCTCTGTATAGGTTTCTGAATGAAAGCAGGGAAACAGACTCCTTTTTTTCCTATTATGCCTTTCACACATGCTTCCAGAAAGGCTGTCGCTGTAAACTGTAACAGAGGTTCTAATGCCTTATGGCCGCAGCCCCCAGTCGTCGCAAATCTCGATATCTGACAGCTGTGGGGAAAACATCAAAACAGTTGGCCTGACTCAGCGGACTCCAAAGGCAGCCCACGGTGCGGTCAGGACGCCCTGCACGGATCCACTCGAGGAGCACTTGTCAAGGAAAACCCGTGAAGACAGCCTGACTCTCTTCCTGTCCCTGTTCTTTATCTCGGGATGTTGGGACGATCACAGTCATCAGTAAGGACACAGAACCAGCTGGAACAACGTGTGGGGAGCTGGCGGCAAGATCCGGCGGGGGCTGGAGTCCGGGCGAGTGACTGGGTGGGCGGGGAGTAAAGGAAGGCCCTTCTTGGCAGACCGACACCAAGGACCACTTGGTGTCCCTGATTCCAACCAAGCCTTGAAAATGAGATCTTTTCCTCACAGGCCATGCTCCAAAGAGTTTGTAGGAGCCTCCCCAAGGTCAAGAAGTTGCAAAAGTCTTGATAGACTCTTAAAAAAGGAAAGCATTTAAAATATCCCAGATCTGGCAGTTGCTTGGAGCAGTTGAAGTCTTTTCCACCGTGACCCGAGAATGGCCTCTGCAGCAGCCTTTGGGTGGGCCCTTCTGGTGCCCCCCTCTTTGCCCTCCTTCTTCGTGGCTCCTGTCCTTGCATCGAGGAGCAGGGACCAAGGTCTCTGGAGTCAGACAGACCTGGGGTCAAACTGAGGCTCCCTGGGCTGGTTACTCTGTTTCTCTGAGCCTTCGATCCCCCTCTGTAAACAGCCAGAGCACCCTCCCAGCATCTCCCTCTTGCGTTACTGTAGCACTCAAAAAGGATGAATAAAAATATGCATTTTAAAAAGCCTTAATAAATGCTAATTTCCAAAGAATACCCCCAGCACAGCGCTCAGTACCCGCAACAGTGCTAATGACGATACTGAGTCCTCACCGTGCATGGGGCTCCATGGTAAACCCTTCACAGTTACGGTCTTACTAATCCTCGCGGCAGCCTTATGGTAAGAGGTGTTGCTGGTGCACTTTTCGAGTTGGGGAAACAAAGTCTTGGAAAGGCCAGGCCGTGGATCCAAGAGCTCAGCTGGAAAATGGCTACGTGGGGAATCAAGCCAAACCATCCGATTCCGGGTCTGACTCTCAGGGACGACCATGAGATGCTCGAGCAGGTGTCCCTCTCCTCCCTTACAATTTCCTCTAATTCTCCTTCCCTCCTGGTGTCAGCCATTGCTCTGGAAGTCCTTTACACCTCTAAAGTACTTGGGGATGTTTAAGAAATTGTTCACATCAAGTGGGTTAACCCATCCATCATCCAACACACTTGGAGTAAACCTCTCCTGGCACCTGGGGGCTGTCACAGGCACTTGGAGCCCCCGAGCCCCCACCAACCTCCCATCGAGCCAGCAGAGCCAAACGTCATAACTGCATTAGACAGAATTTACCCCAAAACTGAAACTCAGAGGACGTGTGCGTCTTGCTCAAAGCCACACGGCTAGTGTTTGCAACCACAGACCTGAGACCCGGAGGGCCAACTCTGACTCTTTCAGAAGCTCGCCAGCAGATGGGCCCATAGAAAAGGCAGGCTCCGTGCTCCTAAACCTTTATCACGTGCGGGAACTGTTGTTCCTTCTTGAAGTACATCATTCTCCCTGGAAGGACTTCACAAGTTAAGTTTCCTTTTTAATCCCCATTTTGCAGAAGTGGAGATCAGCTCGGAGAAGTGAAGCAGCTCCCAGGTTACAGTAGTAGGAAGTGGAGCTAGCATCCAAACCCACATCTCTCCGAATCAAAAGCTTGTCCTCGTTAACCTCTGCGCTGCGCTGCTTCTGCACCAACAGTTAAATAAGAGATAAGGCTCCATCCTAGTGAGTGCCAAACGAGGAAGGAGGCAGTGTACCTCTTGCTCTCCTTCCTGGGACATGCTGTTTCACCTCTGCGATGCTCGGTTTTATTCGGTTGAAACTTGCACGTAATAGTGCCCGCGTCCGGGGGTCTGTGTGAGGATTCAGGAGGGTGAGAGGCGAGAGAGCCCGGGGTGCGGGGGGCTCGATGCATGCTTTTAGCCCAGAAGATCTGCATTTGCAGGCCCCTCGCTCCGGTCTAAGAAGCCGCCGTCATTGTTGCTCTGCCTTCCCCTTACCAGTTGGTGGGTGCACGCACGGGGTGAAGGGAGCCCTAAGCCGTGTTGCACGTGAAGCCATGCGGGCTGCCTTCCTCAGCCTGCCTGCGGGAGGAATCCGAAGGCCTCAAGTAATTGTCTCGGACGCACCAATTCAGAGAGAGTACCTTACAGGAGGCAAGATTTCCTCAGCCTCATCCTGCTGAGTCTGCAATTTGCAGAAGCTCAGAATGAAAATAATGAGGAACTAACCATCAGGGCCCTTGCAGGCCGGTTCCTCTGTGAATGCCCGGCGTGGCAGCCACTTTCAGAAGGCTCCTCCTTCAGGGTGGAGAGGCCCTCGAGGCCACCTGGGAGCTGCTAGGAGTCCAGCTCAAGCGGCAGTGAAGCAAGAGGAGCATACACTGGTACCACAGGAAGACCTGGGACCCAAGGGGCTCAGACTCAGAACTCGGCCACTCACCTGCTGTGTGACCTCCAGAGACTCTCTCCGCCTCTCTGGGCCTCCCCAGAAGAGGGTCATATGTATACCTTGACCCTATTGAATTCCCGTGACAGCACTTTGAGATGGCATAGGAGTCTTCTGCGAGAGCACACCCTGGTGGCTTAAAAACAGAAATTTATGTCCCCACAACTCTGGAGACAGAAAGTCCAAGTTCAGGGTGCTGGCTGCGCTGGTTTCTCCTGAGGCCTCTCTCTTTGGCTGACCGTCTTCCTACTGCAACCTCACATGGTTCTTTCTCCGTGTGTGTGCATCCCTGGTGCCTACCACGTCCAAATTTCCTTCTCTTAGAAGGATACTGGTCAGATTGGATCAGGGCTCACTCATACAACCTTATTTAACCTTAATCAGTTCTGTAAAGGCCTGATCTCCACATACGGTCACTATCTGAGGTTCTGGGAGGTTCTCACGTCAACATGGGAATTTGGGAGATACACGTATGTGTCATAAGAGATGGTGAGTCCTTTTTATGCTATTTTACAGATTGGAGATGCATAGGAACCTGCCTCCAGTCACACAGCTGAGAGTCACAGCCAAACCTTTACCATTTCGACTCTCTGGCTTGTTCTTTACACACCTGACACTGCCCGAGTATAAAAGTGAATCGAACAGATGTCCTAAGTGATATGCAAAGGGCTCTGATTTGAAGGGACCCCAAAGAACATTCCTTCTCCCCTGTGGTTGGACACAGAGCCTAAACTACCACTGTTAGTACACTTATAGGGATGTCTGAGTTCACTCGATAATATCCAGAGGAGTTATCAGAAGGCTATCCTTGATTACTTCCATTGGTGGGGAGCTCATTTCCTCACAGTATATCTTGTGATCTTCTTAACCCCAGAGACCACTGAGAAATGATAGCATTTATGCAGGAAACTCACCAACAAAGCAGGTTCTCACTCGTCTACTTCCCACAACTCATGAAGCAGGGATACCTTGTCATCTATCAGGAGTCTGTGGCTCCAATAATATTTTACACAATGGAGCATCAAGGCCTCCACATTGAAAAAAAAGCAAGTGCTCAGGAGCCGGAACCCCTGGGGACAGAACCCTGGCTTTGCCACTTGGCACGACCTTGGGAAAATCCCACGACCTTCCTGAATCTGAGTTCCCTCACCTGTGGAATGGAGCCAACGCCTCGCAGGATGAAAGAATGAGTAAAATGCCCCGACGGAGTTGAAGAACGTGGCAGAGACGGGACCATCTCGCCTCCCCCCATCACATGCCCACTGCCGTCCCTCCTCATCTCCCTGCTTGTCTTACCTCCCTCCCCATCCAGATCCCTCCACCACAGAGCGTCTGCTCCCATCCCACACACACGCTGCTCGGTAATCCGCTCGCTTTTCTACCTTTCACTCCGTCTGATGCTATCGGAACGCTCTGCCACTCTGCTCCCCGAGATCTGTTTTAATCTCTCAGCGGCGCCTGGGCCGAAGTTTGAATGATGGGAAGTAAGCGCACGCGGTGGGGATCCAGATGACAGGGATTTGAGGCAGGGTTTTACTTATTTATTTTTTTATCATGTAACAAGGACAGACATTTGAAATAAAGCTAGGAATCATTTTTAAATTCCATCAATGGAGATAGGAAAATTGATTTAGTGTCCAATTAAAAGCCCATATGTTCAAAGTGCTACCATTGACGGGGAAGCTTTACAGATACGTCTTTAATGCATAATTCATGGCAAAGGGACATGATTTATTTATGTTTATCGGTGAGGATGGGCTGAGCAGGAGCTATTTTAAACAAATAGTTTTACCGCCTGGAAAACTAAAAGAGGCTCAATTTCTACGTTTCTACTGAAAGCACGACTGATGCGGACTCAGCCCACCCACGTGCTCCGTGAGGACAGTCCCCTCCGTGACTCCGGGGAGCCCCGAGAATGCCCCCAGAAGGCTCCAAGCCCACCCCCACCCCGGGGCACTGCTCGAGCCTCATTCCCAGGCATTCCCAGGGATGCCGGGAAGAATTCCCAAATGGGGTTGATCGTTGTGTCTGGACCTCCTAGGGCAGTGGTGAGGTCAAAGGGGATGACATCATCGGAAGTGTGGCCTGGAGCTTGGAGAGCCCGTGGGCACCAGGCAGAGCCAGCAGCCCCACCCCTCCCCCCACCATTGCTGCCTCATGGTCAAGAACGTCAAACATGTACCTGGACTTGAGCAGGTTCTGGACCCTGGGCCAGTCAGTGAACTCCCGTCGGTGTCAGTTCACTCATCTGTCGAATGGGTTGACGATGGTGCCGTCTCATGCTGTGTGCAGGGATTATAATAATCACGTATGTCTTAATGCGCGTTCTCCAAAGGCGGTGTTGTTACCTCCACTCAGCAGACAAGGCAGAGGACCCCACACCCCCAGCTCATGCCTGTGGTTCTGACGTAATTACTTAATATCCCCTGCCTGCATCGGGTCCCTGTCCCAATAACACGTCCTGTGATGATCCTCAGGAAGAAAACGTTGGGGTGAGCAAAGTAACTTGCCCCAAATCACATAACAGAGCTAGCACCCACACCCAGCACTGATCTCCCTGCTCTCCCCTTCCCACCACACTTGCCTCAGCTTCCCCTTCTGCTGTTACCCTCAGTGTCCTTGGAAGAGGCTCTGGCAGGGCTCCAGGCCACGAGGATCCCACAGGAGAAGTGTGAGGCCGTTCTCAGGACACGGGGACCTGAAGGGCCGTTGCTCACAAGCCACGTGGCTGGACTGGGTTGCATCCACATTACGCTCAACATCAGTCACCCTTCAATTACGAATGTCCAAATCAAGCCTGAGACAGGACCTGGATGCAAATCCTTTCGAGGGGGAGGGGGAGAGGAAGCTCTGGTGAAGCGGCTAAGAAGTGAGGTGGGGCTGGGAGAAAACCAACGCAGAGTGCATTCGCGCAGAATCCATGATGGGCTTCGGGGGCTCCAGCCCGCTGCAAACCATCTGAAAAGCACATCCGAACGATCGTACTCAGCAGGAAGGAAGCTGGGTGCTTACCCGCCAGCCCGCATCCCGCCCCCATTGCGGATTGCGCCTGCGCATACCCTCTCTGGCGTGCTTGCCTGCCCAGGGCGCGGGTGAAGGATACCCAGTGGGCCGCCCACGGGCACCTCTCAGTGTCAGAGGAAAGCGCCAGTATGCGTGGGAACGGGGACCCTGGCCAAAGCCGCGGGCCCCTGCGACAGGAGGATAAGTGCTAACATGTGCGCAGTAGCTGCCCGATTCCCCAAGAAGGACCTGTGACCGGCGCCAGGATGCCCGCCACGCGGTGCGGGGAGAGAGTGGTCTGAGACGACACAGAAGAGAGAAGGGTTCTGGAAGGACGAGGTGGAGCTTTGGAGCTGGCCCTGCGCGCACCGGGAAGCTTCGGAAGGGTTCTAAATCCAGAGCAGGCATCATATCAGCTTCCAAAGCGTCAGCTGGAGGCTCCGCGGTGAATCGCCTGCGCGGGCCGGAAGTGTGTTGACAGCACAGACAGCGAGGGGTTCGTGGCCGAGGAGGTCTTTCTGAAGCAGAACTTCAAGCAGGGACTCATTTGCCTAACTAACCCCTCTGGGACATCCGGCAAGGTCTGGAGGTGTTTTTGATCGCCGCAAGTCTGACGGGGACTGCTACTGGCATCTAGTGGGTAGAGGACAGGAATGCTGCTGCTTGTCCTCCAAGGCACAGGGCAGCCCTCGCAGCAGACGTCCCCGAGTGCCGAGCCTGACATGTTGTGCTGGAAGGGGTTCTGCAGGAGAGCAGGACTGACCATGTGGGCTCCTGGCCAAGGGGATTGAGGCACAGGGGCAAGACGGGACGCCAGGCAAAGTCCCACAGGAGAAGGAAGCAGGGGCTCGCGGGGTGAAGGTGAGCAGGGGCCCAGAGTCCCTGGAAGAACAGCAGGTGCTGGCCACCACGGGAGAGAGGGACGCAGGCTGGACCAGTAACAGCGTAGGACGGGATGTGAATAACCCCGCCTTGCTCCCCATCCAGGAGAAGGCAGAAAGATTTCATCTCTCGCCTTTGGAGCAGCTGCCTGGATCAGGGTCAAGGGTACCAGGCTGGAGACAACAGTCCATCGGCAATGTCTCCCACGGGAGTGGTGCCGGTCACTCCCTGTGCATTCTTGCACAGTGTTTGTTTTTCCTTCTTTGCACAGGGGGCAGGGTGAGAGAGGGGCAGGGGTGATGACTTCACCGGTTTATTATTGAGAGGCTCCACGAAGTGCCTGCACAGGGGGACGGAGCTCAGGAGCTGGGCTGTACAGATGTGGAGCTTTCTGTAATATGAACGTCCCAGAGCCTCCCACTCCCTTAGGTGCCAGTGCAAATGATGGAACAGGAAGCAGTTCATGGGTCAAGATGAGGCAGCGTGAAATGGTGTGTCTGCCTCTGTGCCCCATTTGTACAGTACCGATGTGGCTCAGGTGTGCACTTACATGGAAATGCCACCTCACTCCAGGTCTGGGAGAAACTCTACAACTCGGGGGACCCCCCCCCCCGCACTTCTGTCCCCGTCTTCCCTCCCCTGTGAGCTGCCCCGCTGGGTCTTCCCTCCTCCCTCCGCCAGGACCTCCCCCTCCTGCTCACCCCAGCGGTCAACTGTCTATCCCACGTGCCCTCAGCTCTCCTGGGAAGGAATCCGCTCTGCGTCTTGCTCCCAAGCATCGGAAGAGTACGTCTGGGAAGATGGTCTGTTTGATCCTGCACAAGAAACCATTTCCACTCACTCTTTAAGTTCAAAGAGTACGAGCGAGAGAGAAGGACCGTTTTTTAACTGCTGCCAGGCCTGATGCTGAACTCCCGGAAGGGGGATTCACAGACCACCCACCTCCCCAGACCCCAGTTTCGCCAGAGTAGCGCTCTGAAGGATTTGTCTCTGAGCTCTGGGAATGTCTCTGCCCCCTGTCTTTTCAGACTACTTGCAGGTTAAGGATTTCCTGACACTATTCTGACTTCATTCATTCATTCCTTTAAAAGAAAAAAAAAAAAAACCTCTTACAGAGTACCAGTTCCATTCAGGTCCCCTGTGGGACGCTGGGCCTTTGAGATCAATCCAAGTTGTCCCTCCTCAAAGAACCCGCCGATGGTTGTGGGTTGGGAAGTCAAGAGAGGCCCAGGGTCTGTGGGGGATCCAGGAGGAGGTCTCCCCTGGGCCTCGGATGATCAGGGCTTATCTAAGTGAGAAGGAGCAAGGAGAAGGGAAGCTAGCCAGGCAGGGGATGCTTAAAGGATCTGGCACACGGAGGAACACAGAATACTCTCCCTCTGCATCATACAGAACGCTTACACATGGGAGACCCCAGAATACACCCAACCCCCACCGTCCCGACCCCTGGGCCGAGGGGTCAAGAAGGTGAAGCTCCAGGACATAAATACATGGATAGTCACCTCTCCATGCCTGGCTACACGCTCAGCTTCCCAGGACCCAAAAATCAGGAGGGTAGATTTGGACCTTCCAGGGAAGAATTCATTTGTTCATCTAATACATAAACATTCATCGAGCGGCTCCTATATGCCGAGCCCTGAGATAATGCTGGGGGTAAAATGGCAAAGCAAATCTGCAAGGTATCTCCTTCTGGAACTCACTGTCAGCCCTCACGTCCCCACGGATGACAAGCCCTGGCTCCTCCAGGCCAGGCCCCTGGGGGTGCGGCTTTGAGGACCTTCTCCCACGGACTCTCATGCACTCGCCTGGGTTTCCCGAGGCTCCAGCAGCAGATCCCGCTGGCCCAGCAGTTTTTCCAGGGAGGATCACAGGCTGCCCAAACGGGCCAAGAGTGGGGGACGACGCCTGCCGCAGGGGCCTCCAGGTGCCCTGTAGAAACGCAGAGCTTTCAGCAGTGATCTGCGAGTCCCCGGGAACGCAGGCCTAGCAAGGCTGCAGAGCAAGACTGACCGCCGCAAGGAAAACCAAACAGCACATTCTGGTTGGTTGCGGGAGGGTTCTTGTCTCCAGAGAAGCCTCAACCAGGACTGGTTCAAATGCAAAATGGCTTTGTGAAAACCTCCGCTTCCTTCTGGCTCTTTCCTTCAAGGGCCAGCCGGTTCCTTTGTTTGTAGGCTTTTCTAGGACACAAATCTACTGTCAGCCCCTCGGTGACTAGAGGCTTTGCGAAGGCCGGTGAACTCTCCCAGGATGATTATTTCCTCTGAATCTCCCAGACCTCAGGGCTGCTTGGAGTTCACCTTTATCCATGAGCGTCTTCGCAAGCAGTCTTGACACTGGAGTATTCACCATCGTCTTAGGCTATCATCCACCGCCGTTCATTGAGACGCTGCTGTGTGCATGCTCTGTGACAATCACGCGGAGGTCTTCGATGCTTCTGACTTCCGACTTAGCCCTTGAGTTTGGTCCTCCTGAGGGATACTGTGGTGGTCCCCCCATGTCTCTCCTTTGGGGCCTGAGGCCCTCATTGCTCCTGCTCCCAGGAGTATCGCTGGCTGACCACTCTTGGCCAGGCTCTTTCCCAGGAATTACACACCCACGCACGTGGAAGGGACCAGGCTCCCCGAGGTCGCATGTTTACTTCCGGCGGGGGTGGGGGGGGCGGTTGGGAAAAACCTGAACCCCTTGCCTGCATCCCAGCTCCAAGTAGCTGGTGATGTTGTGATAGGATGAGGTCTCGGTCACAACTGCCTGAAACGGTTGAGCTCCTCCCTGTGCCCCATCAACTTCCCTTACTCTTCTCCAACTGTAGGTTTCTAGAACATTCCCCACTAAACCTGCCTGCAAATCCCCACCTCAGAGCCTTTCCCAGGAAACCTGATCCCCCACAGTAGATTTTATCACATCTATTCTGCCTAACAAAATAAAACGGGAGCTTAGAGAGGTGGTGTGATTTGCCCAAGACCACCCAGCCGGGAAATACAGGGGGGACGCGATTTCAAAGGAGTCCATCCGCTCACAGAATGCACACCTTTCGCTCCTTATTCCAGGAAATGCTCGTTCAGATGCCCCTTTGCCCCTCCAGTGCATCACTCACTGCAACCCTTTTCCTAGCACTGCTGGGAAGAGCTCCAGGCACAGGACAAGGGATGCTCTTTCTAACTCTCTCGGTGTCAGTTTATCAAGACAGAATCTTGGCAGACAGAAAATCATGTCAAAATCCGTTGGAAAATGCTCTGCAACCCTCAGGGGCAAAATGGTCACAAAAATTTATTTTCTCCAAATCAAATGGATTCAGACTCTGAGCTCCCATTTGCTGAGGGAGCGGCGAGAAATGGAGTTTCTAGATGTTTTGCCATCTCTCCTCCATGCGAAATTCTCCCCATTGTCCGGTGCCTGGAAAATGGAGGAGGGGCAGGGACCTGCAACAGACGTGGGGGACACCTGCTGAACCCCGTTCTCTGACATCCTTGGATGCTAACGCCCAGAAGGGCTTCCGGAAGCAATGGCCAGGGGTGTCCTGTGCATGGACCACAAGCCCAACCACACGGGCTCTCTCCGCGGCTTTCACTGTTCACCTTTGCAGAGATATCCTGAGAGGATCACTGGTCTCCACTGATGGGGTTTTGGAAAATAGGTGAGGTTCAGCAGGGTGAGGTCCAGAGCCGAAGACCAAGAAAGAATTCTTGAGACATCTTTGGTGCAAAATGGTGCTTTATTAAAGCCTGGGGACAGGACCCCGGGGGCAGAAAGAGCTGCTGCCCCTGGGTCGTGAGGGGTGGCTGATTATATACTTACTATGGGGTTAGGGGAGGCAAGGAAAAGGGAGGTTTCAAAAGGATTTTCATATGTTAAAGAAGATTCACAGGATACCTGAGGCCTTGCCAACATGAAGTTAAGGTTGTTTTTCCCTCCAGCAAGGCAGTAATGTGAAGATAGGTGCGAGCTTCCTGGAGGAAGATTCCACTCAGCCTGCCTCAAGCATCTATCAGTGGGCTGCAGGTTATAAGGACATATAATTGTGTCTACATTTCCTCTGGAAACTGGGTTATTGATAGAAATGCTTTGTTCTTGTAGATTGTTAAGGCATTTGTAAACTGAGGGAGACTCAGGTCTTGCAGGATTGTGATCTCCGCAAGTTGACTATTTGTTTTACCTTTAGGGCAGCCAGGCACGCCTGGGGAATGTCAGTCACCTCTGTCCTTCCCGTGGGGAGGGGAGGGTTGCGGGCTGTCAGCTTCGCTCGGTCCTCAGCTTGCCTTCTGTTCCCTCCTCACTCACCACCTGTGGAACCCCCCCCAGATCCGCCCCCTCGCTCAGCCAGGGACCCCACCCCTGTCCCCAACCACTGGAGCCACTGTCATCTCTTCCAGTTCTGGAGACTCTCTCTTCCAGAAAGCCCACCTCTGTCACCTCAGAAGGAGGTAAAAGTAGAAAAACAAAGTCTCGCCGGTTCTTCCCAGAAATTCCAGGGCTTCCCAAGGGAGCCCCATGGGCCATTATTCAAAGGTTTGTCAGTGGAGTAGTGTCCTGGGGCCACTGTCATAGGTGACCACAAGCTTGGTGGTTTAAAACACTGCAAATGTGGGGCGCCTGGGGGGTGCTCAGTCATTAAGCGCCTGCCTTCGGCTGGGGTTGTGGCCCCAGGGTCTTGGTGTCGAGCCCTGCATTGGGCTCCCTGCTTGCCAAGAAGCCTGCTTCTCCCTCTCCCACTTCCCCTCTTGTGTTCCCTCTCTCACTGTGTCTCTCTGTCAAATAAATAAAATCCTATTTAAAATAAAATGAGACACTGCAAATGTATTATCTTACAGTTCTGGTGGTCAGAAGTCTGAAATGAGTCCCATTGAGCTAAAATCAGGAAGTCAAGAGAGCCATCCCCTTCTGGTGGCTCTGGAAGGATCTGTTCCTCTGCTTTTACCAGTATCTCGAGGTGCCTGCATTTCTCAGCTCATGGATCCCTCCTCTGTCCTAGGGACTGTAGTGTGGCGTCTTCCGATCTCTCTCTCTCTCTCTCTCTCCCTCTCTCTTTCTCTCTCTTTCTCTCTCTCTCTCTCTCTCTCTCTCTCCCTCCCTCCCTCCCTCCCTCCTTCTCTCTCTCTCCCCCCCCCGCCCTCCCTCTCTCACATCTGCCACCCTCATGCTGTCCCATTATCTGCTCTGATCGTCTACCCTTCCTCTTATAAGGACCCTAATGACCACAGGAGTCCCACTCAGATGATCCAGAAGAATCTCCCCATTTCAAGGCCCTTGGCTCCATCACTCGGTTAGAAGCTCATCTACATGTCTAGTGGGTCCATCTGGCCACCGCCCGTAACTCCAACACCAGTTGGCAGTGGGTCTTCCCATTCTTCAGCACCCACAGCCAACCTTCCCACCAAGCCCCCAGGGGCCAGGAACGGCGTGTATGTCCCTCGGCGACTCCACTGGGGCCCCTGGTGTGTGCTTTTCCCCTGAGCTCGTGGTCATCACGGCAGCAGACATTCAGAGGCGACACTGAGGACCATCTAGTCCTGCAGGGTCGAGTCCTGGAGCCACGGGCCACGTGTGGCTCTGAAGCCCCGGAAACACGGCTCTTTCAAATGGAGATGGGCTTCAAGTGTCAAATCCACACTGGATTTTGAAGATTTACAACAAGTAAGAGTGGGGGACCATAAAAACATGAGGGGGAGCCTTACGTGCACATCAACAAGGGGGAGAAGCCAGGCTCAAAAGGCTCTGTGGTATCTGATTGCAACCGTACGACGTTGTTGAAAAGGCAAAACTGTGGAAAGAATAAAGTATCAGTGGTTGCCAGGGGTTAGAGGAGGGACAAAAGGGGAAGCACAGAGGATTTTCAGGGCAGTGGAACTACGCCATAAGACACTGTAATACTGAAGATATGTTGTTATACATCTGCCTGATAGAATAAACAATAACCCATAGAACGCCCAAGACCACAAATGAACCTAAAGTCAGTTAGGGGCTTTGGGTGACTATGATGTGTCCCTGTGGGAGTACCTGGTATAACGAAGGTCCCACGCTGGTGGGGGATGTTGGTAGTGGGGCAGGCTGTGCCTGTGTGGGGGCAGGGGCTGGGCAGGGAATTTCTGTACCTTCCCCTCAATAATGCTCCAAACCCAAAACTCTGCTAAAAGATTATGTCTGCTTCTTCTTAAAGATTTATTTACTTATTTGAGGGAAAGCACAAGCACGAGTGGGTGGAGGGGCAGAGGGAGAGAATCTTCAAGAAGGATTCACGCTGAGCGCAGACCCTGACGCGGGGCTCGATCTCACGCTCCGTGAATTCATGAGCTGAGCGGAAATCAAGACTTGGACGCTCAACCGACTGCGCCACCCAGGCGCCCGAAAAATATGTCTATTTTTAAAACCCTATAAAAAGAGAAGGAAAGATAATGTTTTTATGTCAGTTCCATGTGGTGATGATAATATTTTGGCTATATTAAGCTAAATAAAACGCATTACTTAAATTGTGATGTCGTCTGTTTCTTTTTACTTTTCTCGTGTGTCTAAGAGAATTTTAAGTTTTATAAAATTATGTAATTCTATAATTATGTAAAATTATATTTGCGGCTCACTTGATATTGCTGTTTGATGGTGCGGATCTGATCAATTGTTTTCTACAGAGCTGTCATCCTCCATCGGCCCCCGGGAGTGCTGGCCGCTTTGCTCCCCATAACCCAGAGGCGGTCACCGTCCCCAGTACAGAGCGGACGCTGTAGTCAATGTTTGTTGAATGAATGGGACATCAGCCAGACAGGTGAGCCCTTGACCAGGCTGGGAACACCCCTCACATGCTACACCCATCACCCTCTCTTGTCCGAACCCTCCGTCCTCACTTCCTGCGCTCTCTGTGAAATCAACATCCTGCATACCAGGGGGAATATAATGACAACGTCCTCACAGTCCATCCTGGAAACGTGTCCCCTGTTGCTCAGCCTGGGGACCTTCTAAGGAAACTGTAAACGTCCCAGCCCCTCCAGCAGAGCAGCTCCCAAAATGTAGTCCCTTCGTGCTCAATAGTTCGTTGATAGTCCTTTTCATTCCTCTGGTGTTTCTGAATGGTAATCATGCAGAAATTCATATCCCCACTTACAGGCGAAAGACCAGGAAGAGAAATGTCAAGGAGCTTGCTGAAAGGTCACAGAGGATATTTGCTTTCCCGGATCCCATTCCCAAGCAGGCAGACGTCTTCGCTCAACCAGAGCGAAGAAGGTGGAGTGTAGTCCAGCCAAGGTTTGTTTTGCTTTATTATATTTTGCTTTATTTTCTCTTTCTGATTGTAGAAGTAATACATCATCATTATGGGAAGTTTGAAGGCCGACGAAGAATGTAAGGAAGCCAGACAACATAGGCCTTTCCATCCCACCGTTCAGCCGCACTCAAATAACAGCCCATTTCCTTCCAGGCTTTGTTTTCAGGGTTCTTTACATAATGTGGAGTGTCTGCCACAATTCCTCCGCCCTACTTTTTTCTTTCAATATGATAGCTAAATATTTACAGTATCATTTCAGATTCTTCATGGGACAAGTTAAATGCCATATGCCACACAATAGGGCCTTGCTCTCCCTTGTTACGGATAAATCTTTGCTCCATCTTATTCTTTTTCCAGAATAGGGACCAAGAATTAGAGTTGCTGAGTCCAAGGACAGGGATATGTGTGAAGTCCTTGACCCACCCCGTGAGACTTGTAAGGAAAGAAATGACCTTGCCAACATGGCCCCAAGGGGCACATTTCCGTTCCCCAGGCTCCATCCCCAGGGGTGGCCAGGGACCCTGAGAAAATGAATAATTCATTTTCATTTATGAAATGCTAATTTCTGCCTTTTCACAGACCATGCAAAGATCTTCTGAATCACTGGGCCCAGAGCAGATCGCCCCAGAGAGCAGTGCGGAGGGATCATCCACTCACCCTCAAACTGGCCTGGGGAATTTGTGAGAGAAGTCAGAACTTCTTTTGTTGCAGGAAATGGGGCCAAAACTAAACTCACATCATCTACTGGAGAGCAGATTTTTTTGGTTCGTGTGGCTTGGGAAGAATACTTCAGAAAGAATTGAAAGCAGAGCTACAGGGATGAGGCCCCCAGGCAGTGGGACTGGTGACCAGCCTGGACCTACATTGTCAAAATATCTCGCCCTCGCTCCCTCGCCCTCGCTCCCTCTCTCCCTCTCTTTCTCCTCCCCCATCATTTTATCACTTCCCCCTTCTCTCCTTATTTTCATTACCTTCCACTATAGACAGGCCTTCTCTACATGGTGGGGAAAAGCTAACTGCCAGCATCTACAACTTACATCCCCCTTTATATTTCCAGCCAAAATCATAAGTGTCTTTCCTCCAGCAATTCCAGGGAAGAACTCTCATTGGCTCTGCTAAGGTCACATGTTCCTCTAGTGAGCCAATTACTGATGCCCGAGGAATAGAGCCCAGTGATTGGTCAGACCTGAGACATATGTCAATCTCATTGGCCAGATCTGTTATCAGATGAAATCTTATGGTCGTCTTTTTTCAGCCATAGCTCCGTCACTGAAATGTGCTCATTTGTACCCACAGGCTCCGAGAACATCCGGTTATGAAAGCAGGGGCGTGGACATGTGATGCGAGTTGTCAAAGCCAGAAGCCACTCCTTAAGGTAAATTCCGAATTTCACTTTTAAAAACGAGAAGATGACAGAAACACAACTGGTGGGCCACCCACCTTTGATTGATTCCAAACAGATACCGCGTAATTATGCTTTTACCTGGGGATTGCACATGCCAGACGACAAATGTTTCTCTGCAATTATCTGATTTTGCGTTACCTGATTTAGATGTACAAGTTGCCAGGAAAGAGTGCTTATCCATAAATATGAAATTATCTATGTATGTTATCCGGTTATAAGACCATCAGTAAACAGAGTATTTAAGGAAAGTGTACAGTAATTACGAAGGCGTGCTGTCGGGGGACAAGTTACCTAAGCAGGTAATGATGTAGCTGAACACTGGTTTCTATTTAAATGTCATTCATCTGTAGATAGGAAGATAGTCTGCAGCTTTTAATTAAGTCACAGAGTTTCTCAGCTTTGCTGTGCATTAGGTGGAAGGTGTTTTTTAGTTCTTTCTCTTTTACAGTGGGGTGAACTGAGGCTTATTTCTCTGGCACAGAACCTGGAAAGAAGGGTTATGAAATCTTCAATAGAATTTTCCACGTCTTTTATATCTGCCTTCTCTGTAAAATGCAGTAACTTTTCTAAACATAAAAATTTACTTAGAGCTGGGGCACCTGGGGGGCTCCGTCGTTAAGCATCTGCCTTCAGCTCCGGTCATGAACCCTGGGTCCTGGGATCGGGCCCCGCATTGGGCTCCCTGCCCGGCCGGCAGGAAGCCTGCTTCTCTCTCTCCCACTCCCCCTGCTTGTGTTTTCCTCTCTTGCTGTGTTTCTCTCTGTCAAATAAATAAATAAAATCTTTTTTAAAAAATTGTTTTTACCTATCTCAGGACTGAGATAGGACAGTGGAGCAGACAGAAACTTAGGAGTGTTGACTGCCTACTATGCGCTTGGTACGGTGCAAAGTACTTCCCACCTTTCCTCTCCTTATGGCCACCCTGCCTTTTATGGAGGCTGAACCCAAGGCTTCAAGGGCTGACTTTGTATGCCCAAGGTCACACAGCTTGGGGGCGGCAGAGCTGGAATTTGCAATCAAGCCCATTGGTCTCCACGGTCCGCATTCTAGCTGCCACAGCGTGGGCTCATGGGCTGGCAGCTAGAAGGAATAGAAGCCAAAGTTTTCTTCTGTCAGGTTCCATGATGCCAATTTTTGTGGCTCTACTCATAAATGGCACAAAAATAGCATCTGGTGAATCAGGACTCATGGGAACCAAGTTCTGCTGGGTAGTTCTGTCATCTGTTGGATTTTGCAAGACAAAACCTGTAGGAGCGATCTCATTTGCTGCAGACATTATGTCTTCCCTTGAGGATGGCAGGCTGCAGAGCTCAGCACGCGGGCCAGAGTCCACAGAGTACAGATTTTGGACTCAGATCAGCCAGACTTCACTATTGCTCCGCTGCGGCTAGAGCTGGGATATGGGCAATAATTTCTCCTCTCTGAGCCCCAGAACTCTCCCCTGCAAATTGAAGTCAAAAATGTTACCTCACATTACTTTGCTGAAATTACTGCCTGAATTTTATTTATGTATATTATATACTTGGACCAGAGCACATATATTGGATGTTTTGGCCTTCTTCATACCCAGTTAGCTCAAGATGTCTGAAATGGATTAAGTCATCCATGCAACAAACATTTATAGGGTGCCAGCCATATGCTGGACACTGTGCTAAGCTTATATACCACTGGACAAACAGATGTAGTCCTGCCTTCCTGGAGCTTACAATCTATCTGGTGAGAGAGATGTGAGGGTTAGAAATATTTTTGGCTTTAAAAAAAAAGAAAGAAAGAAATATTTTTGGCTTTAACTGATACTCTTTAAAGTCTCACACTGTCTAAAACCACAAATGCATTTGTGGCTTCCAAAATAAGAACCCCAAAAGAAGGAGGCCTAGATTTGGTTAACCAGTTTGTTGCATCATGAGGGTCCCTGGATCTTCCTGACTTCTGTTATTCTCAGTGTAAAAATGAGCTCTTGCCTCATGGTCACAAGATGGCTGCCCCAACTCCAGATACCACATCTCCACACGACAGCTTTGGAAAAGGAAGGAATGTTTCTTTTATGAAGGAGAAAAATCTTGGCCAGAATCTCCTAGTGGACCTCCCCTCAGATATCATTGGCCAGAACTGAGTCAAATGCCCACCCCTAAGCCAATTCTAGGCAAAAGGAAAGGAAATTTCCACAAACAATGAACCAATTGAGGCTCATCTCCTGAGGCTTTTTCCTTTACCTTTTCCTTTAACAACAACGACAAAGATGAGAAAATGTTTGTTGGGCAAAATACCCAACATTACTTGCCACAAGAGGCAGGTGAACCGTGTCAGATGCAGGGTGGGGTATGAAGCAACTGCTTAAAGATGATGAGAAACAGGCCGGCCGAGGTCCAAGTGCCCAGTGAGGAAAGGAGCCCAGAATACATACATGGTAAAGGAGCTGAGGAAACCAGACGGACACAAAGAAATAACACAAAGAGTCCCAAACTCAAACACCTACAGATGCCAGATCGGTAATAAAAATTGTAATAACCAGTTACTGCTACTGGGAATTCTGGCCAAGGGCTATTGGAGCCTGTTCAGTTTTCAAAAGAAGTCTGAAATCTAGATTTCTAAAGGAAATCCCCCAAACGTTCAGTGGCGGGGAACCTCACCTGCGCTCGCAGCTGACTGAGGCTTTGCATCTCACCGGGGACCTCTCCAAGTCAGCAAAGACCGAACCCAGTGGATTGCAACACTGCCTGCACATTGCAAGCCACAACCCTTGCCCGGACCCACGTTAATTAAATCAAAACCCTGGAGGGTGGGGCCCGGGCATCAGCATTGGAGAAAACCTTCCCAGATGAAGAGCTGGGCTGCAAACGCAAGAGAATGGGCCACTCATGAAGCTGAGCCTCACACACGGACACAGAGGTTTACAGTCTGGGGGCTTCCCCGTGCCAAGTGCAACCACTGAATGTCGGCTCAGCCACCGACTACACCAACCAATTAACCTCCCTAGACTCAGTTTTCCCATCTGTAAAATGGCGATAGTACTAAAAAATAGCTACCGTGCCAGATTAAATGAGATGGTGAATGGGAATGCCTTGACTGGTGCGGGGAGAAGCTATTATTAATCGCTTGTCTTCTTATTCTCTGCATAGTGGGAGTCATCTACCAGGTAAGACCAGTCCTGGCTCCACGTGCCGTAGATGTGCATTCCAGGTTGTGTGGGCGTGTGTGTGAGCGTGTCCGTGATCTCTTATGCCCGTCTCCATCCTCGATGCTGCTCAACAAAAATTGCATCTAGTCCCGTCATAGGGAGAGGTCTGCTAACTTGGAAAATGCTCATGATTCACTGTGGCTGCTGAGATATTGGGCAGAATTAGGAATACCTCTGCCCCTCCCCTCGAAACTCTTTCTAGAATGCAGTCACGCCGTCCTTAACGTGAAAAGTGGAGAAAGCCGCAGCTCCGTCATTGTGTGTCACAACGACGATGGAGAAGACCGAATGGCTTTGTCTCCTCCGAGCAGAAAGACGAGCCGGCATCCCGAGGCGGCTGAAGCCGACAGTTCTTAGCCAGCAAGGTCTCCACAAGTGTGTTCGAGGCGACGTGCGTGAGGAGAATGCCATCACTCACAGCCTGGTGAGGGGACGTTCCGTAAGAACTCGGGACTGTGGAATTAAAAGAGGAAACGCAAAATGAACAGCTTTCCAGGCTCCTGGCCGCCTCCTGCTGTCACCTCTCTGACGCCTCGGTCAATTAGGGGAAAAATCAGAAGCTGCCGTTGGCATTCCCGAGTCCTTGCAGCTGAGAGGCAGAAGGCTCCTCTCCCAGAGAACGTCACGGGGTGGTGAGAGGCAAACGGCGGGCTGGCCTGGGAGACGCGCAAGCTGGGGTTTCAGTCTCCGCTCCACAAACCACGCCAACCACCGAACCTCTCGAGACTCGGGCTCCCTTCTCCAAAATGGGGATAGGGACAAATCATGGATTTATTGGATCAAAGGAGGTGACGACCGTGAAGGCCTTGACAAATATTAGTTGCTCATTTTGTTTGTTCATTCGGTGACTAAAGATCGAAGGCTAACTCCCCGTGCACCCTTCTTCCCGAGGCTGGGCTTGCGGCTGTGAACCAAACACGGTTGAGGGGAGAGGAGCCCTCGTGCGCCGCTGGTGGGAATGGAAATCAGGGCCGTCACCATGGGGGATGGAATGGAGGGCCTTCCAGAAATTCAAAACAGAGATACCACATGATCTGGGAACTCCACTATTGGGGATTTTATCTGAAATAAACGAAAACACTACTTTGGAAAGGAATGTATGTTATTAAAGGAATGCAATGTTAATTGCAGCATTATTCACCGTAGCCCAGATTTGGAAGCAGCCCACGTGTCCATCAATAGATGAATGGATTAGGAGGATGTGGTGTGGTGTGTGTGTACATACGCACGTACGTACGCCGCTGGGGGTAAAGGATTTAGCTACGTTGGCAGGGAAGGCTTCCCTGAGGGGTGGCGGTATCTGGGCAAGAGCAGGTCAGGCAGAGGGATCAGCAAGGACGCGGAAGCGGGAATGGAGCAGGAGAGTGGGAAGAAGTGCAGAGGCCCGCGCATCTCGATCAGGGCAGATGAGCTAGGAGACCGGCAAAGAGCGAACGGTGGCCAGCTGCACTGTTACGTTAAGTAACGCCGATGTGGCCTTTCCTCTGAGTTCTGAGCCATCTGTAGATGCAGAAAGATAATGAAATAGGTTATTTTTCTAGCTTCATCACGAACTCCCTGAAAACCAACGGTAACACAGTAGCCTTTAAAAAAAAAAAAAAAAAAAAACGAACATTCACCACCCGACCAGCCCCTCTCCGAACCTCACACTTGGGTTTTGCCGGAGCGCTGGGTCCTGGGTGGGAGAAGTGCATGGTCTTCGGCAAGCCGTGATCTCCTGAGACCTCCCCACAGAGAATTCCAAGCCCTCTGCCGTCCCAGCTACACCTCCGTCCTGATTTCTATCCTGAGGAAATGACTTTGAATGAAAGGAGAAGAAAGAGCTCATCAGAACGCAGCGGGGTGTCTCACTGCAGCATCCTTGGGTCAGATCGCTCAGCCTCATGCCTCTGTCTCCACGTTGGTAAAAAGAGGGCAAGGGTGTAATCCCTCATTTTACTGGAGGGAGCCAGCCTCCGCGATGGCCCCACTGATTGTCATCTCCTGACACTCACCGGCTTGGGGACCCCCGCCCACCCTGGATAGGCTGGCCCGTGTAACCAAAAGGGAATGACAAGTGTGACAAGTGTGACTCCTAGGATGGGGCACAGTAGACATCGCAGCTTCTGCCTTGCTCCGTCTTGGATCCCTTGCTCTGGGCCAAGTCAGACATCATGTCACAAGAATATCCAAGCAGCCCTAGCGGGAGGTCGATGGGATGAAAAACTGTGCATTTCCCCCTTTCTGTAGTGCCCCGTAAACACCTTTATCCCCGTCCTGGTCTCTGAACACTGATCACTTGGAGCTCTGGGCACATGACAAGAACCATGTCTAACCCATATTGCCATTACTCCCATGCCTGCTCATAGTAGGATCTCAGAAAATGGATGGAGCCTAAAAGTACTCACTCATCACTCGCTGCGCCCGCTCAGAGTATCGCCAACCCACCACCCCTTCGAGAATTTTACAGATAAGGAAACTGAGGTTCCGAGAGGCTAGCATTTTCCAAGCACTCACAGCTGCCTAGGGATGCATCCAGGACAGAGAAACCCAAGGAACGGAATGAATTTGTCCAAGAACTCTCAGCTCTTAGGGTTTCTCTCTGCTGTATCTTGCACCGAAAACCTGTACGCCGCTGACAATCAAGGAGAGAAATACTTGCACAGAACACCCGCAACAGTGAATCCCGTATAAAATTTGCAAGGGTGATGATTGCCGTTTAACAAGCCCAAACATCCTGCTATAGACCCAGAGGCTGGGATCCAAATTCTCCAGAGCCTTTTGGGTTTCCAAATGTCGTCATGTCCCTGACGCTGTGACATTTCAGTAGCTGGCCCTCAGATGCGTTCCCTGCCCCCCCCCATGCCACCTCCGGACAGGCAAAGAGAACCAGAGGGAAGCATCCCACTGGGTGAGCCCTGGTGGTATCTCTCAACAGTAATATTGTCCCGTCCCCACCCCCACCCCCCGGCCTCTTCATTTGCTGTTCACCGTGACCGTATCCGTCCTGAGGAATTGATCAGGTCCCGAAGCCCGTCGGCACTCACGCACTTCCACCAGCCGAGTGGGGACCTGCTCGCCCAGGAGCTCTACCAACTTGAGAGGAGGCTTTGGGGGTTTTCTTCCACCTTTTTCAGACGACTCAGGCATTTCTGCTTCTCTGACCCATTGCCGTTTTTCTGTTTGTCTTTCATGGGTTCACAAAGCACATACTTTGGGTGACCAATCTTCCACAACAGCGCCACCCGGAACTTTCTGCCGTGATGGAAACGTCATGTGTCTGCACAGATGGTGGCCCCTAGCCACGTAGCTTCTGAGCACTTAGAATATGGCTTCCGTGGCGGAGGAGCTGACTTTTCAAATTTATGTCGTTTCAATTAATTTTCATTTAAATAGCTCCACATGGATACTGGCTACCACTTTGGGCCGCGCAGTTCTTGGTGGTGGTTTTATTTTTCTTTTTTAAGATTTTATTTATTTATTTATTTATTTATTTATTTATTTATTTATTTGATGGAGTGAGAGTACAAGCAGAGGGCGAAGCAGAGGGAGAGGGACAAGCAGACTCTGCACTGAGCACGGAACCCCACGTGGGGCTCGTTCTCACAACCCTGAGATCATGAGCTGAGCTGAGATCAAGAGTCAGTCTCTCAATCCAACGAGCCACCCAGGCGCCTCTTGGACCATGCAACGCTAAAAAGAGACTAGATGGGAGCTTCTCTGACTTAATGTTGACACCCATCACCCGGGGACCTTGTTAAAAATGCAGTTTCTAATTCAGTGGGTCTGGGGTAGAGGCTGAGATTCAGAATTTCTAACCGGCTCCTAAGTGATTTTGACGCTGCTGGTCCACGGACCTCGCTTTGAGGATCGAGGGATCTGGGTGGTGGTTACACAGGGGTTTATAAGTAAAAATTCATTCAGCTGCTCACATAAGATCCATGCATTTCCTCTTTTTATATTCTAGGTCTGTCTTTCTAAAGTTTTAGTGTCTTCAGATTCTAAGCCCAGAGGTTCTTACCATGGATCACACATAGCATTGTTCCAAATACTGCGTGGCCCCTACTTACACTAAAAAAGCATCCGCTGTGTATCTGAAACTCAGATTTAAGGGGGCGCACTATTAGTGTTTTTGCCTGCCATTGCTGAACAAAACTTGTTGCCCATTTAAATTACCGTCGATATTTCTCTCAATACCGGTGCCCAGGCCCCGCCCCATCTCCAAGACCCCAGCTGGTCTAGGCCTGAGTATGTGCAGAAGCTCCCCGGGTGATTATAACTTGCAGCCAGGTGTAAAACAGTAGCCTTCCAACTTCAACCCCTGGAAGGGTCATTAAAACACAGATGGCAGAGCCCCACCCCCAGAGTTTCTGAGTCAGCTGTCCTGGACGGGGCCTAAGAATCGGCATTTCTAACAAATTCCCGGGGGATACCGATGTTAGCCATCCAGGGAGCACACTCAGAGAACCTCTGGTTTCCTCTCTGCTGACCTAGGGAATGAAGTAACCCGCCCCAAGAACAACCTACTCCCCAATTCCTAGTGAGGTATAGGGGCAAACATTCAGTGACCCAAACTCCCCCCCCAAAGGGGCTCACTCTGCTTTATCCACCCAGGGGGTGAGAGGCAATGAGCCCCTAAGCAGCTTCAGGTCAGATGGACCTGGTCCCCCCACGCACTCACCCCCGGACCTGTAGAAGTGCGCGTCCCCTCTCAGAGCGTCATCTGTAAAACGCACAGCTTCTCTCTAGAAGGTAACACGGGCTGCAGCGCCATGTGGGGCCCCGTGTGTGGCTCCTGCTCAGAGGAACGCCCTGCTCTCGGGCAGCTCCAGCCATCACGCTGCAGACCAGCATTACCCATCCCAGCATTACCATTACTACCCATTACCAGCGTCACCATCACCACTACTCCCCATTACCAGCATCAGACCAGCATTACCAGCATTACCCATCCTAGCATTACCATTACTACCCTTACAGCATCACCATTACTACCCATTACCAGCATCACCATTACCATTACTCCCCATTACCAGCATCAGACCAGCATGACCACTACTCCCCATTACTAGCATCAGACCAGCGTTACCCATCCCCACAAATGTACAGCTGGAAGATAGCACACTAGATCAGACCCAGATTTTAATCCGAGCTAACGAGAACCAACTCCGGCTACTGTTAGAATCATCTAGAGAGACTCTGTCGAATATACTGGGGCGCTGCCCCGCACCTGGAGACTGTGTCAATTGTTCTGGGGTGAGGCTCAGGCACCGGCGTGTTGAAAGCTCCCCAAATGTTTCTCGGTGGGTGGGGGAGGCAAAAAGGGTTGAGAAACACTCATCTCAAGCTGGCTGTGATCCCAGTCTTCTGGCAAGTTCTAGTACCTCTCTGGGTCTGTTTTGTCACTGGCTTCCGCGGCATATAAGCAAACCTTCTCTCTCTCAAGGAATGGTGGGAAAAAAGAGGCAGACTTGAGAGACCCGGAGGTCTTAGAGACCCCCCCCAGGCCAGCACCCTCAGTCCCCAGGAGATGAAGGGAGGGAATGCACCAGCGTCACTCAGCCAGTACTTCCCTTGCTCTCCGTAACAGGAGCCATCTGTGGCTCCAAATCTACTGAGTTTTACTGAACTAACACTTCTAGGCTTCCTGCGTTCAAGACTCTACTCTAAATGCCCCGTGACTATTCACCCACATGATGCCCACAGCAGCTCTGAGAGGGAGGTGGCGGACACAATTGCACAGCCATCTCACAGACTAAGCGCCTGAGGCCTGGAGACAGGACACGGTCCGCCTGAGGCCACACAGCACATGAGAAGCATTCTGGTAGTTCCGTAGGACCTGGAGATAGCCCGCATTTACTGGAATGCGTCCTTGCTCACGGAGGTTACAGATCCCAGAAGGCAAAAGATGTTGATCGCTTTCCCTTTCGCCATCAACAGAGCCAACTATAAAGTGGGAAGGAGGCCTTCACGTTTACAAGGGAAAGAATGTCACACTTCCTTACACCTGCAATTCCAACTCACAACCTCTAAATGCCCTTCTCATAAACAAAACACCTCTTTGCACTATGAGAATTTGTTGTCGGGGGCTGCTCGGTCAGACAGCCAATCCTAGATCCCCGTCAGGTTTTGCCCTGACAGCCGTCAGCTGGGGATTCTAGAAGCCTGAAGACCTCCATGGCCAGTCTTAGCCTCCCTCCTCCCCAAACCGTGATGGTCTGCTGGGGAGACCTGGCCACGGCTCTGAAGGATTTTGAGACCTGCATCTGCTGCTTGGAATAGCCACCTTTGATCCAAGGCCCCAGGATCCCTACTTGGAACTCATCTTTATAAAACTCAAATCTGTTCGTGTCACACCTACACATAAATTCTTCAGTAGCTCCCTATTGCCCTCGCAATAAAGGTGCACTCCTCAGCAGGGTGTGATTACATTCATAACGTGCGCCAGCCTCCCCCTCAGCATCATCCCCCCAGCTCCTCCCATCCTCTACCCTCCAGCCGCCCTGACCTTCCTCTAATTCCAGACTCACCCTTTGCCATACCTCCAGACATTTAGGCTGTGCCCTCAGCCCAAGGTGCTTTTCCCTCCCCTGTCTGCCCACTCACCTTTCCTGTTAGTTTTGAGTCAGATTGACTGGCCTGGGGTGCTCAGACTAAATAGAGTTTCTGGGAGAGTATGCAATGGTGTTTTAGGATGAGATTAGCATTTGAACCGGTGCCCTCTGGGAAGCAGAGAGCCCTTCCTGATGTGCGTGGTCTCATCTGATCTGTTGAGGGCCTGAACGGAGCAAAGAAGTCGACAGAGGAGGGGGAAGAAGACCGTGACATTCACTGGCCGTCTCCAACACTCACGCTTCCAAGCTCCGAATAAGCCGCCTTTCCATCCACTGTGCATATCGGTGACCCTGAGTCAGAGACTGACTTCACACCCCCGGGACTAGTTATCTGATCAGTTACCTGGGCTTGCCCACCAGCGGCCCCAGCACCATTCCTGTCTTTGTTGAGATGATCACTCAGCTGTTTCATCGCGTTTGACTCATTATAAGAAACGACTGGAAGCAGGAAAAAGTAAAAGCACCGTTATTAAAGATCAGGGATCAAATCTCAGTCTCGAGATTGAAATGAGCAGGCACGCCGCAAATGACAAGTCTTCAGCTTCATCGGATTTGCGCCTGTTAGTCATGCTTCAGTTGTGAAGGAAAAGGACAAAATTAAAGTCTGCCTTGATTCTGGAAACATTGCTTCTGAGTGTCTAAATGGATGGGCCGCAAAAACACTGTGCAAGTGAACGAAGCCAGACACAAAAGACCGCATATTGTATAATTTCATTACACAAAATGTCCACAGAAGCCAAATTTAGAGAGACAGGAAATAGATGAGTGGCCACCACGGGCGGAGGGAAGAAATAGAGAGTTTTCTTTCTGGGGTGATGGAAATTATAAAATACAAGATGGCGGTGGTGGCCCCACCACTCCATCAGTTTGCAGGAGTCCTGTAGGGAAGCATTTATACTGTTTGGGGCTGTGAGTTGGGGGTGGGGTGGGGGGCGAGAAGCTGACTTTGTCTGTAGCCCCAGCCCGTTGCCGGCCCACAGCAAGTTTTGCTAAACTGCCCTGAAGGTCACTCCCTTCCTACCAACAATGGGAAGGGTGTGGCGTGGCCCCCTCGTCCCGTATCGGGTGGCTTGCTCTTTGATACAGGCTGGCCACTCGCAGGCAAATGGTGTAGGGTCTGATCCGCCCTTTACGGGTTTCCCCACTGCTTCATGTCCTGCAAGATGGAATCCCCTGACGGCCAAAGACGTGTGCCCTCGGGTCCTTCCATTCCATAGACGGTGGGCTTGCAAACACAGGCTCCTGTGTCTGCTGTTCAGTATCCACACACTTATCTTCGGTGGTTCTTGTGACTGCTGTGGGCTCTGGGGAGCCTTTATGAGGCCGAGTTTGCCTGTCAACCCCCCCC
>CM052805.1:6994694-7021290 GCA_028533885.1 Nasua narica | reverse complement strand
AAAAAAAAAAAAAAGTGTTTTCACTGCACAACTTTAGAGAAAGGGAAACCGTTTCCATTCCTGATTTTTAGAATTTCTTAAAATATCCTTATCAGGAACGGAACCCAGTTATATCTCTGGTGCCAGGAGTAGACTAGAAAGCCTGCTTCACATTCCTTTGGACAGCAGAGAAAAGGCAAGCACCCCCCACTTGATTCTTTAAAGGAAAAATGGTTCCCCTTCAGAGCCAAGGGGACCCAGTGAGTGTGTGTGTCCCTGAACACCCAGGGAAGGACTCATCTCTGTTAAAGAAGTTATCAATTTATAGCACTAATGGATGTCTGTGGTGAGGAAAGGGTTACTTGTTGTGAAGGAAAAGGAAACCCTTGTCCTCATACCCTGATAAATGAGGAAGTGTCTCCCTCCCATCCCTCCACCTGTCCTGCTCCTTGCACCTCTACCTTTGTCATTTCTGGACTCTTTCTTACTCCGAATGTCCAGGACAGGTGAAGAGATGCTTTTGTGAATGAATGAGAAGAAAGGAAAGAGGCAGAGAAGTAGGGAAGAGAGATGGAAGGATGAGGGAAGGAATGGAGAGATGGAGGGAGGAAGGGATGGAGGGAGGGATAGAGGGTTGCCGGAATGGGGGATGCAGGGAGGGATGGCGGGATGGAGGGGTGCAGGGAGGAAGGGAAGAGAGGAAGAAAATAGAGGAGGGAAACCTTACCATTTTTAAGGACTTAGTGGAACCCAACACTGCATATTGTCATCCGTAGTAGAGAGGTGTCTCTTGGCCAGTCTCCAGATGGCCTGTCAGTTACTGGTTGGGGACAAGTGAGTCAACAGCAGCAAAGGACACAACTGTGTAACGAGGCTCCATTTTAAGAAAGACGTTTCTATCTTACATTCTTTGTAACCAGTACCACTTTAGGTTGGTGACCGTGCAAAACAAGCTGAGGAAGTGAAGAGGAGCAGAAGGTACACTGAGGAAGAGAGAAATGTGGCGGGCTAGGAACACTACAAATCCCAGCCCACCTCGTCTTCACGCCAGCCCTCCCCCTACACCGGTTTTGCAGATGAGGAACAGAGGCTCAGAGAAGTCCAGTAATTTGCCGTGACGCGAAGGAGCCGGTAGGTAGAACTGTGGCTATGATGTATTCAACCCACGGAGGGTCTAGAAGCTTGGTGCTCTCTATATATTATCTTATTTCATCCACACAATGCTGAGAGGTCAGCATCATTATCTTCATTGCATTTTGAAGAAACTGGGGCTCTGAGTGGTGATGCAATTTCCACCAAGTTACATAAGAAGTAAGTATCAGACCCTGTTCGATAGGACCCCAAAGCGTGTCCTTCTCCTTTGGCCCGAGAATGCTCCCGCTCCCTTGGGGACTGTGGTCCCCTGGAGGATTGAGTTAACACAACAAAGATAAAGACGAGTCCAACTCATAGTATATGGGGCATTTGTGGACCTTCCGAATCCCCCACTCAACAGAAAACACATGAGTGTTTTCTAAAAGTCCTTTCCTAAGTGCTAAAGATAGGTTTTAAGGGGCTACAAAATCTTTCACACTTTTCTCTTCAAGAGATGGGCGGTCTCTGCCCCCGCCTTTGGGTGGCTTCTGGGACTACGTGACCAATAAAGTATGGCGGTGATACGGTCCTAGTTTCCAGCCCTAGACTTGAAGAGACTGGCAGCTTCCACTTCCTGGGTTTTGGAATGACTGATCTGGAGGGAGCCAGCTGCCACGTCACAAGTCGAGGTGTCCTGAACCCACTATGTTGTGACAAAGCTCAAGCTAGCCAAGCAGTGAGGCTCTGGGGAGAGAGGGCAGTGGTAGCCAAGCAGCCCGGCCCAGGCTCCAGAGGTGTGTCTGAGGATCCCATGGGCAAGCTAGCCCCACCTGTAGCCTCAGACATCTGTCCCTCCAGACACATAGCCAACTGAGTCCCACAGCTAAGGGTCCCAGTCCTTCCTCTGTCATAGAAAACATCAAGTAAGCGAACACCCTAGGCCCCAGCTATGGCTGGATCAGGCCTGTCTCAGGGAGCTGAATTTGGACAAGGCACATGTCAGTTTCTGAAAACCACTTTTCACGGTCCCTTCCAAGTTCAGTCCGAGCTGCATTGTCATAACAACCAATGTCCCATGACAACCAGCAGGGGCATGATCGGAAGGGAGACTCGACCTTGGAAATACAGACTTTGTTTTCATCTCAGGGGTATGTATCCCTGGAAGTCTCATCTAATGATTTATTTCTCTTTCTTATGAAAACTCTCAGAGCTCCCAGACCCAGACGTTGCCCGAAATGTTGGTTCCAGCAGCAGTAATAGACGAAACGCCAAAATTACATAAATCCCACGAGTCGGCTAAAAGAAGCTGTGGAGAAGGAGTTCTGGAAGACACGGGAGTACCAATTAGCCCTCTTTAATCGTGGTTATCTGTGTTCATCCTGTGAACCGAGAAAAGAAGAAAGATTGAACGAGGAGCGTGCACTCGGGCTCTGCGTCGCTTTACCAGGTGGTCGAGGTAAGGTGCAGACCTATTGTTGGATCCCCTTTAAACCTTCTCCACCACCCCTGCGTCTCTCTACCCTGGCCTCCTGCTGGCATCACCTTGGAAGTTCTGTTCAAAAACACCAATTCCTACACCACAGCCCAGACCAATCAAATGAGAATCTCTGGGGATGGTGCTCAAAATAAATATTTTCAGATTTCCCTCTGGATTTTTATGCGCATGGCCAACGTGGGAGAACTCTACACCCTGAGATTGGGGTAGGCATCCCCCTAGAGCGAATTTCATGCAGATCTCCCGCAGCCATCTAAGGTGGGCCGGCTAGCTGCACGTGGCCCCGCCCCCCTGCTGCAACCATCACACGGGGGCGGACATCCGGCTGTAACTGGGCCACGAGGGTTCTCTCCCCCAGGAACATGGAATCTGGACTAGAGGACAGCCGCTTGGCAGAGTCTGAGAAAGTAGGCATCTTCTGCCGACCATGAGCCTGGAGGAAAAGAAAAAGCCGGGCTGCTGAGAAAGGAAAGAGAACAGTACGTAGGAAGAAGAAGCAGGACACAATCAGGAAGAGAGTCCTGCTGGCTCCCCATGCCTTCAGTTCCTGGTTCGAAACCCTCGAGAAGCCTCATGGTGCTTGGGCCCAGGAATCTTCCTGAGACCCTCTAGCATTCGTGGCATTCTTTGGGTGGAAAGTGATAGAACTCAAACCAGCTTAAAATAAGGATGTTACTGATTTATATACCTGTAAGTACAGAGAAGGAGGTGACCTCAGACCGGAGAGGAAACAATGTCACCCTCTCTATCACTGGTTCATCTGCCACCTTCCCAATATCCATGTTTGTGTAGGGGCTTCATGCTCTTTTCCTCCAGAATTTTCCTACACGGTAGGAAATAGGCTGTAAGCCGCAGCTCCCCATCATCTAGCTCCAGGACCCCAGAGGCAGACCCCTTCTTCAGCTCCACATCAGGAAGTCCCAAGGAACAGCTTCTGGGCAGAAGCAAAGACGTGGTCACCCACCACCAATCCCTGTGAACTGAGACATGGTTTACTGTGATTGGCCCAGTTGGGGTCATCCGACCGGTCTCGGAAGCAGGGGGACCGAGGTCTGTGACTGGCAGCGGCACCAGAGTCATCTGATGGGAAAAGAAGAGGTGGTACAGCAGACGATGGGCAGACAAGAGCAGATATTAATACTTCTTCTAAGGAATTTTTTTTTTAAACTTAAACTCTCCCCAGTTGACTTCATTCTTTGCAATCAAAATCCCTTTACTGGGTATGGCCATAAAAGGAGAACAGGAGGAACCTCCATGGTGATGGAGTTATTCTGTATCTGGACTCAATCAGTGCCAATATCCTGGTCGTGATATTGTCCTACTTTTGCAGGATGTTGCTATTGAGGGAAACTGGCTGGAAGATACAAGGGATCGCTCTGTATTATTTCTTACCACTGAATGTGATTCTAAAATAACCTCCCCAACGATTTTTAATTAAAAAAAAAAAAAGCAGAAAATAAAATCTTGACTGAAGATGACCGTGGCACCCAAATTCAGTGTGGGGACGGGTTGTCTTCTTGATGGAATCCAGTGGAAACCCATCACAGGCTACTGAATACCTCCAATGAGTCATTCAGCCAACATCTTCAGAAAAACCAAATCCGTCTTCTCCTAAATCTTTTTTTTTTTAATGATAAAAAATGAAGTCCTGACAGGATCCTTAGACAGCAGCGTCATTCACAGCCACACAGTGATAATGAGAGGGAAAAGTTCAAGAATGTCCCGAAGGCTACGGTTCACGAACCATAAAACATGCCAGAATGTGATAATCAGCTCAGAATTAGCACTAATTCTTCATAGGTTTCTAAGCATATCAAATATTAAAAATACAATTAGGCACTGTGTTAGTGCCTAAAAGTTTTGGCCATTAACTTTTCTTTTAACTGGGTCAGAGAACCAACGAATAGAAGGAAGTTAAATGTTAGTCATGAAGGATTGATTTGACCTTCTTAAATGGGGGGTCGGGGAGCAGGGCTAAGTGACAATTTAGTGGCACGGAAAGACTTTGAAACCAGCGCCCTCTGGGGCACCTGGGTAGCTCACTTGGTTAAGTGTCTGCCTTCGGTTCAAGTCATGATCCTGAGGTCCTGGGATCAAGCCTCACGTCAGGCTTCCTGCTCAGAGGGGAGACTTCATCTCCCTCTCCTTCTGCCACTCCTGCTTGTACACGATCTCTCTCTCTCTCTCTCTCTCTCAAATAAACAAAATCTCTTTAAAAAGAAAGAAACCAGAGCCCTAGATGCAAACCTGAACTCTCCCCTGAGCAAGAAATTCTACGAATTTCACTCCCAAAATAGATATAACAATAGTGACCTCTATCATAGGCCTACTATGTGCATATAAAGCAGTTGATATGGGTAAAGCACTTGGCACACAGTAGGTCTTCCGTGAATGTTAGTTTCCTTCCCACTGGAAAGCAGTACAAAAAGGCTTTTGGTGTGATGAATGTGTTTTATAAGAACATAAAAACGGGATTGCACTCCCCCATTTAATTAGGAAAAGAAAGTGAAAGGTTCTTGTGGCCGATATTCAAGTATATGACATAAAATATTATGATGGCATCTTGGTCTTCTCCTCTTGAAAAGGAACAAAAGAGAATGTGCCAGTTAGAAAAATTAAGAGACTATAAATCCTTCCAAATCTGTGCACGGCCGTACAATTGGCCACTAGAAAGGTTCTTAAATTAACATCCTCTTAAGAAATTAAATGGTTGATGGATGATGCAGATGTCTTTGTAACTGACTTATTTATAGGGGGGAGATAAAACTTCTACATACTTTTCTTGTCCCCAAGATTTATTTGAAACAATGCAACTGAAACCCTAACGCTCCCATTTCATGGAAACTGAATTGCTGCCTCTCTACCCTAAACTAGTAAAGAAAAAAAAAGGGCGGGGAGGGGGAAGGAAAAGGGAGATGTCATCCACAACCCCTTTTCAACTCCTTTTCACTTTGTGTTATAAGAAATATAATAAAGCAGCAGGAAAGCAATCACTTGATGCAATATCCATTCTCCCCTTCTTCATTGCTAAGCAGAGCCCTCTTTTTTTTTTTTTCCAGAGCCCTCTTTTTGATCACATTGGCCATCTGCCTGGTTTAAAACTACATTTCCCATTGAGGATAGAATGACCACGTGACACAGGCCAACCAATAAGAAGGAAGCAGAAGTTAATGGGTGCATGTATTAGCTATCTATTGCTGCATAACAAAGTACCCTCAAAACGTAGCAGCTTGAAATAACAGATAGTCATTATCTCACAGTTCTGTGGGGCAGGGGTATCTAGGAGCAGCTTAGCGGGGTGGTTGAGACTCAGAGTGTCTCATAAGGTTTCACCTCAAGATGTAACCATCTGAAGGCTCCCCCAGGAAACCTTGTGCTTCCCAGATCAATCATGTGGTTGTTGGCAGGACTGGAGACCTCACTGACTGCCGACTAGAGAAGTCATTTCCTCACCTCCGAAGGGGGACTCAGCATAGGATACCTGTGTGTTTTTCACAATATGGCAGCTGGTTTTCCCCAGAGCAATCGATGAGGAAGGGGAGGGGAGGCATATCTGTCCTGGGGCTAGAGATTATCCTACCCACTTTACATGAAGAAGCTGAGGTCCGGAGATGTTCAGTGACTCACCTACCTAATAAAGGGTAGAGTCTGGATTCTAACTCAGGTTTGTCTGACTGCAGTGTTGGTGTTCTTTCTACTACACCAAGCAGTTGGTTTGGGATGGATACAAGCACTTATCAATAAACATAATAATCACCATTTACTGAGCCTCAGCTCTGCGTCCAACAGTTTTCTGGCTCATTGTTTTATTTAGTCCTAACCACAGCCCTGTGAAGTAGATGCTATTTTCCCAGTAGGTGGACAGAGGCTCAGGCAGGTTCAGTGGATCACTCGAATTCTCACAGCTTGGCGGCGGTGCGGCCGGGACTCGATCCAGGCCCTCAGATGCTCGTGGACTATGGCTCACATGGCCCTTGTGCCAGTGTGTGGGATGTGGCAGCCAGAGGGGGACCGGGAGGAGGTAAACAGCAAGCTGCATCGTAATGGGCTCTTTCTTTGTGGCAATGACCTGTTTACCAAGGACCAAACAAGAGGTCAAGGTGCCCAGCTCTGCCCCAGTGAGAAATCACTGAGACCAAATCTTAGGAGTTGATTTATATAAGGTAGGAAAATAACTCGGCTATAAAGAGCTTCCCCCCCCCCCCCGGGTCTAGGGAGCTCTGAGACTTGCCCTGCTGTCGACTTCCCATTTCTAAGCAAGAGACAGAAATAGACCGTGGAGGACACCAGAGAGACCCGGACATGCCTACAGCCCCTCAGAAAGGCTCTGGGAAGTCAGCACCTTACCTGACACAGGTCTCTCTTTTTTTTTTCCAAGTCCACCCATTTTCCTGTGATTTACTGAGGGCCTGTTGGGAAGAACTCCCCTTGGTGTGTGAATTCCAATCCACTACAGAACACCGGGGTGGGGGTTGGGGGGGGTGCAGATAACAGCTGGCATAGCCAGGGGTGCATCCTTGAACCACAGCCCCACAATCCCATTCTTACCCCTGAAGACAAAGGCCAGGCTTAGTGCCACCTCAGGGGCATCTCTCAGTCTTCCTGGACTTAGAGCCTCCCTTTTCACTGTTTCTGTCATGCCTTAGATATTTCCCTGCCCCTTCAAAAAAGCACGAGATGTACTCTCATGTGTGTGTGTCTCTGTGTATGTGTTTGTGTATAAGTATGTGTATATATATATATGTGTGTGTGTATATGTGTGGCCTTGTGTTTGTACTGCCCAAATGTCCCTGTGGACTCTCTGAAAGCCACAATTCCCAGTGCAAAAGCATCAGGGCTGTGATACACTCGGCCGGGGTTACTAACCATGCCAAGTGTGGGGAGGGAACATGCAGGGCCAGACGAGACGTCTGTCCGGTTGCTGATCTCCATGGTGATCTTCCTCCGTGGCCTTTTCAAGCCCCCTGACTTGGATATTCCTCCAAGCACCAATTGCATGCCTGCCCCTAAGCCAGAGGCAGAGCAGCACCCAGAAGACAGGAGGATGTGCCGTCCATCCCCCAGCAGCTCAGTGGAAGGATTATTCACATTCTTACAGCAAGGGGCGGGGCATCTGAGGGGGCGGAGCCTGAGCGGTAGCATCGGCCAATGGCCAAGGTGTAAATTCTCCCAAGCAGCGTCTGGAGCTCCCCATCCCCCTGTGAGGGCATTGGGAAGAGCTTGTGGGCATCATGGGCAGCAGGCATCAAGTAGGTGAAGAAAGCACATTAAGTTGAGTAATACCCAGCAGGTCCTGGGAAGTTGCAAAACACGGAGCTCTGACAGAGAGAGGGACATCCCATTTAAGCCGTTAGGTCTGCCCAGTGCTGTACTTGGCAAAGAGTTCATAATGGAATTTTTCCATCCGAATTATGCTCTGGTTTTTATCACAGGTTTATTGGCTCTGACATCTTTTTTCTGTCCTCACTGCTTTAGGACCACCTCCCCGCCCAGTCACCCACAGGCTCTGTCATGAAGAGAGCCGGTCACTTCTCCCCAGGAATTGCCGTCGAGGGCGCCCTCCTCCTTCTCCCCAGTAATGCCGTCCTTCCCAGTGGCCCCAGCCATGGGACTCACAGTGAATCGGATCAGTAGTGTCATCCACGAGGCTGACGTCAAACCCAGGAGGAGCTGGGTTTTCTTCTTCCACTTTGAACAGGTATTCGGAAGCTTTTGGGTCCCAGAGAGATGCCTTATCTTATTTAATTGTATTTATTAACAAGCATTGCAAAATGTCCCCATAGGCCTTAGTCTTTTCGGATTTGTCCAAAACGAAGACTCGGAGAAACAGTTGGAAACTTTGGGGTTCCTTTTCTTCCGTTTTGAGGGTCACTGGTGAAAATGGTTCTTCATATGGATGATGGCACCGGATTACCCAGGTTTCCATTCTGATCCCTCTTCAGAGAAAATCCGTGCCATGGGGTGCATTGTGTCTCTCCCCAAAAATACATTGAAGCCCTAATCCCCTGTGTCTATGAAGGTTCCAGCCCTTGTTCACTGCAGGAATGGGAATAATCCTTCCCGTCTGTGTGCTTTCGTTTTCCCCATCTATAAAATGGGAGTAAGATATTTACGCGGGTATTGTCTTGAAGATTAGATGAGCGTATATGTGCAGAATTCTTAAAAGAACCCTGGACGTACTTAGCATGATCACTACCTTCCCATTCTTGTGTTTGATTTCCTGAATACCTACTACGTGCCAGGCCCGGAGCTAGGAGTTTTGCCTCTATGATCTCACTTAGAAGTTTGGTATTTCGTTCACCGTAGATGTTTCTGCATTAATTTTGATCTGTTAAAACATTGCATTAAAACAGTATTTATTGTGATAGCTGTATTTGGGGGCACCCTCTTCAATTCTGCACCCCAGGCAAGTGCCTCGCCCTGGGAGGGGCACAATGGAGAGTGGGTGCCCTCGGGCCTCTCCGCCCCTCTCCCTGCCCGCCGTCTGCTGCACAGTTGGGATTTCACGAATCACGCTGAGTTCTGGTATGAGGATAGAATCAGTAGTGAAATTAGAGAGGACAGAAAACATTCGTCCTTGGGTCTTGCTCCCAATTTGCTGCTAGTTGCTTCAAGAAAAGGTGGCTTCAAAGAGAGAGCCCCTGGGGCGCCTGGGTGGCTCAGTTGGTTGGGCAACTGCCTTCGGCTCAGGTCATGATCCCGGAGTCCTGGGATCGAGTCCCACATCGGGCTCCCAGCTCCATGGGGAGTCTGCTTCTCCCTCTGACCTTCTCCCCTCTCATGCTCTCTCTCACTGTCTCTATCTCAAATAAATAAATAAAATCTTTAAAAAAAAAGTGAGAGCCCCTGCCTACTGGCTGTCCTTTGCACAGACTGCGCTGCCCTGACTGGGACAGGGCCAGCACACAGCCCTCCCCACATCCGGGGGCACGTGCAGAAGACTCACACGTTTCTTTTCCCTCTCAGGTCTGGATGGCATGGGGCCCATGGTCATGCCCCTTGGCATATCCGACTTCTCAGGACAAAAAGACGCAGTGGAAGCTGACACGGAAAGCTCATGCATTCCTTGGTTCCACGTCCGCTCCTCCATAGATTGAAGACTCCGTAAGTAAAGGGATTTGGTGTGTTCATTTCACTCTGGTTTGTAGGCTCAGCCCCTGTGTGGCTGCCTAGCAGGTGGCCTAGAGCAGAAGTTTGCCTGCTTCCTGAGCCAAGGTTGAATGAATCAGTTGAGTGATAAATAGAGAGTAGAAAGAATTAGACAAAGGTTAGATCACAAAAGGCCATGTAGCTGGAGGGTTCGGGCGTGCCCTCATCTTCCCCACCACACACAACTCCCAGCAGTCTCGTCATAGGATCTTCTGCGGGGAAGGGCACGGAACAGTGAGGGAGAACCCGAGAAATGACCGAATTTGGAAACGTACACTCTTTGGAAAAGGCTCTCTCTCTCTCCCTCTGTGGTTTAGTCTGGAACCCAATTTTGATTCCCCCAATGGGAGAGCTGTCGTGTAATTACCAAAATCTCCTAAGACATGGACAATGAATTATCTGCCTTCATTTTTGAGACTCCCAAGATCTCGGGACCAGAGCCCAAGTGGCTGCAGCCCCGGGTCGGTGTGACAGGTGATTTTGCCCATCTTTGAAAGGAACGAACGTGAGCCTAGGTCCCCATGTATGTACGCCCAGCCTCCGCCTCTAATCCCACCCCACACCCCTACCTGTGATGGGACCTTGTCTGGAAATAGGGTTGCCGCAGATGGGATCAGGTGAAGACGCAATCATTAGCGACAGCCTTGATCCAGCCCTGGTGTCCTTTCAAGAAGAGGGGCATCTGGACACAGACGCAAACACATAAGGATAAATCAAGCCGCTTGGGGACAGAAGGCGGAGATGGGAGTGAGCAATGTGTCTACAAGCCAAGGAACACCCGGGATTTCCAGCGGCACCAGAAACTGAGAAACATGGAACGCAGTCTCCCCTCGAGGCTTCAGAGAAAGCAGGGCCCTCCCGGCTCCTTCTTTCAGGCGTCCAGCCTGCACGGCTACGACAGGAAAGACTTGTGTTGTTCTAAGCCATTCCTGGCCATTTGTTGCAGCAGCCCCGAGAAACTCCTATGTGATGACCTTGAGATGATCTCATGGTCAGGGGTGGCCTGTGCGACACAGCGTTGCAGGTCCAAATGACCCGCACAGATACTAGGACACGAATATTCACGCCTCTGACAACCCCCAACCCCCTTCAATGGAGAAATAAATTCCTGATGCCAAAGGCTCATTTTACCTTTTAACCTGCACAAAGCTATCTTTATCCCAGCCTCCGGCCCCGGTTTTGTTGAGCTTCAGTTAACAAGGTAGCTGAGCATCTCTGGAAGGTCTCAACAGCACTGCATAATTCGTCTCCTGTGTTTGCTGGAAGGCAGCGTTGCTCAGAGACGGGACTCTCGCTCGGAACTGGCTCCGGTCTGGGGTTCCTCACCGTGGGGTCGGGGGACCGCTTTGCTCTGCAGCCTCCGGCGTGCCGGCTCCGAGCAGAGACCCCTGCAGGGATCCCCTGAGCCCGTGTCTGAGGGGGGAGTTGGGGCCACTGCATTTTCAGTGGATTTCATGGGAGATGCTGGTGCTCGCACTATTAACCCCTGACACGCTCTAGAGACCAGGATAAATTGGGGATGGGGCCCTGATGGAAGAGAATTTGAGCACCGGGGAGGATGTGAGAGCCAATGTGAGGCCCCGAGGAGAGACAGCACTGGGCGTGTTTGGGGACCGGCAAGGAGGCCAGTGTGGCTGGTGGGGAGGGAAGGGAGGAGAGGAGACAGCGATCGGGCTCAGGAAGTGGACAGAGGCCAGAGATCGTCCTGGACGAGGCCAGCTTGGCCTTTGCAGAGAGGCGGCAGAATTGACGGGCTCGGGGTGGGTCTGGAGCTGATAGGGCTCCCAGATTGAATGTGGGAGGATAGAGAAGGAAGAGGAAGCAATTACAGCTCCTAGACACTGACAGGATATTGGATGATATTAAAGAATTATTAATTCCTTAGCCGTGATGATGGTATTGTGGCTACGTTCTTAATTGTCCTTACCTTTTAGAGGTCCATCCTGAAAGCTTTATAAATTAAAAGATATAGTGCTGGGATTAACTCCAAAATAACGTGGGAGGGGAAGACTTTGGCGGGGGAGGGAGGGCGGGAAGGAAACAAGATTGGGCCCACGAGGGTCATTGTCGGGTCGTTGTCGGAGCTGGGCGATGCTCACTCCATCATTGTGTGTGTTTGGAAGTTTCCACGATGGATGTTCGAGGGGACACCGTTCCCGGGACGGGGAAGGCAGCGTCCCTGTGATGGACTATCTAGAAGTGATTGTGGTTTTCTTGTTAATACCTTGGTGACGTGCTGGTACCTTCGTCTCCTACCCGCCCCCTGACAGACACCAGGCTCTCCACGGGCAGGCCGGAGTAGGGGACATACTGTCCACTCTGTGGACAACTTGAGACCCACCTGATTTTACACTGACCCGTGAAAGTCAGAAATAGCTCCCTGTCGGGCAGTGCTTCCCCAAGGGGGTGGTTTCTGCTGCATCTGAACACCGGGAGGTGGACGGACGCATCCCAGGGGTGGAGGTGCTCCCGGCATCGAGGGGGTGGGCCCAGGGACACCGCACACCCTCCTGCAGAGCGCGGGGCGGCCCCGCAGCTGAAAACAATCCAGCCCCAGGTGGCAGTGATGCTGAGACTGAGAACCCCCTGATCCAGAGGCTGCGGGATCGTGGAAAGATGAACACAAATCTTGAGTCGGGGAGACCTGACAAGAAGGGGAAACTCTTTTAAAAATGAGTACGCCGAGCTTCAGAGAGACTGAAACACTGACCCCAAGTCGTGCCGGTCTCCTCTCCCTGCTTTATTTTTCTCTGTGCGCATACTACATAAGCTCCTTGTTTATGTTATATCACACGTGCACACACATACATGCAAGCGCGCACACGCACGCACACACACGTGCGTGCTCCCTCCACTAGAATTTAAGCCCTATGAGGTCAAGGATTTTATCCATTTTGTTCACTGACGTGTCTCCAACACCTAGCACGGTGCCTGGTGCGTAGAAGGAGCTCATGCATATTTGTGGGATACTGACATCATACTGACAGTTCAGATCCTCACCATGACCCATCCAGCCCTACCTGATGCAGCCCCCCACCCTCTCCTCCCACCTCATCCTCCAGCACTGCTCAGCCCTCTCTGTGCTCCACAGTCACAGATCTCTCGCTGCTTCTCAAACATGCCAAGAATACTCTGACCTCAGGACCTTTACACTAGCTGCCCGAACATTCTCTTCCCCCACCCTCCACATGGCTTATTTGCTCCCTTCATTCAGGCTTCTAGTTAGTCAAAGTCGCCTTGTCAGAGCAGCCTTCCCTGACCTCCCTGTCTAAATAGTGCACTCACCCTACCCCTACTCCCTTCTCCTTTCTGGTTTTATGTTCCATAAACATTCTCTACCAGGGATACTAAAGTAACAAGCTTGCAGAAGTTCTCATAATAAAGTACAAGAGGCTAAGCCTCTAAAACCTCCCAGATGGGGCCTCTTCCTTTGTTATCACTTCCATAAATGACTTCCAGAAACAGAGCATCTGAACCTTGCTGCACCAGGAGACGGGGTACAGTTTGACCCACGCCATTTGACAGATAAGGTCAGCGTCGTCACATGCAAAGGGTCCAGTGCGACCTTGGCTGCTTCTGAAGGATTGCCCAAGAGCCTCTGGCAGCCACAACTCAGCCCCAGTCATGTTGGAATCTGAGCACAAAGTTGCCTGATGTTTGAGTTGTTGATTTCCCCCCCCTTTTAAAGAAGTTGCAAGTCTGGATTTTTATGTGAAAGTTCCTAATTTTTAACACCAAGCCTATACCCTGCAGGCAACAATCAGCTGTAGCTAAGAGCTGCTGCCCATTTTGAAAGAGGCATGAATTCTTCGGGTCACCACAGGCCTCACCCAGAATGTTTTGCTCATCTGTTGTACCTGCTTGGCCTCTGACAGTGTTTGATTTTTCATCTCCTGATTTAAGGATCTTAGTCAATGCTAAGCTAAACATGAGCTAGCAGTAGAATGTGGCTGCCACCAAAAAACTAAACATGAAGCATTTGAAAGACATGTTATCTTGGGTTGCATCAATAGAGGTATATTGTCCAGGAAAAAGGAGGTTATATTCTATGTCTGGTTCCCACTGTGAGGTCTTACAGTCAAGGTCACCATTTCAAAGAAGATTAAGATTATTGGAATTTGTTTGTAGAAGACCAGACAGACAGGTTGAGGAATTGTCCTTATCCTTTTACCCACCTCACCCTCAAAAAAAGACTCGTCAGGGATATAAGCGGTGTCTTCATATGTCTGAGTGGCACTAATGGAAGAGAAACAAGATTTATTTTGTGGCTTTACTAGAAAGTACAGTTAGACCTGGTAGGTGGGAGATACAGAGAGATAAATAACCCCTCAGCATCTAAAAACTGAATTTTCTCATTGTCAGAGCCAAACTAGAAGGGAATGAGAAAGAGTGATTGTCCTGTCACTGGCAATAGTCAAACTGAGGCTGGATGCCATTTCATGGGTCTACTGTAGAGGTGATCGCGGCCTCAGAAATAGAGATTGGAGGGGGAGAGAAAGCAAAGAACAGAGGACAAGAAGGACAGATGGATGGATTTACTGAGTGCCCACCGTGTGCTGGGCCTCCATCAATGGCCACATTACCTTTCTTTCCCCGTCTGGATTTAGACTCTGGATCAGACCATTTCCCATCTGATTGCAATTAAATTACAGTCTCGAGTGAAAGTGTGTCCCACGTGTCCCATCTGGCCACAAAAGCAAATTCTACACAAATTCCAAAGGGGTTGCAATTAGGTTCCTTTCTGAAAGGGCATCCGGAACCAGAGCGGGGAAGCAGATCCAAAAAGTCACCTCTGCCGTGCCTGGGTCCCCTCTGCCCCCTCCCCCTCGACAGCAGGGAAATTATTGGGCTTGCTTGAAAACAGAGACACCGCAGGAACACTCCGTGACGACGATGGTCGTGACGACGATGGTGCATGCCCCCCCTCTCACACCGATCCTAAGCCACATTCACAGGGGAAAAAATTGTCTTGTTTTGTAAGATAAGCTTGACAGCTGCTCATTGTCGGTGAGGAGAGGTGATGAGAAATACTCAGCAACTGAGTGTTGACTAAGAGAATCTGCGGCGTAACGAGAGGTCCCCAGTATTCACGGGGAGAAAATCGCATCTTGCCGAGAGCCTCCTGAGCATCTCACTCCATCCCCGGTGGGGGGACCTTGACCTCGGATCTTGAATTAGAAAAAGGAGAAGAGCCTCTGTGATTGGTCTCCTGCCACGGCTGCACCGCCCGCCAAGCCACTGTTGCAACAACTGCCAATGGGCTCCTTGAAGAGGGTGCATCAGACATCCCTCGCTGCTCCGGTTCTTCCTCGAACACTCGCGATTCAAGCCAAGCTCATTGATGTGTCTCCTGCCCACCGCGCCAGCTTCCTCCTGAGCCCCTCTCCACCAGGCCACTGCTGGCTTCCGTGGCATCCCTTTTGAGTTTGGGATTCCCCGAGAGCAGCCCCTCGGATATGGATTTGGGCAGGTGTCATTTATTCGGGAGGTGATCCCAGGAGACCAAGCGATGGAGAAGGGAAAAGGGTCGGCATAGGATACAGTGATGAGCAGGCTCCCCTCCGGGGAGCAGGACTGCTGGGGACTATGACTGTGGCTGGGGCCCGGAGTCGCCCCACCGCGGCACGAGGAATCTGGGATATTTACCCACCGTTTTCATTTCCCAGGGCTGCCCACAAAGTACCACTAACAGGGTGGCTTAAAGCACCAGACATTCTCTCTCAGCTCTGCAGGCTACAAGTCAAGCCGTCGGCAGGGCCGTGCTCCCTCTGGAGGCTCCGGGGGGCAGGGGGGCGTCCCTGACCTCTTCGAGGGTCTGGCAGTTGCTGGAAATTCTGGGTGTTCCTGGGTGCGCGAATTTGGGGGGCAGGGGGGAATACCATTCGACCCTGCATACGCCCACCAACTCCCTTCGCTCCTTATCCAGGCAGCCTTGGACAGTGCACAAGGCCAGCGGCTGTCCTGCCCACCATCCACTCGCTCTAGCCACACTGGCCTCAACTCAGTGACATCCCCTCACACATGCTGTTCCCTCTGCCTGTGACACACTTCCTCCCAATATCCATATGGCCAGTCTCTGCTGTTTCAGATCTGTAGTAGGCTCCTTTCAGATCCAAGGAACAGAAACCCACCTTAAGCTAGCTTAGCCGCTCAAAAGAGGAAACTCACTGGTTCCCATGACTAAGAAGTCAGGCTCCAGGTGAGGCTGGATTTGAGGGTTGGAAGCATGTCCTGGGTGTTCAGTCTTTCTCTGACTCTCAGACACGTGGGTCCAGGAAGTCATCAGAAGCCCCAGCTCACATGCTTACGGTGGAACCGTAGGAGAAAGGCAGCACCCTCCCCCGCTGGCTCTGGAGGAAGAGCCTGGAACGGATGCTGACTTCTCCCGGACCACAGGCCTCTGCCTGGACCCTCACCATGGCCAGAGGATTACCGTGGTTGACCAGGTCTGGGGCACGTTCCTACAGCTGAGAGAAGGAGACAACCACACCCAATCCACAGCGAATGAAGGAGTCTCCCCAAAAGAAGCTTTATTACCAAAGAAAAGGAGAAGGTCCGAGCAAACAGTAGCTGTCAACTCAGAAGTCCAAGCCTATGGTATTTCTTCAGAGAGCCCTCCCCCGACCTCCGTTCTTACCCCAGATCAGCCCTACGTTAGTCCCGTGAATCCATTTCTTTTCCCTCACAGCACCTGTAATCTCTTTATTATGCGTGTATTTCTTTAACACCTGCCTTACCCACTGGACTGCGAGCTCCCCAAAGACAGAGGCGATGCCTTCACGTCCGGAGCCCACCCCTGTCAACGCCTGTCTTGACTGCAGTAGCTGCTTGATCGTTGCCTGGCTTTTCTAGAGGAACTCGGGGATTATTCGTTCCAGGGACTCGCCGAGCGGGGTCTCCTGAGACCCAGCCCAGCGCACAGGAGAAACAGCCGCCCTGCTCACGGCTGTGGTCAGCGGTGCTGGAGTGATGCCAGACCCCAGCGCGGCTGGCATGGCTCATGACCCACCTTCAGACTGTCCCCCCGTGAGCTCTGACCTCCGGCGTTTGCCTGTGCCTTCCTCTTACTCGGTCTGAATCAGTCCAGCCTTCCACAAACCCCGGGGTGTTTAGCCGCCGCAAGAGCCACGTTCAAATCACAGTTCTCCTGCTTAACACTTCTGTGGTTGCAGACGAGATTCTTAAATGCAAAGAGAATCCATTTCCACGCTGATTTTTTTTATAAAACTCTTTTCTCTTCCTTTACCTTTCATGACGATGCTGTATTTTATGAATCCTTAAAAAGTCTTCTAGAAGCCTTTCCAGAACATGGTGGGGTATAAATAAAATGTATCTGCAGAACAGAGATAGTATTTACCATGTGGGGCTGCGGAGGGAATTAGAGATAACGTAGGCAAAGCACCTGGCAGATGCAGTGGCCGTTGTTATTATTTTTGGTGAGGCTGAGTCTTAATAAATACCTTCTCCCACATCGAGCCGGAAACCAATTTCCTTGAAAATAAATGTCAGAGATACGAAAGGGCTGATCCAAAAATAAATACAAAATCTCTAATCGGGACGAAGCCCCCGGGGATGGTTCAGTCCCGGAATGGGTCTTGTGCTGACCCAGTGGACCCCCTCTGGGGGTCGGGAAGGTGAAGTTGAAGATGAGATGGAGCAAACGGGCCATATTCATGGCCTGTGACCGAGCCAGAGACACCGCTGGGCTGGAGGTGGATGAGGTGGACAGGAGGCACGGACATTGCCTGGTGGTCACACAGAGAGGTCGGGAATGGAACAGCTCAGCAGCGAGCACAGAACGTGGTGGGGAACGTGGCCACAGAGCCAAAAAGTAGAAAACCAACCGGAGCGTTTCATGAGAGAGTTTGAAATGCCCAAAGAAATCGGAGCTGCAGGTTGATCCAGCTCTGGGTGTATTCAAATTTATAATTAGTAAGAAAATAAAGAGCATGACGCCTATCCCCCCCTGAAAAAAAAAGTGGTGGGGGGGAGCACGATGAAAGGCACTTTTCAAAAAATAATCAATTTCAAGAAAAATCAACCAAGGAAACAGAAAATGAGTTCTCTGCAAGCCCCACAAAGTGATGGAGATAAGAGAGATCTTAAAATTAAATGTAAGGAAAAGTTCAAAGAAAAGTCTGTGCAACTGTGAAAGAGAAACAAATGAAGGATTGGGAAGAATCTGGGGGAAATGAGAAACAAAATGTCACAGCAGTGAAAAGTCACCCTAGAAGAAAACAGTGAAGACAATGTGAATGAAAACAAGGTCAGGATGTAAAGGAGAGCTTTGATGGGACTCGGGAAACATGGCAACATTTTAATAATTGTACATGGGCGGGCTTGGGGGTGAGGTCAGCTGGAGTGGGAACCAGCCCACCCCTCGCTGGGCACTGTCAAAGTGAAGAGTGAGGTACAGAATGCTGGAGACCAGACTCTTCTCAAGTCAGAAGTTTAACCATGAAATGAGTGTTATAGCTAAGAAGCCAATAAAAGAAATAATATCAAATCATAAAGTGTACCCCAAGTAAGGAAGAAAAAAAGAGAAAAAGGAAACCACCCCTAGGTGATCTAAGTAGAAAATGAATAGCAAGAAGATAGACAAAACCTGGAGTACCAATAATCACACTAATGTAAATAGTCTAAACACCCTAGTTAAAAGGGCAGAGATTATCAGATTGGATATAAAAAAAAAAAAAAAACCTTAACTATATACCACCTATAAGAATGAAATGGTAAATATAAAAGAACAGAAAAAGATCGGTCACGCTAACACCAGTCAAAGAGAGTCAGAATATCACACAATGTAGATTGCAAAGCAAAGCCCATTATCTGGCAGAAAGAAGTTCATTCCAGAAAGATAGAAGGGTTGATTCATCAAGAGGATATAACACTACTAAGCTTTCATCACCCAAAATGGAGCTCAAAATATATGAAGCAAAACTGATAGAATTAAAAGAAGGAATAAACAAACCTATGATTATAGTCAGAGATCCTCTCAATTATTAATGTGACAAGTAGACAGGAAAGTGCAAGGGTATTAGAGGATTTGAAGAATGCCATCAGCCAACTTGACTTAATGGATATTTATGGAAAAATTGGGTAGCCAAACGCATGCAATACCTTTCCTCTGAAGTTGAAGTGAGACGTGTTCCAGCTGCAGCTGTACCACTGAGCCACAGTCCATCACCTTTCAGTCCCTCCAAGTTCTCATTTGTAAGATGAGGTCACACAAACACCTAACCCTTTGGATTGAGGCAGAGTTAAACGGGATGGTATGAGTCAGGTACTAAGTACAGCACCCTAGGAGTAAACAGCTCACTAGCCAGTGGAATCCTAACTGAAAATGATCCCCAAATTCCATGAAACTCACAGCCCACAATGGGAGACATCATCAAATCGCACGGGAACTTTAAAGGCAGGACCTACATAGGGGCCCCATAGTGGGGGAAAAAAAAAATAAGTCACAGAAGACCAAGTACATTTGCAGAACTGGATGCCATCCTCCAGGGGCCGCCAGAGAGGAGGCTCCTGGGTTCCTCTGGGCTCTTACTTGTTGGACCACAGGTAGAATTTCGGATGTCCCATGCCCACTTCAAGCCCGGGGTGTTGAAGAGGAGACCGACACGCTCCCAATGTGGGTGACTGGCCTCAGCATACGGAGGTATTTTTAGCAGCTGATTTCTGAACATAGCCAACATAGCCAGATGTTTCCTTGATGTTCGCAGCAGGATGTCTCCTTGAAGAGTGCCCTGGTTCCCCCACCGGGAGTCCAGAACAGCTTGGAGAAGAAGTGACAATCAGAAGAGACTACTTTAGACAGTTTCTATAATGTTGACTTTGGAGCAACCGATTTCTGTTCATCTCCGTGTAGGCATCTTGTTGCCTTAGCAAAGAGATGTATTTCGGGAAAATGATCTGTAAAGTAAACCCAGCTTCTTCATTGACTTTCTTATAAAATTGTAGATAGGTTTTCTCTGCAGAAACAAAGCCCAAAAGCAATTCAACATCAATTTAAAAAAAAAAAAATTACCACAGGTGGCCAGGATTCTGGCTTTTTTTGTTGGTGGTGTTAATAGAACAGGTGATTTTTGAGGACTTTTCCAGAGTGTTGCACTATTTTGCATGAATTCCAAAATCCCTTTTCTCTCTTGCCAGGAAAAGCATTATCTTATTCATGCAACAAAATTATCTCGCAGGCCACAAGTCTCCTGGCACTCCATTTTCGGATTCTGGAGTTCGGCTCTCTTTCTCTGCTTACATAATTTGCTAGCACTGCCAGAAGTGGGCACCAATATTATACTTTGCCGGGAGGGACCACCTTGTAAAAATGTGTTCCAGTCCCCAAATTGCTTCAGTGTGTGTAAAAAAGAGTTCTGAGGCCTAGTTACCAATTCCACAGGCTCAGACTTCACAACGTGGTCTTCTTAAATATGGTTTTCTTAAAATTAGGAGTATGTGTGTCTGAAAATATCAGTAAGAAATTCAACAGAAGCTTAGTCAAGCCAAGTGTGGTAGTCAAGGGCACCGTAGGATTGGGCATGCCAGGAGAAGCATGACAGGAAAAGACTCTGAGAAGAGAAAGGAACTCCACGGATTTCCAGCGCCCTTCATTGTACAGACAAGAAGGGAGTCCACAGGGCCCCTCCATGGCAGGTGGCGTGGCGAACGGAAAGGGAAAGAGGAACTCATGGGAAACCATGTGTTGGGGAAGCTGGTGGATTCCCTTCCCGACTCGCTCTTCCGGCCTCCTCAAACGTCTTCCAGTTCCCTGGATTCCCCCTGCCGTGCGCACAAGCTAGCGTCTACCCAGAATGTTCTCCCCCGGGCCCCAGTTTGGCACCCCTTCTTCTACACATGCTCCCTGACCAGGCTTCCCACCAGCGGAGATCAAAGGCGTGGACATCAGCTGAAGTGGTGGGAACAGATTTTGTTCAGGAACCACTGCCAGTAGGGGGAGGAGCTGCATCCCCTCCCATTTGTGCCGAGGTGACCGGGAAATGGCAGGAGCTTGAGCAGAGACAGGGAAGCAAAGATTTATAGGAAGAGGGAAGGCGCGTCCGTCCATGGGAACCCCATGCCGGTTTGCTTCCTGAGGCTTCTGGAAGTTACGCTGTTACCCTCCCCCAGAGGCTGGGCGTCGGGCAGTAGCGGCCGGCTGTCGTCAGCTCTTGGCTGGAAGAGGCAGTCAATTCTCTTGGCAGCCTCGAGTTTCTCCCAGGCAGCACTTTAGGGGCACTGGAGTCACCTCACGGCCGTCTTGAGCCGTGAGGAATTATGTTCGTTCTTGTTCAAGTCCAAGGCCGACGTTGAGGCCTTGGCGAGAAGAAAGCTCAGAGTTCGTCCGGAAGACGTGCTGCTTGCCATCCCCCTGGGGCTGAGCACCTGTTCTCTCATCCCAGCCCTGTGTTCTGGCCCAGGGTCGCTCTGAGCATCCTGTGCCAAGCGGGCCCGTCGGCGGGGCTGCTCTCTGCTTGACCCTGAGCTCCACAGAGCAGGCACGGCGTCTTGTTCCAAGTTCAGTCCCCCACCGCCTGGCCCGCTGAACACGTTGGATCGTTTCTTGTCAAATGCACCATCAAGAGTATACATGCGATAAATAGACGAGCCCCCGCATTGCCACAGGAACCCCCCTCCCCGCGGCCCCGCGCCTGGCCAGCGGGACACTTGCTCCTCCTGTCCCTCGGTCGCTCCCATTCAGGTCCCGCTCTCTGACAGCATTTCTACGTGGAATCGTCCCTGCCTGGGAGAAACTAGGCCACCTCTGTGTTCTGGGAGAATTACAGCTTTGCTTTGTTTTGTTTTGTTTTGTTTTTAGCTGAGATGTAAACATTACGGTCACACTGTCGGATCAAAGTCCAGGAGACCCAAGCTGAAGGAGGAGAGCGGGACGTCGCATGGGCAAAGACGACAGACAGGTAGGGACTGTGTGTGCGCGCCAGAAGAAGAGGGACTTCCTCCTGAGAATTCGCAGTTTTCAGGAGCCGAGACCGAGAGGCTCCCAAGGCTGCAGGAGGAGGGAGGACAGCACAGGGCCCGTTGTGCCAAGACCCGGGAGCGGGCGCTCTTCTGCTCTTCATCCGAAAGGTGTCCCGCCCTTAGGCTCCAAGCCCTTGGCTGCTAGAATAAAGGGGGCTGCAAACAGGAGCCATGACACTGCACAGTTGGAATGTCGATGAGAAAAGACAAGCATGAAACACCCAGCGAGGTGACTCCGCCTTGCCTCCTCCCGCCCTCCCCCGGCGCCTCCTTCCCTCCACGGGTGCTCAGTCCCAGCTCCCAGAGTGTCTGTCTGGGAGCTCATCGTTTCCTATCAGGACAGGGCAGGAAGGAAAAGAGGGAAGGAGAAGGAGCAGGGAGTGGAACAGAAAAATCCAACAGGAAGAAATGGAAGGGGGGATGGCTTGCTGTGTCTTTCCCAGTTTTGAAATGGTAGGTGCTTATTTAAAAAAAAAAAAAAAAACACTTAAATGATGTTATTATCCTATTGCTCTGTTCTACTCATTCATTCATTCATTCAAAACATGTTTGAATACCTCTAATACCAGGAAACGAGGGGGCGGGGGTCCTGATGTCACAGGAGAGAACAGGAAAGTGTTTCCACATCTTGGTGTCTCTTGATGTTATTTTGGAATTACCACACACACACACACACACACACACACACACACACACAGTCCTTGGTAACTGCTTCCCCCTGGAATTTAGCTGCAGTGCTGGTTAGGGCATCCCTGCTCTTGCAAAAAGCATTAGGAGTCTTGTTGCCAATCTTCTGGGAAAGCAGATAAGAAGGAACCATAAGAGGCATGGGCAGCAACAATGTTTCCAGAATCCTTTTTTTTTTTTTTTCCTTTAGCCATTGGCTCTGGGTGGAGATTTCTGGTACCAGAGGCACTAAAGTAATCTCCTCCAGGTTCACCAGCACCCCCACCCAACACACACAAAACACCTGCTTGCACAAAGATCCCACTTCCTGGTACTTAGGCCAAAAGCAATGGGACAAAACAGGCATGATTCTCGGAGCTCCAGCCTGGATGAAACCCTTCTCTCTGGGTCCCCGGAAAGATGACTGGATGGCATTTCATCCCAAGAGGTACCCCCGCATCCATGCAAACAACTTGGGTTCTCTTCCTTCTTTGGGAGAAAAGACACGAGGTCTGTCTCTTCAAGTGGCTGCTTTCCCACAAAGTGGAGGCCCAGCATGAGTCCCCACCCCGTATCTGTCACGAACCGATGCTCCCAATCAGCGTGTACACGCTTCTGTGTGACCTCACTTCAGTGAGGTCATTGTGTTCAGAGCTCGGGGCCGGCCCCCTTCTCTCCCCATGAAGCTCTCTCTGTCCACTGAAATGGCTGGAAACGCCCACCATTCTGATTTGTGTTCACCGAAAAGCCAAATGGAATGAAGCCCAAACCTGGTGTCAGAGGGAATTAGCCTAGAACGGTCGTCCAGGCTGGTGAGCTCGAAGGCACGGGTTGACGCTGCCCCGGTCCTGCTGTGGACGTGCCCCTCCCCCCCCCATTGACAGAGCGCCCGAGAATTTGATCCCGTCGCCAAGTTCTGCCCTGCGCTTCTAAGAGAAGTAAACAATCGAAAAGAATGAATGGAGTGCCTTCTGTTTTCCCCTTAGAGCTTTGCATGTACGGCTCACGTAGAAAATCATAATCTTCACGCGATGCCCCGCAGCCCTGAGGGCTGAGAGGTCTGAGGCCGAGGCCGAGAGTGAGGTGCTTGGGGGGCTTCAGGCGCGGGACGGAACGCGTCATGGAAGAGGCGGGGGTGGGGGGAAGTGGGCTCCCCAGCCCCTGCCTTCATGCCCCTCCCAAGAGCGCATGGCTGTCCTGCCTTCTCACTTACTCCTTTTAAGAACCTTACGGGGCCTGACAAATAGTAAGGATTCAGTAAACATCGAAGATGACGATGGTGATGAAGAAGGTGAATGGGATCAAGATGGTGCCTGGCGAGGAGGAGGAGGAGGGGGAGGCGGCGGCGTTGTTCAGCTGTGTTCCTGAGGACAGGAACAGTGTCTTACACGTGTCCGACCTCGCCAGTCCTGCCCGGCCCTTCCCAGGTGCCTGGAACAGCCCCTCCCAAACAAGACGCCGGATAAGTATTTGCTGCCTCATTGGACGGACGAGCTGAAGAACCTCTCTCTCCCTCACTACCACCCAGCCTGGAGTAGATGCTCAGTCCGCATCACTTGACTTACCCCCATACACTCCTAAGCGACGCAGCCTCAGCGGGTGTGTCGAGCTCCCACTCTTTATGCCTCGACTCTCTTGTCCTGGTAGCTTCTTGCCAGGAGGTCACAGACCGCTGTTCCCCGACAAGACATTGACCAAGAACAGCCCAGATTGATGGGGGTTCCAAAGACCCAGCCATGAAGCACACCCCTAATCTTAATAAGGAGGCACCCTTGGGCCTGCTGGAGTCCCTCTGGGAGGAGCCATGCTAATTCGGTGCCCTTTGGCCTTCCTACTTCACTTTCAATAGGAATAAAAGCACCTTGGGTTTCCCCTCAGGCCTGTAAATAATTCAGCCCCTTTTGTGCGTCACTCAATCTCTTTTAGCAGGAAGCAGGCAAAGGTCGGGGCCAGGTAAGTGTCTCTCCAATGTTTGTGCATAATGTCAAGGAGTGTTTTTAGGGCAAATGGTGTTCAGAGGAGAGATGAAGAGAAACAGTGAGGTCATTGTGTTCAAACGCAGATATTCCTAAACGGATTAGCAGGGGTCCTCACCCCACACGGTCCCCAGAGGCAGTGGGCTCTGGCCTGAATTGCGGACCTGGATAGGGGTTCGTGAGGACCGCGTGGCCCTTGAAATGGAACGGAGCTGCTTTCCCAGTGCACAAGGGGTGCCCGAAGAGTTTATATCCTCATTCTGAAGCCTCCAGATCCTAACAGGACTTTAAAAAAAAGAAGAAAGAAAAAGAAAAGGCTCTTCCTGCGTAAGAATTAAATGCAGCAGTTGCCTCCTGGCAGAGGGCAGGAGATGAGATTATGGGGCTTTGAAGCTACCTGGTTGTGTGATCTTGGGCAAAACACGTGAAGCCCTGAGCCTCAGTTTCTTCACCCATAAATTGGGGATAGTATCAGAACCTGCATCATAGGGTTATTACGAAGACCTAGACAGACCGTGGGAGTACGAAGCTTTGGCACATCGAAAGTGCTCCCTGTGGTTAGATATTCTTTTAAGTATGTTCTAGGCTATGATTTCCAACGGCCAGCCTTCCACAAGTACGTGATGTGGTTGTGGCCTGTCAGGAATGCCTTACGAATTCTGCGTTGTGGATGTCCCCCTTGTTTCCCGGTCTGTTGTTTCGTGTCATCACATCGCTTCCCCGTGCCTCCCCGTGTCTTGTCCTTTCGTGGGACTTCAGGGAAGAGCAGGAGTGGCTGGACGTGCTCACTCCTTACCTTGGTGCTCTCCCCTGAAACCCATTAGCCAGGGAATAAGGCCCCCACAAGGGCCACTCCCTGCAGGACAAATACATTCCACACCTAAAAAGAACACCAAGAACAGAGAACACGAGCTTGCTCATGAGGACCTCGAGGCTTCAGAGAAGGGATGTGAACACCTTGAGGAGAAGCCTAGAGCAAGAGTCCTTAACCTGGGGTCCACAGAGCCTCAAGCAGCTCTGGATTTAATTTGGGGAGTCCATGGACTTGAATGGGGACAAATTAGGAAAAGATTTTCAATGACCTCTACCTGGACGTTTTCATTTCCTTCAACGGAACACAGGCAACCAGGCGTGGTAGGACTCAACTTTATCGTGACTTTGTTCCCGAGGGAAACCAGATCTATATTTCCGTCACATCACAGTAGTTGTAGACATTGTACATCATTGTTTGTGCTCAGTACAGCTCTGAAGTATTGGTATTTATTAGATCTGTCAATAGATCTAGTCGTTTAATGCCCTCACCAGGAAGTATGTGTATTAATTCTATCACAAATCGGTATTTTTAAATATCTTGGCAGCAGTAAAATGGGTTCCCTATGCGATTCTGATTCTTTTATTTTATGCATTTTTTTAAAAAGAACTTTTTTGAGAAGAGATCTGTCTTCACCCACCTTGCCTTTGGCCCATGCTGCCAAAAAAAAGTTAAGAAAGTTAGCGAAAGGCCATGCTGCCTTCCACATGCATCTGCCAGGAACTCTGAGCACAGGGCCCTTTCCTGGGGCCCACTCAGTCTCCAAGCTCATCCCGTCTTGTTCATGCTCCACTTCCCATCTCCCACCCTTCCTCCATGTTATTCAGGCCAATTAAGAGAAGGAGGAGGAGGAGAAGGAGAAAAAAAAAGCAACAAGAACCCCAACAGTACGCCTTGCAGCTGACCTAGTTCTTCCGTGTGAGTTCACATCCACCCCGTCTAGTGGGTTTAGAGGATTAGAGAGGCCGAAGGTCTGGGCCCAAGCCACACAGCCAGCGATGGTAGGTCCAGGGCTCCACGTTGCCGCGCGCCCCCTTGCCCCCCCATCCCATCCCCACCAGTCCCCCCCACCCCCAGTCTCTCTGCTTAACACCCACCCTCCCAAAGCGTCGTGACACCCAAATTGTCTTCTTTATCTTTATCCAAGGTAGTTTATTCTGTGCAGTTGTCCTTATTCCAAAATGAGACAGAAGTTTTATGGGAAAGTCTTAATGTCAAGAGAACCGTAGTGGGGCGCTTGGGTGGCTCAGTCGTTAGGCATCTGCCTTCAGCTCAGGTCATGATCCCTGGGTCCTGGGATCGAGCCCCACATCAGGCCCCCTGCTCCACAGATCTAATTTGGGGAGTCCATGGACTTAAACGGGGACCAATTAGGAAAAGATTTTCAATGACCTCTACCTGGACGTTTTCATCTCCTTCAACTGAGCATAGACAACCCATCATGGTAGGACTTCCTTTATCGTGACTTTG
>CM052805.1:6941294-6994194 GCA_028533885.1 Nasua narica | reverse complement strand
TCAGCCCATTTTGCATCCCATCTTCCCAATGCAGCAATTTTGGAACCTCTGAATTCCGAGAGACTGTGGTTGTGCCTAATGGAGGGGATGAGTTTCTTGATCCGTATGTCCTCCTTTCTCACCTGAGGTGGGTCCCAAATAGAAGCCATCGCAAAAGCAGAATCCAGACAAATATGCAGGAACTTCCATTCTCACCTTTTAGAGGACTCAGGACAAAAAGACGGGAGATCTGCAGGGACCGAGGGTGGAGAACGTCAGATGAAAAACGCCAGCAACGGACCCCAATGCGTACGTGATGTTAATATATAATAACATTGCACGCCTACTGATGGAAGAAAAACAGATTACTCCATAAAGGTAACAACTGGGAAAGCATCTGGAGAGATAATAAAGGGGGATCCTCATTTCCCACCTTGTACTAAAACAAATCCCAGATGGAGAGGCGAGATTTAAACATAAGATAATGGAACCATTAAAATACTAAAAGAAAACATGAAAGGTTTTTTCTTTCTTTCTTTCTTTCTTTTTTGTAAAATCTTGATGAAAAGAAAACACGAAGCACTACTACAATTTCGCATCCGTATATGAGAGATACATTTGAGCAAATAGATAAGCAATCTCTGCCTTTAAAAGCCACCAAGTTTAAAAAGATTTATGACATAGTGGGGAAAATATTTATGCAAACCAGAAGGAAAGGTCATTTTCTAAATAGAAATCCTGTACATATGTTCAAAAAAGGCCAACAGCTCAATGCAAAAATGGACCAAATATCCTTCATTTAAAAATAAAACCTGAATAGCTCTTGAACACCTGAAAACGCGCTCGTCCAGTCGAGTTGTAAGATACATGTACATTAAAGCTGGGATCACGTCTCGAACTTCTCCACAGCCACCATGCTGTGCCCTAGGTCCCCTGACTTGTGGATCTTCTGACTTGCAGTTTGTACCACCCTCTCCCCATTTCCCCCACCCCAACCCTTGGCAACCACCATTTTACTCTGTTTCTGTAAGTTGGGCTTTTTTTTTTTTTAAGAGTCCCCATGTAAGTGAAATCATACAGCCTTTTTCTTTGTCTGACTTCTCTCACTCAGCCTCATACTGTCAAGGTCCAGCCATGTTTTCACAAATGGCAACACTTCCTTCTTTTTATGGCTGAATAATATTCCAGTGTGTGTGTGTGTGTGATGTTTTCTTTATCTGATCATCTGCTGATGGACGAGATTGTCTCTGTGTCTTGACTTTTGGGAAAAATGCTGCCACAGACATGGGGCTACAGATCTCTCTTTGATAGAGTGATCTTGTTTCCGTTACATAAATGCGCAGACTTTGGGCATTGGCTGGGATTGGGCATTTGGGCATTTAATGGGATTGCTGCATCGTAGACTAGTGCCTGGATTACCTATTCATTTTCTCTTACTTTAAAAGAGAGTACAATCACTATCTCTGGGCCATTTAAACAGGGATGACTATTTTAGCAGACTATCACAAAGAATACTGAAGCATTGTTAGAGTGGTCCAAATATATTCTCCTATAACCCAGGAATTCTAGGAATTTCCTGAAATACATCAGCACCAGCTAATTACATCGCACTCACGATGCGGAAAGAATGTCTATTAGATGCGTAGAAGCATCGCTTGCTTTTTACCTCCAGGTCTCCCAATCCATTAGCAGAGAGCAGAAGGGAGTAGCTTGGGGTCACCCAGTCCCCTGCCGTGGCCTCCAGAACACACAGGACCTCATTCCAGCCAGCACTAGATGGCCACCCAACTCCCAGGGGCCATCTCACACACAGGCATGGAGAACAGAATGTGATTCCTAACATAACTGGAATTTGGAGCTGTTTCCAAAGCTAGAACGCATTCAGACCGTAATGGGAAGGCATTTTTAGCTTCCAAATGGTAACTGACATTTGAGGGTTTACAATCTGCCAAGCTTCAACATGAGTTCTCTCTTCTAATTTTTACCACGATGATGCCTCTCGTCATTTCCATTTACAGGTGAAGCCACGGGTGGCCAGAGATGTTCGTCCGAGGTCACAGAGTGAGACTCAGACTCAGGCAGTCGGACTACAGAAAGCCTTCCCTCTGTCCGCCCTACGCCGCTTCTAAGGTCACCACGCCTTGCCTCCCACCCACCCGCGGCCACCCTCTTGCACAGCCAAGCCCTAGGTGAGTACGCAGTGGGCAGGGGGCCCTGAGGAAGGTCTCCCTCGGGTAGAACAGATCGCCCGCTCCTCTCCGTTCGCGATACTGCCCGCGTCTCCAAGCAGCAAGGTCAGGGTCAGCCCTGAAACCCATGGGGAACACATGGTGGTCAGGCGCTGGGCTTCTGTGGGGACCACTTCCCAGCCGTGTAGCCAGAGCTCCCCGGAGAAGCAGAACCAGTAGGGGAGAGAGAGAGGTTTATTATAAGGGATTGGCTCATGCAGTTAAGGAGACTGAGAAGTCCCACGATCTGCTGTCTACAAGCCGGAGGCCCAAAGAAGCAAGAAGTGTTGTTCCGCCCGAACCTGAAGGCCTGAGAAACCCGGGACCCATTGGCACAAATCCCAGTCCAAGCACGAAGGCCCAAGAACCAGGCTTGCCCGTGTCTGAAGGTGGGAGAAGACGGCCATCTGAGCTCCAGCGGGGAGAGCAAATCTGCCCTTCCTCCTCCTGTTCTGTTCTATCTGGGCCCTCAACAGGTTGGACGATGCCCAGACACACGGGTGAGGGCAGTCTTCTTTACTGTCAACTGATTCAAAGGCTCTTCCAGAAACACCCGCACGGACGCACCCAGAAGTCAGGCTTCAGCAGCCATGGGGACATCCCCCAGCTCAGTCTGGTTGATGCACAAATTCACCTCCGCTTGGAGCGGGTGACTTAGCCACCTCGGAGTGACATGGTCCGAGGGAAGGGCCTGGCACACAGTCGGCCATCCATCCAGGGTACCCACTGCTCGGAACATAATTGTTTTCTTGCACAACGTTTCTGTCCAGTGCAACTCTCAGTTGCTCTCCCCTCTTCCTCTCCGCCACCCAGCACACAGTAGGTCCTCCACAGGACTGCCCGGCACACAGTAGGTCTTCAATATCTGTGTTTGGATGGAACGCTATCCATTCTAGCCTACATATCTTTTAAGTGGTGGAGCTGTCCCTGGGATGTTAGGTATTAACTCTGCAGAGGGTCAGGGCGCCGCTGGGAGGGACACTTTGTTGTGGCTGAAAGCACCTGGCCGCCAGGCACAAGGGTCCGATGACTCCAGATGCCCGAAACTCATCTGCTCCAAAACCGCCCGCACGGCACATTTGCCTCTCCTACAAGCCTGTGCCTGTGCCTGTAACGTCTGCACAAGAACAGTTCTTAAGGCTTTTACTCCACAGTCAGCAAAGAAGATTTAAAATAGCACGGGGAAGGAGGTCTGCGGACCCAAATCCACACTCCGCAGGAAGGCCCAGAGACAAGAATCTCTGACACCGTCCAGTGATTCCGAACAGTGATCACAGGTTAGGATCTCCGGGAGGAGTTTTAATAATTTCTAACGGAATCAGAATTTCTGAACTGGGGCCCTCTGTCAGTATTTTTAAGAAGCTCCCTCGTGGCCCGAATGTGCAGCCGAGGAAGGAGCACTGGTGGGTTAGCCTGTCATATCCTCCTTTGTTTGTTTTTTTTTTTTAAAGATTTTATTTATTTATTTGACAGAGAGAGAGAGAGATCACAAGTAGGCAGAGAGGCAGGCAGAGAGGGAGGGGAAAAAAGGCTCCCCGCTGAGCAGAGAGCCCGACTCAGGGCTTGATCCCAGGACCCTGAGATCATGACCTGAGCCGAAGGCAGAGGCTTTTAACCCACTGAGCCACCCAGGCGCCCCTTCACATCCTCCTTTGTAAGGGGAGACGCGCCTCCCGTAACATTAACCACGAGCCATTATGACTTGAGCCACGTGGCCGCGGTCAGTATATCTGCAGCGTTGTGTACCCGCCGCCTCTACCTAGTTCCGAGACACGCTGGGTGCCACCAAAAAGAAACCCCATACCTATTCAGCAGGCACCCCCGGTACCCTTTCGCCCCAACCCCTGGGAATGACTCATCTACGTTTTATGTCTGTGGATTCACCTGCTCCGGAAATGTCACTGAAACGACGTCCCACAGCCTGTGACCTTTCCTGTCCGGCGTCTTCATCAGCCTCGTGTCTTTGAGGTTCACACACATTGCAGCATGTGTCGGGACTTCGTTCCTTTTCCTGGGCGGATATCCCAAGTACGGATCTACCACATTCTGTTTATCCACTCACCCGTCAGTGGACTTTGGGGTTGAGGTTCGTCACCTCTGACAGCGGAGGAAGTGAGGTCCGGTGGGCCCAGGAGGCTTCAGGAGTCACACCACTCTGGGGGGGTCAACCGAGGATCGGACCCTCGTCTCTCGATTCACACGCAAGGTCATTTCTGACTCCACTGCCCCCACTGGGAGTGTGTCGGCCCCCTGCTGAGTTGAAAGGGACCTCTGAGGGCCCGCTGTGTGTGCACCGGGAGGCCGTCCATCTGCTCCTCGGTTTCCCCGTGGGGAGGAGTGGGAGAGAGGATGGGGGGTGGAGAATGAGAAGCACAGCTGGGCCACATTCCAAGCCCTTGTCTGGCAGCCCACAGAGCCCCCTGGAATCTCAGCCAGAGCCCCCAGGACCAAGCAAGGGAAGACCTTCAGGAGGCACCCCAGGGAGCCCAAGGGAGGGTGTAGGGAAGAGAGTCAGGGAAGGAGAACCGGTCAGGTACCCTGCAGGCAGCTCTGCGAGATGGTGCCACTGAGTTGCCCGACCTGTGGGGGAAAGACGCCCGGGTGTTCACCCTCCAGTCCCCCACCCACCGTGGCTCCTGGGGCTTTAACTGCATGATGCCTGCGGGCGGGGAGATAGCCCTCATGTGGAGAGTGACAAGGGGAGGTGAAGGGCACTGACACGCGTGCTCTCATCTCTCTTTCTTCCTCTGTGGGCGGGGTCTGCAAGTGAGGTCACATATAAAGCACAGAGGCAAGCCCACACTGTTCAACACTCGTCCTCCCCGCCTTCACCCCCGTTTACTCAGCAAGCATTTATTGAGCACCTACTGTGTGCCAGTCATCCTACTGAGGCTGCGGGTACAGAGAGAGATGAGGGGTTGTCTTAGTCCGTTTGCACTGTGGTGACAGAATACCACCACGGGGTGGAGGGGACCAGCTTAAACCACAAGCATTGATTTCTCATGGTTCCGGAGTCTGGAAGTCTGAGGTCAGGGTGCCAGCAGGTCTGGTCTCTGGTGCGGGGCTCTTCCTGGTTTGCAGACAGCCGCCTCCTCACTATGTGCTCCCACGGAGGAGAAGGAGAAAGGGTTAGTTCTCTTCCCCACCATGGGGGCTTCCCCTTCGTGACCTAATCACCTCCCAAAGGCCCACCTCCCAGTACTGTCGCATGACGGGCTTCAACATAGGAGTTTTGGGGAGACCAGGCTTCAGTCCATAGCAGAAGTGGCCCCTGCCTTTGGCAAATTCACAGTCTTAAGTGGCTGGACGAGACCTCCCTTCCCTTCTGATGCAGAAGGGCAGAAACACGCCCAAAGTTCTAGCTCTCACTTGGGGAAATAGACTCGGTGTCACAGTGGAGAGCCCCAGCTGCCCCTTGAATTCCCATCCTGACTCAGCTTCCCTCTCCACCTCCTCTTGGAGCCAGGCACTGAGAGGAACAGGCTGGTTGGGGCCCCAGTTCTGTGGACCAGCTGCAGGAGGACCGCCAGCCTCAGCCCTGTGGTGGGCACGGCCCCCCTCGCCTCCCCGCCAGGCCTCCGAGAGCTCACACGGGACAGATGCGCACTGGTCAGCCTTCAGCCGTTTTCAATCTCGGGAACCTCCAAAAATAGCCAAACTCTAATGCATATTTCAGGTTAGACTTGTTTATTTTCCTTCTCTCTGAGCCAGCAAGCTAATTTCCCCAGAGGGAGAAGGCAAGCAAAGGCTGCTGCCAAAAAAACGAAAAATCAGCTTTAGCTTCTCCCTTGATTGCCTGTGGGGAGATGCCTCCGGGGCTCCACGTCTCAGTGCTCTCAAAGAGGCCCAGAGACCAGGGCCCTTCTGTTCCATGGACAGGACGTTTGAATAAGCCCAAACACACAACCCAGCAGATGCCTGACTCTGGACTCAGACTCCCAGGCCTTTCCGCTTGCGAAGGGAGAATCGGGCCAGCCGGGCACCAGCCTTGATCTTTCTTCAGTAGCCAGGCTGGGAGAAAAACAAAACGGAAACAGAACTACTGTGGTTTAAATGCCAGAGTAAGGAAGGAACCTTGGTAGACCAGGCGTCCACACAGCTAGGGCCAAGGATGGGAGGATGATGGGTGGGTGTTGGGTGCAGTATTAGGGGAAAAATGTACTATTTGGATGTCTTCCTATCACAGAAGCTCATCTGTACTTAACCAGAATAGAAGGTGGGAAAAACACAAAGCTAGGAACGCTTGAATTCCCCATCCACGGGCTGCTGGGGAGTCGTGGCTCATGTGAGGCAGAGAGGGTTGTGGGCCCAGATGTCTACACAGACTTTCCTTCTGCCAGCAGAGCGGTTCGGGTAAGGACGGCCCTGCCGGTCCCCCCAGATCCTTCCTGACTGAGGCCTTCGATGGTTCCGACGGAAACCTCATTCCCCGTGGGTCTGTAAGAGTTGCATGACTCCAGAATCTTCAAAAACGCAATGCAGAACTTAAACTCCAGAAAGAACAACACAGTGGGAAAGCGTCGGGCAGTGACCCTTGCTTGGGAGCTTCATAGAGATATGGGTGGGAGGCAGTCCCAGTCTCCCTCTCCCGACCGCAGGAAATCACGGCGCTAAAATTCACCACCAGGACATCCCTGAAGAAGGGGATCTGATGATCCGGACAGGCTGGCCGAATTATCGCCTTGGGGATAAGCTTAAACCACCGCACCCTTTGTTTCCCACAGCCTTCTGAATCCTGGGCGGGTGATACGGTGACCAAAACCACCGAGATTGGAAGCTCTCTTTCTTTTCTCTAGAGACATTCTGGAACACATGACCTCTGAGAAGAAGGGATCCAGGACCTCAAGGGTAGGAGCAAAAGAGGAGGCTAAAACCAGAGGGTGGCCCTTATTAGGCAGAGTTTTCCCTTTGGGAATTCATGTTGCTACACACCTGCTGTGTGCCTGACACTTTGCTAGTTGCCTCCGCACCTGTCGATTGCACGTGGAAAGTATTAATATTCTACTTCGGGGAAAATCTTGTCCCTTAAATGGGTAATTTTTTTTGTTGTTATTTTTAGTGTCAATTTACACAAGAAGAAAATTAGACTCGGATAGTTCAGGTGACAGGGCGCCTGGGTGGCTCAGTCTCTTGAATCTCTGACTCTCGATTTCGGCTCTGGTCATGATCTTAGGTCGTGGGATCGAGCCCCACACCGGGCTCTGTGCTCAGGGGGGATTCTGCTTCTCTCCCTCTCCCTCTGCCCCTGCTCATACTCGTGTGTGCATGCACGCTCACCCTCCAGGCAATAAATAGGTCTTTAAAAATAAACAGTAAGGAAAAAAGAAAAAGTTCAAGTGACCTTTCCAAGGTTGCTCGGCAATAAATGACAGAGTCAGTATTCGAATCCGCATCCAAAGCTGAACGAACTCTTTCCGCCACCCTGCTTTAGACGGGATGCAAATTCCAAGGAAAATCACAGCACCATTCTTAAGATGGTTCCACGAAGCAATTTCTTTCACGGTTCCACTAGTCAGCGCCCGGTGCCAAAAGGCGGCATTTGCTTTTCTCTCTGTTGTCTCTCCTCTGCCTGGAAGCCTCATTTGCATGAGATCTGAAACAATACTTTTGGCTCGTCCCCTGAGGAAACAGTGGAGGATGGAGAGAATAGGTCTTTCTGGAGACCGCCAATGTCTAAATCAAAATTTTTCCCTTCAGTAACAAGTGGTCAGGATGGACCTCCAGTTTTTTTCACTTCCAGGACAGTTGGTGTCTGGTCCCACATGCCCTGTTTTCCCAGACACCTTCCTCTTGGAGAAGAGATGGCACATAGGCACGGATACCGTTTCTCCCCCCACGTCGCCCATGGCAGACATGTCTAATCGATCTCGGTGTTTCATCCCACTGATCCTAGCCTCAGCCTCAGTCTTCAGTTACTGAAGCCCAAGCATCTCCTGCCAACCAAGGAAATCCACTTTGCCTCCTTCCATGGCGATGCACCATCAAGCTGAGCTTCCAAACCAGTCTTTTGCCCCAGAAGAACAATATCTCCCCTCTCCCCCATTAGTCAGCTGAATGCAAGACTCAGCTTAGAAAAGCCACTTCCTGTTAGAGAATCTCAGCGTGGAACCCGCTGTGAAACCGTTTAACCCGGCCATTATTAAATAGGAACAGAAATTGTCCCAAGGTGAATTCCTCACAAGCCCGTTCCATGTGATTTCACCTAAATATTTGAATTCCCTTTGGAAATTTGAGCCGAATTCCAAAACATTGCAAATGGGAGGGTCAAAACGGCTCATGACCAAGGTCCCTTTGCAGCCAAGGGCACCGGTCCCAGGTCAAACTGGGAGCGTAAGCCTGAGCCTCCCCACCACGCATGTCTGTGCTGAGCTTCCGTGGTGGGACGCAGCAGACTCTGCCCGAGCTCCAGACTCAAGGGCAGAAGGGGCTGCATTATTTATAGTTCCCGTTCAGCGTTCGTCGTGGGCAGATTGCACCATCCGCTGTGACCTGCGTTGGGGGCGCTTCGCCTCCCTCCCCCAGCTGTGGCAAGGTAAGAAAACAAAACTCGGAGCATGAGGACTTGTCGTTGCTGCTTAAGTGAGACCAAGAAGCTGGAGGGCCGGGCGGCGCAGAGCACAGACTCCGAGCAGCCTGTGATAAGACTCAGCATCATCGAAGCCCCCCCAGCACAGGGGACGCTGTGCCGAGCAATAAAGGAAAGAAGGAGGGAAGGGAAGAGAGAGCAGAGGAGGGAGAAAGGAGGGAGAGAGAGAAAGCAAGTCACTCAATGCATATGGGCTCCTCTTCTATGTGCTTCCTACTCAGTAAATCATGTGCTGATTTTTCTCTGCCTTGCCCCTCGAGAGTTATAATCAAGCTCTAATTTTGCATATTGCCTGGGTTTAGCCACATATGTTCAAATTAAAGATAAACTCTCTTCAAGGGGAAATCATCCCTTTCAAAAGTGGAAGCTACTTGAAATGTAAATGCCGCTTCAGTCCCCACCAAAGGAAGACTTCTGACTCATGCTGGAATGCAGTCTGTGCCTCCGTGGGGCGTGCGTACCACCACTCCCCATGCCTATACCCTCGGCAGACATCACTAATCAATCGCGACTTTCCTTCGCTCTGAGGCGGGGAAGCAGCCTCAGAGTTGCCCTCCATGTGGGGGCCCCGGGAAGCCACGGTCGGCCACCGAGAGCTGACGCATGAGATAAAGGCTGACTGCCATCCTGCCGTGGAGAACTTATTCATACCAGGCACTCAGCTTCAACTGCCGTGGATGACATAAAATCCTGCTTCCTACTTCCACTCTCCTCTGTCACAGTCCTCGGTTTTGCCCCAACACCCAAGCGCCATATGTGGACTGTGTCCATAGCGGGGCCCGGATCATTCCTGCTTTTCCTCAGCTTATCTTTGACTCTGTCAAGCCTCATCCTGTTCTAGCAACAGTTTGTCCCCTGTCCCTAGACTTGACACTTCCCCACCTTCCTCTGGGCCTGGGCACCCTGACTCCAGAACCTTCCCACGTATCCTGATCACACCCTTTGCATCTCAAGCCCTGGCTGGCGTGTCCTGACCCCTTGGAAGGAAAGATTTTGACAAAGTCAGCCTATTGTAGAAATCACGACGCCCGTAGAGCGGCTCGTCGTCACCAAGCATCGTCACATCCGTGATCTCAGCTGAGGAGACAAGTAGTCTTAGGAGATGAGTATAGAAAGACTGTGAGGCTTGACCCCGAGCATGAATAGGTCCAAACCTTGACTCGTCGCGTTACCCGCACCTCGCTCTGCCCGCCTGGGCCGCGTCGTCTTCGTCTGGCAGCGCCCACCTCCCGGGGCTGAGGCCGAGACTACAGGAGGTCAGGTGCGTGGGTGCTTGTCACGATGTCAGAGGATCAGAGCGTGTTGGCCGCAGGGCTTTGCCTTAGGAGACGCCGTCTCAGATTTAGTTTCTGAGAAGATCCTATGATAAGGGTTTGAATGCCGTGGATTTGTGAGGAGTTCCTAGGAAGCACCCGAGGGCAGTAGGAGGGAAGGGAAGGGAACCAAGGGTGTATTTTGAGTCGGTCACCCTTGTGGGCAACTGGGGCCCCATCCCAAAAGATGGGAAACAAGGTAGGACACACGCCCAGAGATGTCCCACCAACTCCCGTTCCTGTCGGTTGAGGGCTCCTCATGGGGATGTTCTCTCCCCCACACTCCCGACTTGCCTTGCTCTCGGGCCCCTCATGCTCCTAGGACCCGGAGGAGCCCCTCGGGCCGAGCTGCGGTCTCCTCGGGGGCAGAAGCGGTTGTCAGGAACCGTAAGCGCCTGGAGAGAGATGAGCGGAACACCAAAGCGGAAAAGAGAGTCCCGGGCGTCAGGTGGCAAGTGTACATTCTGCCCGGCAGTGCGGCGGGGGAGACAGAGTATAGTTCTGGGTTCGCACTGCAGCCCCATCACTTGGCCAGGTGTAAAGGTGGTCATACCGACGTCCACCTGGTAATGTTCTGCGGGGAGTTCGTTGTAAGATGTCGGTGAACCACCTCATGGAAGTTAGATGCTCAAGAAACAGTGATGGCGGCCAAACTGCTCAGTGACCTGTCCCCTTCCTCCTTCTACTAGGACAGGTGGCCTCCCTAACAGGCAGGGAAACTTGCCTTGTCCAGCCAGCCGGCCGGCCGGCCGCCCCAGAGCTATGGCACACGCCCTCGAGACTGGCACCTCCGCGGGAGATGGGGACACGCTGGTGAATACGCATGACCATGGCTGTCCTCCTGGATACAGGTAAGCAACCCAGCGAGCGCGGTAGAAGACCGTGGGTTAGAGATGCCTCGTCTGCACACGAGTGACCCAGAGAGTATCACTAAAATCCAGATTCTGCTTCAGGGTCTGGGATGGGGCTCAAGAGTCTACACTTCCAGCGAGCTCTTACCTAACGCTGATGCTGCAAAATTGGAGCGAAGAAACTGTACAGAATTCATTGGGGAAGCAGAGGAGGGACTGATTCCTTCTTGAGGGAAGGCATCTGCTTTCTCATAGGGTTGTCTCAACATTGGGATCCTCCTGGGAGCAGGAGGAAATTATGGAGTCCGTGAACTGGAAAGGTCGTTCAAAATGATTTAATCCAGAGGTGGGGGAAGGCAACCCTCTTCCCATCCCCCCCAAAAGAGGGCTGTCCAGTGTCTTCCTAAGGATGTGAAGGAGGGGAAGGCCCCTCACCCTGTCTTCATGGTGCGTGGCTACTTGAAGAACCCAGAAGCTCTCTGTGGTCCCAACTCCCACATGAGAGCGAGTGGAGGCAACATTATAAAGCCAGCATGCCTCCGGCGGCCCAGAGCAGAGTCCGGCCTGCCCCAGTGGGACCGGAACCAGAACGCAAGCTCGGCACAAGGTGACCCACGGTCGAGGCCTCAGTTCCGGAGGATCCGAGCCGGATAAGGAGGTGAGCAGACGTCGCTGCCCAGACTTCGCTTCATCTCTCCCCTTCATTCCCTGAGAAGCCGTTCAGGCTCTCCTCTCTTCTTGGACACACCCATGGACTTCAGTCTGCGTGAGCAGCCGGAAGGGATGCGAATGGGGTTAGATTTTACGCGAAGTCGCCTAAACCCGGATAGAGTGACAGGAGCAGAGTGTCACTCTGAAAGACCCTTGCAAGCCACCCCATAGGCCACGGAGCTCTCGAGGGCCAGTCCGTTTTCCACAGTCAGTATTTCGGCCTAGACGACTGTGTCGTCATTTGTAGGAGAACAGGGGACGAGATGGAGAATCCTGTACTTAGAATAAAGCCCCTCCTTTTGTCTTTCTCCAACTGGCTTGAATAAACTTCCATTACTTGCAACTAAAAGGTGCTTCATTAAAAGACAGGTTTCCAGAAGGCCCAGGCCAGCCAGCGTTTCCAGCTCAGTGGCTATTCGTTGATGACCGAATGAACAGTGCTAGAACCCAGGAGAAGGTAATTCCGTGAGCTTTTTGGTCTCTGCAAGACACCAGGGGAGCCTTCCTCCCCCTAATATCTTACTCTGCTGATAACGGCCCAGCGCCTGACCGAAAGGAAGAATCACACTCAGCCCTGCGAGAGACGAGAATTGGATGTCAGGACAGATCTCTGAATACCAAGACCTGAGTCTGGCTTCTAGTCTCCACTCCACGACCAAGTAACCAAACGCCCTTGGAGAATTCCCTCCCTCCTCAGTTTTTCCCGTCCTGTCCTCCCAGGGATCTGTGGTACGAATGTGTCAGCCGCCCCACCAGCATGTGTCCCCTCCCTGCTCGCCTTGACGGCATCAGTAGGCTTTTGGGGGAAATTGACTCCAAGCCCTGAAATGGGGTGGCGGAAACCCTCCAGCACCCATCAGTCCCCGGCCACTGTCCCCGGTTCATGGTTGGGGGGGGGGGGCGCGCACGTGACTCACGCAGGTGCAAGGGAGCCGAGTCCCCAGCCTCTCCCGTGGAATGTGGGAACAGCAGCGCGCTCTCTGCCCCAGGGATGCGGGGATGCGGATGAGAAAAGCGTGAAGCATCACTTGGTTGTATCCACGTTACAGTCATGAAAGAAACCAGCTTGAGAATGCATCTGACTTGCAAAATAACTTTAAAAAAGAGAGAGAGAAATTAAGCCATAGTAATGATCACACAGCACCCAGGACTGGTACTCCCTTTGCATATTTCAGTCCTCTGTCAGTAGAGTCTCTTTATTTTTATGTCCATTGGAGATGAGCTTTCTCTTGCTGGAAAATGAATGCACCCACCCGTGGGTTCCCAGCTTTTCAAAGCGCCTGTATTCATCACAGGACGGCGCGCTGTCGGGACTGAGATCATACCGTTCGTGTGAAGGTGTTGTGTAGGCCGTAAAATGCTATCGCAAGGGAAGGGAAGGTTGCCCTGAAAACACCCGGGAGGGAAAGAGTTAAGCTTTTTGCTGAGCCCCAAAGACAATTTAGTTAAACGCACTGAGAGCCCTGAGAGAGGCAGAATGAGGATTCGTTTTGATAACAATTGGCTTTGAGCAGCAAAAGCCAATTATTCAGAGCCTCCTGCTTATTTATCTGGATCTGTTTAAGAGGATCCATCAGGCTGAGCAGTATTGGCCCCGACCTAGCAGACTGATGCGCAGGGAGCTGGGAAGCAGCAGGTTCACTCTGGGGAAAATTGCATCCCAGTGCTTCACTTGGTTGGAGGAGGTGCCGAGAGGCCCTGTGGAGGGCGCACCCCTCCTGCTGCTCACCGAGGTGGCGGAAGGGACTCTGGTTCACGTCCACACTCTGCCACTAAGCCTGTGTGACCTTGACCTCTCTGGCCTCAGTTTCTTCATCTGACCGATGGGAACACTAGCCTTTGCTCTGTCTAGCTACGTCTCGGGATGTGCCAGTCACGAGTGGATGTAATTCCTTTCTTCTGGCCATTCTTTGGGAAAAGAAGGGGAGAGGCAACACCTTTTAAAAATAAATAAATCATTCCTAGGGGAAAGTGGGGAATACGGATATCCTGTGGATTTTACGTTGTGCCTTGGACAAAAACTTCTGCCACCACCTCTTATCTCATCAAAGAGGCATTCAACAGTCATGCAACAAAAAATCCAATGAATGCCTACAATGAGCCGGGCACCGGGTACAGATAGGAACTAGGCAGACAAGGTCCCTGCCTGCACAGATCTTGCATTCTAGGGAGGAGAGACAAACAATAAATATAGCAACAAATAAAGAAGATTATTTCGAACTTCGATATATCGAAGTCGTCCTTGCTCAGATCCCATCTCTGGAATGATGAAATGATCATTCATCCGTGTTTGCCATGTATTTTCTGTCTCTCCTGAGAGAATGGAAGCTCCATGAAGGCTAGAATCATTGTTACGTTCACCAGTGTAGCCCAAGTTCCTAGCGATTGCTGGCCCATAATAGGTGCTCGGTAAAGATTTCTTGAATAGACTGATTGGATGCAAAGTGCTACAGAAAAAATGAAGCAGAATGGCAGGATGGAGAGTGATGGGGTGGAAAGAAGACTGGCATTCTGGTTTTGACAAATCCAAGAAGGCTTCTCGGAGTAGGTGTCCTTTCACTTGACACCTGCACAGTGAGAAGTGGGCAGCAGATATGAAGAGCTTGGGAAGGCATCCCAGGCAGGGGGAAGAGCATGTGCAAAGGCCCTAAGCAGGGAGGAGCTCCATGTGTTGGAGCACTAGAAAGTCGGGGAGACTGAAGAAGGAGGATGAGAGGAGAGTGCTGGAGGAGGGAGCTACAGAGATGTGGAGTGGGCGTGAATTTTGAACCCAGCTAGTTGAATATAAATTCTTCCATGAATTACAAAGTGTCAGAAGCTGCACACACGCTTATCCGTGTTCCTGGAACATAAAGAGCAGGCTCTTTGAATATTGGTGGATCCGTGGATTCTCCCTTTTTGCAAGGGCAGGTGGTTGAAAATCAGGGGTTATTTAGTCTTTCAGAGGACCTGGGCAGGTTATGGCAGTCGCCATCTACACTTGAGAGCGATTCTGGAGAAAAGGGAGCAGGCTTGTTCCGGGAAGTAACCAAGCAGAGGCCCTAGGGGGAGAGATTTCAGCCCACTGTGAGGTAAACCTCCTCGCACACTCCACGAGGATGAAATCGGGATCGTGAGTTTCCCACCACTGGAAGAGTTTAAGCCAAGGGTGAACTTCCACTTGTTAGAAACAGGGAGAAGGAACCCAGGCACCGCAATCTGATAATTTTATGATCATCTCTTAATCTGGCTATCGAAATACACCCGCGTTTGATCTCTGCCTTTGTTTACATACCCCATCAGTAAAATCCTCATAGAACACGGCTACTAATAAGATAGCAAAGACCGGAATGCATAATGAGGGATGAATGCACACATCCTTTGTTCAATAATACAATATTTTTCTTGAATAATGCATGAGCTGCTTTTCATTTCGGAAATGAGAGAGTCTATAATCCCACTGTGCATCAAGTGAATATTTTTAAACATTTATAAGTGGGAGGCTAAGACAATGGTAAGAAGCTCAGGGACAATAGAAACTTGGAACCAGGATAGGCAGGGGTGCTTCCACTAGAATCCCAGAACGATGGAACGACCTGGAGAGGCCACCGGTCATCCCCCACACTGAGTGTATCTCCCCCCCAAGTTCATGCACAGCAAAGGGAAGATTCCAGGCCAAGTCACCTGCTCCAGAGGGCTTTCCCCTCCAACCAGTCTCCAAAGTCCAATGCTTTGCTCCCAAATTATTTTAAATGGATTCTCCCAATCCTCACCACCATTCTGTCTGTGTGGTGGGTAAACTCATACCTCTTTGATTTCCCCCGTAGGCCAGTATCAACACCTAGATTCAGCACTCAGCCAGAAAACTACATTTCCCAGACTCCCTTCCAGGTGGGGCCACATGACCACCTTCTGGCCAGTGAGATGTAAGCAGCTATGCAGGCAGGGCTGGGAGGTGGGGGGAGTTCCAGGAAGGTTCTTTAGAAGGGGTTGACCAAGAAGATCCGCCTTTGCTCTTTCCTCTCTTCCCTTTTCCTGCTGACACAGGAATGGAATGCCCTGATGGGGCCCACTCCAGTAAGCTGGAGATGGGGGTCAATGCCAGGCTGACTCCCTGGGGAAGGCATGTTTCCAAAAGAAGGACTTCGCAAGGCCTGTGTGATAGATGCCCCCTCTGTGTGGGAAGGCCAGGGAAGACACAGAGACAGCGGGATAAATCCATCCGGATTTATGAATGCAGAGATGAAGGACATTCCAGGGGGTGGCCACAACACAGAAGAGGGTGGGAAAGGGTGACCCTTACATCGCAGTTACCCCGTGGGCCCATGAGCGGGAGCGGAGGGTGAGGAGGCCAAAAGGCAGGTGAGGGCCGGATTGCGGAACGTCTCAGAAACCAAGCCGAAGACGTTGACATCTCTTCTCTGCTGACTTCTCATACCAGTGACCTCTGCCATCCCGTCTGAAAGCACCGGGCCCCTTGGAATCTTCTTTGTTCCATGAGGACGATGGCAGAGTGGGGTCCTGCTGGCCCATTCTTTTAGGGTTCTCTGTGTTCAGAAGATTGTAGCAAGATGGGTAAAGAAACAGTTGGAAATAGTTGCTTGTTTAAAAAAATGTAATAACAGGTAGTGTGTAGGCCTTAAGCTAAGCACTTATCTGATGTGCTTTTCACATACTCCCCGGGACAAAGCTGTGGGGAAGGTCGGACCGCTCGGCCTTATTTTATCACTGAGGGGCTCCAGAGAAGTTCACAGGCGGGGCTGGAAGCTGGGGCCAGGCTCTGCCCTGCCTCGCTACAGCGCGAGCTAAAGGACCCCTGACCTCTCCGAACGGCGGGAGACTCAGCCTTCAGAATGTGAGCCCAGAGAAAAGGCTGGTGCACAGCCGGGGAGCGTCTCCAGCCTCTGTGGGACCCCTGTGGCGCGTCAGGCCTGCTCCCGACAGATCTGGCTTCCGTCCGGGGGTCCCGTGAGGTCTGAAGCCCCGCCAGGTTGTTTGGTGGCCTGGAGGGGAACTCGTCGCCATCAAGTTAGACAAGAACTCTTAAGATGCACTCCTCCCCCCAATAATATTAATAGTGAATTCCCGACGACTGCCGAGGCACACAGGCCCTGACATCCAGCACTGGGGCGGTCTCCTCATTCAGTGAACGGTAAGAGGCGTAGCGGAGGTAAGAACCGGGGTCAAGATCTTGTGGGCAGACCGCACCCACCGGGCGAGGGATTCAAAGTGGCTGTTCCAGGGAGTCCTGCCCCCTCCCGGAGCATACGTCTCAAAGCAAATGAGAAATGAGAACTTGGATCCAGACAAAAGAATAGAAAAAAAAAAAAAAAAAAAGACGGGCCTTGGAGCAGCTGTTCTCAGCAGAAGCCACCTCCCTTTGAAGCCGTTTCTGGGCTCACTTGATGGGCTCTCTATCCCTTTCCGCAGCGAGCTCCCCTTTTCTGTCCAAGCTAGGCTTTTAATTACCATCCTCTTTATCGTAGGCGGAGTCCGCAGCAAGCACAGCCCGGCTCGGGGACCCCAAAGACAAAGAGGAGGAAAAAAAGAAGAAAGAATCGATAACGTGATTGATGTTCATTTTTAAAAAGCTAAATCTCAATGCTCCTTCCTTCTAAAGCTTTTGATTGCATTAACCCCCGCGAATGCTGCAGGGAGGCCTGAGCTCTGGTGTCTCCGCTCCCTGGCTCTGAGGGCGCCCTTCTCGGGGCTGTAGTCTGCAAAGCCCAAGGCAAGGAGGTCAAGGGTGCTGGTCTGTGGCCTCCTTCCGACCCAAACGCTAAGATGTCTGCGGCACAAAGAGAGGCATCGTGTTGACTCAGCAAGAATCGTACGCTCGGGTAAGGAGTGAATACAGACTCGCTCCGTAAAGCAGCCCTTGCTTTAGGGGCCGGGAACCCTGCTTTCAGCTGCCCCAGAGCCCCCAGTTCCTTTAGGTCATGGCTCACGGAAGGTGACGGAAGGACCTGCCTCTTGTCATCCTTGTGCCCCGATTTTGTGAAGAGAAGTAAAGACCGGTTGCTCTGAACGTGACCGGCCCACAGAGGCAGGGGAGCTCTGCAAGGACCCAGCCTTCGGAGACCCCTCGGCGTCCAGCCAGCTTTGTGACTTGGGAATGTTACTGAGCTTCTCCACAGCTCAGATACCTTATCTCAGAAAATACCCAGAACCATCCCATTCCCCAGCTGCCAAGTTAAATGAGATGACGTTTGCTAAACACCCAGCACCCTGCCTAGCACATGGGAGCTGCCCAATGAGTAGTGGGTATTTTTAGTAACCGGTCTCTGGCTAGCTTCCTCTTGTTCTCTACCTCAGGGCGGGCTGGGCCTAGCACACGTGTGTCGTAACGCTCCTATGTACAAGGATTTCGGAAACTTCGTGCACATCACGTCTTGGTGTTCTATGATTCCCGTCGAGCCCTTGGGGATGGAGCGACCCTGGAAGATGACCCCCAAAGTTCACGTCATTCCTGGGAGTCCCTCTAGCCTAAGGGCTCCTGGGCACGAGGTCCTGCTTCCGTTGAACTGAGTTGGGTCAAGTCGAGCCGCGTGGCACTGGGCCGGGTGCTGAGCTGAGTCGGGGCGGGGGGCTCTCGGGGCTGCGGTGGTACGGACAGCGGGTCTCGCGGGCCGTAGACCAGAGGGGAGACGTGGACGTCAACGTCAGGAGCCCGGCCGACCCTCCTGGGACTCCGTCTCGGATGCGGTGGCTCTGAAGCAGACCCGGCAGCCGGGCCGGTGGGTTCACACGCGCGGCTTCGCCTTTCAGCAGCTGCGTGACCCTGGGGGGTGCCTTCGCTGTCCTGGGACTCGGTCTCCTCATCCGTGCAATGGGGATGATGACGATACCCACCTCGTGGGCCCTGGAGTTCAATGAGTCAGCATTTATGAAGTGCTTAGAGCAATGCCTGGAACACAGTGCAAGCGCAAGCCACGGAAGGCTTAGGTCTCTGTGATTGTCGGGCCGTCAGCAGGGGACAGCGAGTGAGGGGGACGCGCTGCCTGAGCGCAGGCGCTGGGTCCTTGCCATGCGTTATCTCCGCGAATTGCCCCGACGACTCTAGAAGCATCCGTTCAATTAGTGGCCTTTTTGCTTTTGCATCTCCAGCTTTGGCGAACCCCCCCGGGAGGGATAAATGAACAAGTCCCTGAGGAGTAAGACCAGACATTCACGGTCAGCCGCGTGACAGGCCCCGCACTTTGCACCCGTTCTTGTGTTTGCATCCGGGTGGTAACTCTGTGAGAGCTGATGCCATTGTCCTCTCCCTTCTCGCAGAACCCCGAATCTGAGCATGGGAGAGATGAAGGAACCTTCCCAGGAAGGCACAGCTTGCAAGTGGCCGAGCCAAGGTCCCAGTCGAGACGCACCGAGCTCCCGCCCTCTGCTGCCCCGCCGCTCGGAATCAAGGTCTGTGATCCCATTTTGCCGATGAGTGAGCGGAGGCTGCATAGAGTTAAGGCCCTTGGAGTCCGTCTCCACGTCCACTGTCCTCTGCCCTGCAGCCCGGCTGCTCCGCTGGCCTCGTGCAACCCCCCCCCCCCCGCCCCCCATCCCAGCGGTGTGGTGATGTTTCCTCTCTGCCGCGGGCTCCTGAAGGCAGTCGGAGGCCGGGTGGGTGGAGGCACACACGGTGATCAGCCTGGGGCGGCAGGAAGAAGCCTTATTAGTCATGACGTGCGGCAGTGCATAGGCTCCCGAAGCCCGACCTCCTTAGCATTGGGAAGCTATAGCCACTGCCTCGTGGCTGCACAGCGAGCTGGTTTCTGCAGCAGCCTTGCCCACAACCTAGTCATCCCAAGGCTTTTTCTCTTCCTTTCTAGAAAGATCGACAGGGCCCCGGAAGCTGTCCCTTCCCCCCCCCACCCCATTACCCCCGACAGTACCGGATCCGAACAGGACTAGAGACACCCGGGGCGCCGGTCTTGCTGCTCAGGTCATTTAACTTGGGATTGTTGAGCTCCTCGCCGTGTCCCAGGCAGCCTTTCAGACACACGGAGGAAGAGAAGTGTCGTTTAGGGGGCTGGGGTCCGGGGCAGGGAGCGTAAGGAAATCACGCAGCAGGAAGCCCCGAGGTCCCAGACAGAGAGCCGTCAGATCCATAGGCGTTTGCCGGTAATTGCTCCCCCATCAGCCAGTGTCCCAGCTCCTCTCCAGCCCAGCCCTGCCCCAGGGTGCGTTCTGGAGAAAGGAGAGGCCGTGGAAGGTGGCTAAGAGTTCGAACTCCGGGGCTCCTGGGGTTCACGTGGTGACTCTGCCCCTTGCTGGCTGTATGCCCGCAGGCCTGTTACTGAATCTCTCTGAGCCCCAGTTTCCTGACTAGTAGCCGAACGGTTCATGAGCCCAGGGCTGTGGGGGTTGGGAGGACTCGGCTTCCTGCAGTGCGATGCGATGCCTGGTGATAAGGAGGGAGCTGCTCTGATTGTCACCGTTGTTCTCTCTGAGCCTCACCTAATTCTGCAAGGCAGGGTGGGGGAACCCCGTTTTACGGTTGAGAAGACTGAGGCCCCTCAGGAGGCTCGAGCCCGGGTGTGTCTGGCGTGGAAAGCCATGCTGTCCCTTCCCAGAGGCTGTTGCCCTCGGTGTGAGCGTTGCTGGTCCTCATGGGAGCGCAGCCTGCGGACGCTGGCAGGGGCACAGGGGGCGCCCGAAGCGCCTCGGGGCGGAGGGACGTGGGCTCTGACTCCCTGCAGCCCTTTGTGCTGACTTGGCAGGAATGGCGTCCAAGTCCCTGGAGACAGATCCCCGCCCCCAAGCCGGGGCCAAGCCCTGGGATCTGAAGGGTGCCTTGGGGATATTACCGTCCCCTCCCCCTTTTAGCCCTGACGTGAGGAAGCGGGGCTCCCGAAGGGTCGGGACTGTCACCCAGGTGTGTGCCCGTGACGTGTGCAGAAGGCGTGTCTACCACGTGCCTGGTGCTGGGCCAGACCCCGCGCCTGCTTGCCTCGTCTTGCTTCGGCCTCTCTGCTCCCCCTGTGCTGGTGACGTCGTTCCCATTTAGCAGATGGGGACCCTGAGGCCATGGCAGGTGAGCTGACCACACGGCCGTGAAAGAGCAGAGTGGGGATGCAGACCGAGGTCTGTCTGGGACCGACACCTCTGTGCTCTCTCCCCCATCGCCGTGCGGAGGTGGCAGTCACTCACTATCAGGCCACCTCTTCCGAATTTCGGGCACCGTTAGGGAGCTGCAAGGCGCCGGACAAGCGTTGCCGCCCCAAGCAGCTGACGAAAGCTGCACGTGTCTCTTTGCCGCATAAACCGCCGGGCAGTAGCACAGACACTCCGCGTGCAAAGCACCTCCCTGCATCTTCCAACCCAGCAACCCAGAGTAGCGACGAGGGACCAGCAGTATCGTCATTTTTAGAGGAAAATACGCATTGTCAGGTCCCACTCACTCAGAATCGGCATTACAGCCAGACCCCCCTGTATGATTTCTGTGCACGTCAGAGCTCAAGAGGCACGACCTTAGGACCTGGAATCCGATCAGCCCAGGTGAAAGGCTCTGCTTCGTCATAACCAGAACCGCAAAGCGACCTGTCTGGAGACACACAGCAAACCAGCAAGCCCGGGGCCAGGTGTGCACGCCTGGCCTCTCACTGCCCTGGGGCTGTGCCTCCGAGCATCCCTTTCACCGACGCACTGCCTTCTGTGCTGGCCTCCAAGCTCCTGCTCACATTTTCCAGGTGGAAGGAGGCTAAATTGTGGGGACCATCGAGGAGTCTGCCACCCTGGAAGTAGACGGTGGCCCCCAGCAGGACACAGGGACTGACGTGCTCTCACAAAACAGACAGATTTGGTCCCCACAAGCTCAGCTTCCGTGTTCCAGGGTCCGATCCCTGAGGGTACCCCAGATTTGTATGTATCACCCAGAGCCTCGCAGAGACGGCCTGTGTCGGCGTTTCTCAGGGAACCTACTCTGCCCGGGGATCATCTTGCATACAGCGCGGGGCTCAGACCAGCCCCCCCATCCTTCGCTCCAGACCCTGGCTGCACTGGAACCACGCGTGGATGTTTACCGGCAGAGCGCGGGTAAGGAGCATTGTTTTCTCTCCCTCTCTCTTTTATTCCTTTTGTATTTGCAAGAGGAAAAGAATCACTCGGGAACATTTTAAGTGGAGCAAGACGCCTTGGGAGTGATTTTGAGTTCTGTCACGGCTTGGAAATCAGTCGCAGGATTTTCAGAGTTCGTGATGCTACTCGGCCGCCGCGTGAGGAGGGTGTACGCAGGGTCGAACTGAACGGCGGGAAGGAAAGGGCCCCTCATGCCACAGCAGCGATGAGCCCCGCGCTTCCTCTTCGTGCATATGACCAGCCCTCCCCCTGTCAGATGAGGAAACTGAGGATAAGCAGTTTTGCCCCCCCGGGAAGGGGCGCCCCTAATGGGTGTTTGTTTATGGTTGGGGTTTTCGCTCAGGTTTTAGCAGTCACTCCTACGACACGTGCCTACTGGATGTCACCTCCCTATCCCATTCTTTCCGCAACCCCTTCCAGGCACCCACTGACAAATCCAGAAATGCCCTTTGAGAGCCAGGGTCTACAAGGTGTGATGGTATGGGGGTGATGGAGGAGGAGGTCAAAGAAAGCTTCACGTTTATTAGGCAGCTGTTGCCTGGCACCTGTGGTTACAAGCACGCATGTTCGTATTATCTCATTTAACCCTCACCGCAGCGCTGTAAGGGAATAGTAGTCTCATCATCTCATTTGTTAGAAGAAAAACCAATGTGCAGAGATGTAAAGCAGTCTGCCCAAGAACACATAGCCAGTAAGAGCCCAAGGAGGATGTAAATCCAGGCAGCTGGCTTCGGAGCCCAGGCTCGAAACTATTTGGCAGAGGAGGGTTTGGCTGAGCTGGGTTTTGAGGGACGAGTAGGAGTTTATTTGCTCGAGAAAGGGGCATAGAGGACTTTGGAGCTCAAAGGCCGAAAAGCGAATGTCTGCTTGGGGGCACTCCTGGTACTTTGGATAAAGGACAAAACGTGTATAAATCCTTAGCTGGTGTCCGTCCCACAGAAAACATGTTACTTCCTATTATTGTGTGACACAGAGGGGCCAGAGAAAATTCCCAAGGGCAGACAAGGCTGGGGAGGGGAACAGAGGACTGGGTGTGGAAGACAGCTAGCCTGTGTTACGAATTTGGAATCATCCCTACGATAGCGTCTTTCACAGCACTCCCGATCGCAGGAGGTGGGGGGATCGGGGAGCAGAGCCCAGAGCAGCCCACTCCCAGAATGGAATTTTTGGAAATAATCAGATTTTTTGTTTAAAAAGTCATGCAAATGGTGCTTTCTCCTCCGTAATATATTTGCATTTGTTATAATGTGATGTCTTAAACCTTTTACCATCAAGCAAAAGTGACAACATGAGATGTGTCCCTTGTCCCGTTATCTGCAGTATCCGCCTCAGCACTGCTGACATTTGGGGCCACAGGATTGTCATCGGGGCCGTCCTGGGCACTGGGGGAGGTTTAGCAGCATCCCTGGCCTCTGGCCAATAGACGCCCGTAACGCCTCTCCCCCCTGAGTCACGAGAACCCGAAATGTCTCCAGACATTCCCAGATGCCCGGGGTGCCACAATCACCCCAGTCTGAGAACCTCTAATCTGGACCAGGCACTGCCGTGGCCTGCTGTACGGACCCCAATTTGAGAAGCACATTGTGTCGCACTGAAGGATTCTGATCCGGAGAGGGGCGTCTCAGAGGCAGAAACTAGACCCTACTTTTGGTGATCCCAGTGGAATATCGATACTGTGATCTCCCCCGTTCCGCAAACAGAAGCTCCGAGCTGCACAGGGAGTTTCAGCAGAACTGGGTTTGTAACCGTGGTGTGCCTGACGCCACACCCTCACTCCATCCACTGCACCAAAGAGCCACTCTCCACTCTCTCCGGGGCAGGAGAGCGTCCTCGTTCCGCCCCCGCTGAGGACACCAGAGAACCTTCCCGGGGGAACGCATCCCAGCCTGTTTCCGGGAACCCGCACCTGGCCTTCTCAGCCTCAGCGCAGCAAGCAGTCCGGCCTCGTCCTTCCTGCCCCAGAAAATCTTCTGCCCAGCCCAGGCAGAAAGAGACCCACATCCCCTGCCCAGGGTCACCAAACTTTTTCGGTCTTTACTGAAAAAGCCAAACATTTTAGGCTTTGCCAGCCTTTCAGTTTCTGATTCAACCTCTCGACTCTGCCACGGAAACACACAAGCCGCTATGGACAATTTGTAAACGAATGGGTGTGCCGGGGTGCCAATAAAACTTTATTTACAAAAATAGCCAGTCAGGGCCACAGTTTGCCAGCGCCGAGTTGTTCAATAAAGACAATGTGGTGCATTTATATCGGAGAATATTATTCAGCCAAAAAAAAAAAGCAGAAGATTCTGTCATTTGCAACGCTTTGGAGGAATATGGAGGGTATCGTGCGAAGCGAGGTAAGCCGGCCCCAGCGGGACAAATATTGCGTGATCTCATCGCATGTACGGTCTGAAAAAGCTGAATTCACGGAACCAGAGACCGAAATGTGGTCGACAGGTGTCAGGACCCAGCAAAATGGGTGGAGGTCAGTCAAAAGGTGCAAACCTGCAGCTATAACAGGAGTAAGTTGCAGAGATCCAGTGTGCAGCCTGATGACTACAGTTAATAATTCTCTCCTGTGCCCTTGAAATTTGTGGAGAGCAGATCTTAGGTGTCCTGACCACCCCCCCCCCACACACACACGTAACTTTGTGAGTTGATGGGTGTGTTAATCAGCTTCGCTGTAGTGGCCATTCCCCAGTGTGTGCATATATCAAATGACCAGGTTGCACGCCTTAACACAGACAGATGCATGGACAGACAGGCGGATGCATAGACAGACACACGCTTCCATACATGGATCCACGGGCACATGGCCCAGGCTCTGCTCAGTGCTGGGACCCCCGTGGACGGCAGAAGCAGGCCCGGCTCCTGCCTGTTGGAGGAGGCAGACAGTCTGCAGACACATCTGTGATTAGGACTTGCCCCGAGTGACCTGCTGGGCAGGAGGCGGAACGGAAGTCGGCAGAGCTTGTGGGGATCTTGCCTACAGAGGTGACGTTGGAGCCCAGAGCCGAAGCAGGAGGAGGAGGGAGTCCTGGGAAGAGCCGAAGGGAGAATGTTCTGGAATCCTTCTGGCCAAGGCAGAGGGCCGAGAGCATGTCCGGATTGTTGTACAGGCGGCATGAGAGGGCTGGGGGGCTCACGCATCACGAATCACGGGGAGGAAGGAGAGGCGGGATCAGGTGGGACGTCCGAGGGCCATGAGCAGGCCCGGCCCCGCTGCGTTGCCTCGGGGACACAGCCGGCTCCAGCTCCTCGCAGGCCCTTTGGTTGGCTGAGTCCAAGAGTGGGGAGGTGAGTCGCAGGGCCGCTGGGCGGCTGGAGGACGCGCAGGGGAGCACCGGCCCTCACACCTGCTCCGAATCAGCCAGCCGAATTGTACTGGAGGCAAGGGCACGTCCAGGACCCTCCAGAGATGACCCACGGCATCTGACCAGAATGAGCGCGGGTCATCACCAGACATTTAGAGAAGGGGCAGGGACCCGTCTGCAGCCAGAGTCAGAGCTCTTCCTCGGGCGGCGAGTCTGGATCCAGCAGAGTGTGGGGCGCTTCTCCCAAAGTGCTGTCACGGACACGCCCCACAGCGACCCTTCCTTCGCCCCATCGCACGGAGGAAGAAACCGAGCTTGGGCCATTTCCGCCAGGTGGAGGACTCAGCAGGAGGCCCCACCGCCCACCAAAGCTCGGGACACGGGAGTAGCGGAGAGAGGGGTACCGTCACCGGAAGAGACGGGAATACGCCGGAGCGGGGGGACCGCAAAAGTCACCATTGCTGGGGACCCTGGCGTAGTGCTGGACACACGCCAAGCACCGCTCTGAGTGACGACCGTGCCAACTCACGGGTCCCCGCCAGGGCCAAAGACCACGGGAAAGCACCTGCCGCCGAGAAGGACGGGCTTGTTGGCTCCTGGCGGTGAGGGAGAACACGCGCGGGGGGCGGCGGGGCGGCGCTCAGGAAGGGGCTATTGGGAGGGAGGGACCAGAGGACCCGGGCTCCTGTGAGGTGATTCGGGGAAGAGTTGAAGGAAGCCAGGCTTTGTTCTGGGCTGGGTACTGTCCGGAAACGGGCGTATTCTGTGATTAGTTTCACTGGTCTCATCTAGAAGATGGGAAGGACAAAAGCAAGCCCGAAGCTGGGATTGGTAAAAAAAAGAGCGGTGCCCCCTGTCAGCCAGGAGAAGGAATCGTTTGGCCATTTTTGTGGTTTGCACAGTGCTTACGTTGGGTCTGTGTGTAGACGGGACTGCAAAGTGGGTTGTTTATGTCTTGACCTCTCAGAGTTACAGAGCACCCTTTCCTCTTCCAATTTGTTTGTCTTACTGAGATCCGATGGACCTGTAACCCCGGGGCAGCTCGAGGTGTCCATGCTGGCTCCGTACCTTCCCGTCTGTCGCCGATGAGCCGGGGGGGGGGGGGGGGGGGGGCATAGCTCACAGCTCCGGCGTGATCGCATCATGACCATTTCTTTTCTGCGGTGAGAACAATTAAGACCTAGTCTCTTAGCAGCCCTGAAGTTGACGGTGCAGTATTGTTGACCGTAATCGGTAGGCTGCTGTTAGGTCTCCAGAACTCGGCGTTCTAGTTGAAGTTTGTACCTTGAAACGGCATCTCCCCAGGTCCCCCCAACCCTCCAGCCCCTGGTCACCGCCATTCGAGGCTGTTTTTTCAAGTTACAGGGACCCCTTTTTTCCTTTCTTCCTTCCTTCCTTTCTTTCTTTCTTTCTTTTTCTTTCTTTCTTTCTTTTGTTATGTTCAGTTATCCACTGGATAGTACATCATTAGTTTTTGACATAGTTTTCAGTGATTCATTAGTTACGTATAACGCCCAGCGCTCATCCCAACATGCCCTCCTTACTACCCATCACCCTCTCACCCCCTCCCCTCCGAAACCCTCCGTTTGTCTCCCGGGGTCCAGAGTTTCTCATGGTTTGTCTCCCTCTCTGATTTCTCCCCCTTCAGATTTCCTTCCCTTCCCCTGGGGTCCTCCGTGCTATTGCTTATGTTCCACATATGAGTGAAACCATATGGTGACTGTCTTTCTCTGCTTGCCTCACTTCACTTAGCATAATCCCCTCGAGTTCCATTCATGTCAGTGGATATGGTGGGTATTCATCATTTCCGATGACTGAGTAATATTCCATTGTGTATACGGACCACATCTTCTTTATCCATTCGTCTGTTGAAGGGCATCTTGGTTCTTTCCACAGTTTGGCGATTGTGGCCATTGCGGCTATGAACATTGGGGTACAGGTGCCCCTTCTTTTCACTACATCTATATCTTTGGGGTAAATACCCAGTAGTGCAATCCTGGGTCATAGAGTAGCTCTATTTTTAATTTTTTGAGGAACCTCCATACAGTTTTCCAGAGTGGCTGTACCAGCTTGCATTCCCACCAACAGCGTAGGAGGGTTCCCGTTTCTCCGCATCCTCGCCAGCACTTGTTGTTTGCTGTTTTGTTAATTTTGGCCATTCTAACTGGGGTAGGGTAGTATTTCATCGTGGTTTTGATTTGTATTTCCCTGACGGCTAGTCATGTTGAGCATTTTTTCATGCGTCTGTTAGCCGTTTGTAGGCTTGCTATGGAGAAGTATCTGTTCATGTTTCCTGACCATTTTTTGACTGGGTTATTTGTTTTTTCAATGTCGGGTTTGAGAAGTTCTTTATGGATTTTGGATCTCAGCCCTTTATCTGTAATGTCATTTGCAAATATCTTCTCCCATTCCGTAGCTGCCTCTTAGTTTTGTTGGCTGTTTCCCTTGCTGTGCAGAAGCTTTTTATCTTGACGAAGTCCCAAAAGTTCATTTTTGTTTCTGTTTCCCCTGCCTTTGGAGACAGTTGTGAATCCATCAGTGTGACAGAGCACATTAATAAAAGAAAAGACAAGAGCCGTATGATCCTCTCAATCAATGGAGAAAAAGCACTTGACAAAATACAACATCCGTTCTTGATTAAAACTCTTCAGAATATAGAGATAGAGAGAACATTCTTCAATATCCTAAAAACCATCTATGAAAGCCCACAGTGAATATCATTCTCACTGGGGAAAGCTAAAAGCTTTTCCCTTAAGGTCAGGAACACAGCAGTGATGCCCTCTCACCATTAATGTTTAACACAGCACTAGAAGTTCTAGCCTCAGCAATCAGACAACAAAAAGAAAAGGCATCCAAATTGGTAAAGAAGAAATCCAACTCTCTCTCTTTGCAGATGAAATGATACTTTATGTGGAAAACCCAAAAAAGACTGCACCCCCAAATACCAGAACTCCTACAACAATTCTGTAATGTGGCAGGATACAAAATCAATGCAGGGAAATCAGTTGCTTTTCTATACACTAACAATGTCACTGTAGGAAGAGAAATCATGGAATCGATTCCATTCACAATAGCACCAAAAACCGTAAGGTAACTAGGAATAAACCTAACCAAAGAGGTAAAGGATCTATACTCTAGAAACTACAGAACACTTATGAAAGAAATTGAGGAAGATACAAAAAGATGGAAAAACACTCCCTGCTCATGGCTCGGAAGAATAAACCTTGCTAAAATCTCTCACCTGCCCAGAGCGGTTTACGCTTGCGATGCCATCCCTGGGAAAATACCCCATCGGCGTTTTTCACAGAGCTGGAACAGAAAATCCTAAAATTTGTATGGAACCAGAAAAGACCCCAAATCGCCAAGGGAATGTTGGAAAAAGAAAAACAGAGCTGGGGGCATCACGTTGCCTGATTTCATGCTGAATTACAAAGCTGTGACCACCAAGACAGCACGGGACTGGCCCCAAAACAGGGGCCCCTTTTCTGGTGTTGATGTTCCGTGAAGTTCCTGCTCAGGAGAGCATGACGGGTCAGGCCGTGAGCACAGAGCCAGCTCTGAGCGACTGGCGCCGGCCGCTTCCCGGATGTTGGGGGCTGCTCTTCGCCTTCTTAGAACTTGAGACAAGAAAGGCCAAGCGACTTGCCCCAAATCACGAAGCTGGATCAATAACGGACCTGGGATTCTGGCCAAGGCCGTGTGCCTCTGGAGGGTGCGATGTAAACCACACACGGCCTTGCCTCCCTTCCTTGATATTCCCGGACATCCCAGCAACTGTGGAGGCAGGAGCGAACGATACATTTCCTGAACATCGGTTCTTGCCAGGCACTGACAGAGGCCCCTTGTAACTCCTTCGAATCACCCACCCTTGGATTCATTACCGAGGGCAACCGGAACAAAGCACCCCGAAGCTAGGGGGCTTAAAGCTACAGACATTGAGTCTCCCCCAGTTCCAGAGCCCAGAAGTCGGCCATCGAAGTGTTGTCAGGACCAGGCTCCCCCTGAAACCCCTAGGAGGGGATCCTTCCTTGCCTCTTCCAGCTTCTGGTGGGCACAGGCATTCCTCGGCCTGTGGCTGCATCCCTCGTGTCCTCCGTGTGCCTTCTCCCCTGAAAAGGACACCAGTCACTGGACTGAGGGACCGCCCTACCCCAGCATGACCTCATCTGAACGAAACTCCATCTGCAAAGACCTTATTTCCAAAGAAGGTCACGTGCACCAGTCCCCGGGGTTAGGACTCCAGCAGACCGTCTGGAGGGACGCCATCTCACTCGCCACAACCCTTAATGCTCTTCCTTGTACAGAATCGGATAGTGAGTCTCAGAGAGGTTTAGGAACTTGGGCAAGGTCACACAGCCAGGACAAAGCAGAGGCAGCATCCAAGCCCCCAAGGCTTTGATGCCTCACCCACCACCTCAAAACCTCGGAAACCTGTCGCTCCGGAAGTCAGATGTGGCTGGGACAGAAGGCGGGGAGGGGAGACGCCACCTTCCAAGGGCCGGAAAGCCTGTCTTGCTTTCCTTTGTTTTCTAAGAGCTTCCGTGCGGGGGGCAGCGCGGTCCAGGAGGCGACGAGTGAGAGCAGACACGCCTCCATGCAGAAGAGGCTCTGCCAGCCCCCAGCGCGGCCCCCGAGCCGTCCGCGGAGGAGGCAGTGGTGGCGACCTGACTTTGACAAACCACCAGCCCGCATTTCCCAAGATTCCCAGAGCTCCCATTTTCCACACTTATACAATTCAATTAGGAATCCCGAAATGTGTAAATCTTGGCATTCTTATTGCTTCATAAAAGCGACAAAGTATTTATCGCAGCCGCGTTTTCTTAAATCTTGGCGGTTTCGTTTCCACGGGCTCCAGATATGACAGCCAATCTTGTATAATAATTCCTCGGAGAGTGACAGCTACCGTCCCTGCAGACGGCTCCAGAGAGGGCCACCGCGTGGGACCACGGGGGAGTCACAGGTTTCCAGGGAGAGGCTGGAGAATCAGCGTAATTATCATTATTACTGTAATAATGACTGCCTGTAGTGTTCTTCCCTATCACTCATGCTGCTGCTCAGCCCCCTCCTCCCTTCTCCTGCCCTGCCCACAGCTCCCACGGCCAAGTTCAACAAAACCCCATTTCCTCTGTTGCTTTCCTGCTATGGAGATGGACCCCAGAGACCTATCCCACCCTAAGGTAGACCTACGGTGATAGCGACAGCCAGTCAAGGTGAAAAGTTCAGTGAAAAAGAATAAAGCAGGTAAAGACTTAAACTATTACAGAGTCAAATGCCTGCCTTCAAACTCCTACATGGGCCCCTTCCACGTGGTGCGACCTTGGGCAAATCACTGAGCCTCTTAGAGCATTGGTTGTCTCATCCCTGGGGCACCTGCCATACGGCGTTCCGTGAGATCGTCCATGGACAAGACCCATGCAGCATCTGGCACACACCCAACACTCACTCGACGCCGGCTCCTTTCCCCAGTGGACTGAAAGCCAAAGCATGGGGTATCCCAGCTGAGAAGCATGCTCAGCCCATCTCCACCCTGGCCACCAGTCCACTACCCACATCCATCCCCTCTCCTGCACAGAGGACTCACCCAGGGCAGACAAGGTCAATGGCCTGGCCTCTGCTGGGTCCCTTGGCCCTCTGAGGGGCCAGAGCACTGGGGCTAGCAGGCGGAGGCCCAGCTCATGAAGACGTGCTTCCACCCCTGCTTCCGTAAGCCCTGGCTTCCTGAATCGTTCCCATTGGGTATCGTGCGGTGGTAAGGAGCCACCTCGCCAGTGTTCGAATCCCAGCTCCGCCACTCAGAAGCTGTAGGACTGTCAGCAAGCCCCATGGCTTCTCTTAGCCTCCGTCTGGCAAAGGAGAACAGGAGCGCCCGTCATTTGAGCCATGCCCATCCAGCGACCACCGGCCAGATGTGGATGTTCTTAAACGGTAATCCACTAAAATGAAAGAAAATTTAAAGTTCCGTCCTTCCGTTGCGTGAGCCACATTTTAAGTGCTTGCGGGCCACACGTGGCTCACGGCCACCATATTGGACAGCGCAGCTAAGTAGAATACTTCCATCGGTGTGGAACATTCGGTTGGGCAGCACCATCTCAGAAGATTATGCGAAGGTCAAATGCATGGGTGAAGGTACTGTGCCTGGTAGACAGGAGACGCCGGGTACCGTGTAGCTATCCCAGCGTTTCCTTCTCGCCAAGGCGGTGGCGTGGTTCCCAAAGGCTCTGAGGAATGAAAACGTGTTCAAGTCCTCACGGCCAGTGAGTAGCAGGAAAGGCAGATTTCAACCAAGAGAGCCCACTCGCCTCTCTGGCTTTCTGGAAGAGTCATAGAGTTGCTGGGTCTGCAGGCTGGGAAGCAGAGAAGCTTGCTGCCTCTTGGAGCAGCCCCTTAATGTGTTCATCTTTGCACATCAGGGCTCCAGACCTCTGCAAGGATGCAGAACCATCCGTGCTCTCTACAGAAACAATCAGTTCCTTGATTAAAATCTGACAGCTTAATTAATTAGGGCTTAATAGCTCAACCTTAATTATACTCTACATCATTATTTGATAATATGCACAGATTTCCCACGTGGCTGCACACACATGTCTTTTATCAGCCGATTACACATGCCTGAACTTGACCCCTGATACTCGAAAAATGTCGTGAGCATGAAAAACTTCATTAACACGGACGCCGACCTCACCAAGGCCGGCTCACCATCGAGAATTATCTGATTTCAGAGTCCTTTGAGATCCACTAGATAGAGGTCACTGCGTGGTCATAATTCCCTTCTCTCCTCAACACATTTGCAAGTTTAATAAAGGATTAAATAGCATCTCTGGAGCTTACTTTCACCTGAAGAAGAAACTCAGAGATTTTTTTTTTTTTTAACCCAGAGAGAGGGTTGACTTCTAAACTAGGCGAGAGTCACTGGAACCCTTTGAGTATGATGACAGAATTAGGAGAGTTACCATAACAGAGGGGCAAGGAAACCATAGGACCTGGGTTTGAATCTTTGGTAGTGTTGGGTTTTTTCAATAGATTCTTTTGTTTTCAAGAGATATCATTAATATATAACATTATATTAACATCAGATGTACAGCATAATGATCTGTTAAGTCTTTGCACTGTGATCTTGGGTGAGGTTCTCTACCTCTCTGATGCTCTGTTTTGTAAGTTTTATAAAATGACCCTCTTTGTGAAATAGTATTCAGAATTCCTAATCCACAGGATACTCAGGGGGTTGGTAAAGTGTCCAGGCAGTAAGTGCTCGGTAAATGTCACATGCTAATCTCTCTGCCGCTGCAGAATTCTGTTCTGTCCAGTTGCTCATGGAGAGCACTCTGCAGGAGGAGGAGGTCGTATCTGTGCATCTGGGGGCTCCTGGGAAATGAGCCAGTAGAACGGCTCCCAGAGTTGGTAACACCATTATATTCTGCCAAATAAGCCAGCTCCTCCCTGGATGTGTTTTGGGGCCTTTGTGGGGAGAGGCATAACTTTCCAGAAGTTTTCGGAACTACTATGTGAGCTGTGGCCTGGCCTACAGGAGAAGGCCTTCACTTTGAGTTGAGATACAAGCCTGTATTTATGGCTTTGTGACGGGGGGGGGGGGGGGGGTGCGTATTAAGCAAGTCTCTTTCTCTCGAGGACTTAGTTTTCTTATTGGTAAAGGAGACTAGCCCTGTTTTTCCAAAGACCTTCTTGTGCTATGGAATCACCTGGATTGTTTACTTAAATTGAAATATACCACGCAGCACACATAACCCCCCCCCACACACACACACACTCCCCAGAGAATAATTCTTTTGACATACTAATTTTTTTAAGTATTGATTGCTGGCCTTCCTCCCCAAAGACCTTGACCCGGGGCATGCACAGGGATTTCCGAGAATGCATTTTTTTAAGTCGTCCAAAGGACTCGTGATGGGCAGCTTTGTTAGGCAACAAGCAAGGCTGCCTACCTCCAACTCCCCGCCCATCTGGAAACCGTGACTCTGGTTCTCAGTGTGGGACAGGAGGCACATGCTAGGAAGTATGCTGACTTGCTGCAGAAGGAAAAGGGTGATTTGCCAACAATCCCCTGTTCCCTGGGCTCCGGTGTCCAGCCAGCGCTCATCCATTCCCATAGGTTGCCATTCCCACTCTTGATAGTAACCATAACTCATAATTGGCCTGATGGGAAAATCCACCCAACCCAATGGCCATCTCTAGAATTTCTATTACTTTCCTCGATAGGGATTTTTTTTTTTTCTTCCCAGTATTTTGTTCCCATTAATTTTTGGAAAGCATTTTTTGCTGGGGTTTTTTTTTTACCATTATTTTCCCAACATGGTCCTGATCATAACCAAAAATTACTTTACAAATCCCACTAACTTTATCTGATGGAAAGTCTCACCACATCACAATTGCCAAAGGTCTTCTTTATTCCCGAGTTAACCTTGGGGAGCTGTCAGGTGTTCTTTGGGGCATGCACGCCCAGAGGACCGAGGAAATCTTTCATTTTTTACCTCCTTGGAGAGCTCGGCATGCTTGGCCAAGTGTGGAACTGCTCATTCCTAATTGGTTTCTCCGGGTGAATATTGATTTGACTCCCATTGAATATCACAGTTGCTCATCAGCCTCCAGCAACATGAGGTGCGGAAGGTTGGTTTACTCCTCAACTCCGAGCCATCTGAGTGCCTGTGTCAGGTTTGGTTTCGGTCCCTCCCGCTGACTTTGTTGCAAAGGTCGCGTACGGAAAAGTCACGGCCGTGATTGACGCGCAGGGCAGGGCTCCTTCCCCTCACTCTCTGCTGGGTATCTTCGAAATCTCGTGGTCCCGTGGAGGTCAAGCTCACTGATGCCGGAAAGGGGAGCCACTCGTTTGGAACAGCGGACGTTACGTGGGCTCGGCAGTGCCGTCTAGGTCTGCGTTTCTGATAGATCTGTCCTCTTGTGCTTTTGCACTCGCTAAGTCAGCGTTCGAGGACAGCTGACGAGCCCTTCTCTCTTTCCTGGCATCTCTGTACTCACCAGGCCGCTCTCCGTGCTGCCTGTGGGAGAGAACCATGTTCTGAGCGGTATCCGCGGAGCCTCGGGCTTCGGGGTCCTCGATTCGCCTGGGCGTTTGTCAGCGATGATTATCAGAAGCGTCCTGTTTTAAGAATCTAGGAAATGTTTAAACAGAAGGTAAGATCCTTGAGAGCAAACAGGTTTGATGGGGTGTGTGGGGAGGTGGGGGGGTCCTTTGGATATTTGTTTTTTCCGCTCCTTCCTGTTAATAGCGGGGGCTTATCAGGATGGTTGGATGGTTGGGTTGGAGGATGCTGGGAGGGGTTTATGAAAGATGTCATAGATGTCACACACACACGCGTGCGTGCACACACACACACCCCGCCGGTGCTACTGGGAGGACATCGAGAAAACAGCACGTTTCCCAAGAGTCTGAAAACCAAATGGGATTCCGACTTTGTTTCATCGCTAAGGAGCCCAAGGAGGCCTCTTTACTAAGGGTTGGGGACAGGGAATCCCAGTGGAGGCTGCCTGCAGTGCTGTGTGCATTTCCAGAGTGGAGCACACCTGATGTTGACTGCCCAAGAGACGGCGCAGGCACTAGCAGAAAAGTAAGACAGGCGTTCGGAATTGGGGGGAAGCAGGAGACACCCCGGGACATGGGAACCTCCCTCCTCTTCCGATGGGGACTGGGGGGGCAGGAGGGGTCTTCGATGCGTGACCAGGCCTGCCTGAGGCAAGAAGGCTCAGGCTGGGGTAGAATAACAAACCATTCCTCTTTGCCCAAGACAGAGGGGTTTCCTAGAATTCAGGGCTTTCCACCGAAGAACCAGGAAGGCCCTGCACAAAGTCGGAATGAGTTGGTTACCTTCAGTAGCAGACAGGGTTTCTCATGGTTCCTCTAGCATGGACTTTAAAGCCGGGCAGACTGGGGGTTGAATCCCATCTGAGCTAGCTCGGTGACCTAGCTAGGTGACTCACCTCCCCTTGCCTCTGCCGGGCGAGTGGTGAAGGTGCCTCCTCTGCAGAGCTAGAAGATAAAGATCCATAATTGAAGCAAAGTGTATAGCCCAGGACCCAGAGCGAGAGCGTACCAAGTATGTTTTTATGCTCACCGTTCCGAAAAAGTGAGATACTAGGGCGCATCTCGATGCCTACAGAGCAGGAAGGGAAGAATCCAGCCAAGTGTGGGGTGCAGCAGGAGGCAGGAAATGGAAGTCACAAGGCCACGAATGTCTGGAGCAGATGGGAAAGGTCAGAGAAACCCGTGCAGGGCGGGGGCTGGGAGAGGATGAGGTGGGATAATGTTGGGGAGAGATTCAGTAGTAATCTTTCACACTCCAGGCGATGCCTTAATGTCTCAAGGGTTCAACAGCTCTGGGCTCCCACTTGATGGGGAAGGAAGACTCCTTCTGGAAGGAGGAAATGGACCTCCAACCTGGAGGTGTCACCTCTCCCATCCTCCTCTTGGACCGTTCTGGGGAAGGAGTGCTCCTCCGTCCCCGCCCCTGGTGCCTGATGCACCTGACCTTAGCTCCCAGGAAACTGACCTGCCAAGAGACTCTTCTGTAGACAAAAACAATCAAGCTGAAAGAAGAGAAGGAGCTGGAGAAAGATCTTGGAGCAGGGAGCATAAGGATGTTTTCAATAGAATAATACTTTGGTGGCAGAAATAAAAAATAGTATGAAATTATTCTAAGTATTTGCAACCTCCTTTTCTCTTCCCTGCTCCCTCCCTGTGGACCTTTTTATGGAGAGTAAGTTCTTTCTTCCAGGGTCAGCTCCTGGCTGCTGCTTTATTCGTGTGTTCAAAGGACAGAGTGGAAGGAAAGCGTAAAAAGTCAGAAAGGTGGAGTTGATCTACAAGGGAGAGAACAAAGACAGAGACAAGATTGGAGAGGACCCAGCTGTCTGGGCTGTGTGTGAGGGTTTCGGAAATTAAGAGCGGGGAAGGAGAGAGGATGTGGTGGGTCCCCAGATGCCGGTGCAGAGTTTTAGACAGAGATCTGAGAAATGTGCTCATGAAGATTTCTTTTTTTATTATGTTCAGTTAGCCACTGGATAGTACGTCATTAGTTTTTGACATACTGTTCAATGATTCATTAGTTACGTATAACGCCCAGCGCTCATCCCAACATGCCCTCCTTACTACCCATCACCCTCTCACCCCCGCCCCTCCGAAACCCTCCGTTTGTCTCCCGGGGTCCAGAGTTTCTCATGGTTTGTCTCCCTCTCTGATTTCTCCCCCTTCAGATTTCCCTCCCTTCCCCGGGGTCCGCCGTGCTATTGCTTATGTTCCACATATGAGTGAAACCATATGGTGACTGTCTTTCTCTGCTTGCCTCACTTCACTTAGCATAATCCCCTCCAGTCCCATCCATGTCGATGCAAATGGTGGGTATTCATCCTTTCTGATGGCTGAGTAATATTCCATTGTGTATACGGACCACATCTTCTTTATCCATTCGTCTGTTGAAGGGCATCTCGGTTCTTTCCACAGTTTGGCGATTGTGGCCATTGCGGCTATGAACATTGGGGTACATGTGGCCCTTCTTTGTACTGCATCTGCTTCTTTGGGGTAAACACCTAGTAGTGCAATTGCAGGATCATAGGGTAGCTCTATTTTTAATTTCTTGAGGAATCTCCACACTCTTTTCCAAAGTGGCTGCACCAACTTGCATTCCCACCAACAGTGGAAGAGGGTTCCCCTTTCTCCGCACCTTCTCCAACATTTGTTGTTTCCTATTTGTTGATTTTGGCCATTCTAACAGGTGTGAGGTGGCGTCTCAGTGTGGTTTGGATTTGAATCTCCCCGATGGCTGTTCACGCTGAGCATTTTTTCAGGCGTCTGTTAGCCGTTTGTATGTCTCCTTGGAGAAGTGTCTGCTCATGTTTCCTGCCCATTTTTTGACTGGGTTATTTGTTTTTTGAGTGTTGGTTTTGAGAAGTTCTTCATAGATCTTGGATCTCAGCCCTTTATCTGTAATGTCATTTTCAAATATCTTCTCCCATTCTGTAGCTGCCTCTTAGTTTTGTTGGCTGTTTCCTTTGCTGTGCAGAAGCTTTTTATCTTGATGAAGTCCCAAAAGTTCATTTTCGCTTTTGTTTCCTTTGCCTTTGGAAACGGGTCTTGAAAGAAGATACTGTGGCCAGCGTCGAAAAGGTTACCGCCTATGTTCTTCTCTCTAGGATTTTGATGGATTCCTGTCTCACCTGAGATCTTTCATTCATTTTGAGTTTATCTTTGTGTATGGTGTAAGGGAACGGTCCAGTTTCATTCTTCTATATGTAGCTTCTTAAAGATTTGTTTATTTTAGAGAGAGCAAGCAAGAGAAGGGGGAGGGGCAAAGAGAGAGGGAGAGAGAAAATCTCAAGCAGATTCCCCACTGAGCTCGGAGCCCAACTTGGGGCTCGGTCCCAGGAACTTGAGATCGTGTCCTGAGCCGAAATCAGGAGTCCCCTGCTTAACCGACTGAGCCCCACCAGGCATCCCAAAGATTTTTAAAGACCAAGGAAAGAGTTTTATTTCTCTTGGTTAAATTTTCTTCCAGAAATTCCCTTAACACAGTTTGTCCAAAGGTAAATCTGTGCTGAGGGTAGACCGCATACACGTTTGGATTTATACGGGTCACCCTAAGTGCCATTAATTCATATTCATGAAATGCCTCCTCGCTTCCAGGAAGTTCCACACTGAGTGCCCGTGGCAGTGGGTGGATGCATCGATTGCCCAAATTCATGGCCTCCCTGCTTCCAGAACTTTCCAGTGTGATTTTTGCAGCTACTCCCAAAGGTAGAGTCTCTTTCTCCTTAGTTCCCTGGCCATATGCCTGATCTGCCAGAAGAGTCCATGGACCCGAGCTGAGGCCAAGAGGATTTGCAGGTTTCGACTGCCTGTCTTGGGCCCTTGCCTCACACGCAGGCGAGCCCTCTGGAGGCTGAGACCATGCAGAAGGGAATCCAGAAGCCACTTCAGCCACCAGCAAGCCAACCCCCAGAAAAAGCCAGCAAGCAGATGCTCAGTGGATCACTGGCATGGGACGGAGCCCCACTGGGAGGAGGAGGACTGCCCAGCAGACACCCCCTCCCCCACTAGCAGCAGCTTTCCAGCACCCAGAATCCGGAGCAAAAGCAAATGTTTGCAGTTTTGGAAGCCACTACGTTTTGAGATGGTTTGTCGCCTAGCAATATCTGTCGGATACCCTTACTAAGTAAACAGTGTTTTGAATGTATTATTTTGAGCCTTGCAACTAATAAGAATTTATAACTCTCTTTCTTACAAGAGGTTTCACTACAGGAAGGAAACAAAAAGAACTTGCCCGTAGTCACTGGTGGTAAGTTCCAGAGCCGGAATTGAAAATAGCTCCATTTAATTCCAAACCCATCTTTGTGCTCGTACCGTGCTGCCTACAATGATGCTGAATCTGCCGAAGCCCAAGGTCCTCTGTGTATATCGGGAGCGGGAATAGGACAGGTCTGGACGTGAGCTAGGGAAGCCAGGCCCCTCCACGTCCCCACCAGCAGAGCAGGACCACAGCCTGGACGGCAGTCAGCACCCCAGGAAGCCTGGGGCAGAATGTTAAGCCCCATAAAAGGCACCCCAGTGTTGAGAACCGCAAAAGATGGGGGAGTAGGCGGGGCCAGCGTTGCCAAAGCGAGATTTATGGAAGATAAAGAAAACCCATTCGATCAAACGGAAAATGAAATTGCAGAGGAGAGCAGTTCTTAGAAGAGGTGAACAGACGCTGTCTAGCACCTGTGAACTGGGTTGGCAGGAAGGCAGAGGTACCTGCCTACACCTTTCCTCGTGATAAGTCTTGCCACGCACGCACGCACCCGCACGCACGCACGCGACGGCATAAAGCCTCCTGAAATGTGCACCACCAAGACACACACGAAAGTATGCACGTGGAGACACACAGATATTCCCAGAGAGACGCACACGCCCTCTTGTGCAAGCGCGCTGGGGTTTACACACACACGCAAGCACACTTGCATGCATACACACCCTCCCTCACCCTCATCAACATCAGGCAGGCAGAGAGAAACCCTCTCCGTCCTGGGAGGGGTTTTCTCCTCCAGAATTTGTCCTCAGAACTAAGCCGTTTCAGCTGCAAACTCCACCAAGAATTTTCCAGTGGCTTCCTCGACCTAAGCAGGAAAGCTCAGCCCTCCTAGGACCGTGAGGCCAGCCCTGACCCTGGATCGAAAGAGCCCAGGCCCAACACCTGGGGCTATTTGCGGAGTCAGCACGCTGGGGCCCCTTTGGGGAAGTGACGCCCGTACTCCATCCCTAGGCTGACGACTTTGACATCGTGAAGACCTGGGTTCGAATCCTGCCTCGGCTGCTTCCTAGCTCCCTGACCTTGGGGCCGGTTACCTAGCTATGCTGAACTGAGTGTCCTCACTTACACAACGGGATTTGTCAGAATTCAAGGTGACCGTGTGTGTGAGTGCCTGACTTAGCACCCACCACGTAGTAGACGTCAGAAGCTGTTGGAGAGAGAGGATATTTTCATGGCAAGGGCTCCATCCATTTACGGACTTCTTCTTGGGTTTTCCTTTTTTCTTTCTTTTCCTTTTTCCTCCAAGCAAAACATAAACCCAGGCTTCTTTGCGTTTATAGTCCACCACTTTTTTTGCATCATTATTACATACTGAATCCAAAATGATCGTTTTTCCTTTAAATCTCCTTTAAATTTCCCTTAAATCTCTGATATGAACAAGACCTAATTTCTTCTGTCCTCAGGGACCCTCTTTTGCAGGGGACGATATATCTGGTTATACTCATTATAACCATTCAGCCAATCGATTTTGTTAAACCCAGATTCTCCTTATAGACGTTTCAAGACCCAAAGCCTCTGAAAAACAGACTTAAGAGCTACTGTCTCACAGGTAAAACCAGACTTTGCTCTTCAGAGAAGCCCCGTATTTAGAGGTGGACCTTGAACACTGTCAGGTTTTGAATTTTCATTTTACCACTCTTCCTTTCATTGCCGCAAGCAATTCTGAGTACCTACCGCGCGCTGGGTACCGCGTTCCGAATTCTGAGTACCTACTGTGTGCTGAGCACCGCGTTCCGAATTCTGAGTACCTACTGCGTGCTGGGTACCGCATTCCGAATCCAGTTCACAAAGACACAGTCAAGTGTAAGAGAAAAGTACGTAAAGAACTGTAATTCAATATGGTCAGTGAGATCACGTGCACAGTATTAATCTTTTATATGTACAAAGTAAAGACCGGAAGAAGGAATAATTAATTCTGCAGCGAGGAGGTCACAAAGGTCTGGGAGGGCACGCCCGGCTGGCTCAGTCGGTTAAGCATCTGCCTTCAGCTCAGGTTATGATCCCAGGGTCCTGGGGTCGGGTCCCGGATCAGGCTCCTTGCTCAGCAGGGAGCCTGCTTCTCCCTCTGCCTGCTGCTCCCCCTGCTTGTGCGTTCTCTCTCTCTCGCAAATAAATAAATAAAATCTTTTAAAAAAAAAGTCTGGGAGACATGTTATCCTAGCCCAGCCAGCTTCCCCCAGCTCACTTGTAGGAGAATTCCATTTCTTTTGGGGAATTCTCCCTCCCCAAGTCTATACGCCTTTCGGAGACTGTCCATCCAGGGTCACTCCTCGGGGTGGACCCTTGACTCGACTCTGGCCTATCAATCTCTCAAGCCGGGAATATTGAACAAAGGGAAGCTGCAGAGTGATATGAAGGCAAGAAACAGGTGGCCGTTGGAAGAGACTCATCTTTACTCTGCAGGGCAGGCCGGGAGGCTGGAAACTCGGGCACCAGTTCCATGTCACTGCCTTAAGGGAGAATCTCCTCTTTTCCGAAAAATTCTTTTTGCTCTCAAGGCATCCAGCCGATTGCATGAGGCCACCCGCATTCTCAAGGATACCCTCCTGCACGTGACTGGAGAAGGAGGAGACCGAGGGAGCCATCACCTTGCTTCGCTTCTTGTCACCCCTCCGTAGGGACGGTTCCTGCTCCCGCTGCCAGTGTGACCCACGGACGTCAGTCTCTAGCTACTCCGAAAGCCCCTCTATTTCTCATAGGGGAGAGTGAGTTCGGGGTCACGGGAGAGAGGAGAAGCCCGCTCCAGGAGCTCCCCAAAAGCACGAGCTATCGCAGAATTCTTATTTGAAGCGCCCTGTCTTAGCTTGGGTTGCTCTAACTAAACACCATGGAGCATGTGGCTTAAATAAAGACGCGTATGCCTCCCGGTTCTGCAGGCTGGGAAGTGCAAGGTCAAGGTACAGACACACACGGTTCCTGGTGAGAGCTCTTCTCCTGCTTGCAAGGCTTCGCTGGAGTTCCAGCCCAGGGACTGGACGGGAGGAACTGCATGGTGTGTCAGGTGTCCTTGCCAGCTTCACCGAGGACGACCGACGAAGGGAACACGCCTGACCACTCCCTTAGCTCGCCACTTCCATGGGAAGAGCGCTCAGAAGCGGTCAGTCCGCTTGGGGGGAAAGAAGTCTGGCTTCTCATCAGTGGCTTTTCCAATCTTTTCATCAAAGCCCCAACCTGTCATTTTCTATTGTCTGGAGCTAGGGAGTCAGCTTGAAGTGGGCCTTCCATGGGCTCCCCTAGATGGAGAGAATTTGCTTAACTCTGCGGACTGCTCTCTCAATGACGTCATTCTGTATGTTTCTCGCACGCCTGCAACTGTGGCAGTCGTCGCTTACCTGCTGTGCCAGGCCGTGCATCAAGGACTCTGCTTGTGTTAGCTCTTGTGATCTTCAAGTCAACCCTAGCCAAGAGGTTCTGGTGGCTTCCAGCCCTGCTGCTTACCAGGTGGAAGGCTTTGGGTCTCTGTGCCTCTGTCTTCTCATCTGCAAAAGGGGAATGATAATAGTACCGAACTCACAGAGTAGTTGTAAAGAATCAGTGAGTAACCCTTTTCTTTTCTTCTCTTTTCTTTTCTTTTCTTTTAGGATTTTATTTATTTATTCGAGAGAGGGAAACAGAGCACGAGCCAGGGCAGAGGGAGAGGGAGAAGCAGACTCCCCACCAAGCCAGGAGCCAGACGTGGGATTTGATTCCAGGACCCAAAGATCACGACCCGAGCCAAAGACAGACGCTTAACCGACTGAGCCAACCACGCGTCCCTCGGTGAGTAATTCTTGTAAACTACTTAGAACGGTGCCTGCCACACACACCTGCCTCTAAATGTTTGCTGCTTTTGTTGGGGTCCCCACCTTACAAGCAAGGCGACTGAGGTTTCCAGGGATCGGGGAGCCAGGCTGAGGCTTTTCCTGGACCTTTCAGCCTCACTGGCTCCAACCTCAGGGACCCTCCAGCTTCCAGACTCTGTCTGTCTGTCTGTCTGTCTGTCTCTCTCTCTCTCTCTCTCTCTCTCTCTCTCTCTCTCTCTCTCCCCCTCCCACACACACACACGCACACACACACTCTGAACCTGCATCTGTCTCCAGAGTCACCAGTCTGCGAGCTCCTTACCTGTTTGTATGTATTCTCTGTGCCGTCTGAAATGCCTTCCTCTTTCCCTCCCCGCCCCTCCCACCCATCGCCTGAAACTCAGAAGTCCCTTCCTCCACGAACCCTTCCGTAATCACCACCACCCCCGGCTTGGCTTGGCCCCTCTTTGGGGCTTTCCACGGTACCACCCTCCCTTTGCAGATGGAAACTGCCCCATCTGTGCCATTCCAGATCGCCATTGTCTGTCTCCTCCAGAGAAGGGCCCTGGGGCTTCTCCAGGACTGAGCCCGGAAGCCAGCCCAGAGCAGGTGCTCAGGAAACGTTTGTGGGTGAATGAAAGAAGGTGTCTTTAAGGGGCGGGGAGCCTGTCTGGGTGTCCTCCTGTGTGAAAAGGGATCTCACTGATTCCGTGGCTCCCTAAGGAGCATAAAACCCGCGAGTAGGCAAATGTCCCAGAGACTTACGCCGACACAAAGTAGGTACACTCCGCAGAGCAGGCTAGGAGCTCCCCAAGACTGGGGGAGTCTAAGCAGAAGGCGAGGGGACACTCGTCAGGGAAATCATTAGTAGTGTCGGAATTACCTAAGTGACGGCTGATGTTCTAATGTTTTCGGGCTGTTCTCAGCTCACCCCAAATCTTTTGAGAAGAGCACAGAGAGGATGAGGACAGGGATGACCACCTCGTAGGGCGGGGGGGGGCACCCCGCACTGCTGGGGGCGCCTTGGCCTGCAGAGCAGTCTTCAGCTCTGCTTCCATATGCAAAGCCCCGCTGCAAACGTGTACAGAAATTGAACAGTGGGTTCCTGTCGGGGGAGGGGAAGATCAGCGCTGCACATGAGCCGCAGTCACTGCATTTTTCAGGTGCTGCTTCGATCGTAGAGTTCTGGCATTTCCGTCCTTGTTCTTCCGTTTCGTCCTTGTCTCTCCCAGCTATGTGACCGACGGCGAGCTGAGCCCAAAGCTCTCCCGGCTAAAGGTGAGGATCTGCTGGGCTAGTGGCTTCTGTGATTTTCTCTCTCTCTTTTTCTTTCTTTCTTTGGCTCAGTTGCATTTAGTTTATGAGACTCGGGCCCCTTCACCAGCAGGATCAGCATTTCTTTCTGCTTGGTTTTGTACAGTAATTGCAAAAATGCAATAAAATATTAAAGTCCTTGGCACAAACAGTGCCGTGTGGACAAAGGTGGAGACCCTACTGGATTGGAGCGGTTCACCAAGAGCGATCATCCCACAGATGTTCGGGCGGCCCTGCTTCAGCTGGTGTAAAAAACCCCAAACCCACACAGAAAAAAGCAGCAGCGTGGGCTTCGAGTAAATGCCCCTGGGGGACAGTTTGTCCCAAAGACGGAGGTGCGAAAACCCAAAGCCACGAGTGTTGTCATTCCATTCGCTTGTCTGATGGGACGGGGTAGCTCAGAGTGGTCAAGTCACTCACCCAGGGTCACACAGGCCAGAAGAAGGAGAAGCAGAGCTGAGATGGGAATCAGGGTGAGCTCCAGCGTCCGTGGTTACTAACAGATGATGCGGATTGAGCATTTACCACGGCTGAACGCTCCCAGGAGCACGGCTTGCCTTGGACTCATTTGGCCCCCACCCAGGAAGGGTGCTCCCAACGCGCAGATGCAGAGACTGGCTGACTCGCCTGGGTCACCCAGCGACGAGGAGCGGAACCGGATTTGACCTGAAGAACCTGGCCCCCAGATCTCTTTCTCTCAGGAAGCCAGCGTCTCGGAGACCCTGAGCATACCGCGCTCCCCGTCTCAGAGTAAGGACTGGGGATGTGGCCGATAGGACCCCAGGGCCTGGGGGCTGGGTTCGTAGCAGGAGCTGCTGTTTTCCTACGGGAAAGCAGCTCCACCCCCGAAGCTCATGTTGGGAGAGGCCGACCTTGCTGCTCGAGGACATCCGAGCCAGGGCTGGAGCCGCTTCTCAAAGGAGCATTGCTGTGAGAAGCCCATTCTGGGAGCATTCGTCCTTCACACCCCATTCTCACGAGGGGCCGTCAGGCCTCGAAGAGCTGAATCAGAAACTTCACTTAACGCTGCAGAAAGCAGGGCCATGTGGGTCTCTACAGGTCCGACATCCACAGCATTTGTGCTTTGGCTGCTAAATCCCCAGGCGGAAACCACTGGCCTCTCAGGGCAGGAAGAGGATGTACGAGGGCTGGGAAGTCGGGAGAGCTCGGACCGCAGCAGAATTCAGTGGTGGTGGCCAAGACCACGTGGCCTGCGAGACCTATAGTATGTAATATCTGGCCCATTGCAGAAAAAGGTGAGGCCTTTTTCTAGACCGTGGGCTCCCTAAGGGCAGACTCTGCTTCTTCTCCGTGGACGTATGGCCAATCAGCATCCAGTGCCAAGCCTGGAAGACAGAAGAGACCTCATGAACATTGATGAGTGGGCGGACAGGTGAATGTTGAGTGTGCAACAGAGTCACGCTTGGCGACCATGTGACATGCTGGCATAAAAGGGACACCTTCAGCGGGATAGTCCCAGACCCTGAGAAACAGTCTGATGGAAGCAGAAACAGTTCAGAAACACACAACGCACACACACACATGCATGCATACATACACGCACGCACCCAGACCTGGCCCCTCAGCACCGTGAGTGACCGGGGACTCTTACGTTGGCTCCTCACTTGCCGGGGGTGCCGCAGAGAGAGAGAGGTTTGCTTAAGGCAACTTCCGGCTACGAGATTCTATGATTTCTCATTGAAGAGTTATTTTTTCCCTCCACTGTTTTGAACAAGAACAATCAGATGTTGAATTAAACCTGAATTTCAACAGCCTAGAAATTTGAGTTGAATAATCGAGACTTTTTCTTGAAGCTTAGAAGGAGGGAAGAAGGGAAGTAGCGTTGATACGATCTGCCAAGAGTAAGCATGGCCTCATCTCCTCAGACTGGCCCCAACGTAAACCTTTTCCCTAGTTGTCCAGCCAGTAAACTGAAGCTCCTCCTTCAGAAACCAGTTTGGATGTTGTGGCCTCCTTGAAGCCTTCCCTGATTCACTTCCCTACACAGCCCCTCCCTCTTCCAAACTTAATAGCACTTCGTTCCTCCTCATATTACAAGCACTTCTCAGACTTGCTTGCAAATCTGTTTATAACATTGGACTGTGCGCTACCCAAAGGGCTCATTCTCCTCTACCTTCCCAGGCGTAATAGTAGGTGCTCAGCAATCATTTATAGAATGGTTGAAAGAATAATTGGATAAGGCAGAGAGGGAAATAGGAAGTGGTTCAACCAAATGACCAAATGCATGGATGGATGAACCAGTGGATAAGTGAATGCCTGAGGGGAGAAATGAAGGCTAGGTGGATGGAAGGATGGATGGATGGACAGATTGGCTTGGGTTGGTTGGGTTAGTGTAGGTTGGGTTAGGTTGGTTGTGTTGGGTTGATAGTGACCAGATTAAACTTATGAAGGAAGTGAATGGTATCCTCAGAACCCTCCATAGCTCGTGTCCTACAGAGGACTGTCCCACACATCTACCCCATTCCCAGGCTTCTCTCCTCCAGGCTTAATGTTTCCAAGGTCTAGGGCACTTCTTCTAAGCCCTCTCACTGTATCTCTCCAGCATTTCCTTGTCCCCCTTCTCCAGGAGCTGCCCCAGCTCCCCCTGACTCAGCAAGTCAGCTTTGCCCATAGATCCAAGAGAGCAAAGGAGACTTTGCTCATGGGAAGTGAGCAGATGGCTAGCTTCCAGCCCCCCAGGGGGACTGGAGGGAGGCCACCTGCTCACCCAGGAAGGGTCTAATTAGAGCAGATGCTTTTTTTCTGTGACTTAACAGAGCTTTGTTCTTCTTTCCCATCTCTTCCTCTGGAGCAAAACACTGGAACTGTGACAGAAAATGAGCTCTCTCGGGGACAAGGTTGTGGGTGTCTCCTTCTGAAGCTCCTTCCTTGTCCTCTGGTGACCTCTAGTTCTAGACTCAGCTGATCCAAAGAGGCAGCCCCCTTCTCAGGAGCAACCCCTAAAACCCTAGGACTCTGGGGAACACGGACTAGAAACCTCTGTTCTGGCTTGGGAGCACCACTTGGAAGATGGAAAAACTGAGGACCACAGAGAGGAAGTGACTTACCAGGGTCACCCTGTAAATCAGTGGGGACTAGGATCTGAAGTCCAATATACTTTTTGACACTCCCCTGCCTTACTGTGTCAAATTTTGCATGATTCCCTTGGAGACCCCTGGATGAAATTCAACATCATGTCCAAGGGAGGTGTCCCATTTCAAGCTCATTTGGCATTCAGCATCAGTTAAGGCTGATTAGAGTTCTGATTAGGATGCAGAATCATTTTTATTTCCAAGCTTTAGTAATTTAGCATCAGGTGATATTAGTTAATAGGGACTTAAAAGAAATCATAAGCAAATCATAATGAAAAGAAAAAAAAATCATAATGGAAAGAGAAGTTCTCTCCCACACACACATGCGTGCACACACACACACACACACACACACACACATACATCTTTCTTTCATTAGCTTTAATTAGGTTGACCCAGATTGATCTGGAAGCATTTCCAGGCCCAGAAAGAATTTCTCTTTTATGATTGTGAAAATCATGAGATTTTTCAGAGAATGAAACACCCAGAGATCAAACAGGCTATGTGGTAGCTTTGGGGCTGCTCCAGCAAGAGCAGGCAGACAAGGAGCTTGATCAAAATCCAAGACAACAGCCAAAGCCAGGATTGTCAAGACAAACAGACTTGCAGTTTAGATCACATTTTTGCCCCTCTCTAGCTGTGTTGCCTTGGACCACTTACTCACCTTCCAGTCTTGCACAAAGATCCCATCTCAAGCTTCATTCTTTGCCAAGGAGCCAGGAGATTTTTCCAAAATATAAATCAATCCAGGCACCTGACTGATTGAATATCTTGCCATTTAAGAGATAAAGAATAAAACACATGATCCATAATGCATCCAACAAGGATCTCCATGACCTGACTTTTGCCTGATATGGTTGCGTGTTGGGATTGTGTTTGGTTTCATGTAACAGAAATTTAAGTATATTTGCATATATTACCAAAAGGGAGATATTTTTCGCACATAACAAGAAGTCTGAGAGTGGTCCAGAGAAGTTCCGAAATAACCTTGGAGACCCAGGTTCCTTCTGTCTTCCTGCTCGGCCATCCTCAGAAAATAAGCCTCATGGTCACAAGATGGCTGCTCAACCTCTAGGCTTTATGTCTACTTTTCAGGCAGGAAGAAAGGAAAGAAGCAAAGCAAAAAAACCAAATGCCAGTTAGGTCTTTTTTTAATCAGGAAATGGATAACTTTTCCTCAGATTGTTACAAGTCATTGGCCAGAACTCTATCACATCACCAGTGGTAGCCCCAAGGGAGCCTGGGAAGATGGGCACTTTGCCTCCCTGAAAAAAACTCCTTTACTGACACGGAAGAAAGAGGATTTAGACACTGGGCAGGCCACCAGCAGCCCCTGCCACAGGGCTGCCATTCTCCTTCCCAGTGTGCCCATGGGAGGCAGAATTTGAAGATGGGCCCTGTGACCTCTGCCCCTTGATGCTCACATCCTGTCTAGTCTCCTCCTTTGAGGATAGGCAGGACTTGCCTTGGCCATCAGAACAGGGTCATGGTGAAGAGATTTCGCAGGTATGATTAAGGTCCCAAACCATTTGATACTGAGCTCATCAAAAGCTATATCATCTTGGGTGGGCCTAGCTTAATGAGGTGAAAGCCCTTAAAAGAAGGGCTGGGGTCTCCATGAGCAGAGACCCTACCCTCCTTGGCGCCTCGATGGGGTGGACAGTCGTTTGAGGACGCCCATACGGCAAGCGGCTGCAGGGAGCTCTAGAATTTCAGACTCTAAAACCCGAGAGCTGCCTCCAGCCAGCAGCCAGCAAAAACCCAGGGCCTTCGGTCATGCATCCATAAGGAAACAGATTCTGCCAACAACCTAAATGAGGTTGGAAGAGGATCCTTCCCCAGTTAAGCCTTGCGATGAAAATGCCATCTGCCTGACGCCCTGGCAGCAGCCTTGTGGGACCCTGAGCAGAGGACCCAGCTGAGCCCTGATCAAATTTCTGACCCGCTGGCCCTCAACGAGGTAATAAATGTGTGTGGCTTCGAGCTGCCAAGATTGTGGTAATGTGTTAGGAAGCAACAGATAAGGAATACAGTGCCAAACATGCAGGTCTTTTTTCTTTTCTTTTGGGAGAGGGGGGCTGGTTACTTTTTTAAATTTAAATTCAGTTAATTAACATATAGTGTATTATAGTTTCCGAGGTAGAGTTCGGTGGTTCATCAGTTGCGTATCACACCCAGTGCTCATTCCATCAGTTGCCCCCTTAATGCCCATCAACCCGCTGCCCCATCCTCCCACCACCTCCCCTCCAGCAACCCTTGGCTTGTTTCCTGTAGTTAAGATTCTCTTGTGGTTTGTCTCCCTCTCTGATTTCGTCTTGTTTTATTGTTCCCAGGTTTGTTTCTTTTACTAGCCAGAATCATGCTGTATGTATTGTCCTTTGATGTGCATGTTGGTGATGTTCTCAGCCTAGCACACTCCTTTTATCCGTTATATATGCACAGAATTAGTGTCACTGTTTGCATTGCTTCCTTCTGCTGTTAGAATGATGCCCACTTTTGTGCACAAACTTGAGCAAAGGAGCTGTAATTTGGGGGGAAGAGTGTCCGTTTGAGCCTTTGGCCATCTGCAGGGAAGGCGTGCCGCCTCGGCATTGAGCAGGTGGCAGGCTGTGCACGCTGACTCGGGCAGGAGTGCAGCTGGATGTGATTTGGGGACCCACAGGCCGATGGCATCGTGTGTGACAGACGTGGCTGGTTTTGCATTTAACTTTTGGGGTGTTTTTGTTTTTTGGAAACTATTTCTCCTTCTATTCTGAACGAAAGACTTGCTGGATAGAGTATTCTTGACTTGAGATTTTTTTTCCTTTTATCTCTTGGAATTTATCATGCCACTCTCCTCTGGCCTGTGAAGTTTCTGCTGAAAAACCCACTGATAGCCATATGGGGTTTCCCTTGTATGTCATTGCTTTTCTTTCTCTTGCTGCTTTTAAAATTCTCTCTTTATCACTACTTTTGGCCATCGTATTTACTTTGTGTCTTGGAGCAGACCTCTTTGGGTTGGTTTCGTTGGGGGCTCTCTGTGCCTCCGGACTGCATGTCACTTTCCTTCCCCAGATTCAAGAAGTTTTCAGCTGTTATTTCTTCAGACAAATCTTCTGGCCCAGTTTCTAACTCTTCTCTTTCTGGGATCCCTATCATGAGACTGTTATGCGTGACTGTGTCGCTGAGTTCCCTGGGTCTATTCTCGTTGTGTGTATTTCCCACCGCCCCCCATCTCCCCATCTGCTCAGGTTGTTTACTTTCCAATACTCTGTCCTCCGGGTGACTGACCCATTCTTCTACTTCCTCTTATTTGCTATGTATCCCGGGTGGTCTATTTTTCTTTCCATTTAGTGAGGTCAATAGCTCTAATTGGTTCTTTTTTTTTTAATTAACATATAATGTATTATTTGTTTCAGGGGTACAGGTCTGCGAGGCATCAGTCTTACACAATTCACAGCACTCACCATAGCACTCACCCTTCCCAATGTCCATCACCCAGCCACTCCAATTCCTCCCACCCCCCTCCACTTCAGCAACCCTAATTTATTTCCTGAGATTAAGAGTCTCTTATGGTTTATCTCCCTCTCTGGTTTTGTCTTGTTTCATTTTTCCCTCCCTTCCCCCATGATCCTCTGTCTTGTTTTTCAAATTCACTGAGATCATATGATAATTGTCTTTCTCTGATAGACTTATTTTGCTTTGTATAATACCCTCTAGTTTCATCCATGTCATTGGAAATGGCAAGATGTCAAATTTTTGGTGACTGCGTAATATTCCATTGTGTATATATATGCCCATCTTCTTTATTCATTCATCTGTTGATGGACATCTAGTCTTCTTCTATAGTTTGGCTATTATGGACATTGCTGCTAAAAACATTGGGGTGTACATGCCCCTTCAGATCACTACATTTGTATCTTTAGGGTAAATACCCAGTAGAGCGATTGCTGGGTCATAGGGTAGCTCTATTTTCAACTTTTTGAGGAACCTCCATACTGTTTTCCAGAGTGGCTGCACCAGCTTGCATTCCCACCAACAGTGTAGGAGGGTTCCCCTTTCTCCACATCCTCGCCAACATCTGTTGTTTCCTGACTTACTAATTTTAGCCATTCTGACTGGTGTGAGGTTATCTCATTGAGGTTTTTTTTATTTGTATTTCCCTGATGCCAAGTGATATTGAGTACTTTTTCATGTGTCTATTGGCCATTTGAATGTCTTCTTGGCAGAAATGTCTGTTCATGTCTTCTGCCCATTTTTTTTAAGATTTTATTTATTTATTTGACAGAGAGAGATCACAAGTTGTCAGAGAGGAAGGCAGAGAGAGGGGGGGAAGCAGGCTCCCTGCTGAGCAGGGAGCCCAATGTGGGGCTCAATCCCAGGTACTTGAGATCATGTCCTGAGCCAAAGGCAGAGACTTTAACCCACTGAGCCACCCAGGCGCCCCTGCCCATTTCTTGATTGGATTGTTTCTTCTTTGGGAGTTGAGTTTGATAAGTTCTTTATGGATCTTGGATACTAGCCCTTTATTTGATATGTCATTTGAAAATACCTTCTCCTACTCTGTTAGTTGTCTTTTGGTTTTAGTGACTGTTTCCTTTGCTGTGCAAAAGTTTTTTATCTTGATGAAGTGCGAGTAGTTCATTTTTGCCCTTGTTTCCCTTGCCTTTGGTGATGTTTCTAGGAAGAAGTTGCTGCAGCTGAGGTCGAAGATGTTGCTGCCTGTGTTCTCATCAAAGATTTTGATGGATTTCTGTCTCACATTGAGGTATTTCATACATATTAAGTCTATCTTTGTGGGATGTAAGGAAATGATCCAGTTTCATTCTTTTGCACGTGGCTATCCAATTTCCCAACACCATTTGTTGAAGAGATTGTCTTTTTTCCATTGGGTATTTTTTTTCCATTGGGTATTCTTTCCTGCTTTCTCGAAGATTAGTTGACCATGGAGTTTAGGGTCCATTTCTGGACTCTCGTCTGTTCCATTGATCTATGTGTTTTTGTGCCAGTACCACACTGTCTTGATGATTACAGCTTTGTAATAGAGCTTGAAGTCTGGAATTGTGATGCCACCACCTTTGGTTTTCTTTTTCAACATTCCTCTGGCTATTTGGGGTCTTTTCTGGTTCCATACAAATTTTAAGATTATTTGTTACATTTCTCTGAAAAAAATTGATGGTATCTTGACAGGAATTGCATTAAATGTGTAGATTGCTTTAGGTAGCATAGACATTTTCATAATATTTGTTCTTCCAGTCCATGAGCATGGGACATTTTTCCATTTCTTTGTGTCTTCCTCAATTTCTTTTATGAGTATTCTCTTGTTTTCTGATATAGATTCTTTGCCTCTTTTGGTTAGATTTATTCCTTGGTATCTTCTGGTTTTGGGTGCAATCGTAAGTGGGATCAACTCCTTAATTTCTCTTCCTTCTTTCTTGTTGTTGGTGTATAGAAATGCAATTGATTTCTGTGCATTGATTTTATATCGTAATACTTTACTGAGTTCCTGGATGAGTTTCAGCAGTGTTGGAGTGAAGTCTTTGGGTTTTCCACATAAAGTATATCATCTGCAAAGAGTGAGTGAGTGACTTCTTTGCCGATTCAGATGCCCTTTATTTCTTTTTGTTGTCTGTTGGCTGAGCCACCTATTATAACCCTACCTGGTTCTTTTTTACATCACCTGTCTCTTGGTGGAGGGTCTCACGGAGGTCCTGCACTCTTTTCACAATTCTAGCGAGTATCTATGAGCATTACTTTAAATTCACTATCAGACATTTTACTCATCTCCATTTTGCTTAGATCTCTTGCTCTGATCTTGTTCCACTTTTTTGTTTGGGACATATTTCTCTGTTTCCCCATTTTGTCTATTGTTGTGTCTATTTCTTTTTTTTTTTTAAGATTTTATTTATTTATTAGAGAGAGAGAGAGACTGAGAATGAGAGGGGAGAACGTCAGAGGGAGAAGCAGACTTCCCGCAGAGCCGGGAGTCCGATATGGGACTCGATCCTGGGACTCCGGGATCACGACCTGAGCTGAAGGCAGTCGCCTAACCAACTGAGCCACCCAGGCGCCCTTGTTGTGTCTATTTCTATGTGTTAGGAAAGTCAGCTACGTCTCCCACACTTGAAAGTGGTGACTTTATGAAGAAGAGGTCCTGCAGCTCAGTGTCTCCTTTTCACCAGAAAATGGTGCAACAGGGGTGTCCCGTATATGTCACAGGGGTGTCCTACCGTTGTGGCGGAGCTGTGTTTGCCTTCAGTCCAGGCTGGATGGCTCTCTGCCTGTTGTGGGCGGAGTCTGGGGCCTGTGGTGTTAGTGGGCCGGTCTGGGGCCACACTGGGTTTGAGTTGAGTCAGAGCAGGTGTTTACCAGAGAGGAAGCAGCAGCAAACTGCAGGCACCGTCCC
>CM052805.1:6686591-6940794 GCA_028533885.1 Nasua narica | reverse complement strand
GGCCCCGAAGCAAGGAACCCGGCACTAAGTACTGCAGGTGCTTCCCCACTGTCCACACGGAGGGCCCTGCCCGTGCGCGGCCGGCTCAGCCCACGGCAGCGGTGTCCACGGCCGGAGACGAGCGTCCGCGGACGGGCAGGCCCTCCCCAGCCCTCCAGGCACAGACGGAAGAAGCTGGCGTGTTAGGATGAGTTCTCACACTACAGCTGGGGTCAGGAACACGGAGAAGACTGAAGGAGCAGGTTGCCTTCAGAAGGCAGAGGCCCTGACTTTGCCAGACCCGACATTGCTCGATTTTTTTTCTCAGCGCCTGACGATGGGGAGCATGTGGGCAAACGGTGACCTGCGGCGAACCTTGTGTTTCAGAGCTGAAGAGCGAGCGCGGGGAGGCGATGGCAGGGTGCGGTAAGTCACACACGCGAAAGACCTATCAGCGCGTGCAGGTCATCAGTCAGATCCGCACGGTGGCCCGGGAGAGATTTTGAAAACAAATGAATCTAAATGTTAAAATGGCAAATTTCCCCTGAGTAAAGAAAGGGGAGGGAAAGAAAAAAAAAAAACCCTCTATCAAACAACCCCGCTAAATTAAAACACGCACTCCGGTAGGTCTGCTTTCGCTGTGCAAAGGGCCAGCAAGCAGGCAGGGCGTGACGCGGCGTGCTTCGCGCTGAAATGCCAGTTTGCTGCGGACTCGGGGAGTTCATCACTGAATTGAAAGCATTACATATGGGGAGTGCGAAAAAATCTAATTCCAGCTCATTTCAATAAGAATTGATCTAGGAGTTCATTACGTAAAGTAATCTTGACCAGCACAACCTCGAAGGCGTGCTTCAAAGAGGATTAGAATCTCCCCTGATAGCTGAAACCAAAAAGGGGAAATTTGCATGCAGATAGCCCCTCGCTAAGTTGCAGATCTCCTGGGTTCAAATTAACAAGTTTTGGTGGTTTTTGGTTTTTTTTCCCCTAATGTTTGGTCCATGTTGGAGATGAAGGTTAGAGAGGTCTAGAGAAGTAGAATTCGGGGTTATTTCGAAAATGGATCCGAAATCCAAGTTCGTTTGTCTCTAAGAGCTGTGTGACCTTAGCCGAGTGACTTTGCTTCTCTGAGCTTCTCTTCAGTGAGAATATGTCTATCTCCTGGGGTAACTTAATAAGGAATTACATGTAAAGCACTTAGCACAGGTCGAAGGTGCTGATCAAAGGTAACTCTGAGAAGGCTCTCCGAACCTGGCTCACGGGTCTGAGGCACCAAGGTAGTAGCTACCTGGCCGAGTGTCCTCAGAGAGCAAGAGGAAATGAGGCGCCGTTGCTGCTCGATCCACCCACCGCCCCTGGGGGCTGGCCTGGCACGAACGCCTCCCGGATCCGGGCCCCCCGTTTCGCAGGCACAGCAAAACATTCTTCCGTCTCTTATCAAATGGGCTTTTGGGACTCCGAGAACAGGACTCTAGCCAAATCCAGGTCTCACCCTTGGCCGTTCATTGGGATCATCAGGAGTGGGGGTGGGGGTTCTTGAGCAAAACAAAACAATGCCCAGGCTGTCCCCCCCCCCCCAATGAATTAGAATCTCTGGGCATGGGCTCCAGATGTCGGCATTTTTATAAGCTCCCTGGGGATTCCAATGAACGGACAAGGTTTCGAACATCTGGAGCTCAGGGGTGGTAGAGAAACAAAGCTGGAGGGTGCAGAATTGTGCGGATGGCTTTTCCCTACACGTGCGCCCCCGAAACGTCTGCTAACAGCTTGAAGGGTAAAGGAACCAGGGTTTTTCCCCCTAAAACCCTTGCCAGTAGCAAGGCAGGGGGGTGTTCTGCCGAAGGGGGCTTTGGAGTTAGCACAGGGAAGGTCAGAAATCACCAGAAGGCCTGATTTCAGTCCCTGCCTTGGTCAGCAGAACAGAGGCCCGTCCAGTAACAATCCCCTTCTTTGACTTTGAGACCAGACACTTGTTTTTTTTTTAAGATTTTATTTGACAGGGAGAGAGGGAAAGCACGAGCACGGAGAGCCCAACGTAAGGCTCGATCCCAGAACCCCGGGCTCAGGACCTGAGCCACTTAACCAACTGAGAGCCCCCCAGGCAGCCCTGAGACCGGGCAATTTGTCACAGCGCATGAAAGAGGAAAAGCGTTCTGGCTTTGGGGATTGGGGGGTGTGGGCAGGGCCCAGGATGTTGTGGGAGGGGAGCTGGGAAGGTTCAGACCTCAAAGAGCCTCTCGATTCTTCCACAGGTTTGAGGGCAACAGCGAGCCTAGAAACGTTTTAAGCAGAAGAGGCATCCAGACGAATCATCATTTCCAGAACCATACTATCCAGGCCAGATAAAGAATGAATTGGACGCACGTGGCCAGAAGTGCAGGTAGGAGCTGATGGGCAGAGCCCAGCTCGGGCATTCCTAGGACCGGGGTTCTGGTGCCTTACTCCTGGCATTTCTGCACGCTGCTAGGCCAGGGGTGTGGCTGCCCACTGAAATCACCCAGAGACGCGGCAGGATTCGGGTGGTCGGGGCAGGACCCAGACAGGAGCATGCAAAGGGATTCTCGGGTGGGAACCAACCTCTGCCGCTGCGAGTGTGGGTCCGCGGCTCGGCACCTCTGAGAGCGTCAGAAATGCAGAGTCTTGGGCTCCATTCCAGAGCCGGAGAATCCGCGTCTGCTCTTCGACAAGCTCTGGGGTGATTCTTGTGCCTGTGAAAGTCTGAGGCACACTGACAAGTGGCATCCGGCCTGCAATAGGATTCCGGAAGCGCAGGAGGAGGTGGGAGTCCAGACCCCAGGGTGAGGACTCAGAAACAGACCCGGGGGAGGAGAGAGATTCAGTTGTTCATCCAAGTGGACTAGAAGGACCCGCAGTGGGGGACCCTCACTCACCCTGTGGGACGGACGCCTGCAGGGGGAAGTGTTAGGGAATCGAGGGCAGGCCCCTGCCCTCAGCCCATCCAAGCACTACCATGATAGAAGGGGCCCCGAGCTCTCACCTTAAGAGCTCGTGAGGTGCTTCTGCTCGAAGCAGGACAGGTCAGGGACTCGTGAGCGCCCGCGAGCAAGGCCACCATCGCGGCAGCTTCCCCGTCCGTGCTGAGGGATGCCCGGTGCGCCTGCTCTGGAGCCAGACCCTCCGGCGGGGACAGGGTCACTGCGGGCAGAAAGGTGTGGGGGGAGGGGGGGCTCAGGGGAGGGCAGAGGCTGGAGCATGCAGAGGGCCGGAGAGTAAATATCGGAGGCTTTGGAGACCACATGGTCTCATCTCTGCCCCTGCCGTGTGCCAGCCCGGGTGTATCTCCAGCCACGCGCTCCGGGCTGCAGGGGGCCGTGGCGAGCCGGCCCCCGATCTGGAGCAAGAGGGGAAGGCAGGCTGAGGGGGAGGCGGGCAAGGGCAAAGCGGAGGCCTTCAGCACCAAGCAAAGGGGAGCAGACCTTGAAACAAGAACGGCAGGTGGTGCAGGACCGTGGAGCTCGGAGGCCAGCTTGTGGGGAGCAACGTGGAAGCAGGGGGTCGGGGGGGGGGGTCAGGAGCTGGAGGGCAGGGAGCCAGAGTGAGGGGACGCTCGGGCTGGGGGACCTGCAGGGCTGAGGAACAGGAGAGGGGGTGGGCTGGGCGGACTCACAAAGTCAGTTCCTGGGCCCAGGGTCACTGGGATGATGGAGGCCGCCGTGGCCTGGCCCGGCCCAGAGCAGCCGGCAGGACCCGCACGCAGGGGCTGAGCCCGGTCTGGGAGTGCACGGAGCACAGACAGCATGCTGGAGAAGCAGGAGCAATGTTCAAACGCAGGGCTTGCCTGAAGGTCGCCGTTCTGATGGACGTGAATCTGGGAGACAGACTCACCCAGGACGTGTGGGGGAATCCCAGCCCTGCAGGGCAGGAAGGTGCCTTGGAGCCATGCCCCTCCAAGCTCAGGGTGCCACGAAGCCCCTGGAGTGCGGTGAAGGAAGAGTCTGGCCCAGACCCCGCATTTCTGAGGAGGGTACCTGTGTCACCGGCTGCCGGCCCAGGATTAGGCTTTGAGAAGCAAAGCCTTGGAGGTGAGACCCACCGAGTTACTCTTTGTGGGGTGGCCATTACACCAGCCCCTGGGGACGCGGAGGAAACATGACAAGTAGTTCGTATTGGACGCCTTGTGATGTGGCAGGTATTGTCCTATTCACATGGTGACTCATTTACTCCTCACGGGGGCCCAGGAGGGGAGTTCATTCTCCTAGGGCCCCGATCCCCACGATTTGGTTACCTAAGAGCAAGAGAGCCACAGTCCTGAGCCCGAACTCCATCCCTGAGGCCCACAGAGGGAAGCCAGGGGGCCCGCAGGGCAGGACCACGAGCCCCAAAGGGGTGCATTCCCCTCCCCCCGGGCTAGGCCACGTCTCCTGGAAAATTCCAAACTTCCGCTGACGTTGGACCTGCCGCATAATGAACTTGCCGAGTCCGGAGGGCTGGTGGCGGGAACAGCCTACGTCAGGGACCACCCCGGGCACGGGGAGCAGCCCCGAGCAGGGCTTCGGCATTAGGTCAGCCCATAGAAAAGACCCTTCCGCGGAGCTCCTGCAGTGCAAACAAATGCCCCCAAATGAAAGGGCAGTAATTTAGTGGAGAATTTTGTGGCTGGTGCGTATTTCGTGGGCAGCATTTTCAGGAGCGGCTCTCGGCCGCTGGCCCGGGTCGCGGTCCTCGCCGCGCGCTGCGATGCTGCCACCTAGTGGCGACAGAGGGCGGCTGCTGCGGAAGTGAGGCGTCCAAACCCCGCAAGAGGCAGGGGAGGCGGCATCCTGCGAACAACCAGTCTGGGCGGTGGCTGTTTTTAGCTGGGTCTCTCCTTCTGTGCCACTTTCATCATGGAAACCGGCTTCTAGACCCAAAAAAAGCCGCGACGTGCTCTGCAAAAGCTGTTCGAGGGCCAATTTTAGCTGCATTTCTTGGAATTTGGGCTCCCAGGAGGGAGGAGGGATGCGTGGCTCCCAGGAAGTTGGGCAGCTTTTGAGAACCTAGAACCTGGAGGTTGGTTCTGGCCATGAGGTTGTGAGATGATGGATCTGTTGGGTTCCAGCCCCAGTACCTGGCCCTGCAAAGGAAAATGTGTTGGGGGGGTTAGAGGGGGCAGCTACTGTGTACGGGGGAACTTTACCCTGTACTATTAAGATCTCTCTTTACCTGGACCATCTCCCTGATGTCTCAGACCCTAAGAGGAAAAAATTATACCCATTTTACAGCTGAGACAATCAAGGCTTGGGAAAGTCCAGTGATTTAGCCAAGGTCACAGAGCTGGTTCCCAGCAGAGAGCCATGATTTGAATTCTAGAGTCTTTGTGTTAATGCAGAACCCAAACAAAGCAATAGATCAAGACTTGAAAACTGTGAGTTCATCCACACTCCGCTGCCCACTCACCGTGTGACCCTGAGCAAGTCGATGAACCTCTCTGGGTCTGTTTCCTCCGTGGTAAAATAGGTATGGTATTCGTGGCTTCTGCTTCTCAAGGCTGAGTAGGGATCCAAAGGGAAAATCTGACATCCTTTGAGCCAGTGGTGCCATTCCCTGGCCTGGGGGCCACCCAGACCCTCAAATTCTTCTAAGGATTCCAAGAGATCAATAGAGACAAACTCAGGGCCCCCACAAGGGAAAGAACCCCTAAAGTGGGCACTGCCTTTGTTCAGTCCCTGGGAATCCCTATAGCAAATCGGTCCCGCTCTCAGTTCCTGGGGTTCCCGTTCCCACCTGTCCAATGGGGTTTAACTCTCACTGACTTGTCGCGTTGTTCCAGGATTTAAACGTGTGCCGGAGAGTCAATCTTCCTGGCAGGTGCAGGTACCAGGATCCCCATCTCATCCTCATTTGTCCAGGACTTTGACGTTCTGGGTGTCCCGGGATGACTGGTCTCTATGGGACACAGGGCTCCGCTTTGACCAGGAAACCAGACGTCCTCGTTCTGTGATGCCCCGACGCCCCTCATGGCCCTTTCCCTGGTGGAAACGATCGGTCTTCCTCCCCCCGTAGATGCAGTCTTGTCTGACGGCCGCTTGCCTGGCTGGGGGGCTTTGGCCTGGGTGGGCCACCAGCCACCTGCAGGGAGTCGAGAGGCCTGTGTGTCAGGTCCTCTCGCCCAGCACTGGGCGCACAAAAGTGGAGAGAGCAGAAGTAGAAGCTGCTATGATAGGGGCTGTGATGGGCTACCTGTGGGATTGGGGAAAACCACAGAAGGACCCTAAGCCAGCTGGAGAGGACAGGTGTCAGAGGCCTTCGGGAGGATCTGACCCAAGTCGGGCCCAGAGAGCTGAATTTTTCAGGTAAGAAAGGGAAGACACGGGTTTTGTCGACCACACAACAAGCCTGTGCCCTGGGGTCAGCCTGACCCCAAACCAGACTGCACGGTCTCCCAAATCCCAGAAACGTCTCGCGCCGCCTGCAGTCCCTACTCACCTGGTAACACAAAGGGGACATTACCTCAGTCAAGAGCTCCTAGCCTTTGTCCTCGTCCCCGCAGCTCCAAGTTCGTGCCTAAGACGTTGGGTAGGGAATGGGACGGAGCTCAGCAACCCCCATGCCAAGCCCCCCAAATTCTAAATTACTGGTGTACTCCGGAGGTGGGGGGATAGGCCCACCTTCCCCAGCTTTTACCTGATGGGCAGGTGGGTGTCGCCCAGCCGAGATCTGGGAGCACAGCTGATCGTTGGAGTCATGACGCGGTGGGTCTCAGCTGGGCTCGCAGCATCTTCCGGAGAGGATCGGGCGATGCCTGGAGACCCTTCTGGTTACCAGGACTGGCGGGGGGGCTGCTCCCGGCATCTGATGGGCAGAGGCTCAGGAGATGCTAAGCACCTGCAGAGCACAGGACGGCCCCACAAAAGAGAATCCTTCAGTCCGAAACATCAGTATAGCCAACGCTGGAACCCTCGCGCTCCACAGCTGGCCACCGAGGGCCCTACAGGCAGCCAGCGGGCGGGTGTTGGGCAGTTCCCTGGCCTCCTGGACGGAGACTGAGAGGACAGGGTTGGGTCTCAAGTTTCCTGTTCTACTTTATTTCCACTTTAGCGCATCGGTCTTCCATGTGACCTTTAATATTGTTCCTGGTCCCCGACGATCAACACTGACCCCGTGCCTGCAAGGGGAAGATCCGGTGGCGTCTCAGCCCTTCCCCACTCCCCCATTCTTTCTGCACACGCTCGCTGACAGCCTCTGCCCTCAGGAGCACGCAGGCCCCCAGCTCAGGCAAGCTGTGGTCCCCTTGTGACCGGAGATCCAGGCAGTGTCACCGGGGGCACCTCCCACCTTGTGCAAAGCAGGTGAGGGTGACCCGAGCCCCCCGCCCTGACACGGACCACATGGCGGCCGCGGGAAACGCCAGAGCTCAGCAAACCCACCCGTGCCCCGTCCGCACGCGCTGCTCATTTGGGGCCGACTCTGGGCTGGGGACCCTACCTGGGTGATCTCGTTTGGCCCTCGTCCCCCCCGGGCAGTAGATGTTAGGATGAGCCTCTGCAAATTCCGGAGGAGGAAGGTGAGGCGCTGCCCGACTCAGAGGTGGCAGAGCAGGAGCTAAACCTGTGGAGGCTGATTCCAGAAACCAGATGCTTAACAAGTGCCCTGTCAGCTGAGAAGAAAACTTCAAAAGCTCAGGGAGGAGTGGGCATTTTTAGAGCTCAGGGAATTGCTGGAAGCAGCAAGTTTCTGGCAGGGAATGAAGACGGGCTCCGAAAGCACGAGATGCCCGTCAGAGCAGCGAGACCTGGAAAAGCACCTTGCTTTCCTCGCGTGGTGAAGCCCCGCTCGCGGCCAGCATAGGGAGACGCGCCGCGGAGGAGCATGGGCCTTGACGAAATTGATCAGGGACGTCTGCTTTGGGTCTGGGAGCGAGGAAGGACAGCGTGCACACACACACACACACGAACACGTGCACAGAGATAGCCATATGCACACACCTGTGCACACACAACCCCAGAGACACAGGGACGTACATATACACACTTGCGTAGATACAGACAAGGAAACACACACGAGGCTTGCTACCTAAGCTGCTGAGGACAAGAGAACCCCCAACACATGTCACCTGGACTGATGACCTTTGACACTTTTTGGACCATTCTCCCGACAAGTCAGTCTCTCAAGTCTAAAAAAAAAACCGAGTTGTTTAATACCTATCCACCTCCTACCACCTTTGGTGCTGGCGTGGGCTGCCCACGTCACCATGGAAACTGTGCCACCCGGCACTTGCCATTCAGAAACTCCTGTGGCATTCGGAAACATTCACGTATGTCAGAATGACATCGATCCATTCCAGACAGGTGACCCTAATTTTGAACACGGTTGCAAAGACTCCTGGAAGGCAGAATGACTGGGCGGGCGCAGGGTGAGTCACCAGGAAAAGAAGGCAGCGCCGTCAGTCCAGAGGGCTGGAGCTTTCCTGTCTGGGATGCCGCAGCCAGCCCTGCCCGTCGAAGAAGATGCCCCAGAGGAAACAGTCACCTTGTAGCTTTCTAATAAGGGACTTGCAGGTACATTCTTACCACATATCTATAAAAACATACAATGGAATTCTGTTTTATGTTAGGTTCCTGATTAGTTACAGCATCTCATGTTATCCAGTGGGCCTTGGGAATAAATTCTGGATTTGTAACATGGGGCTTTTAGGCATGAAGGCTGCTCAGAGACGCAGAGGAGTTAAGCAGATGAAGACCACACAGGGGAATCAGGATTTGAATCCAACTCAATCCTCAAGCCCTCGACTTTCTCCTGCAAGTTGCTCCCTCTCTGTAACTCCCCTTCCTATGATTGGGAGTCAATGTTTTAAATCTCACGCCAGACCCTTGTCTCTTTATGTCCTTGAGACGCCCCTCATCCCACCCCCCAACTCTGTACTTCAGTCTTCCCAACTACTGGTATTTCTCTGTGCTCATCTCCTAGGGCTGACACAGACTGGGTGATTACAGCAACAGAAATGTACTGTCTTACGCATCTGGAGACCGGAGTCTACGATCGAGATGCAGGCTGAGTCAGGTCCTTCTGAGGCCGGGAGGAGGCGCCGTTCCAGGCTTCTCTCCTGGCTTCCGGTGTTCCTTGGCGGGTAGGGAGTTAACACTGATCTCTGCCTCTGTCTTCACACAGCGAGGACCGGGTCCCAAGGTACTCACCCCTGGTAAGGGATTTTTTTTTTTTTTTAAAGATTTTTATTTATTTATTTGACAGAGAGAGAGATCGCAAGTAGGCAGAGAGAGAGGAGGAAGGAGGCTCCTCGCTCAGCAGAGAGCCTGACGTGGGGCTCGAACCCGGGACCCTGGGATCATGACCTGAGCCGAAGGCAGAGAGGCTTTAACCCACTGAGCCACCCAGGCGCCCCGGTAAGGGATTTCTTAGGACTCCCGTCCAGGAGAGTTCTCAGGGAAGACCTCACAGAAAAGGTCCCAGCCTGCTGCAAAGGGAAGGCCCCCGAGGACCCCTAAACTAGGTTCTAGAGATTCGAAAAGCATCTCAATGCAGTTTAATGAGGCAGTTTGAAATAGCCAGTATCTAAGAAGGAACCTTGCGGTTCTGGAGAAGAGTAAGGACAGGCTGTTCTCTCACTCATCCACATGTGCGCACACACATGCACGCACACACACAGTGCCCACACTCTGCCAGCAGTTCTCAGCCGAGGTACCGTGTGTTGCAAGCAGTTGTGAGGTGTATCATCCAGTAATCTGTTGCTAAGAATAAAGTGCCAAATGTTGCAAATATACGTGCAAGTAGGTTCAAGGACATTCCTGTGAAACATCGGCCTCACTCGCTGCATTCTGATTACAGTTCTCCAGCCGGAGAGGGAAAATGAGAATGCACAGCCAGAGCAAGGCGCTGGAGTGGGAAGCCCGAGGACACCGCTCTGTGCCCCACGCCCTGGGAGATACGGACAGAAACGTCCAGCTTCTCTGTAACAGACACAGATGCATGTACTGGGGACAGACCTCTCCGAGGAGGTACATGTGACCAATGAAGGAGTCCCAATTATCATCCATCCAACTGATAAAACATGTTGCATCTGATCTTAACGGGTATTGGCAAGAGTGGGAGGGTAGAGAGAGGACTTCCCTCCAACATGGCAGAGTGGAGCTCTGTTGATCAGGATGCCGTTACCGTCCTGACCTCAGTTCCTATGGCTTTCCCACTTGTTCATTCTGCCCTAAAATCTCCTCGAGATCACCAGCAGTGTCCCTGCCTCAGGGCCTTTGCACTTGCTAGCACCTCTACCTGGAATGCTCTTTTCCTAGTTTCCCATATGACTCATTCCCTTTAAGTGTTCAGTCATAGGTCACACATACACACACTGTCCCCGTCTGTCCCTCTGCTCTTTTTCCATAGCATCCACAGATCACCAGACATACATGTTTTACCTATCCTGCCTTCCCCCAACACACACCTCTATAGAATGTCAGCACCAAGAGGGCAGGGACTTTGGGGCAGTCCTGCCCTGGATGGGCAATACCTCTCTGCTGAAAGAAGAGGCTCTTCTCAACCCGCGGCTCCGCGGGTTGAGAGTCTCTTTACTCGGGCTTGGGTCATGATCTCAGGGTCACGAAATCGAGCCCGTATCGGTCTGCGCTCAGCCAGGGGTCTGCTTAAGATCAAGATTTTAAATGCAGATAACCTTTGATTTCACTTTTTAAGAAACCCTCTGTGCTCGTTTTCTATGGTTGCTTAACAAGTTAACAACGTAAAATAGCACCCACCGATCGATCAGCTCCAGATCAGGGTTTCAGCCTGGTGTGAAGTCCTCGCTCAGACTGAAGGTCTCTGGGCCGCTGTGCTCCTTCCGAGAGCTCAGGATCCTCCTCCACGTTCATTCCTGTTACCGGCAGGACGCGGTCCCCGATGCCCTCGCAGACTGTCCGCCGCGGGGACCCTCCATGTCCGTGCTTCCTGATTCACACCTTCCCGCGTCCTCTTCTGCACTCAGCCGGGGAACACGCTCAGCTCTGAAAGGGCGCAGGCACTCAGACCGCCCGGGTCGTCTTCACGTCCGACGTTAGCCGACCTGGGGCTCACTCACACCTGCAGTACCCTGTCCCGGCAATACCTAGATCCGAGTCCAAAGAGCCAGACGAAGGGAATTCATGAACGTCTTTATGACTCCGCCCCCCACACCGCCCTAGGCAGACACTCTGCAATCGCACGGGGAAACGGGGGTGAGCGTCCTCGCTGCAGCACTAGTTAGAACAAGAAACCACGGGACCCCCCCTGCATGTCCATCGGCGGGAAACAAGATGTATCCGCTATGGTACAGCCACACTCTGGAACATTCCACAAGCATGGGGGAAAAGGAGGGGCGCCTGGGTGGTTCAGGCCATGATCCCAGGGTCCTGGGATCCAGCCCTGCATTGGGCTCCCTGCTTAGCAGGGAACCTGCTTTTCCCTCTCTGACTCCCCCTGCTCGTGTTCCCTCTCTCACTGTCTCTCTCTGTCAAATAAAGACAATCTTTTTAAAAAGGAAGCAGAGCTGCAGAACCCATTTTCACCTGCCAGATCTACGCGGCGGGCCATGCCCTTCTCCTGGGGTTCAGGGCACCAGCCCTGGAGCGAGACTGCCAGAGTTAGCCTCTCTGCTTCTTGGCTTCCTAGTTGTGCAAGCGTGGTGAGTGCGAGAAGCTTTCTGTTCCTCAGTTTCCTCATCTGTAAGGCAGAGACGATCATCCTAGTGGTACCCATAGGGACTGCGTGGATTAAGAGAAGGCATATGAACTGCTGGACTCTGGGTTGGAACAGAGTGAGTGCTAAACACAGGGCAGCTCTCACCAGCTTAGTCATTACGAACATCGCTGTCACTTCCGCTCTGCCCGTGAGGTCCCTCTCTCCTGCATGATACGGGCCGGCCAGATATGGCGCTTTTTCCGTATCTCCTACAGATACGGATATAGGATGTTTTCACTCTCTGATTTATACCAAGAAGGCAAGTGTCACAGCAGTCAGGAGCTTTACTCTTATTTTTAGGCAAGGGTTTCTGGATGTCACATACGTGGTTAGGAGATACGTATGTTTACTCCTCGCGAGCCGTACAGACCTGGCGTGTTCGGGGTGGTGGCATATGCTTGGCTCGCGAAATTACAGTGATGCAATCTAAGCAGAGTCTGCAGGAGACTTGAGACGAAAGCAAGGGGACGAAGAGTCTCCTGGACACCGGACTTTGAGGATTAAAACACAGGAAGTCTCGGGCAAACCGGGGAAGCCGGTCACCGGAAACACAACCCCGGTGAGTGTCCCCCAGACATCACTCATTCATACCCCACACACATAACCACTCTAGGACCGTAACTCTGGAGTCGGGATCTGGGTTCAAACCCCGCCTCCATCCTTACTCGCCATGCCGCCTTGGCAAGATGGTTAAGTCGCAGGGCCTCCAAAATGTTCCAAGGCAGAGTGGGACTGAGTATCCAACCAAGCTCGACGGTCATGAAGACGAAGTGAGCCGGTAAGTAGAAAGCACCTAGAATCAGGCCTGGCCCACAGCATGCACTCAGTGAACCTCTGCATATTGTTACTGGCTTATCTACCACCATGCCCGCTACCTGCTTAAATATTTTTGTATCTATACATTCTTAAAAGGCTTACACACATTTACCATAAAATGAAATTGCATATCACTCCCCTAAGTGGAGAGCCAGGGCTTACAGCCACAAATGGAAGCTAACTGTAAACATAAATGCACACCTGTTTTTCAAGTCGGAGGAAGCCAAGAGCCCACTTACGGGATGCAGACCCCCTTGGGACATCCGGCCGTCCTGGACAGGCAGAAACGGGCTAGGAGACAGCGAAGGACAAGAGGAGGTACAGTCGGGGCTCAGAACTGATTTACGGCAGGCCTGTGGACTCCAGGCCAGATCTACGCTCACCACGGCCCGCTGGAGGGCTGGCGAGGAAGAGCCAGTAGGATGGTCCGCCCGTGCGGCTCCGCGGGTTGAGAGTCTCTTTACTCGGGCTTGGGTCATGATCTCAGGGTCACGAAATCGAGCCCGTATCGGTCTGCGCTCAGCCAGGGGTCTGCTTGAGATTCTCTCTCCCCCTCTCCTTCTGCCCCTCCCCATGACTCTCCCTCTCTGGGGGAAATAAAGCAAAAGCCACTAGGAAGCAGTAATTTTCCCCCAGCTTGAGATAGATAAAATGCTTCCCTTCTCCCCGAATTTGGGCCTCCTGCAGGCGGCCTAGGAGTATGGTTGGGACAACTCCCCACACGACCCCTACCCCTTAAACAAGTCATGTCACCTCTCTGAGCCTCGGTGAACACCCTTGGAAAAATGGGCACACGAGCACCTACCTCTCGGCATTTTCATCACCCTGGGAGGACCAGATGGGATAGGGGTAAAGATGCCTTGTGGCTTTCAAACCATTCAGGAAGCATTCATGCTCACCACCTGGCCTTTCCAGGTCTCAAGAATTATTCTGTGGCAGCTTCTCGTCACGTGGCCATTCCCAAACTATCCCATACCCCCTAGCCTCAGTGGCCTGGATGAACCATGAAGGTACAGAAGGAGAAAGCTTTTCCAAAGGCCAGGAATGAAGGAAGGCTAATTTTACCATTTTTAGGTAATTGTTTTTTTTTTTCCCCCTGTACTTGAAAATCTGGTCTCCCACTTAAAAATACTTCAAACATTGAACTTGAATCACAGTATGAACTTCAAGTGACAGGATCATAATACAAATCGAGCACCTGCTCAGGGTCTCGCATGATTGAATACGATCATGAATAGCTCTCCGCTCCTTTACCATAACGTTCCCTGCTAAAAATAAACACAAACACCAAGACCCGGGGTGGCTGAGAGCCGAACCTGACGCCCAGCTGGCCACCAGCAGCACTGGGTGGACCACGAGAGTCGGCAGACAGTGGGCACGACCGGATCCAACCCAGCCCCAGCCCTCTGATCTGCTACTTTCCTATGAGGCTGTGCAAAGACAGCAGGAACAGAAAGGCCCTGCGTGTGTTTTATCTGGCATCATTCTCCCGATTCTGCAAACGAGGTGTTTTTACCATGACTCCCCATTCTCAGGTAGAGACTGAGGGTCAGAGAGTTCCCTGGACTTGCCTGCCCAAGACAGAAGAGTGAGGCGATGTCAGCAGCTGGTGCAAACCCGGCTGTCTCCCCTTGACAAGTGTGTGGGACTGTGTCTGTGTGTGTCCTTTCCCACAAAATAGGTAATCATCTGCGTTTCCCTCCTCGTCCTCCTCCTCCTGCTGCTCTCCCTCCAGCGTGGGCATCCAGGCAAGGAACGAGGCCTCTCACAGGATTAGGACACATCAGCTGTGCATGTCTACATGCTCAGAGCTGCCGCTACAAAGAGGGTTGTGCTTTCTCCCTTCTGGAGCTGAAACGGTCTCGTGGACGATCTGGAAAGTCATATAAATAGCTCGGGGACACGCCAACAGCCACCTTCAAGCTCTGAAGTTACAGTGTCCTCCCCTGAAATAACTCAGGGACTCGGGGAACAAAGGGGCCTGCACTTTCGGTCTCTCCACCCTATAACAGTGAGGACACTCTGTCCAGAAATCATCATCCTGCTCCCGGGCTCTCCCTCACTCATCCCTCCATGCTCTCCCAGTCCATCGGTCCCATTTTGCAGGGAACAAGCTTGAAGATTAAGGAAGGTCTGTTCTCCAGTTAACAGATGGGGAAACTGAGGTCCACAGAAAGTGTACTGGCAAATGTGATGGTTAATTTTATGTGTCAACTTGGCTAAGCTGTGGTGCCTGTTTCTTTTGGCCAAACACTAGTCTAGATGTTGCTGGGAAGGTATCAAGTAGTTGTGATTAATGTTGACATTAGGCAAAGATTACCATCCATCCTGTGGGTGGGCCTCATCTAATCAGTTGAGGGTCCCCCGAGCAAAAGCCAAGGTTTCTTAGAGAAGAAATTCTGCCTCGAGCCTGCAACGTAAAAACTTGGCCTGACCTTCCAGCCTGCTGGCCTGCCCTTCAGATCTGGGATTTGTCAGCCTCCGCCATTGTATGAACTAATTCCCTAAAATTAAAAAAAAAAGACAAAGATTATAAATAGATTGGATTTCATATATATTTATGTATGCCATATATATGTACAAGATTTTAGATCTATTTCTCTGGAAGATCAATGGAGCACGTCAAGACAGAGCCCGAGAGGGTAGAAAGGACAAGAGGACTCACGTGAATGAACCACCATGTTTCAGGAGCTCCTACCTGTGTTATCTTGGTAAAGCCTCACCCGCAACCCATAGAGGCAGCTTAGCCCTTTCCCCGGGGTTCCGAGAGCTTGAGTGACCTGCCCAGGGTCACACAGCTGGGAATCAAACCCATGCCACCTGCGGCCACTGTCCATACTCTCTACACCATGCTGCCGGCAGGAAGATGGTACCCGGGAGTCAAGAGGCATCATTCCCTTCCAGGGTTCCATGGGGAACGCCTCCTCAAGTCCTTCTATGCAAAGTCACTGAGGTCAGAAACCAAGAGGCACTATTTTTAGTGGCACAAAATGGAAAACCCACCTCAAAACTCCCTTCACCAGTAAAGGGATGGTCTTGGCCCGGCGTGTGGGAAGCCCAGCAGTTGATCTGAGAATGGGCAGCAGCGGTGTCTCCCACAGAGGGGGCCCATCGTCCTCCCACCCCAGTACAACCCTCTCTGGCTCTCCGCCATGGCCCCGGATGCTTCCAGCTTCTGTGTGAAACTAGCAGTTCCTCTGAAAAGAGAAATCCTCTGCTGTAGTCTGAAGGCTTGGGATGGAGACCCCGGGCTCGGCTCTCTTGTCTCTTGCCTAAACTAACTGAGATGAGACCCGAGTGGCAGTCAAGAGCCACACTGCTTGGGTTCAAATCCCTGCTCCAGCACTGACCCGCTGGGTCCCTTGGACAACAGTCTTAACCTCTCTGTGCCTCCATTTTTCCACTTGTAAAATGGGGGTAATAATTGTACTTCCTTCAAAGGCTTGGGGTGATTAATAATTAATGGCTGACTTTACATCCATAAAATGCTTAGAACGGTGTCCAGCACGCAGTCCACAGGCTATGCAAGTGAGTGTTAATTAAAATACCAGAGCTAGGGGTCGAAATGTGCTACTTTGAGAGGCCCGGGCTACACCTCTTTACCTGGAACCCAGGTCTGCCCCCACCCCCGAGCCCCAAGGATTGAGAGGCACGGGACGATTCTCCACAAGGAAATGGATTTGCTCTTAACAAAAGGAAGGACAAGGGCAGGCAGAAGAGCCAGAGTACCTAGCAAAGCGGCCTCAGTGAAACGCCACAATGCCTGATTCTCTTCTCCCCATTGGGTATTAACCTGAGGTTGAAGGCAGCCTTAGATTGGAAAGATAAAAAATACCCTAATTATGTGCAAGGATAAACTAAGCAGGTCATTCTGTCCTGCCGCTGCGGCTTCCTTTGTGCTTCTCCCCACCGAAAATGAAACCAGTAAAAATAAGGCATTTAAAAATCTCCCCTTGACTCGTTTACTCATTCAACAGGCTATAATGAGCCCTAGAGGTGGGTTTCCCTGAAAGTAATACCTGCTTGAAGCTTCAGGGGAGGTCTCCCCAATGGGTCTCTTCCAAAGCCTTCTGCCTCACTTGTTATTTGTAATTCTGTGTTCTTTTACTTAGAGATGCCATCCTTCAGACTGTAGAAGCTTGAGGCTGCACAAATTTTGGGTTTGCCCTCTGTGAGCTCCTGTTAAGTGCCAGGCGAAGAGGGACTATGGCTGCGAAATGAATCCAAACGGGGAGCCTGTCTTCGCAGAGCGCCCTCTCCTGGGGGACACTGGGAATGAGCGTGAGAAGCGTATCCCAGCCAAGACAGATGCTGTTCTTTCATTCATGCACTGAACTAACACGCATCGAGTACCTATCGTGTACGAGGCACCAGGGATCCTGGGATGCAAAGTCAGAGGAAGGCTCTTCTCTCAAGGAGCTTATAATCAATCAATCAATACCACAAAATCAGAGTACAAAATACAAAAAGGATAAGGAGGTGACGAATGACTAAAGGAGTACCTACGACAGTGAGTCGGGCCAGGCTTCTTTGAGGAGCAGTGCCGGTTTGTGAACACGGAGAAGCTGCAGCTGTGTCGGCGGGGAGGGATTCCCAGGTAGAGCCAAGCGTGTGCCAAGGCCCTATGAAAGGCCTGACCTCGGTGCTGGCAAAGGGAAGAGCAGAGAGAAGGCCAGGATGACCGGGACGAACAGAGCCAGGGGGAGAGAGTAACAAGATGAGGTCACAGGTGGAGAAAGACACTAGATCCTGTAGGCCTCTACTGCCAGGGAGAGAGGGTTGGAGGCTGAAATTGGAAGACATCGGGGTTTAAGGCAACGGAGTGACATATCAGGAACATTAAAAAGAGAGCCTATTGCCAGGTGGAAGGAAGCAAAGGCCCGCTCAGGGGCTTCTGCTCCTATCTGTGGTTGGCAAACATTTCCCAAAGTTTTACAACGTCCTGTTGTAGGTTGTGGGAAAACAGGCCTCTCGGATGTTACTGGTGAGCATGCAGAAGGGCCCAGCTCCTATGGAGGGGAATTTGGCACTATCTAGCAAAATTCCATATGCATTTATCCACTGACTCGAAATCGCACTCCTAAATATCTATCCCCAACACACACTGGCAGAACGACAAAGGAAGTGTGCAGGAGGCTACTCACTGCGGCATCACTTACGACGACACAAGACTGGGGATCACGGCCCAGGGCCTTAGAAGGAGCCTGGTTAAATTAATATTGTACGTCGACCCAATACCATCCACCACACAGCTCTCCAAGCAAGGGGCGGAGCCTTACACTCTGGAATGCACTGATCGCCACAATGTACTGTTAAAGAAAAAAGCAAGGTAGAGAAAAATGTGTCTATTTTGCTGCCATTTACCTAAGAAGAGAGGTGGAATGTGAACAGATGTTTTTTAATGGGAGGATAAAGCAAAAACAAGAACGACTACCTACCGGGGGAGGGAGGAAACAGTTGAAGCGGGAAGAGAGAGAAACTAGATGTCGCTGAACCACTTGTTTCGATTTGACTTTAAAATAAATAACGCATTTTTTTATTTAAAAGTTAATGTTATTTTCTTAAGATTTTATTTTATTTGAGAGAGAGAGGGAGAGACAGCATGCAAGCAGGGGGAGAGGCAGAGGGAGAGAATGACAAGCAACTCCCCCACTGAGCACGGAGCCCGACAGAGGGCTCAATCCCAGAACTCTGAGGTCGTGACCTAAGCCAAGATCAAGGATCAGACACGTGATCAACTGAGGCACCCAGGTGCCCCTAAAAATTTAAATTTTAAAATTGTTTTAGGGGCTCAGTCGTTAAGCATCTGCCTTCGGCTCAGGTCATGGACCGAGGGTCCTGGGATCGAGTCTCACGTCAGGTTTCTGCTCAGCGGGAGCCTGCTTCTTCCTTTCCTACCCACTCATGCTCTCTGTCACTATTTCTGTCTCTCTCGCTCTCTCCCCCCCCTTTCTTAAGTAAATAAATAAATAAAATCTTTGCAGGGGGGAAACAGTGATTTTTAAGCATCCCTACTAAGAAATACATGAAGGACAAAAAAGGGATGGCAGAGAACAAATATTGTGAAAATGTCTTTGCTACCTGGAGCAATGTACACGTTCAGTGCAATCCCTATCAAAATACCATCAATTTTTTTCAAAGAAATGGAACAAATTATCCTAAAATTTATATGGAACCAGAAAAGACCCAATTAGCCAGAGGAATGTTGAAAAAGAAAACCAAAGTCGGCGGCATCACAATTCCAGACTTCAAGCTCTATTATAAAGCTGTAATCATCAAGACAGTGTGGTACAGGCACAAAAAAAGACACATAGATCAATGGAACTGAATAGAGAGCCCAGAAATGGACCCTCAACTCTGTGGTCAACTAATCTTCGACAAAGCAGGAAAGAATGTCCAGGGGCGTCTGGGTGGCTCAGTGGGTTAAAGCCTCTGCCTTCGGCTCAGGTCATGATCTCAGGGTCCTGGGATTGAGCCCCACATCGGGCTCTCTGCTCAGCAAGGAGCTTGCTTCCCTCCTCTCTCTCTGCCTACTTGTGATCTCTCTCTCTCTGCTCAAATAAATAAATAAAACCTTAAAAAAATATCCAGTGGAAAAAAGACAGTCTCTTCAACAAATGGTGTTGGGAAAATTGGATAACCACATGCAGAAGAATAAAACTGGACCATTTCCTTATGCCACACACAAAAATGGACTCAAAATGGATGACAGACCTCAACGTGAGACAGGAATCCATCAAAGTCCTGGAGGAGAAAACAGGCAGCAACCTTTTCGACCTCAGCCACAGCAACTTCCTAGAAACACCACCAAAGGCAAGGGAAGCAAGGGCAAAAATGAACTACTGGGACTTCATAAAGATAAAAAGCATTTGCTCAACAAAACCAAAAGACAACCGACAGAATGGGAGAAGGTATTTGCAAATGACATATCAAACAAAGGGCTAGTATCCAAAATCTATAAAGAACTTATCAAACTCAACTTCCAAAGAACAAATAATCCAATCGGGAAGTGGGCAGAAGACACAGACAGACATTTCTGCCAAGAAGACATCCAACTGGCCAACAGAACCATGAAGCAGCACTCAACATCACTTGGCATCAGGGAAATACAAATCAAAAAACCTCAATGAGATAACCTCACACCAGTCAGAATGGCTAAAATTAGCAAGTCAGGAAACAACAGATGTTGGCGAGGATGTGGAGAAAGGGGAACCCTCCTACACTGTTGGTGGGAATGCAAGCGGGTGCAGCCACTCTGGAAAACAGTATGGAGGTTCCTTGAAAAGTTGAAAATAGCTATCCTATGACCCAGCAATCGCACTATTGCGTATTTACGCTAAAGATACACATGTAGTGATCTGAAGGGGCAATGCACCCCACTGTCTATAGCAGCAGTGTCCACAGTAGCCAAACTATGGAAAGAACCTAAATGTCCATCGACAGATGAATGGATAAAGAAGATGTGGTGTGTATACATATACAATGGAATACTCATGCAGCCATCAAAAATGAAATATTGCCATTTGCAATGACGTGGATGGCACTAGAGAGTATTATGCTAAGTGAACTAAGTCAGTCAGAGAAAGACAATTATATGATCTCTCGGATATGAGAAATTTGAGAGGCACGGTGGGGGGTCATGGAGGATAGGGAGGGGGAAAAAAGGGAACAAGATGGGATCGGGAGGGAGAAAAACCATAAGACTCCTAAACTCACGAATCAAACTGAGGGTGGCTGGGGGGTAGGGAGAGGGTGGCTGGGTTATGGACATTGGGGAGGGTATGTGCTATGGTGAGTGCTGTGAAATGTGTAAGCCCGATAATTCACAGACCTGTACCCCTGGGGCAAATAATACACTATATGTTAATTTTTTAAAAAAGGCCAACAAAAGTCTGTTTTCATTAATCAAATCATCATGGAGAGTGTTATTTTCCTGAGACCATTCTATGCATGATAAAATAAAGCAAATGAGTAATTACATAGGCTTCCTAGGAAATCTGGAACTTGGGTTTGGAAGAAAGAAGGCACGGATATAAGATGGGGGAGGTTAAGAAAATATCTGCTCATCCTGAGTTGACATGGAAGGTCTCGGTATTGGGGCACCTGGTAGCTCAGTTGGTTGAGCTTCTGCCTCTTGGCTTTGACTCAGCTCATGATCTCATGGTTTTGGGATCAAGCCCCACATTGGACTCTGCACTCACTGGGGAGTTTTCTTGAGATTCCCTCCCTCTACCCCTCTACCCACTTGTGGTCTCTAAATAAATAAAAAATTTTGGAAGAAATAAAAGAAAGTCTCATATAAACTCAAGATGTATTTTATCCCCCAAAAAAGTACCCCCAGCAAAAATACGCCCTAGCACCCGCTGTCTGCTAGGAGAAACCCGGGGCCGATACCCTGAAATACCAGAAATGTCTTGTTCTGTCTGGGGCAGAGGAAAAGTAGGAAAAGGGAATTATAAAGTAGCTGTCAGTGAACAGGAGGAAAAAAAAAAATACAAGAGAGTGAATGGACACTGAAACCAAGAGAATCAAGTGTTCTAAGAAGGTGGGAATTGAAAATTATCAAGAACAGCAGCAAATTTTTTTTTAATTGTTCTGGAAACTACCAAAGGAAGAAAAAAATAACACAGTCAGAGGAAACAGATCCAAATCCTGCCATCTGCATACTCACCTCTAATAGGAACCTGGCTTTTGGAAAAGGCAGGTAAAGAAGACACATTCTTTTCCTTGTGCTTCTCATTTGCACGTGGTGACATTTAAGCAGGAGCACATCATCATAGCTCTCCAGACCCAGGTGCGGGAGTGAGTGAGCACCCCGTCTCTGGAGATGATCAAGTTAAGCAAGGAAGATCACCCTTCAGGGATGCTAGAGAGGTGATCTGGCTTTGGATAGCGTAAGAAGGCTCCCCAGAGCAAGAAAGCAATATGGCCTAGCACACAGCCGGGGTGTGTGTTCCAGAATGTTCCAGGCTAATCTGCAGAGCTTCCGCAGTCTGCCCTTCACGTCCTCCAGCTCCAAAATATTGTAATTCCATGGTGTTTGCTTTGGATAAAAGGACCCTGAGTCCCTTCCATGGAGCCCCCCTCCGGGTAGTCCTCTGCACTGACATGTCTCCCTCGCCATCTGCCAGGGTGTCACCGGCGCATTCTGCTCCCAGGATTAGCCAGAGAAAAACAAGCCAAAAGGAGGCTTTTATGAACACCACCAGCTGCACGGGCCGGCCCCAGGCCCTTCTGCAGACTCCAGCCATGTAAGGATGGAGAAGCAGGCCCGGAGCACATCTGTGGGATGGAAAGTAAATGATGAGCCCCCCAGTGGGACCTCTGTATGAGTCGGGGTTTCCCAGAGGAGCAGCACCAATGGGAAATATATGAGCATATAGAAAGAGGTTTGTTAAGCGGACTGGCTCGCATGATTTCAGAGCAGAGAGGTCCCACCACCTGCCACCTGGAAGCCCAGGAAAGCCAGCGACATGGTTCCAGTCCAAACCCGAAGGCCTGAGAACCAGGGGAGCCACTGGTGTGAGTCCCGGGTCCGAGTCCGAGGGCCTCAATTAACGGGCATGAGGCTGACACTAGGGTTGTGGCAATAGCTTCACAGCTTGGTAAACTCACTTAAAAAAAATTACTGAGTTGGGACGCCTGGGTGGCTCAGTTGGTTAAGCAACTGCCTTTGGCTCAGGTCATGATCCCGGTGTCTTGGGATTGAGTCCCGCATCGGGCTCCTTGCTCCGCAGGGAGCCTGCTCCTCTCTCTGCCTCTGCCTGCCTCTCTGCCTGCTTGTGTTCTCTCTCTGTTAAATGAATAAATAAAATCTTAAAAAAAAAAAATTACTGAGTTATACACTTGAAACGGATGAATTGCACAGTATGGAAAATATGCTTCAATGAGTTTTTTTAAGTGTTGGCACCCAAGAGTCCCAGGGGATCAGCTAGGAGAAATTCCAACATCAGAAAAATAGGTAAGGGGTGCCCTAGCAGAGGGAACGCAGCGCCCATTTGCTCAGTGGCAGTCCCCAGATGTCTAAGAGTTATTTTAGGCAAGATAATGTCCTGTTTTATTATGTGGGTAAGAGAAGGCTATGGAGAGGGATAAGTGACCGTGAGAACCAGGACATCATTTGTAATAGGTTTGGAGTAACTCGAATTTATACTTGTTTTGCTTGAAAACTTTTGGGACGGTGGGGGGGAACTGTCCAGAATGTCAAGTAACTATTTCTCCATGATTGATTAGTGGTGACTGGCTGGAGCTCTGGGTTGGGATTGATTAGTGATGTCTTCCAGGGAGCCAGGAGGAGAAGCATGTGCGGGTATGCCGTTTATTTGCCAACCCAGCTTAGACACTTGGAATCATTGCCTGGTCCAAGAGGGAGATGCCATCAGCCTGGGATACTTGGGAGGCAGGGAGAGCAGGATCATCTTGTCCCGCATCCAGCAGAGAACAAAGTCCCAAAGCAAAGGGAGCTTCTGTGGTCTGTTAATGCCCCTAAAGCCCAGAGGAGAATCCTTTTCCCTAAGAGTCTTGTTCGCACAGACAGTGTGCTAGAAAGAAACCATTCACTGAAACCAGAACCTCTAAGGAGTCCCACCGATACACTTAACCTACCAAGTGCACATTTCCATAGAAGGAAAACCACAAAGCAACCATCTCCTTGCAGCCCATTCGTGCAGGTGGGACATTTTTCCCACCTCTTTTTTATGAAAATCTATCATCCCACAGAAAAGTTCAGATACTAATAGGATCATAAACACCAAGATTCATCTCGATTTACCAGTGGTTAACCCTCTCCCACACTGGATTGTCCCTATCCAGATTTTTTCCGAGTTACTTGCAAACAACTGGTAGCATCGTGACATTTCACCCCTACACGCCTCAGTGTCTACTTCTCAAGAACAAGTACGTTCGCCAACGTCACCACCGTGCAGCTGTACCGTCAGCACGTCCACGAGATTTCCTCAGGCAATTCCAGTACCTTATAGGCAGTCCATGTGAAAATCTCCCCAGTACCCCCAGGAATATTCTTTTTTTTTTTTTAAGATTTTATTTATTTATCTGACAGAGAGAGATCACAAGCAGGTAGAGAGGCAGGCAGAGAGAGAGGGGAAATCAGGCTCCCCGCTGAGCAGAGAGCCCGACGCGGGGCTCGATCCCAGGACCCTGAGATCATGACCTGAGCCAAAGGCAGACACTTCACCATCTGAGCCACCCAGGCGCCCCCAGGAATGTTCTTTTTATTTAATTAATTAACCCAGAATCCAATCAAAGCCCATGTCCTTAGTCTGCATAACCGAGAGAAATCCCACTGCCTGGAGTTTACTTCCATTCGCTGAGGCTCCTTCAGAGTCTAGGCTAGCTGTCTTGTGCCTTGCGGAAGGGTCCCCTCTTTCTGAAAGGGGCACAGCTCTTCGTGAAGGCTTGAACACATCGCTTTCCCGACATCGTTCCCACCCTTTCTGCCTGCAGTTATGAGACAGCAGTAAACATCCTATGCACAGCTGATTCCATCCTGATTCTCCAGAGAAGAATGGATTCAAGGCGGGCGCCTGGGTGGCTCAGTTGGTTGAGCAACTGCCTTCGGCTCGGGTCATGATCCCGGAGTTCCGAGATCGAGTCCCACATCGGGCTCCCAGCTCCATGGGGAGTCCGCTTCTCACTCTGACCTTCTCCCTTCTCATGCTCCCTCTCATTCTCTCTTTCCTAATAAAATAAAATCTTTAAAAAAAAAAAAAAAAGAATGGATTCAAGGCACCTATCTCTGCTCCACACGCTGCCGTCCTTAGAGGTGGCCGCCAACCACAAGGCGGGCCTCTCTGGCTTGGTTTAAAGTCAAGGGAAGGTCATCTGGCTGGCCTGCGCCTGCCCAAAGAAGAGAGAAAATTCACTCAGGTTTGGGGCTGTTGGTACAGTTTGGACGCCTTTCTAAAATAACCTTCTTGCTGCTTTATTAATTCCAGTGGGTGTTTTGTAACAGGTGACAGATTTGCCCTTTAATTGCTGAGGGATTTTAATTTTGCATTGCTGTTTGCTGTTCAAAATGATTTACCTTGGTTCATAAACACCTGCATCCCGGGGACTTATGGCTAGAAAAGCAAACTTACAGGCTGTGCAACTCCAAGGCGTGCACACATGCACACGCACTTTCAACTGGGACGGTCTATCCGACGTCAGGAGGCTCCTATCACCTTCAGCATTTGCGGCAGTCTCTGGAATTGCTTACCTGATACTGTCCTCCAAACCAAATTGCTTTTCTTACTGAAATAAATAACTTTTCCAATAAGATCTTTTATCACTATTAACAGAAAACTGGCATGATTTTCCATAATCGGCGGTAAAAAGAAGCTGAGCCCGAGGCCTGCTCCATCTTATTTAAATGGGAGATCGGCAGGAGTTCAAGACAGAGGACCAGAGCCGGGATTGTCGGCTCCCAGCCATCAGGGGAGGGAGGGAGCTGAAAAAGGATTTTCTGCCACACGATTTGCAGTTCTTTAATGTCTGGTCCGACAACCATCTGGAATGAGCTTTCGTGCCCTGAGGAGGGCAAACACTCCCCACTTTGAGAAACACCAGTCTTCCTATTTGGGGTGGCTTCTTTTGTTCTGTTTTTCTTTTTTTTTTTTTTTTTTTTAAAGATTTTATTTATTTATTTGAGAGAGAGAGAACGTGAGAGAGAGCATGAGAGGACAGAAGGTCAGAGGAAGAAGCAGACTCCCCGTGGAGCTGGGAGCCCAATGTGGGACTCGATCCTGGAACTCAAGGATCATGACCTGAGCCGAAGGCAGTTGCTCAACCAACTGAGCCACCCAGGCGCCCCTGTTCTGTTTTTCTTAATACCCTCTTCGAAGATCCTTATGTTTGATGACCTATCCTAGCGTCGGCCTGGAAAAGGTGTTCATTGCATCGCTGAAAAACCAAACTGAATAAATAGTGATAACAGAAAAAAATCGATCGCACGTGGTTTTTTGTTGGTGATTTTTCTTCTTCCACTTTTTTAATGTGGCCACCAGAAAGTTTTGCGTGTGGAGGGGCGCCTGGGTGGCTCCGTCGGTTAAGTGTCTGACTTGGGCTCAGGTCATGATCACGGGGACCTGATCATGTCCCACGTCGGGCTCCACACTCAGCAGGGAGTCCGCTTGTCCCTCTGCCCCTTCCTCCAGCTCATTTTCTGTCTCTTGCTCTCCTTCTCAAATAAATATATAAAATCTTTAAAAATCCACAGATAAATACACTGCACGTGCAGGTTGCGTCTGTGGCTAGTGCTGTCCTTTCGCTGGACAATGTGGCTGCTTCTCTCTGAATCTGTAACACAGTCCCTAGGTTGGAGTCCACAGGGATGGAAAAGGGAAGGGAGAATTAACAAAAGTCTTCGAATGTCCCCTTCCTAGTCCCCACTCCACCCTTCGATCAAAGAATCTCAGGCGTGCACACAACACCTTAAAGATTACCGAGCTCACGAACAAGCCAACAGCAGCCCGGAGCCCTGTAAAGGCAGGGTACTTAGTGGACATGCCCCTTGGGTTTTTTAATAAAGTGACTCCCTGTGTGACCGCAAGTGACGCTGGCAGCCAAACCCCCCAGGTCGAGCAGGAAACGGGTTTATTTGAGCGGAAAAGCGCACCCTCCAAACCGCGTACCGTACTGGCTTCCTGTGGCTGTAGCAACAAATGACCAGCAACTGGGCAGCTTCAAACAGAAGAAACTTACTCTCTCATAGTCCTGGAAAGGAGCCATCCAGATCCAGGTGTCGGCAGGGCTGCTTCCCTCCGAGGCTCCTCTCCTAGGGCCTGGCGGCCACCGCGAGCTTTAGCCCTTCCTTGGCCGGAGTGTCCCCGTCCCTCCCAGTCCCGTCTCTTTCTCCATCATCGCACGGTGGTCTCTTCTGCATCCCCTCCTCTATGTCTCTGACTTCTCCCCTCTCAAATCCACCATTCACTGGATTTGGGGTCAGGACCAACCAGATAATCCAGAATGATCTCATCTCAAGACCCTTAATGACACCTGCAAAGATCCTTTCCGCAAGCAAGGTCTCATTCACTTGCTCTGGGGAAGGACACGCCTTTTGGGGGGCTGCCTGTCAAGACACTGCGGGCACCCAACACAGTCGCCCCAGGCGGGAACCGCTTTCAGTCTGGAGGAGGAAGAGCAGCCAGGGGTTAGGAAGCATTTAGCGCGTGCCCAGTACCATGCAAAGTCTCGTCCACCCCTGAGCTCATTTACCCCATTCCGTTTGCTCTGGCTCAGCACGTGAAAGCGTGCCTGACATTTCCCCGGGGCCGTGCACAGTGGTGACATGTGAGTTAATAAGTGGCACCATCTGGAAGGGGACGGGAGCAGGCGCCCTCCCTCCTCTGCCATCCGTTCTCCTGGGACGATCCATAATTTGATCGCTCTAAAGGATGTAAGAGAATAACCCTGCTTCAAAAGAGGCATCCCTTTTATCTTCCCCAAGGCTCTCATTCAGCTGGGGACAAAGTTTCCGAAATGAACTGTGGTTTTTTTTTTTTTTTAAAGTTCCTGTAATGATGTAAGGTGTGGTGGTTTGCCCACGGTGGCGGGAGGAGAATAGACCTTTTCCAAAGTTGCAGATTTTCAGCAACACTTGCACCAGGTAGAAACAACAGTAGCAAAATAACAACAGCGACAAGAAAAGCGGTGGGCCCCTCCATGCCACATCCTTCTGGGGCTGGCCTTCTGCAGCCTGGGGCTGAGGGAGACACGACCGGAGCGCTGGGGGAGCTCACGGCCCGGAGGGGAAGGCGGGGGAGTGGAACCGGGACCAGGAGCGTGCCCGAGCAGCCTGACCGCGGTTTGAGGCCGCCCAAGCAGAGAGCCGGCTCGCAGGTGAGAGACCGCAGAGGCGCCGCCCGCGCCGGTCTGATACTGCCCCCAACCAAGAATATTCCTTGGACACACTCTAGGACACAAAAGCTAGCGCACGTGTGGGCCCTCCGAGTTGTCAGACACAGTCTGAGCTCTCTGCACCCGCCCCAGGCGCCCGGAGCTACCATTCACGGCCTTTTCCAGCCCGCCTCGCAGCCGCCCGTGGACACGCCATTCGGGGCAGGTTGCCAAAGCTCCCCCGCCCCCCGACGTGGGGTCACCGCAAAGAAAATTAGGGAAAGTTACGGTCCTTGAGATTTTCCTTCCCGATGCACATTTCTGGCGCTACAGAAAATATTTTGACATCTGCTCCTAGCCGGTTCTAACAAGTACCTTTTCTCTTCCTCGTGCTATATGAAATGTGAAAATTAAACAGAAGGAGCAGCGCTTGCAGGGAGGACTGAAGGACAGGACAGTCACCGCACAACTCAGGGACCAGACCGCCGTCACTCTGCTGGGTGACCTCAGATGAGCAACAGTGCCCCTGCCTCAGTTTCTCCATCTGGTGTAAGGGGGGAGGGCGGTAATGAGACCGTCGTGGGAATTAAAGAACTGAATGTAACAAAGCAGGATTCAGTAAACTTCTGTGCAGAACCAACTCTGCCACTAGAGGAGAAGCAGCCACAGAAAATAGGTAAATGAACGGGCATGTCTCTGTTCCAATAAAATTTTGTTTGCAAAAGCAAACCGTGGGCAATGATTTGGCTTATGGGACTGTGGTGTGCTGACGACGGGCCTGGCTTCCAGTCCCATGTGTGCCTTTTAGAAGCTGTGTGACTTGATGAAAGTTACTTAACCTCTCTGATCTTCAGCCTTCTCATCTGTGAACTGGTAAGAATAACAGAACCTACCTCTTAGGGCTAAAGCAAAGACCTGTGAGATATGGCCTGCAATCCCCATAGCACAGAGCACGGGACATGGAAGGACACAGCAGACATCAGCCCCTCCTATTGCTAACACAACCGCTGCCTCTCCTCAAGTCCTCTGGGCACGGTCAGCCCTGACTCCCGCAGCCCGCCCTCCATCACTCATGGGAAGCCTGCTTGTTTCTTTACCACCCTCTACCCGTGAGCAACTTGAACCTGCAATGGCACAGCCTGGCATACAGCAGGTGCTCAATAAACACCACTAGAATAAATACTACGCGGACCTCGTTCCTAAGTCCCAAGATGAACCCAACCCAAATGTGAATTTTACCTCCCAAATAAACCTGGAAAAAGCCAGGCATAGGTGAACAAATACTCTGGTCAGTCTGCCTTAGGCTCATAAAAAACCGGAGTCAGATGTGGAAAGTGGGGGCAAGGGAGACACAAAGGTATGCTTGGAGCCACTCAGCAGGTTCCAGGCAAAGGCAGGAGTAGAACTCAGAGTTTGTTCCCAGGCTCCTGGCTTAGTCACCGTATCCCTCTCCTTTCTCCCTTACTCGGCCGGTCCACGGACAAATGTCCCCACCGCCCCCAGGTGGGATTTCACGGATGCTGGTGGGCTAGACAGTGAGCCCGGATTTAATGTCTTCTGCTTGATCATGCCAACCAATGTTGAATTCCTCCAGTTTAGTCCACCGCCCTGCCCAGCCACAGCTTGAAAATACATCGCTCACGAAGGTGGGCTCCACGGAACAAGGGCTGAGAAGCTCCTGGAACTGGAGCACAGGAGCGGGGCCGGGAAGTGAGAGGCTCTAACCCTGCAGAGGGGTCTCTGAAAAGATCCCAGCTTATTCCAGATGCCCCCTTCTCAATTTATTCTCTGGATCCAGAACCTCCTGTTGGCCACTCTAACAACTAAATCATTAAAGCTAATATACATTATGTGACAGCTCCTGGCAGACAAGATCTAGTTTAAGCTTCAAAACAAGGAGGTAAAAGAGCCCCACTCCAAATTAAAGCAAGACCCATAGCTTTGGTGCTCAGATAGGAGATTTCCCAGCCTCCCTTGCAACTAGGTGTGACCATGTGACTAGCTCCGACCAATGGGAACTCAACAGAGCTGATGAGTCTCCATGTCCCCTCCTTAAAAGGAGTTGCTAGTCCCCATTCCCTCCACTGCTGGTGAGCCTACTTGGCCTTGCTGGTATCAGCAGAGTAACCAAGTAGAAGGAATCTGGGTCCCTGAATGACTTCATGGAGATGCCACCCTTGAAACACTAACCTTGACTCTTGTGTGAGACGCAAAATAGACTTCTATATACTTAAAATCGCTACATTTAGGGGCCTCTTTGTTACAGCCTTGTACCCTAACTAATACTTCCTGAGTACCCTAATGAGCATGTCTGTCTGGCAGATGAGGGACTGAGTCTCAAAGTGGTTAAGGTACTTGACGAAGAACATGCAGGTAAGATGCAGCCCATCAGGGACTGAACAAGGCTGTGTTGGACCCCAAGGTCTCTGTCCTTCTCCTAAGTCCCAGTGCCTCTCACTTACAAGGCTCATGCTGCATGCACTTCTTCAATGTACAAAGTCCTTTCACGTACGAGGACATTGGTTTGTTGTGGGGTTTTTTTAAGATTTTATTTATTTGATACAGAGAGAGAGATCACAAGTAGGCAGAGAGGCAGGCAGAGAGAGAGGGGGAGGCAGGCTCCCCGCTGAGCAGAGAGCCCGATGCGGGGCTCGATCCCAGGACCCTGAGATCATGACCTGAGCCAAAGGCAGCGGCTTAACCAACTGAGGCCCCGAGGCGCCCCGAGGACATTGCTTTTGAGCTCTGGTCTAGCCTGGTGAAGGAGGTTGCTTCTCTCGTTTTTACAGATGAGGAAACGGAGTTTCACCAGGATTAAGACAGTGCCCAAGCTTACACACGCGGTAAGAGGCAGTTCTGGGATCCGAACAGAGTCATCTAGCTTTAAAGGCAGATCTCTGTCTAATGCTCTACGGCGTCCAGCTGTTTCAGTATTGACAAGAACTCCTAGAGAGAGGTTCCCAGTACCTGCTCTTGAGGTCAAGATGCTTCCACAAAATCACAGGTGGCCAGCCCCATCTCCACTGGGTTCCCCAGGAACAGACCCTGAGACACGGTGTTCAAGTCAGGGTTCTTCAGAGAACAGGACCAATACGATACATGTATTTATTATAATGGACTGGCCCATACAATTACGGACACTGAGAAGTCCCCCTGTCTGCCACCTCCCAAGCTAGAGACCCAGGAAAGCCAACAGTGCGCTTTGATGGTCTAAGAGTCAGGTAACTGATGGTGGAGATTCCACCCCAGGTCTGAAAATGTAAGGTCCAGGAGCACCGAGGCCAGGAGAGCAATGTTGCAGCTCAGCAGTAAGGCAATTAATTTCTCCACCATCCTGGTTCTGTGCAGGCCCTCGATGGATTGCATGATGGCCTGCATGATGGGCATCCCCTCCTGGCCACGCCCCAAAATCCTGTTTTTCCAGCCATCTGGTGGCCCAGTCAGGTTGACACATAAGATGAACTATCCCACAGGTTTTCTAGTGAATGTAGTTCATCTGGAGGGGACTGCTGGAGTACGGGGAGGAAAGCGAGACAGGGAAAGAGAGAGAGACCACCGAGCATCATCCAGAAAGATGGCCTTGTATACAAAGTGGAACACGGCACCACTGGATAACTCTGGGCACAAAGTCCTGAACACCCCTCTGATTCCCACCCAATGGGCAAGGAACCTGCAGTATTTCCCACCCACTGCCAGCCCTTGGTGGGGGGCTGCCTCAAGCGGTGGCAACTCCCTATACATCCAGCCTTCCCATGCACATGCAGATCATGCTGTTGGCCCCAAGGGCCCCCAGAGTACAAGCACAGGAAGACAGAGGTGTGTAGAGATGGACACTGAAAGGCAGGTAGAGCACCAACACCTCCTGCCCTCTAGTGCTTGGAGGACACTGAGCGGCCAACTGGTCTACCTCTTTATAGCACAGAAGAGGAAAAGGAGGCCTTATTCTGGACTGATCACTGATTTGGGCAGTTTTGATTTCAGAACCATAGTTGCCTGATTTTAAGATACCATTGCCTGTAAAATACACAGTATTATAAACAGATTTTTCAGACAAAAAAAATCTACATTAAATGCACACAAAAGGCATTTTAATTTCAGATCTCTTAAAAGGTTTAAAAGAAATCATCTCAAACTCCAGACAACAGGGCTTTGTCCTGCTGTCCCCATAAGAACACTTGCATCCTTCCAACCCTCTGTCCCACTCTGGGCTCAGAAAATAGAGGTATTTTGTTTGAAAGTCTGCTCTGCCTCTGAAGTACTATGATTTTCTATTTCCTTGCCACATCTTTGTCATGGCGACACAATGCGCATTTGCATTTCAAAAACCACCCCTACTTACTCCACACCTTAAAACCAGAATCACCATCCCACTCCTCCTCCCCTCCAACATTTATAAACAGGCAACTTCAGTCCCTTTGTTTCCAGGTACCTCTTTTCAGAGGCAAAGAAAGAGACACACAGTTCCTTATTCACTGTGTCACTATCTTTCAAATGTGCATTTATTAATTAGATGCAGTAGAGGCTGGCTAATTTTGTTACAAGGAGAAAGGAGGAGAGTTAACATTTATTAATTGACGGTGGCTCCTAGACAGCATTTAATGGCTTTACATGTGTCATTTCATGCAAGTCCCACCTTCCACCCACAAAAGAAACTAAATCTCGGCTCCCTTACTATCACCTGCCCAAGGTCGGGGTAGCTGGCAAGGGGAAAATCGGAGACAATGTCGGAAGAATTGCCTCCCGCCACAACTAGCCTCTTGTCAGGGCTTTCTGCAACGAACAAAAACTGAGACAGACAGAGGAGAGAGCAGGAGGAGGAGGATAAGGGAAAGAGACAGAAAAAGAAGAATACCACCCCCAAAAGATGGACCCTCCTCCTGATGTGAGACCACATGACGTCACTAAGAAAGGAGGGTATATGCACTCTGTTTCCCAATTTCTAGGGGTAGAGATTCCATCACCCCAGCAAAAAAGGGAGAACCTTTCCTTTTCCTGTTCTCTACCCATTTCTTTCCCACCTAAATATTCTCCAGTTTACATTGGCCAAACTCCCTGGTATTGAAATATGTTTTGTTTTCTGTTCTCTGATCCATTTAACTGAGCCTGCTGTTTTTTATTAGCATTTGTCCTCTTTCACTCTGCAAAAGTTTTAGAGAATAGTAAACCTGGTCTCTTTAGAATCCCGCATGCACCTCTCAGGCGCCGTTTTCCCACTCTGGGATAATAAAACCGGTCGCTGAACATTAAGCTACTGAGCACAGCTGTCAGGCAGGCGTGGTCCCTGTAGGGCCAACTGAGCAGACTCCCGGCTGCCCCACACCCTGCCATCCCTGTGCTCCCACCACTAAAGAATTAATAATGCCACCATTAAAGATTTCTTCTTTGGGGGCGCCTGGGTGGCTCAGTTGGTTGAGCAACTGCCTTCGGCTCAGGTCATGATCCCGGAGTCCCGGGATCGAGTCCCGTATCGGACTCCCGGCTCTGCAGGAAGTCTGCTTCTCCCTCTGACCTTCTCCCCTCTCATTCTCAGCCTCTCGCTCTCTAATAAATAAATAAAAATCTTTAAAAAAAAAAAAAAAAAGATTTCTTCTTTGGGCTAGTCAAAGTCGTCTGTAAAATCTAATGATCCTGAGAGAAGAGACAGATACCTATGATCTGGTGGTTCTTAACTTTTTTATGGTTTGAGAACGGGGGTGAGACGCAGAGGCTATGGGCCTTCCTCCTAGAACAGTGCAGACGGATGCAAAATCCTACTCGATGCGGGGGAGCCCCTGCCTAAATCTGCTATCAGCGGATTCCTAAGAAAGTGGGTTGCAAGGAAGGGTTATCTCATGGTGCCAAAAGCTAAGGCTCTACAGAGGAGGGTGACTGTAAGCCCCAGGAGAGAGGAGGGAACCAGGGCTTAAGGGACAAGGAGGGCAAAAGGATGTGAAAAGACGAACTTAGTTTATTGAACTAAGTTCCTGGGGTGAGGAGGAGGAAGAAGTTACCAGAATCTGGAGACAGGGACAGATGTGAGTTGAGGGCTGTGTGGACAGGAAGCTGTGACCTTTGGTCAGGAGATGCAGTGGATCCTGACTGACCTTTCAATGAGGAAACAAATTGAATTTCTTGACCTCACTGCCCCCTCCTCCTCCTGTTACTGGTCCCATTTTACAGATGAGCAAGATGAGGCTCAGAGAGACATAGTCACCTGTCCAAGGCCACACAGCTGGGAAATGGAAGAACCAACACTGGAACCCAGTTCTCTCCCAAAGGCCATAGCCTCGATCCCTATCTCCCAGGGGAGTCGAAAGGAGGCGGGGGTGAATGTGTCCCCAGGAACCCAGACAACTGGTTTGTTGTGACTCAGCTAAGGCCAGTTTGCAAAATTTAACTACGGAACTGCCAGGCTACCAAGCGGACTGCAGGAGTGAATGCAAGTGAAATCTACCAACGGGTGACATGCACTTGGCTCCAACCAGTGTCATTATCATCAGTCGTTAAGCAGGGACAGTCTCTGACAAGTCTGTCCCAGGAGCATCGTAGAAGCTACTGAGTTTTCACCAATTCTGTCAATCTCCCAGGGCCGCAGAGAGGAAATAAAGCCCACCCAGAAGTCTCCCACCCTTTGAGAGTGGTCCTGGCAAGGACTGAAGAGCCGACTTCCTAGGAGGGGAAATGCGTCCCTCCTCACTCTCCTCTCCCCGGGGCCTCTGAGCCTGCCTTCAGTCTCCCACCAGGGCCCGCGGCTGTGCCGGCCCCAGGCTGGGGAGCAGGGCTGGCTCCACACTCTTTGTGGTCAGCTGCAACAAGTCATCAACTCGGACCCGTTTGGGCTGCCTTTCCCCCCGAGTGCGGCCGCCGTGCCCGCCCGGCCAATGCCCCTGAATGCAAACCAACCCCAGCACCGTAGGCATCCCCACCATCTTGGGGAGATCCTTTCCCTGAAGGGGTGTCCCCTAGGGATGGAGAGCTGGCAGCAAGAGAAGGGTTTGGGGGAGTCCCCGTTTCCAGGACAGCAGATAGCCTCACTGATAATCCCTGGGCTGGGAAAGATCTCAGCACTGCACTGAGAGTTCGTGGCAGTCGAGCTCCTGAAGGTCAGAGGAGGGGGAGCACCTGGGTGATCAGGGCTGAGCTAGCACCGAGGATACGGCGGGGACAGAAAGGATGTGGGCCTGCAGAAGAGGGGACAGACACTAATGCCATCGTGGCCCCACAGAGAGCAGCATCGCAGTCCAGGAGAGGGAAGAGGGGAAGGAGCGGCCCTCACCAGGAGGGCCTCCATGAGGAGGCACTGTTGGAGCTGAGATCTGAAGGACAAGGTGGAGGGGACCCGGTGGAAGTGGGCTGTGGCGTGGGGGGGGCCAGGAGCTAGCCACACGCCGAGAGCCTCCATCCACGGACATCGAGGCCACGCCGGCCACCAGGCTCAATTTAACCTTTCTGGTCGCGAGGATGTCGGCAGTGCTGCTGCACCGCATTGCAGGTGATCAAACTGAGGCTCAGGGAGGGCCAGTCCCCTGCCCAGAGTCCCACAGCTACCGAGTGCCAGCCCCAGGACCCCGCGCAGCCAAGCCCAAGGGCCCGCGTCCTTCTTCGCTAGCGAACACAGGTGCTCACCACCAGAGGGTTTTTCTCACTACCTGGGACTAGGCTGGGAAGAAAGGCAGACAAGTGCGAAGAACGATCATCATGGGATGGGGGCTCGAGAGCGTTCTCTTTTTTCAAAATTTAGTGTTGCCACAGGAGCACGTCACTGTAAACATGGACGGGATCCGTGGAGGGGATCCATGGGATCCGTGGAGGGAGGAGAGGAGGAGAGTAGCCCTCCTCCCTCACCCCCAACACCGGGTCTTCAGCAGGGGAGGCAGCCTGGGGACTGTCTTCTTAGGGGGCAGCAGAGCCAGTGGGGTGCCAAGAATGGGGAGACAGAGCATGATGTCTCGCCCAAGAGCCCCGAAGTCACTCCAGTCCCAAGGGCTGAGGACATGGCAATTAAGGCATCGAGGCCCTTTGCTTTTATTAGAAATTCCGAGCGGTCTGCCCAGGAGCCGGGGCACCCTCTGATCCGAGCAGGCCCCACGCAGGGGCTGCCCCCCAAATCCAGCAGGCCTCCTTTGCACCTTCCGGCCTGAGGCCAGCAGGGAAGGGGCCTTCTCCAGCCCCGGGGGGAGAGACGGCAGAAGGAGAGCCCGTTCTCTTTCGGCAAAACACGCCATCTCCTTCAGCAGGCCAAGAGCACCGGGAAGAATCTGAGATTCTGTCCGTGTGGGCACGGAACAGCGAGAGCATACATCCCGGGGCCTCGTGCCGGGCACGAAGCGACTGATGCTCCCTCAGTATCGTCATGACCCTGGGTACCAACCAGCGCTGTGGCCGTCTTACTGTCGTCACTATGGGCATCACCGCATGACACAGAAACCACACAAATGACCCTCCTAAAGCACTGAGCACAGAATAGAAGCTCGTCAACAATATCTATGCTTATAATAACGATTACTCCACGCAGACATTAACGAGACAACCAACGTTTTGGCAAAGGTGTCCGAGGAGCCAAAATATCTAGAGAAAGTTACAGAGCCAAAGGTTTTCCTGCCCAGAGGCCCAGCCTCGCTCGTGTTAGCAAAAAAACACAACAAAACAAAATCAGACACGGCAATCTCTGCCAGTGAGATTTGCTAACCAGAGACACCTATGGCCAACGTGTCCCTCAAATTAATCCTACCATTTACCAAGGAGCCTCACTCTCTGCAGGGAATGGGATCCAAACGTTCCTTCGCTCACCTATTTATTCATTTAGGAAGGACTTACTTGACATGGTTTTGAGATGTGACCCAGCACCTCCATTTGCAAGCAATGCCCCCCCCTGGAGAAGTCCCACCCCGTCTTGGACTCATGATCCTCTCGTGGGTAAGCTCAGTGGGATCCTTCCTCCCTTATGGAATACTCTATCAGCTTGTTTTCTGTCTTCTTGATGCCCTGGCCTCTGGGATCTTGTGGACCTGGTTGGCCAGGGAAGGCTGTCTTTGTAGGGAGAGCTAATTCCTCCCCAAAGCAAATGACTTGCCCGACTTGCCCGAAAAGAATGTCTTTCATATGCAAAACTCCCCCCAGCCCTGCCCTGCTGCCTAGAACCACAGGCCCTCTTCCCACGCTGTACTGGCTGTTCTCCCCCAGCTGCTTAAACACATTGCCTCAGTGTGGTAGTTTAGGGGCTCAGCCGGGTAACTGTCTGCCTTCGGCTCAGGTCATGACCCCAGGGTTCTGGGATCGAGCCCCACATCGAGCTCCCTGCTCAGCAGGAGGCCTGCTTCTCCCTCTCCTATTCTCCCTGCTTGTATTCCCTCTCTCACTCTCTAATAAATAAATAAAAATCTTTAAAAAACAACAACAGCTTGGTAGCTTAAAACAATAGAAACCCGGTCTCCCACAGTGCCGGAGGCTGGAAATCCAAAATCAAGGGTGCCTCCAAATGCTAATAACGGACACTCCGCTCCAGCTAATGGTCCCATATTTGGCTCACGGGGGCCCTGTGCTCAGACCGCCGCATGCATTCACGGCTGCCGGATGGTGTCGAGTGTGGGTGCTGAGCCAGCCCGTCCCAAGTCCCCCCTGTCGTTTACAGACTGTTGGACTGTAGGCCAGTTATGTAACCTCTCTGGGCCTCAGTTTCCCCACTCATAAATGGAGATAAGAAGGATCAAGGGTGGTGTTGCCAGTTTTGCATTCTAGAGACGGTCCCAACAATATATCCCCCACCACTTGCAAGTTCTCCTGCGGCGAGAGGGATCCACCTCTCTGCCATCCTCCGTGGGGGAGGCCCCATAGAACACAGCGGAAAGGACCCCGGGCCAGAGACAAAGCCTTTCACGGGCCTGGCGATATGCAAATCCACCGCCAGGAAGAAATGCAGCTACGTGGAGACCTCTTTGGGGGGGCGGGGGTGCAGAACGGCCCCCAAAGTTGTCCAGAGATTAATCCCCAGACCTTGTGAGTATGTTACCTTAAATAACAAAAGGGCTATCCGGATGTGATAAGGTTACGGGCCTCCAGCTCGGGAGAGCATCCTGACCATCCAGGCGGGCCCAGTCTGTTGCAGGCGCCCTTAAAGCAGAGAACTTTCTCTGGCTCGAAGCACAGACACGCAGCAGAAAGAGAAGTCGAGGAGTCTCGGAGCGTGCAAGGGACTCGGACCGCCGTTGCTGGAGGGGCTGTGTGGAGAGGAATGGGGGCAGCCTCTGGGAGCCCAGGCTAGCCGCCAGCGGCAACAAGGACCCCACCAACATCACTGAATTCAGCCAACAACCCGCACGCACTTGAAATGGATTCCCTCTCAGAGGCTCGAAGAGAAACAGCCCATCCACACCTTGATTTTTTGGCCCTGTGAGAGTCTCAACAAAGGACTTTCTGAGCCAGTCTTAGCCGAACTTCTGGCCTCGAGACCTGCGACGTGATAAGTGGGTTATTATCAGAGCTGCTACACTGCTGCTGATTCGTCCCAGGAACACGCCCCCATGCTGTGACAGGGTCACAGGGAGACGTCCGGGAGGCTGAGGGCCCACGCAGAGCACGGCCAGGAGCACCGGGGCGCCTGGGAGCAGAGACTCGGCCGGGCCATCCAGCCCGGCGGCACCTGACCCCACACCTGCACGGCAGACCCCAAGCCAGGAGCGCCGACCGAGCCCAGGCAGCCCACAGAAGGGGGTCAGACAAGGATCACGCCACTAAGTTCTGCAGAAATAGAAACCCAGACAGTCTCGTTAGCACGATAAATGAGAGCCAATGCCCTAAAGCATCTGGAATAATAAGTATTCCATAAATTTCAGCAAATACATTTTTACTGTGATCATTCCCCCACCCCCACCGTGACAAATGAGGAAACAGGGACTCGGGGCAGTTGGGCAACATGCCGAGCTGGAAGGCGGTACAGCTGGGATGTGATTCCAGCTCTCCCCACCGCACTGGGCTGCCCCTGGCCCTCCACACCTGCTGGAGAGAAAGGGAGCTGTGTCACGCCTGCAGCAGCGGGCCCTGGGCTGCCAAGCCAGTTAATGGCTCTGGCCAGAAGAAGCCGCGGGAAGTTCACCCCCCCGCCCAAGACTCTGACATCATTGGACTCACTTCCCCTCTCCAGTGTCTGCGGGAAAGGTTGGGCCGGGCTTGGACGGGGCGGCTCATGAGTATGGTGCCCACTGCTCAGCCCTGCCCCTCCCCGTTCTGCACCCCAAGAACCAAGCACAGGGGGCTGCTGCTGTTCCTAGGTCAGTGTCACTGCCAGGGTGCTGGTGGCTCTGGGCCCAGTGGGCTAGAAGATTCCTTGCCCGAGGACCCGCAGCATCCTACTTCCCGAGCAGAACAGCAATGACCAGGCCCGCCAGCGGTGCTCCCTCCAGCGGAAGCTGAAAGACCAGATGTGTAGCCCACGGACAGCTCGGAGTAGGCCGCCCCCACCCACCTGCGGGGTGCCGGGCGATCCCCGTCCCCTCTGCACGATGCAGGGAAAGAACTCAGCTGAGAGAGGGCTGACTATTTTCACTTCCCTCTCTTCCTCCCCTCTCCTTCCTTCTCTGCCGCCTTTCCCTTCTCCTGTTGCTTTCCCTCTTAATTCTGGGTACCTGCTCACTGTGACCCCTTCTCTCCCCCCTTTGTGTGCACGCACACATGAACACCCCATCTCCCAGCCCCCCGCCAGGCAAGCCGCAGACAGAGCAGAGACCTGGAAAAGATAGGCTCCTCAAGACACAAGCCCAGGGGAGGCTCCCACAGGCCTCCCGAGGCCTCAGCCTCTCCCCAGCACGCGGCCTCCTCTCCCTGAGGTACCCCTGTCAAGCCCCATAAAAAAGGCTTTGGAAGGAAAGGTATCCTCCCCTCCCGGGCCTCACTACCCATTCCTGCCCACCTCTGCCTTCCGGCTACTCCGGAGACCTGGCTGACGGGGGAGACTTGCAGGCTGTGTGGGGATCTCCCGGCAGCTTCCTTCTGCACAGACCGTGGGTATGGTCTGTGCGAGGCGAGGGGCCCCAGGGCCAGGACATCCGAACTCCCCTGGGCTCCTCGTGGGGTCTCTTGAGATCTCCTTCCTGTCCTGCCTCTCTTTCAAGATCTGGAGTGCGGGGGCCTGGAACCCAGCCCCCGCCGTAAGGACTACAGGTGAAGAACTGATGTGCGGAGAAACTGAGCCACACCGTAGAGGGTGGGAATGGTCTGCACTCTCTCATCCGCCACGCCCACCATCGGTCCTCCTCCCCCTACTCGGCTTCAGCAAGCCTTCCCTCCCCTCCGTTGTGCTGGGAGCTGTGTAAGCCATCCCTGAGATGTGTCCTTCAAAGTCTGGCTTCTCTTCCGGGACGATCACTCTTGGTGTGAAGAAAAGATACCCCTGGGGAGACACCACGGCCTTGGGAAAGTGCTAAAACCTGCAGGTGGGAGTCAAGACCGAAATCACCGCCCAGATCTATCCATCCAGACACCTTGAGGGGATCTAGAACAATACCATTTGGTGTCTTGGGAATTCCGACAGCAGGCCCCACGGGGTCCGTGGGAATGTCCGGGAGGGCGGGCCATGCTTCTCCCAGGCGCGGGGCATGACGGGACGCAGCCTGTGACAGGCGGGAGAAGGCGTCCTATGGAGAGACTCCATGTGCAGGGCACCTGGCTGGCTCATTGGTGGAGCACACAATTGTCCATCTCTGGTGGGGCTGTGGGTTCGAGCTCCCACTCAAAAAAATGACTCAAAAAAATCTCAAAAAAGGAAAAGAGAGAGACCCTGCCTTCACCCCCCAGGATCTTAGAACAGCACAGAAACGCACGCGAATGCCTCCACGTGAGGATCATTAAGTCCACTTTACAGCTGGGAACAGTGAGGCGGCTTGCCCCGGGTCACACGGCTCGTCACCGGATTCGATCTCAGGTCTGCACAACTCTTAATCCCAACACGGGCCTCCAGCAGCGGACAGACACTTGCCCACTCCCCTCCAATGCCTGCGTTCAGCACCGGCACTGGAGCCCCTAGATGTACCCCTGGAGCTGGGAGAGAGGCATGCTGCTGATTTCCATCCGAACTAATAGAAGAAAAAGCGAGCCATTTTTTTTAATATATATATATATATATATATATATAATTAGAAGAGAATTCAACCTTCACAGCCAATGAGTCTAATATCTCAGATTATGTAACAAAAGACAGAGAAAAGCAAATAGATACAATTAGGGAAGGGAAGAAACAATCTGGATTCCTGGCCGCAGAAGGGAGGAGGGGCGGGTCTGATGCAATTCCAGATGGAAATAGCTCTCGGGTCCCCATCCCGGTCAAAGCCATCACTTGCAGGGAACCCGTGTGTCCCAGCTTTTTGCACACTGGGTGGCACATCTCCTAACAACCCCTGGCGACAGGCTCCTCGTGGGCCCATTTCCAAGACGGAGGACTGAGGTTCAGAGAAGCGACGGGTCTCGCCAACCACGACAAAACGCACTCCGTCCCGCAGCACCCCTCCACCCAGCAGGAGCCCGCCGTAGGCCAGGCACACGCCGGCAACACCGGAGGTGCTCAGAAGAGATTTGATCCAGGATCCCAACCTGCACCTGTCTCACAGAGTGAGACACCTCACGCCTACCACCCTTCAGAGTAGAAACTCCATCGCCATTTGTTGAATGAATGGATTCCTTCCCAGTTTGCCTCCCATGGCTATCTCTTGATGGCCGGCCAGAGTTCGCAGCCGAGGTCAGCCAGGATGATGCGTCCCACGTCCCACGTCCCAGGCAGCCATCGGCTCCTCACGCCCCAAAGGTGGGGCCTCCCCCCGCCCCCGCCCCTAGTGGCCTGCGTTACACAGCCCATAAAAGGTGTCAGCTAATGGAGTATTGATTTTTTTTTTTTAAAGCAGCAAGAATTGCAGGTGTCACAGCAATCGACAGCCAGGGGGACGGAGGCGAGAGAGAGCCCTTGCGGTCCTCCAGCACCTTCCCCCAGCTCTGCCAACCCCCATGCCCCAGTCTCCAAGACAGAACAAGAGGCAGGAGGGGTAGTCCGAGCAGGGGGCGAGCGAGTGGAGTCCCACTCTGTCCTACAGATGAGGAAACCCACGTGGGAAGGGGCTGGACACTTGCCCTATGTCACAAGGCCACCGAGTGACAGTGTGGGGACCTACGATTGTAACTATATAACCAGGACTGTTTAGCTGCCCCCATGGCAAGTCCCGGCGCGGAGACTCTTACGAGAGCTTAACAACCATATCTTGTCCATGAGGCTGTTTCTTTTTTTTTTTTTCTTTTCTTTTTGAAGATTTTATTTATTTATTTGGCAGAGAGAGACGCAGGAAGAGAGGGAACACAAGCAGGGGGAGGGAGAGAGGGAGAAGCAGGCTTCCTGCCGACCAGAGAGCCTGATGCGGGGCTCAATCCCAGGACCCTGGGATCGTGACCTGAGCCGAAGGCAGACGCTTAACGACTGAGCCCCCCAGGCGCCCCGTGAGGTTGTTTCTAAGGAAGACCAGGAGCATGGCCAGACTGGAGCCCTGCAGGTAAAGAGGCAAGAGTAGAAACCCGGAGGAGTGAGTGAGAAGTGCTGCACACGCTCACTGAACAGGTATTTACTGACTGCCTACTGTATGCCAGACACAGGATATCCGTGCGTCCGACACAGGAGGTGTACCGGGGAGACAGGAATAAGCAGAAAGAAACACACTCCCTGCCTTCAAAGAGCTCACGGCACAACGGGCGACACCAGTGAATCAAAGGATCACATGAATGAACCTGAAAGCCCAACCATTACTCGGCTCAGAACTGTCGGAGCAGGATACAAGGGAGACAGACCTAGTCTGGGGTTTCCTTGCGGAAACGGTGCTTGAAATGAGACCTCAAGGATACAGTGGAGTGAGTTGGGCCAAAGAGCGTTTGGTACAAAGGCAGGAGCTTATGCAAAGGTCCTGCGGAAGGCAAGGGTAAGGATTTGCAAGGAGGCCGGGATACTTGGAATTCAGGGAGCAAAGAGGAAGCCAGGCATAGCCTGAGGCTACAGACGTAGGCAGAGAGGAGGCCTTGCAGGCTCCTTAAACAAATTTTGCCTTTATCCCAAGAGAAAGGGGAGTCCACTGAACTTATGTAAACCGGGGGGGGGGTAGGAATTTCCATGATGGGCGATCCCATGAGCAGGCTGCTGGGTTGAGAACAGAGCGGAGGTGAGAGGGCACCAGTAGAGAGGCTAGTGCTGGGGCTTGTGGAGCCTTGCAGCACCGTCTCTGGGCCCACCTGAAGGAGGCGCCAGCCAGTCTACCTCGAGGGTGCATGGAGATGCTGTGAGCTCTGTTCCCTGCCCGAGGAGAGCCACGCGTCCCAGACGGGAGGTAGAGCGACCACACCTGGGGCCAGCCTCCACGGAAGGGAGATGGGAACAGAGGGCAGGAGACACCCTTGCCTGCCCCCCACATCGGCCGATGAGTCAGTTCTGAGATGTGTTCTGCAGTCCCTCCAGAATCCCAGCGAGGTGAGCCCTGTGCTTGCAGCCTCTCACCAGCTCCAAGACCCTGTCCCCGTGACCGCCCCACAACCCGCCTGTGCCCACGCCCTGCTTTGGGGAAAATTCAAACCCAGTCGGACCGTGGTGGGAGAACAGGCGCAAATCTAGGGTGGCCTGAAGCAAAACACCAGCCAAGCAGGGCTCACCGGTGCTGCTGACGCACTCACTCACCCATCCATGACCTCACCTTCTGGCTCATTCTTCCCTCCCATCCCCACCTACTCGCCCCTCCCGCCATTCCTGGGGTGATGGCAGAACCCCTGGAAGCTAAGAGAAACTTTGCTGGCCTGGTTTCTATTCTTGGCACTCAAGCAGCGTTCCCCTCCTGCACAGGGTGTGAACTCGAAGTCACACCTCCATTTTTAGGCAGCAAGAATCCCATTCCACTTCCAAGACAACAGAAGTCCATTAAGGAGCCTCTGAGAGAGGGGCCTAAAAACTCCGATTTCCCCAGGGGTCACAGTCCTGGGGAGACCCAGGGATCCGGAGGGAAGTCTCAGCTCTGCGTAGACTGTCTAACCTCAATTAAATAATCAAGCACGGCCTCCTTCCATAGGACAGGCTTTTCCTCGTGAGCGTGAGATTGCATTTCCTACTTGAAATTCCACTGTTCACCTCATCTCAACTCTGAAACGTCTCAAAAATCCGAGAAGACGTCTCAGAGAGATGGGGAAATCATCCTGTTTCTCAGATCACAGGTTTTTATCTATAAGCCTGTAAGCTTTAGTACACAGTAAGATCATTTTCACTGTGTCCACCCTACCCAACGTCTCCTAGCTCCCTCCACCCCTGAAGTTGAAAGAGCTGCATTTATTGAGCACCTACTATGTGCTGTTTGATGTCAGTGAACTGATGGCATCTGCAGAACAGTCCCGTGAGGCCCACGTCGTCATCGCCACCCCTTTTTTGAAATGAGAAAACCGAGACCCAGGCTAGTTGTGTGTCCCGTGGGCGACACAGCTGGAAGTTGGCGGTTGAACTTGGAGCTCAAGGATAGAGTTGCAAGCACTCAAGGGCCTCCCTCCTTTTCTCACTCCAAGCCTTCGGGGCCTTAAAGGGAACGGCCAGCAAGGGCGATTTGTACTGGAACCGAAAACAGTGGGCAAGGCTCTGTGCCGGGGGCGGGGGGGGGCAGGGGACCCAGAACTGGGACCCACGCCGAAGGGAGTTTGCCGCATGACTACAGGCAAATCATGGGTTCCTCTAGCCGTCTGTAGAACCAGCAGGCTCGCCAGGCTGTGGCCCTTCCGACCCGTGCATCCCCCTCCCCTTCTTCTCTGTTCTCTGCCCTCACACTGCAGAAACCCCCCGACCGCCTCAAGCTCCCTGTGCTGCACCAGGTGCCTCTGGCCCAGCGGTGCCTGTCACCCGCCAGGTCACTCCCCATTCTCTAGCTGAGCTCATTTTTCAAACCTCTGCTTAGGTGTCACTGTCAGGGACTATCGTTGAGCATCATAAGGAGGTCTGGTTTTAAAACTGAATTGGGGCGGGGGGGGGCGCCTGGGGGGCTCCGTCGGCTAAGTGTCTGCCTTCGGTCAGCCCATGACCCCGGGGTCCTGGGACGGAGCCCCGCGTTGGGCTCCGTGCTCAGCGGGGAGCCTGCTTCTCCCTCTGCCCCTCCTCCCTGCTCACGCTCTCTCTCTCGAATAAATCTTTAAAAAATCAATAAATTAAACAGAATTGGAAGTGCACGTGGACAGAGAGAAAGCTAACACGTCTTGGACCTCCACAGATTTGGCCCACAACCCTTGTGAGGCATGTGCTGGCTTGCATTATCTATCGCCAAGAAGCAAACCAGTCCAAAACTTAGTGGCGTCAAACAAAAATATTTCTTTCTTTTACTCACAAATATAGAATCTGGGAAGGGTTCCGTGGGAACGGCTTCGCTTTATCAGGTGCGGCACCCACTGGGGTAGCCGGGTTAAGGGCAGGACAGGCTCCCTGGCCTGGCAAGCGCGGGCTGTCTCTCTGCTGGGACCCGGGGACATCCGTTCCCCCTCACCTGGGCCTCTCCACCCGATGCCTGGGCTTCCTCCCGGCCTGGTGGCTAGTTTCCAAGAATGAGCACAGGTGGATGTGCATAGCACTTCTATGACCTAAAGTCATATACCGTCACTTCTAACATACTCGGCTGATCAAGACAGCCGCCGAGGCCGTTCCCGGTTCACGAGGAGGGACAGAGACTCTTGATGGGACCAGCAAGGCTCTAGCATGCACGTGGGCCAGGGGACACCGTTGCACCTATCTCTGGAAAATACAGCCTGCCACAATTTGCATAATGGCTTTCCTGTGATTTCCAGTTAATTGCTTCACGATGCCTAGTTGTCTCTCCACCCCTCTCGGATAGGAATCAGTACCGCGGAAGGAATAAATCCCAGGGAACCCAGGGTATTCAACATACAGTGCTGGACTTCCTGACGGTGTTGGGTCGCAAGGAATATCAAAGGATGTGCAAAGCCTCAGGCACGGTAACATCAAACACCGGTCCTCCTGCCTTTTTTGGTTTGTGGGTTGCCATGGTGATGTGAAGGGCAGAAGTGAGAAGACTAGACATTATCATAATATTGGAGCTTAGAAAATCTATATCAATTTACACACACACCTGCCCAAGGCACGTAGAACTGAGTAATTGCCAGAAGTGGGTAATTGCCAGCCCTGGGTATTTGAGATCCAAAAAAGAAAAAAAAGAAATCTTTTAGATTATGCTGGCTGAAAAGCCTCCCTTGGGACCCCAAAGAGACACAGCTGCTGGGAAGGCAGGTCACCTCCTCCAGGAAGTCTCCCCTGGTCCTCCAGAGGAGGCTGCATTCTGCCTTCTCTTGGCTTCCCTAAGTGGCCTTCACTGACAAATGTATCTAGCTAGACTCCAAGACTCTGTTCTCTTTCCCTTGCACTTTTTGTTCCTGCTGTTTCACACGTAAGCTTTTATGTTTCAACTCTCAGTTCATTTTTTTATTTTTTCATAGTTATCTAATGGTCAAAAGGCTTACAAAGACCTATGTAACTACCTTTAATGGCCCCATTTTTATGTGTATTTTAACAAACACACAGCCCACCGGGTAAAGAAAAAAATCAACTGTCTCACGTTTTTAAAGCATTGTATCTATTTTTCCACTTAGCATTTATTTATCATTTGTGATGTTGGCTTTCCATTTCTAATAATGCTCTCAAGTTCTCTGTTTAAAATGCAATGACTTTATGCATGTAATACATATTATCTGTTATAAAAATTAACATAATATCTCTGTTATAAAAATAAATTCATTTAGGAAGGGTGAAGGGGGGGAATTGGAGGGTGAGATGAACCAAGAGAGACTGTGGACTCTGGAGGGGAGGGGGTGGGCGAGCCTGGTGGTGGGTATTGAGGAGGGTGCGTATGCACGGAGCTCTGGGTGTGGTACGTGAACAATGAATCTTGGAACACTGAAAAAATAAAAAATGAATTTAAAAAAATAAATTATTTTGTATAAATCAAATTCATATATTCATTACATTTTTAAGTGCGTTGGCTTTGATCGAGGAAATACTAGAACATGGCCATCGTCACGACTGCACCGCTGGTACCCGAAGGACTCAAGTTTAGGGAACGTAGGGAAGCTCAATTCTGTAACGTGGCCTCCTGAATTTGAACTTCTGGCCCCAGGAGCCACATCCCATCTCGGGACAGCACGGTTCAAAGGTAGCCGGTGCTGACTTGGGGCGGGAAGAGGTGGGGAGCGGGGCAGAGGGAGGCGGCACCCCCACCAGATTCCAGGCAAGTCTCTAGTGCTTGGAGCCAGCAGCCCGCCTGGCCGGGTCCCTGCTCTCAGTTACTAAGTTGGGAGGAGACGGGTAGCGATCATATGGATCAAGATGGGATATTATAGAGAAGGCAGTTTAATGAGCAGTGATTTGAATTAAGACCAGTTCTAATGCCTTTTTCTGTTTTCCACCAACCGCCATAGAAATTGCCTCGAATGATGTGTTAATTCTGTTCCCTAGCGGGTCTCCAATAGGGTGAAGGATGAATTTTAAATTGTTTGATCAGAATTAGCAACATTAGTCACTGCAAATAGCCTTTTAATTTCCACAGAGCTGCCAAGGGGAGCAGAAATAGAATCGGCGAGGAAGGTTCCAGCAGCCAGATGTGTTGGTGGGAGATGAGGCCATGTGACTTTGCCGCTGGGAGGTCCCGGGGGGTGGGGGAGGCTGTCTCCAGGGGCCCCCACCGGGTCTGAGCCCCCGCTTTTGACTCCCCAAAGGTGGGAAGGCTTGCTCTCCTAGCAGCTCTAGGGTCTGAAGGTGATGCCCTTGGGTCCCGTGAATGCTGCGGTGGGGCCCCCCTCCTGATGGCAGAACGAAGCCCTCCTCCCCGCTCAGACCCCACACCTCCCCAGGTCGCCACAGGCATCTGCAGCAGAACGTCCTAGAGAACGGTCCCTTCTCCCGCAGCACCACCAGAGAGACCTTTCCACTCCTAAACCTGGCAACAACACTCTTCTGCTTCAAACTCTCCAAACGACTTCCCCCTTGCGCTTAGACTAAAAAGCAACTTCCTGGCCTTGGCCCACAGGCCCCCATCTACCTCCACGCCCCGACTCAGCCTCCCCCACTCCTTCCACAACAGCCCAAGTCATTCTTGCTGGAGAGATTTTTCACTGTAGAGTAATGGCTCCCCGGGCTTCCCCTGGGCAGCTCCTTCTCCTTCTGTTGGGCTCAGCGTGAAAGCCACCACCCCCGAGAGCCCCCCGGCCACTCCACCTGGAGGACAGTCCCCTTCACGCCCGTCCGCCCCCACGTCTCCTCATTTACTTCGCAGAACTTGCCAGCATGCCTTGGCACTTCTGGGGGTGGCTGGTTTGCTCAATGGTGCAGTCGCTGTTTTGCTCTATTTATATTTTGTTTGGCTGTCACATCCCCCTAGGTTATAAAAACAGCGTCCTGCCTGGTGCCTTAGGACAGCATCGGGTGCACAGAAATCCTCAGGCAAGAGCCGTGAAGTGAACGAGGGAATGAATGAATGAGGAGCCCCATTCTCCCGGGCAAGGCGCTTCTATGGCAGAGATGCGGGAGCCCCTTCCTCCACACCCGGGTCTCTCTGCCTCCAGCCTCCCTTGCCCTCTATGGATCTGGCCTCCACCCCAGCCAGGGCTGCTGCTAAACCTCCGACAGTGCCCAGGAAAGCCCCCGCACCAGAGAATGACCCAAACCCAGATGACAAGAGTGCCAAGACCGAGACACCGTAAATTGTGTCATAAAGTGCTGCTGAGACATGACCTGAAGACTGGCTTTTTTTTTGGGGGGGGGGGTGACATGTACATTTTGAAGACTGTGGATGACAAAAACAAGATCAGCCTGTTATTGAGAAGAATCGGTACACAAACACGGAGTCCTACTGACTCTAAAACACACCTGCAACTTGAACTTACACATCGCTGTCCATCTCCACCACCCCCAGCCCAGCCCCTAACACCCCATGCCTGGTCTGTAGGACTCGTGCCCAGCTGCCCGCCTCCAACCCGGCAGCCAGTGTGGTCTTTTAAAAGCACAGTTCTGGTCAAGAACATTCCACCTGCCTGAAACCCCTCAATGTACTACGCCATCCTACTTAGAATAAAATCTAAAATCCCACAAGGGACTATGTGACTCTTCCCTGCCTCCCTTTCCTGCTTCATCCTATGTCCTGTCTCCCCGACTCACTGCTTTTTATCCATTACTAGAACCAATTCATGTCTTCTAAGCCCCAGGGCCTTTGCACGTGCTGCCTCCCTTTCCCCAGTATGCCCATGACTGACTCCATCTCACCCTCCAGGTCTCACCTTCCATCTCCCTTCCTAAAAGAGACCTCTCCTGACCCACCCCCCTTGCAAGAGCAGCTTCCCACCCACCCCCAACTCTAACACAGTGCACGTTATCCTAAAGGGTGCTTATTAATCATTGGTTTTCTGTGTTTATTTGCTTGTCCCCCTGTATTCCTCTAGTGCAACACTGGCCGTTTCATGCACGGTGTCCCAGAGCCCTCCCCATGCCGTGTGAGGGGGGCAGTCTCCTCACTACACCGTCGACGAGAACACAACGGTGTTCACACCGTTCACAACACAAGCCCCAGAGAGGCAAGGAAGTTAGTTGCTCAGTGCCCATGGCAGAGCCAGGATTCACACCCTTTGACCCTTGAGGCCCAAACCTTTTCCAAAGGGTCCTGTTAGCAAGGGAAGACATTTGCGTCTGAGGTCAGACCCAATGCACCTTCACTTTGAACCTCTACCTGCAGAGTCAAAAATAATTAAGTCAGGGCACCCGGGTGGCTCGGTGGGTTAAAGCCTCTGCCTTCAGCTCGGGGTCCTGGGATCGAGCCCCGCATCGGGCTCTCTGCTCGGTGGGGAGCCTGCTTCCCCCTTTCCCTCTGCCTGCCTCTCTGCCTACTTGTGATCTCTATCAAATAAATAAATTAAGAAAAAAATCTTTAAAAAAAATAATAAGGGCGCCTGGGTGGCTCAGCTGGTTAAGCGATTGCCTTTGGCTCAGGTCATGATCCCGGCATCCCGGGATTGAGTCCCACATCGGGCTCCCAGCTCCACAGGGAGTCTCTTCTCACTCTGACCTTCTCCCTTCTCATGCTCTCTAATAAATCAATAAAATATTTAAAATAATAATAACTAAGTCCCAGCTCTTCGAGGCAGCGTCTGGGTATGTAACGCTGGCCTCAGCGAAGAGGGGGAGGCGGCTATCGGAAATGTCATCATTGTTCTCCTTTTCCCAGAAAGCGTGGCCTCGGCAACGCCGTTCTATGCAGCGGCAGCTGCCGAGGGGTATAAAGCACGGCCGTTTCCAGCTCTCTCCAAAACAAACGGCAGCATCGGTCTTGGGCCCTGTCAGGTGTACCTGCTGCTTCCAAAGACACCGGGCCCGCAAGAACCAAGACGCCGCAGTGGCCCCAGGTCCCTGCCAGGCAGCGGGGCGGGGAGGGAGGGGAGCTTCCAAAGGCAAGGCCCACCTGGCCCCTCACAGAGCCCACTGGCCGGAAGGGCTCAACCCAGATGCCCACCCCAAACCTATCCCCTCTGCCTTATGAGAGGATTTGCGTATCTATTGGGCTCTCGGTCTGGGGTCCCTGTGTCCAACCTGTAAACTCCGCGGCAACAGGCATCTGTGTCTCTGGTACAGCAGGAGCCCAGTTCATCTGGGGGTGAACTGTCCCGGGGGGCCACCCCTGTACATCCATGTACGAGAGATATCCACCTGTTCCCGCCCAGTTGGAAAGTCAAGCAGAGCTCTCATTCTGTGAGCACAGCTTCCCCGGAGCAGTGGTGACGGGCCAGCCAGGGGACACAACTGATGGGCATGAGACCACCTGCATCAGAACCCCGGCTCCTACTCTCCCCGCCTATGGGTGGTGCAGCTTGAGTAAGTCCCCTAACCTCTCTGGGCCTGTAAAATGGATATGGTAGACAGAATCACAGTCGCCAAGGTGTCCACGTCCTCATCCCCAGAAGCTGTGAACATGTTACCCCAGACCCCAGATGGCCAAAGAGACAGTGTGGGTAAGATAAGTCAAGGGTCTTGAGATGAGGACAGTATCCTAGATTACCGGATAGGCCGACGGGACAGGGAAATCACAGGGTCCTTAGCAGGCAGCAGGAGGGTCAGAGAGAAGGAAGAAGCTGAGGTCAGAGACGAGAGAGCTTTGAGGCTGGGACACTGCTGGCTTTGAAGATGGAGGAAGGGACCACAGGCCAAGGAGTGCAGGTGGCCTCTAGAAGCAGGGAAAGGGGAAGAGACAGATTCTGCCCTGGAACCTCCAGAAGGGACACAGCCCAGCTGACACCTCGATTCTAGTCCAGTGAGACATTTCAGACTTCTCACCTCCAGAGCTGTAATAAATTTGTGTTCAGGCCACCAAATATGTGACTTTCCATCACCAAAGCCAAAGAGAGCTAAGATGATGGACGTAAATACCATCTCATGGTGGTGTTGGAGAAACTAAATGGTATTAATGAGCACAGAGTGCTTGGCACGGGAGCCGGCACACAGTGGGTGCTCAGTCAGGATTAGTCTGTAGTACCACACTGAGGCCCTGCCTTCCCCACCCTTCTGCTGCTGCCCATCAGGGATGACGCCATTCTCCAAGGATGCTGGGACTTACTCTCCCTCCAACTGTGTCCTGCAGTTAATTCACTTAAATAAACGCCAGGGCTCTGAAGTCAAGCAAGCTGGGGTTAACGTCTGGCTCTGATTCCTCCTAGCGCCAGTGTGGGTCACTTTCTTGACCTTTCTCAGCCTCACCACACCTCCTACGAGGCGTTGCTGTGAGGCCAAGAGGAATCATGCCACAAAGTGCTCAGCCTCAAACAAACAGTACTGTTACTATTCCTGTCGGTAACAATGGCAAAGCTCACGGCGGCGCTTCAGAAGAAGGGGCTGTTCTAGAAGGTGGTGAGTCCCTGTCACCAGAAGGAGCCATCTCCATCCTGATGATTCATCCCCCACAGTGAGATTCCCACAGTAGATGGTGGGGGGACAGACTCATATAAAACGTCAGAGTAGAACAGACAGGGGAGAGGGAGTATCTTCCAAACCAGCCCCCCTGTCTTATACAGGGTTGACCTGAGGCCCACAGTGAGCAAGTGGAGCCCCAGCCAAGCTCCTAGTGTCCTCCCAACTTCCTCAACTGTGAGTGACCTTTATTCCTTGGGCGCCCCCCCACAACTGCATCCAGAGCCAAATGTCTCCTATTAATTACAAATTAAACCAGTCTCACGCACATCACTTTCCAGACTATAACCCCTGGGCTGCGCCAAGTACTCTTTTATCACCAGCTGCCATTGGCTTAAGACAGACTACGAAGTCCTGAGTTCAGGGACAAGGTGACATCTCACTGGTCTGAGGGGAGAGAAGGACACAGATCACATATGGAGAAAGCTCCTGAGCCACAGCCAAGAGAGCTATGCTTTCCCTTGATAGAGCCACCTACATTCTATATCCTCACCCCAGATGTTCCCCTCTCGACTTCCAGGAAGATGGAACATCATCATCACCACCACCATCATCACCACAGTCCTCACCACCACCATGATCACCATCATCACCACCATCATCACCCTCATCACTACCATCATCATCACCACAGTCATCACCACCATGATCACCATCATCAACCACCATCAGCAGCACCACCATCACCACGATTACCACCATCTCCACCATCACCATCATCACCACCATCATCACCCTCATCACTACCATCATCATCACCACAGTCCTCACCACCATGATCACCATCATCAACCACCATCAGCATCACCACCATCACCACGATTACTACCATCTCCACCATCACCATCATCATCACCACCATCATCACCCTCATCACTACCATCACCATCACCATCATCACCACAGTCCTCACCACCACCATGATCACCATCATCAACCACCATCAGCATCACCACCCTCACCATGATTACCACCATCTCCACCAACTCCATCATCACCTCCATCATCACCATAATCACCATCACCATAATCACCACCAACACCACCAGCATCACCACAATCATCCCCACCATCATTACCACCACCACCATCACCCCCATCACCATCATCACACCACCAGCATCATCACCAGTATCACTATCATCACCATCACCACCATTACCATCATCATCCCCACCCTCATCATCACCATCATCACAACCATCAGCAGCAGCACCATCATCATCACCGTCTGTCCCTCAAAGGGAGAGGCTGTGACAAGTTTATGAGCACTGTGACAGAGACCCCAGGCAAGGAATTGGGAGTACAGGAGGTGAAGGAGAGGCCCTGTGGGAGAGTTGCAAGCTCTCCCCTGAGTGGAGAGCCAATAACCAGCACTGGGCCAAGCAGAGGGGAACAACTGACCACCTTCTCTGGGAGTAATTTGATGAGCACTGTTCTCGGGGTATGGAGTCCAGGATTCAGGTCCTGGCTTGGCTCTCAACATGTGACCTTAAGGCGGAGGTTCTCCACCCTGGCACCATTGAGATTTGTGATTGGATCATCGTTCGTAGTGGGGACCATCCTGTTTACCTTAGGATGCTTAGCAGCACCCCTTGACCTCCACCCAAGAGCATCCCCCACCCTCCACCCAGGGTGACAACCACAATTTCTCCTGACACTGCCGGATGTCCCGGGGGGGAATGGGTGCAAAATCACCCCTGAGGGATTCCAAGGGTTCAGAACCTTCAGGAAATAAGCCACTTACTGTGCACACTTCAACAGCACATAGAGCAAGTCACTTACTTAACCTTTTAGTCTTGGCTCGTCATCTCTTAAATGGCATTCAGAGAGTGGGTCCCCCCAGCAGCCTGCCTGAATTTTAATCACGCCTCCTCCAGCAATTAATTGCTACTTACATGTCCTTTGTCCCTCCACACCTCGGTCTCCTCCTCTATAGAACGGAGGCAATAATCATGCCTACGGCCTACAGTCACTGTGAGAATTCAGTAAATGATGCATGGAGAGTGCTTAGCACATGGTAAGAGATCCATAAAAGCAAGCTATCGTGCTCGTTATGACTATGCTACTCGCAGACAGAGCAAGGACTGATGGGAATGTGCGGATGCTCCCAACGCAGGCTCTCACTTCAGATCTAGGTCTCTCTGCCCTTTCTCTGGTGCTCAAACCTTCCATGGGAAAGTTCCCAGGGGGACCGCGGCAGGGCAGACGGAGCCTCTGGGGTTCACCTCCGTGCACTGGGCGGAGAAAGCCTCTGATACCCAGAGTCCTGCTGCCTGCAGTATTCCCAGCCTCGGCTGCAGGCCTAGGAGAGACATGCAGCAAGCAATTCAAGGGTTTGAATATCCTTCTGTCTGTACATTACTATTGTCATGGCGCCTTTGGGCAGGGTGCTATGCTTTTAACCAGGGACCTGACAGCTACCTTGTCTGGGCCCAGCAAAGAAGGGTGCCATGTTGGACATCCCAGAAAGTGATTTCAAGAAGGGAAAGAGGGGCGGGGGCGCACATAGGCACTCTGGAATGTGGAAATAATTATTCACAGGTCAAAAAAAAAAAAAAGATGCTGCTTTGTTCTTGGTCTCAAGGAAGTATCTCCCAGTTTCTGACAAGGATGGATGGAACCAAGAGAAAGGATGTGGCTCGGTATTAATCATGCCTCTTTTTTTTTTCTTCTGTATTTTTGATGCTTTGACATCTTGAAGCCCTGCTGATTCAGAAGAGAAAGACTCCCCCAAGGTTAGCTGGTTCCTAAAGGTAGCCAACAAGTTGCCTTCGAGCACACATTCCACAGGCAAACCAACCAGTCCAGAGCCCAGCCCTCAAGCATCTCCTTTCTTTGGACTCACACACTCTCTCCCGGCCACCGTTTCCGGCTCGAATCACTCCAGGACCGGGTACTACACACCTGGGGGCAGCCCCTCTGCCTCAGAGCCCCCTGAAACTAGTCCAGCTAGCCAACCCTAAGGCGGTTTCCCCCGCCTCACCGAAACGGGTTCTAATCCCGTGAAGCGGCTTTGGACAAGCATCTTTTATCACTGTCCCAATCTCTCCATTCTACAAAATGGAACAGTCCCCCCCTGGTGGGGATGGGAAGGTTTCAAATGGATGGAACGTGTTCTGCACTGTGCCTGGAACATGGAGGGGTTGGGGTGGACAATCCTCCAGATCCCCACTAAGGAAAGGGGGTAGTGGGGGAGGTGAGGCATGGAGGGAAGTGAAGGGCCTCAGAGGCAGGAGCTGTTGACCGGCAAGAAAGAGACATCTGAGGGGAGCCCTGGGATGCCCCGAATCTGTGACAAAGAGGGGTCCCCTCTGTGAGCCCCCATTCTGGGACCATGGCCAATACCTCCTCCTCGACTGCAAGAAGGAGCCCCGGGCCCACCATTTCGATGTGGCAAGTGGGGGGAAGTTACAAACACCCCTCCCCACGTCATCACCTAGAAAAGTCCTAACGTTCCACAATTTCACCTCTCTGGTCTCCGTTTGCTCAGCCCTGGAGTGAACCGTACAATATGCAATTGCTTACATCACTGGGATGCTGTGGGTCCCAGAGACAACAGGTGCGCAAAATCCCTGTCTGAGTCAACGGCCAAGCGCTCTACAGACGAGGGGGATGCTGGCACCTTGTTATGGAGCACTCTGCCTTCCCCAGATGATCCTCAGGGTTTGACAGTTCCAGACGCTCGCATCAACACCCCAGAATTCAACTGTCTTTTATGGGCACAGCCTCAGACCCATAAACGCTCCAGAAACCATCTGCCCACGCTTGGCATTCATCTGCTTTCAGACCATACCGCAAGCCCATTTTTATGAATTAGGGCTTTCTGACACCTGGAATGTTCATCAACCAGCCACCTAAAAATGGCACAAAGGCATCAGCCACAGCTTAATCATGTGGCACCTAGCAGATGTCCGGAAATATTGGATTAACCAGCCCGAGTCCCAGACATGTCCCATAATCCATTAGATTCCTTGGCTCGGCCTGGCAAAAACCACAGAGGAAATCTCTGCTTAAAAAAAAAAAAAAAAACAAAACAGGGGCAGCTGGGTGGCTCAGTCGGTGAAGCCCCTGCCTTTGGCTCAGGTCATGATCCCAGGGTCCTGGGATCAAGCCCCGCATCGGGCTCCCTGCTCATCGGGGAGCCTGCTTCTCCCTCTCCCTCTGCATCTCCTTCTCCCTCTGCTGCTCCCCCTGCGTATGTTCTCTCGCTCTGTCAAATAAATAAAATCTTTTTAAAATTTCTGAAACAAAGAAGTTTTTTAAATCAGAGCAAAACCAAACCAAGAATTTCTGTTCTTGAAACAGGAGGGCCACAAATGTCTCCCTGTGCTTACAAACTACAACGGCAACATGGAGAGCAGAGCAGAAAAAAGACATATAAAATAAACGTTCTATCCACACATCCGTGCAGGTGCACACAGGCATAAACAAATGCAAATGAACCCCCACACTACAGAGAGGGGCACCCTGGTGGGAAAAAAATCCTTGAGCTCCCAGAGTTATTGTAGATGTAATTTAGCTGAGTTAAGATGAGGTCATAGTTTGAGGTACCTGGGTGGCTCAGTTGGTCGATTTAGGACTTCCAGCCTCCAAAACTGTGCGACAACACATTTCTAGGTTTTGGGGTTTTTTTTTTTAAAGCTATTTGGTGTGTGCTAATTTGTTACAGGAGCCGCAAGAAACAGATCTATTTCACATTACCGAAAGTCAAGACTTCTGGTCTCCCTGACTTGGTTCATGCTGTTCCCTCCAACCGGAAAGCCCATTTCTCCCTCATTCCCCCCGATAAAATTCTACCTAACTTTTCAAGGTACAACTTAGATGTCACTTTATCCAGGAAACCTTCTCTGACTCCCCCCAGCAGCACGGCTCTTGGGCAATTCCAGGGCAGCATCCCTGGTCCCAAGGTGGGACAACTGTCTGTTCCCAATTTATAGTCACTATTCACTGCTCTGTGAGCTCACAGAGGCTGGGGAACTCACCTATTGGTAACAGCGTCCCCAGGACCCGCGAAGGACTGCTCATCACCAGAATTCAGTTACAGTCTTGATTAAATAGCTTGTCTTAGCTGTAACTAGAATATTTTTTTTTCCCTCTCGTAAAGGAGGGATCTGAAGCAAATATGACAAAATGTTGACATCTGTTAACTCCAGAGGGTGGGTACATGGGTGTCATATTATTTCCTGTGCTTTTCTGAAGATTTGAAATATTGCAGAGCGACAATGTTCTCAACCTTAAGAACAGAAGGTAGTGGGCTATCATGGGACACGATCCATGCACTGGAGCCTAGTTTCTATTGGAAAGGGCATTTCTAGTTCAAAACATGGCCTTGCACACCATTCGAGAACTCAGCCCACTCATGTGTATGACGAGGAGTATTATTTCTTAAGGACCTTCTATGCATTCCTCAATGGTGGTAGGTCTCGTTTTTCATGGTTACTGCAATCCTATGAGATTGATTATATGATTGCTTCCTCTGAACTGGGATTTGCCCGAGGTCATACAGCTGATAAATGTTGGATCTGGGATTGAAACTGAGTCTGCATTGTTCCCAATCTAAATAACAGGAGAAGAAATCTACAGTTTTCACGACGTCCCGGGCGTACAACAGCTTACTTCAGCCACACATCAACCCCATGAGACAGGTCCTCTTATTACTGTCATCCCATTTTGGATGAAGGATATAAGGCAGAGAGAGGATGAGCAGCTTCCCGGTGGCACAGCTAGTCCCTGGGGGGGCTGGGGTTCGAACTTGGGCAGACGAGTTCTCAAGCCTGTGCTCCCCTTCCCTCTGGGGCCTCTCCCACCGTGGATAACTGGCTGCTGCTCCTCCAGTAAGGGCCCCCAAAAGCAAACATGATGCCTCTTAGCTCCTAGGGGGTGTCTGGAGATCACCACATCCTAGGTTCTGCTTCCAAACCCAAGAGGAACCGCCAAGAGTGCACCTACCCTGGGGAGAAGGATACAGACAGGACTCTGTGTGTGGGTCCTTACAGAGAGAAACCACCCGGCAACAAGCTCTCAGTCCTTCTCCTTGGCTTACGGTCCCAGAACGCAGAGGGAAGAGAGAGAAGGAACTACCCCAGATCCTTCCCACCTTCCTGCCCGCTTTTCTCCATGTCTTCTCACCACGCATCTCACGGAGGGCACGGTGTTAAGTTTCACTCCCCCCCAAACCCACCCCACGTCTAAAGGCTGCAACCTGTATTAAAATTATAGAAGCCCGAGGCGCCTGGGTGGCTTAGTGGGTTAAAGCCTTTGCCTTCAGCTCAGGTCATGATCTCAGGGTCCTGGGGTCGAGCCCCGCTTTGGGCTCTCTGCTCAGCGGGGAGCCTGCTTCCCACTCTCTCTCTGCCTGCCTCTCTGGCTACTTGTGATCTCTCTCTGTCAAATGAATAAGTAAAATCTTTTTTAAAAAAGTAAAATAAAATAAAATTATAGGAGCCTAATATTCTAAAACGTTCTAAATTAACCCTGCAGGTCAGCAGCAATCATTCACAATTCTCAACCACACTCCACTCCCTGCTAGGGATTTAGGCCAACGAGATTACATGCCCAGACACCGGGCATACAGACCTCCCTTTGGTGCCTTCCATTGGTCTAACGAGTGACTTTAGGACACGCCTGCTAACTCTTCTGCTCTTCTTGAAATACAGCCTTTAGTCACCAAGATAAAGACCTAGAATCCCCTCTGGCGTGTAAAGACTGCGATCACAAAAAAAGAGATTGCTTTCAGAAGCTTCGAGAGAGAAGGACGCCTCACGAGTCAATGCTAACCACGGTGTCATGAAGAATCCGACTCCGGAGAATGTGGTCTTCACAGGCTTTGAGAGGAGGCTCTGTGATTTATATAGACCTAAGCCGAGAGGCGTCCCTTTAGGCAAACTTAAAGTTCACTTGGCTCTCACCCAGAAAAGTGACTTGACTTCAGAGATATAGCATTTCCAGAATTTCTTCCAACCAGCTCTGTCTTTGTCTTATCTGGCTTACTCCTGGGTCACACGAGAGATGGCCCCTGCCAGGGGAAAGGTCTATGACCTCAGAAGAAACCCATGTGCATCAGAGAAACCCCGCCCCCCGGCAATGACTTCTGGCTGACCATGACAAAAGTTTCTGAGGTTTTTTGGACGTACTGAACCAGCCCCTCAGAAAGTCTCAGAAACTTTCATCAATACCTTCTTCCCCAGAAAGAATCACTCTTCTGACTTCTATCACCTTCAATTACATGCTTGAGGGAACTTTCTGGGGAAGGTGGAAATATTCCATATGCCATCCTGACCTGGGTTGTGGGTACACAGGTGTATACCTATGTAAACATTCCTCCAGCTACATACTAAGAAGTGTACATCTTACAAACAGTGTCCCTCAATTTCTTTTAAGTTTTTTGTTTGTTTTTTGTTTTTAAGGAGGGAGATGGGTAATTATCCTCAGGTCAAAGATCATACAAAGGCAAGAACATGAGAAATTTCTAGAAGTAGTTCCATGTTGCTGAAAAAAGGTGGTTGAGGATAAAATGTACCAACAAGGGGCCACGTCCAGAGAAGGCCCGGTACTCACAGACTGAAATTCGGAATTTCTGTCTCATTTTTTACGAAGTCTACAAGGCAAGCTTCTGACCTCCGAGCACTGCCAACCAGAAAAGACCCATCGAGTCAATCTTGGGGAGACGTCCATCCATCAAAGAGCACAAGGAAATATGACCAGATGTAGGGGCAGGGATAGAAATGCCGGGGCCAGTGATGGGAGGGAGGACACGGGGGCCAGGGGACCCTCTTGCTGCGTGTTTCTCTGACAGGGGTTCCCGTAGGGACTGTGACGGAGGGAAGAGGTCCCTGGTGTAGCGAGGCAGAGGGAGCTTAGGAGGAAAGCCATCACAGTGTCTCCTCGTTAGGAACCGTTGCTGCTTGGCCTGCCTCATCTCTTCCTCACTGTCAAGTGGCAGAGCAGCCTTTTTAATTAACGAGTCGTGTCTCGATCCCTCTGTACATTTATTTCACCGCTCAATACACCAACCAGGTGCCTTCAGGGAAAGAGGAGAATTTTAAGAAGCTGGGAAGGGGAGTGGGGAGCGGGGAGCTGTTAAAGGCTGTCAAATGAACAGGTGCAGGCTTGTTAGTCAGGGAGAATGCATAAATCTTTGACATTAATTTCACTGATGGTTCATTTTTCATTAATGTTTTCCTGGCCATAAAAAAGTTACACTCTATTCTCCTGCACCCCAGGGGACACGGACACATTCTTGGAAAGAGGTCCAGGCTTGAACACTACACATATGTTCTCTGAGAAGGACCCCAGGTCATTTCAGTGAGGGGCAGGACCCCCTGGGAAAGGAGACAGCTGGGGAGACGACCCCAGAGCAGGAGGGACAGACACAGGTGCAAGGCTCCATCAGGCCACCTGCCAGCCAAGGAGATGAGAGCAAGTCATGGCCTGTCTGATCCTCGGGGCCTCCCAGGGAAAGGGAAGCAACACCACCACACGAGACCATAGCAAAAGGGCAAGAAAACAAAGTAGAGGATGGGAGACTTAGTATACTAAGCGTTGAGTACTTAAGGTCTGGCTTCTGTGCACGTTCGATTTTAGCAGATAATAAAAACGGACTCTGGCCAAAATTAGAGTAATTTTTCAAAAAGAAAGAAGAAAATGTAATCAGGAGGATCCAAGGACAACCAAGGAACGGGGCAACCTAGCCTCATTTATCCTTACTCTCATTCATTCATCTCTCCATCCAGTAAGTACAATGGTCCCCCCCTTATTCTTGGTGGGGGTACGTTCCAAGACCCCCAGATGCCCAAAAGTACAAATAACGCTGAATCATACATATACTATGTTTTTTCCTATACACACATACCTACAACAAAGTTTAACTTATGAATTGGGCACAGTCAGAAACGAGCCATAATACCTAATAAAATAGAAATTACAACAATGTAGTGTACTAAGAGCTACATGAATGTGGTCTCTCTATCTCAAACTATCTGATTGTCCCATATTCGCCCTTCTTCCCGTGATGACACGGGAGGATCCAATGCCTATGCAAGGAGATGCGGTGAGGGGAATGACAGGCATTGTGATGCGGCCTTACACTACTCTGACCTTCCGATAGTGCGTCAGGAGGAGGAGCATCTCTTTCCAGACCACAGTCCACCAAGGGTAACCATAACTGTGGAGAGCAAAACCACGAATAAGGGGGGACAACAGAACTTTATGCACTCCTGCCATGTGCCAGGTAGAATTTTAGGTGAACAAGATACACATAATTTCTGCCTAACCTGAATAGCCTGGTAAAGATTTTAGAGACGTAAACAGGTCATTATACTGTTTCTTAGGAAGAGTCATTATGGGGTAAACAGAGATGGTCGATGGGAGCACAGGGAAAAAGTTCTGCATCGGTCAGCTACTGCTGCATAACAAATATTCCCAAGCACACAGCACTCAGTGATTGTTTCTGGCTCCGTCGGGGAAGCTCTGCTTCGACCCACAGGGCTACAAGTGACTTTGCTCCACCCGCCTCCCACTTCTTGGGACTTGCAGTTACCCAGAGCATGCTTTTCGTTGCCATGATGGAACATGTTGCATCTATCAGAGGAATTTTAAATTATAAAACATACGAAGGAAACGCAGTTTATTTTCTCTTTCAAGTGTGCACAGTGGAAAAAAACAAAGCATTGCCAAGTGGGAGCTGGTTCAGCTCTGCTTGACCCATAATAACCCACTTACATGTCGCTGGTCTGCCCCACTTCACCAGCTTAAGGCATAAAACAAGGTCACTGGCCCTTTGAATATTCAAATGAAATTACTCTGGGAACGGAAATTGGATCAATCTTTTTGGAGGGCAACTGGAGAATACCTCCCTGAATTTTAAAAGTGCTTACCTTTGAACTCAGGGATTTGACTTCCAGCAATCGGTTCTACAGAAATCCTTGCACAAATACAGAAAGATCTACGTGTTGGTTCAATTATGTGTGTTGCAGCATTGTAAGGGAAAAGCTGCATCAGAAATGGGAGCGACGTCATTGTCAATTAACAGGGGACTGGATGAAAAGAGGGGAGTGGATACAGATGTTCTTATTTCAGGAAACCTTCAAGACAGCTGTCCAGTGTAGCAGTTCCCGGACCACACAGACGGCGCAATGACATGTATATTTAAAAATACAACACCTGTTATCTATTTATACCTACAGATATGTCTGTGTCTTTATCCAAACCTGTCCCTACACGCATCTGTAGGTATCTATGTCCACGGCTTATCCACAGCTACATTTCCATCTGTGTCTGTAACAGGATCTATATGCAGATTCATATAATAGTCAAGAAAGGAAATATTATTGGGCACCTGGGTGTCTCAGTTGGTTGAGCGTCCGCATCTCAGGTCAGGATCTCAGGGTCCTGGGATGGAGTGCGGCGTTGGGCTCCCTGCTCAGCAGAATGTCTGCTTCTCCTTCTCCCTCTGCTGCTCCCCCTGCTCCTGCTTCCTCCTGATCTCTCAAATAAGATCTTAAAAACAAAAAGAAAATAAAGGAAGTATTACCAAAAGACAAGGTAAAGGGGCACATTCCACTTCTGACTCCAAATGGTTCCATGTCACTGTTTTTCATATATATGAAGAGTAGTGACATTGTTTTCAAAATTCAGATAACCTTGAGCCCCATCACGCGTCCAGGGAAGCAGGTCCTTTCCCCCGTGGCCCAGGGTCTCTCAGCCATGATCACACCTAGTAATGTCAGTCCTGGCTGGTGTCACGGGAGACACAGAACTGGGAACAGCGGTGTGGACGGTGAAGGAATCCTGAGGCCTGGCTGCCCCCAGCCCAGTGCCAGCTGTCTCCTCACATGTCCCAAGCATGGAGTGCTCAGAACACAGAGTTACTTTTCCTGCGCACGGGAGGGCGCAATCTGGGGCCTTTCCACTGCACAGTGCGCATGCGCGCGCACGCAAGCGCGTGCACGCGCACGGATCCCCCGTGCGTGCCCGCACACATGCACGCGCACGCATCCCCGTTCCAGAGCCGCTCTCACAAGCCGACTGTGCTAGGGAAATGCAAGTGCAAGCCGCTCGGCTGGGACGTGATCCCAGGAAACACAGCTAGGGGAGAAAAGAAGGGAGGGCAATCCGTGCAGGCTGTGCAGTCTGTGCTTGTCCACCCGTCATGCCGCGGGCAGGGGGCACTGCTCTCCTCCGGGACCCTCTGGAAGACGGAGCACCCTCTGGGGTATTTATTCGCCAACGCTATCCACCCCTGCTGGAAGAAGGATGTTCCGCGGCGGGAGGAGCATCTGGTAACTCCCCCTTCGAGTCTCCTGTGGCCACTGTAATGAATCCCCATGAACCGGGGGCTTCAACAGCACACATTTACCGTCTCCCAGCCTGGAAACTGGATGTCCCAGATCCAAGTATGGGCAGGGTTGGGGCCTTCTGAGGCTGGGGCAGGCGGGGAGGGAGAATCTGCTCCAGGCCTCTCTCCTGGCGTCTGGGGTGTGCTCCCATCTGTGTCCAGACCTCATACTTTTACAAGGACGCGTTCGTACCAGATTAAGGCCCACGCCACTGACCTTATCTGAACTCAGTATCTGCCAAGGGCCTATTTCCCGGGAGGTTAGGGCTTCCACCTCTTTCGTGGGGGACACAATTCAACTCACAACGTACCCCCCAACACTGCCAGCCACACCCAGGCCAGTAGGGAAAACCCTGCACGGAAGGAGTTTCCGTTGCCACAGGTACTCACAGATGGCAGCCCCTGGGGCCAGGGAATGCCCGCGCAGGACACCAGCAGCTCCGCCAAAGCCTCTGAATTCGGAAGACCTCGTCTCGTCGCGGCGCTTCCCACGCAGAGCAAATCGGGTAAAGGCCGAAAAGGGCAGCAGGCCGTCAAGCATGACTACAAGATTAAGTGTCGTGCCTTAAATCCCAAACCCAAGTGCACGTGGGGGCGCGGCGGCGGCCGGCTCAGCTGCCAGGTGCTGATCTGTGCAGATGAGCCGCCTAATAACCAGAAGGGCCTCCTAATGGGCCTCCAGATCATTTCATTAAAAGTTGCAGTGATGTCTGCAGCTGAACCCGAGTCGTGCTGAGAAGGCCATTAGGTTAATCAAAATACGAGGACAGCTGGCCATCTACTCTTAATTAACAAATTAGGTCCTGCTGCCGACTCAGCAAAACTGAGAGCCGGCCAATGACCTTCGGGGCGTTCAGACGGTTCAGAGCACCCCTCCAACCCTGAAAGTAGATCCGAACTTAAAGGAGGGATATTCTGGCTGTAAGCCAATCGGAAGAGCTCCAAAACAGCCGGTTTCCCACAAAGCTACCTGCCAGAATCTAATAGTTCACCTGTCTTTCCCGGGCAGGAGCACAAGCTCCATAGGGGGCCCGCCCCCCCCATCCTAGTTTGCCCAGGACCAAGGAGCATCCTGGGACACTGGACATTTGGTCACTCCAGCTGCATGAAAGCAGGGACTCGGTCTGTTTCGTTCCCAGCCCTATCTCCAGAGCTCCGGGGCCTGACCCATAGCGGACCTTAAATCAATGTTAATTGAGCAAAAACAGGAACAAACAAATGCATGAACGGGTTTGCCCCCTGTCTGCAATCCTACAAGGTAACCGACAGCCTGGAGTACATTCTTCCATGCTTTGCTTTTCTTTATGCCTCCTCACCGCACACACAAATAAGCACCCACATAATAAAGAGGTTCTTTTCCCTCAAAAGAAAAAGAAAAAAGGAATCACGTTGCAAGGCATGAATCAGCAATTTGCTTTATCAACAGTATATAGTACAACTCCTGGATCACTATAGAGATCTGCCTAATTCTTTTTACTGCCTCATAATGTCCACAATACTGAATGTGCCATACTTTATCCTATTATTCACCGATGGGTAAAGTTATGTTTCCAGTGATCACCAGGGCACAAAACGCAACAATAAGGTATCTCTGCACACAGATTTTAACATTCTGGCCACTTCGTTTGTACTAGGTAGGTTCCTAAAGGTCAAGGGGACTGAGCGTTTGTAATTTAAACAGACATCAGGGCTGACCTTAGGATGACACAGAAAAAGGTCACAGAGCCCATCACAGACAGGCTGTGAGGGAAGAAGTCCAGGAGCTCAGTGTGTCACACGTCCATTTCCCCAGCTCTCTCCCAGCTGTGTGCAATGCACACGGGATTAATTATCCCCTGGGGATGCAAAGAAAACTATGATGTAGTCTTTGCTCTGGAAAAAAAAAAATCCCACAGTGCAACTGAGAGGAGCGGAGAAGGGGCGCCGTCATGGGCTGAACTCCCTCAGGGTACTCGGTATTGTTCTAGGTGCTTCCAAGCACCAGGTGCTTTGTTCAATCTTCAAACAATTCTGCAGAGCAGGAAAGATGATCTCAGTCTCCCAGAATATGAGCTATCAGTGAGCCAGGAAAAGAGCGTGCCTTGCCCAGAGTCCAACAGCAGCGAGTGAGCAAGCTAGATTTGAACCTGAGTCTGGCTAACTCCAAAATAACTTTTCACTGCATCACTGGGCTTGACCTTGCCTAGCAGAGAATCAGCCACAAGTGCTGATCCCAACTCAGAGAGCCTGATGCAATTGGTCTGGGGTATGCACCCTCCCCCCGACCCCAATCAAGGCTTGAAAGCCAAGGTGTTCCAGTGTGAGGCCAAGGCTGAAAACAGCTACAGGTCGCCCCGTGGTTCATACTCACCTGGAGGGCTTGAAGGGGTCAGCTGGTGGTCCCCAACTGCAGTGTCTGATGCAGGGGTCCCGGGGGTGGGGGCCAGGATGTGCACTTCTGAGCAGCTCCTCGGGATGTGTATGCTGCTGGTCAGGATCCATGCTTTGGAAGGAAACACGACCCTACACCATGGCCCCCTAGTTTGCAAACAGGGAGAGGAAGAATCACAGCGCAGACCGTATTCAACACCAGCCCCAACAGTGCAGGCTGTAGGGGGTTTTCGGACAGCTTCGCCTACCCAGCTTTCTTTGAGGTTTGCAAGGCTACGAGAGGGTTATCAGTGGGTCCTCAGTGCCCACACCGGTTCATCTGACCATTTTCTTTCTGCCTGCTCTTTGCCGTGTACTTCCTGGCACGGCCTGTAATTTTAAAAAGCCCTTTTTTTTTCCCCACTAACCCCTCCATGAACACATCCATACACACCAGAAAGAGTGGTCGCTAGAATTCCGAAACACTGAAACTCCAGGATGACAGCCCCCAGCCCCGTGGGCTGTGTCATTTTACCGCATTTCCAGGGCCAGGGGGCTGCTCCTGCAGCTAGCTCCGGGCAGCTCATCCCTGTACCTCACTCTGCAAAAGAAGTCAAGATTCAATGGGCAGGAAAGACACTCGGAGGTCATCTGGGCCACCCCCAAGATGTCCCACCTCCACCCCAGGACGCCGCAGACCAGGCTTCCCAGCGGCCCAGACACGCAGAGGAAAGCGGTCCTCCAGCGCCCCCTGCTGGCTGACCTGGGAATGGCTGAGAAGCCAGTGCAACCCAAATTGCAGAAACCTGAAGATCTCCGACTCCCTCCAGGAAGAGGCAAATTCCCCTGGAAGGGGCTTCCGTCGTTCCAGAATTATCTTCAATACCTGCAACATGCCTGCCGTTCGCATACATATTCCCAACGAATAGCTGCCATCCTGACTAAGAGGTAGAAAGACAGTCTAGGTCATTCACCAGATGTTGGCTGGGGCAGCAAGGAGTCTGCCCGCGTGTGAGGCACTGAGAACACAGAGGACATTGCATGCGCTTTGGAGAAATTCACAGTCTAACCCTCCGGTTGGTAAACTATACGCACCAGACAAATCTAGCCCTCTGTGTTTCTGGGCAACCCACAAGGACGTATGACTATTCCATTTTTTAATTGTTTTATAAATCAAAATTGTTTACTTACCATGATGAGAGCCTTGAGTCATGTATAGAATTGTCGAATCACCATATTGTACTCCTGAAACTAATAGAACACTGTATGTTCACGACACTGGAATTAAAAGTTTAACCTTAATTTAGAAAATCAAAAGACTATTTCACGGCCCGTGAAACAAGCTCAGAGAGGTTCCTCAACTCACCCACGGCCACACAGCTAAGAGACGGCCGAGCTGGGTTCGAACGCAGATCGGTCTGACCCCGACACTCACGTGGATTGTACTCCCGCAGGTCACCTCTAGGCTCATAATCTCAGCAGCTCCTCCCATCTGACAGAGGAGAAATGTGGCTCCTTGAGCTCCGCTGACTTATTCCCCCAGCACTCAGCCAGTGAGCCACGGGCGAGGAGGGACTTGAGCGCTGGCATCTGCTGCAAACGCAGTGCTCCTTTCTAGGCTCCAACTCCTAACCCCAGACGGCACTGATTCTCTGTAGCGATGACGCCCAGTAGTAGCACCGAGAGGAAAGGAAGTCACGGATTTCACCTCTTTCTGCAGGCATTGTCCCTACCACTCCCAGACCGGCGGTTCTTCTGCAAAACGGGGCTAACCCTCCCATGCCGCGGTGTTTAAAGTGTCCTCCGAGAAAGCGTCCAGGGCCACCGGAGGTCAGGGGAGAATAAGGATGCCAGGCAGAGGAACCAGGCAACCCCTCCCACAGCATCCATCCGCCAGAACCCCGCTTTCCTGGTACACATACGGAGGAGCCACGTGAGGATCCCCCTGGAAAATTCAGCTGTTCGGTTAAGGAAATAAAGCTTGCAGATGACGGCACGGATGAGGGCTATGTCATTCTGAGCTGGCCCCACGTCCCAGGGCTGAGCGAATGGGCTCCGACCGCCACTGACCCAGCAGCTCCAACGGCACATTTATCCCCTGGAGGCTACAAGTCCAGGGGCAAGGTCCCTGCAGGCTGATTTCTTCTGTGGCCTCTCTCTTGGCGTGTAGATGGCCATCTGCGTGCTTCCATGGCATTCTCCTTCTAGGCACGTCTATGTCCAAATTTCCTCTTCTTATAAGGACACCAGTCATGCTGGATGAAGGCCCACCCCAGTGACCTCCTGTTACTTGATTACCTCTCTAAAAACCCCATCTCCCAATACAGCCACGTTTGGAGGTGCTGGGAGCTAGGACTCCTGCATAGGAACGGGCAGGGTGTGTGTGGGGGGGGGGACACAGTGTGACCCAGGAGAGAATGTTAGGGCACCTCGCTTGTCTGTCTGTCCTGCAGAGTCCTACAGCAGGGACTGCAAGGAGGGGAGAAGGCCCCGAGTCCACTCGGAGGGGAGGGAGGTCTGACAAAGGCTGGAGCAGGGGCCCAGCCTGCCGGGCACCCAGACTTCAGTGGCCAGGATTTAGCACTGCAGTCAGCCACCACGGTAATTGCAGAGAAGCAGACTGTCAGGGGCAGGACCCAAGGACGATATTTCAGCAGAGAAACCCCCTCCCAAACCCCCCCATACTCCATGAGCTGTTACCCTGGGACCCCCCAGCCCCCACTCTGGGCCCTGCAGAGTTGAGTACTTGTCTATCTGAGAGGCTTTTCAAGGTCGCCTGTCTAAGCCAGCTGCTCTGGGCCCTCAGAGAGGTGGTTGGGGAGGGGGAAGTAGGGGGAGAGTGCCTCTGCAACCCTTGCAGGGGTTGGCCCTCCAGCTCAGCCCCCTGGACGGCCCACCCCAGGCAGTTCTGGTAGCAGGGATCTGGGTGTGGGGCCAGGCTGTACTTCCCTATGACCCACCTCCAGATCCCAGCAGAGAACTTGCCCCTCTCAGAGAACATTCTAGCTTCAGATCCTGCCTAGCTGTCTCTGTCTCTGTCTCTCACCAAGCAGGAGCCAGCTGAAAAAGGGTCTCTAACCCCCTTGCTGGCTTCCCATCCAGCTCTGGACCCCGGCCCCGACCCCGACCCCACAGGGCCTCTCCCTTTTTACCCCTCCCCCCACCAAGCTGTCAGCTCTCAGTCCTCTGGCTTCCAAGCCGGGGGTCCTTGCGCCACCAGATTCAAATGGCCCCTCTGAAAATATATCTCAGCAGAGCCCTTTGCCCCAGTAGGTCACCTAGCAGGTGTGGGATGGGGGCCAGGCAGAGATGGGGCCGGCGTGGGTTGAAGAGTGTGTAACCCCCCCCCCCACCTGGAACCTCAGTATGTAACTTTATCTGGAAATACTGTCTTTCCAGGTGCAGTAGTTCAGATGAGACGGACCAGGGAGAGAGGTCCAAATCCAATGACTAGTGTCTTTATAAAAGAGAAGCTTGGACACAGAAGCTTGGAGGGGGGCAGTGGGGCAGCCGCAAAGTCAAGACGCCCAGGGCTGCGGCGCCAAGGAGCCAGCGGGGAGGCAAGGAACGGGTTCCCCTTCAGAGTCCCAGGCAGGGACCAGCCCTGTGCACACACTCTGGCCCCCAGACCCATGGGCAGTAAATTCTCATTTTTTAAGCCACCCAATGTGTGGTCTTTCATTGAGGCAACCCGAAAAAAGGGACGCAGGGCATACGCATGGGGGCAACAAGGACACCCCAACAGACCTCCAACAAAGCCAACCTCAGACTTCTGACAGCCAAGGGGTAGGAAACAGGCCTGGAGAAACCGAGAGCTACCAGGAACAGCCCCCTCCTCAAACACACACACAGAAACACACAATTCAGGGGATGCAAGTGTCCAAACAGGGGGGGGTGCCCCAGGACTTGGGAGCTGGGAGATTTGCCCTGGGCATACAGACATCTGCTTGCTTGCTAAACCTCAGTGTTTTCATCCCTGAAATGAAGTGTGAGCGTCGGCCACACCAGCTGTGGCCTGGAGGAGGGGAGGCCTCTGGGACAGGGGAGGGGCGGCGGGTTGGAGGGGGCGCCGGGAGAACTGCAGTCAGGATCTCATTCGTCGTTCCTCTAGGACAGAGCTCCCACATGGCCCGCCCGGCCCACCCTGAAACGGCTGGCGGTTTCAGGACCCTCCGTGGTATGCGCACGCTTCATCACTGGAATTTACTTTGAGGATTTTAATAAAAAGGGGATCTTCCATGAGCTCCCACTGATATCCCCAAAGTAGAAAGGCTCGGAGCAACGTGGGTTACTCTTTCTTCCCCAGCAAATCACACAGAAAAACAGCGTGAAGTCCAATTCCTGAACATTCCACATCCTTGTCCTCTTGGAGGAGGGTTTCAGACGGGACACAGCGATCCATGTGGAATGGGGGCCGCACCCAAGTGAGAAATGCAGAAACTCCAGACAGGCGGAGGAAGGGCCATCGGCCAAGACCGACCACGATGGACGCATCAGCTGTGAGTCACATTCGCACTACACACAGTGGGCACGTCCCACACGTGAATGCTGACCCTCCAGCCACAGCCCAGCGGGGAGGCGGGGTAGGGTAGCCCACCCTGGGACAGGAAATAACGGGCCACATCGTCTACACAGAACTTAAATGCAAATAAACCCCCTCCCCCCAAGCTGGGCTGCTCTTTATCATTGCCAAGCAAGCCCTGCAATCCTCTTCCCTACAAAATACCTCTCGTGGGCCTAACTTCAATACCTGTTGCAGTTAGCATTGGGTTTTTGCTGGGGGTTGGGCGGGTTAAGTGTACTCCTGAGGTATAATCAATACACAATGTTGTATTAGTTCCAGGTGTATAACATAGTAATCCCACAGTTCTATACGTTATTCAGTGCTCTGTCAAGTTTTAATAATATACATAGAAGCTTCAAATCAGCATGTTTTTATTACTTACCCTTTCATAAACACTGCATTCTCCAGAAGTTAATTCTGAGAACACCCAGCTACACAACCAAACAGACCCTGCTCCTGCCTCTGTTTGGAGAGGAAATTCCTGGTGGCTGGGGATCCTCGGCGCTCTGTCGGTGTGGTGCACATCTCCAGTCCCCGTGTGGGGCTTAGGGTCCCTATGTGCAAATGGCAGCGTTAACACACTCGTGGGGGGGGGGACACAGTGACAGGGACACAGAGCGGGGCTAGCTACTCCCAATCTGTCATGCTGTTGGCACATAAGAACTTGGGGATTTTTACTTGTATTTCCAGCTTAGGACCCCACGAAAGGGTGGGCTCTGTGGGGCGGGCTATTTTGGTTCAGTAAATTCAAATTCCAATTCCCACTGGATTTGAGTAACATCTTGAAAATTGAAAGGGATGCTTCTCTTTGAGCTGTTAATCCTTTGTTTTGAAATGGAAGGGAGGGGGCGCCTGGGTGGCTCAGTGGGTTAAAGCCTCTGCCTTCGGCTCAGGTCATGATCTCAGGGTCCTGGGATCGAACCCTGCATCGGGCTCTCTGCTCAGCAGGGAGCCTGCTTCCCCCTCTCTCTCTGCCTACTTGTGATCTCTCTCTCTGTCAAATAAATAAATAAAATGTCTTAAAAAAAAAAAGGAAGGGAGCAGGGAGGGGTACGGGCAGGGCTGGGCAAAATAGGTGAAAGGGACAAAGAGCGACAAGTTTGCAGTTATGCAATAAATGAGTCACAGGGATGAAAAGTACAGCAGAGAGAATGTAGTCAATAATATTGTAATAACACTGTATGGTGACAGATGGCAAATATATTTGTCATGCTGAGCATTTCATCATGTACACGAATATCAAATCTCTACGTTTTGCATCTGAAAGTAATATTATGTGTCAACAGTACTTCAATTAAAAATTTAAATTTTAAACAGATTTTTAATGATAGGACAATTCCAGTGTTTGTGATTGCTACAGACTATCGCAGATCATTCTGTCACTAATGCAATTAATGCCACTGATTTGCACACTTAAAGATGGTCAGAGTGGTGCATTTTATGTGATACATATTTTATGGCAAATATTTAAGTGAGTAATGTAATATGCCCCAAATCATCAAATAATACCTTCAGTCGGTGAAGTATATGGTATGTGAATTGTATCTGAATAAAGCAAAAAAAAAAAAAAGAAGTAAGGGTATTAAAAATGATCCACTCTCTATGCAAGCTGGTACAGCCACTCTGGAAAACAGTATGGAGGTTCCTCAAAAAATTGAAAATAGAGCTACCCTACGACCCAGCAATCGCACTGCTGGGTATTTACCCCAAAGATACAAATGTTGTAATCTGAAGGGGAACCTGCACCCCAATGTTTATAGCAGCAATGTCCACAATAGTGAAACTATGGAAAGAGCCCAGATGTCCATTGACAGAGGAATGGATAAAGAAGATGTGGTGTATATGTATACACACACACACACACACACACACACACTGGAATACTATGCAGCCATCAAGAGAAATGAAATCTTGCCATTTGCAATGACATGGATCGAACTAGAGGGTATTATGCTAAGCGAAATAAGTCAGTCAGAGAAACACAATTATCATATGATCTCTCTCTTATATGAAGAATTCGAGAGGCAGGATGGGGGGTCGTGGGGAGGTGGGGGAGGGAAATGAAACAAGATGGGATCCGGAAGGAGACAAACCATAAGAGGCTCCGAAACTCACGAAACAAACTGAGGGTGGCTGGGGGGTAGGGATGGGGTGGCTGGGTTATGGACATTGGGGAGGGTATGTGCTATGGTGAGTGCTGTGAAATGTGTAAGCCTGATGATTCACAGACATGAATCCTGGGGCAAATAATACATTATATGTTAATTTAAAAAAATGATCCACTCTGGGTGGATATAACACCACATATGCCACTGGGCGGTATTACCCTTATTTTATAGAAGAGGAAACAGGCTCAGAGGTGACGTAATCTGCTTAAGGTCACACCTTGAGACCAGTGGTTCTCAAGGCCACTGTGTTCCCCTGGGGACAGCCAGCAATGTCTACAGGCATGTCACATTGTCCCAACTGGGGAGGAGATGCTACTGGCATCTAGTGGGTGGCGGGCCGGGACCCCCAAAAACACAGAAGCATCCAGCCCCAATGTAAATATTACTGGAGTCAAGACAGAGAAGGAGACAGCACAGAAATGGGGAGGGACCCAGGGACACACACAGGGACTGACATTATCTGGGGCAAACGAAATCAGCAAGGAACTGGTGGGGGGGGGGGTTGGCAGGGAAGAGCTCAGTCGAGCACCCCACCCAAGTCAGGTTCCACATTCAACAGCCTAACTTTTTAAAGATCTGAGTAAAAATAAAAATGTGCTTCGAGGGGCGCCTGGGTGCTTCAGTGGGTTAAGGCCTCTGCCTTCAGCTCAGGTCATGATCCCGGGGTCCTGGGATCGAGCCCCGCATCGGGCTCTCTGCTCAGCGGGGAGCCTGCTTCCCTCTCTCTCTGCCTGCCTCTCTGCCTACTTGTGATCTCTCTCCTCTCTGTCAAATAAATAAATAAAATCTTTAAATAAATGCGCTTCAAAAGAATATATTATCTGTGACCATCCCAACGGCTGGCAGTGTTTGCCCTGAGTGTGGCCACAGAAGCGAGTGACCTGGGCTCAGCCATCAGTGGGGGCAGGAGAAAGAGGAACCCAGGCAAGCAGCGGGCTTCTGCCACCCCTAGGAAAAAAATGTTAAGTCATTTCTAATAAATAAGCCACTGAATTCTGAAAGGGTGTATTGATTCTGTTTCCAAAGGCTTTCAGAGGACCAGTTTCTGGCCCCAAACTGTGCAGACTCAGATGCAGCCCCAAGGATTCCCCAGAAAACCTCTTTGCAAATGCTCAATGGCCCCAAGTGCAGGGCTGAGCTCTTCAAGACCCCGACACCCAGCATAGTTCCCAGGGCAAAGCAGTGCCCAAAAAATGTGTGCAATGGTTCCAATGACTCAACTTGTCTTCTTTGTAAGGCCAAGGTCTTCCAGCAGCCTCTGTCCCTCTCTGCCTTCACCTCATCCTTTCCACTCTGCTACTCTGTTCCAGCCACAGTGGCTTCTGTGCTTTCCCTCAAATCCACCAGGCACACTTGTGCCCCAGGGCCTTTGCATTTCCTCTGCTCTCACTCCCTCCTCCCGTTCAGGTCTTTGTTGAAAGGTCCATTTAGAAAATTGCCACTTTCTCTCTTCCCTATTCTCTGCTTTATTTTTGCCAATAGCACTTACATCCTCCCAACTTCTAAATGATGGATTTATGATTTCTAAACGATTCCCTCCTAAACTTGTTCAATGTTTACCTCTAGACAGACTCCAGGTATCTAGTAATGGACCCCAATCAATAAATATGTGCTGAAGGAAGGAATGGTCTTTAAGCCTCACAATGACCCTCTGCAATAGCAATATCATCAACCCCATTTAAAGACAGGGAAACTGAGACACACAGAGGTCGTGTGACTTGCCCAAGGTCATTTAGCTACAAGTTCCAGAGCCGGATTCCAGGCGAGGCAGGTGTCCCCAAGGTCTTCCTTCTCTACCACATGGCTGTGCAGCCTCCCAGGGAAAGCCTTTCCTCTGAATCCTGTCTGTCCCTGGGTCCAGGGGACCCTGGGCAGGTTCCCTGTCCTGGACCTGCTCACCCAGAGTGCGGGCCATCGGGACCCGTTCAAAGATCCTTCAGGGAATCCTGCACTAGACATCATGTGCGATTTCTCCCCTCCTGCATGGATAAATACTGAGCTCAAACTTTTAGAGAGACACCATGCGGAATATCGAAAGCTGGGGGTAGCCCTAGCCTGCCACGCAACTATAGGATCTCCCTTTGAAGAGGGCGGATGTGATGGGCTTTTTTGAGACCAAAAAAGTTATTGAGACCCTAACTCTCAGGACTTTGCAATGTGACCCACAGAGGGAACCAGGTTAAGATGAGGCCATGAGAGTGGGCCCTAATGCAATAACACCGGAGTCTTTATAAAAAGGAGATATTTGGACATAAAGCTGTGCCCAGAGAGAAGAGGATGTGAAGGCCCAGAGAGAAGAGATGACCTACCTACAAGCCAAGGATGGGATAGAGTCTCCCTCACTTCCCTCAGAGGGAACCAGTCCTGCCAGCAGCTTGACTTTGACCTTCCAGCCTCCAGAACCGTGAGAGTAAACGTCTGTGGTTCAGCCAAGCAGTTCATGGTGCTTTCAGCAGCGGCCTTAGCAAACCATGGCAGTGCATAGCCAAATAAAGGTGGGGTTCTCTGGAAAGTTTAGGAGAGAGATGGTCACCAAGAGCAGTCCCTGCATACACACTAAAATCCTTTCAAGGCCAACTGCCAACTCGACCCTTGACCCTGGAGCTGAGGTCCTTTTCCAAGTGAACTTCAGTTCTAGTCTTAAATCCCAATGGGATGTGTCCTGTACTCTCTCAGAAATTCTCCTGGCACTCATTCCTTGATACACAGGTCTCCCCCAGTTCTCATGGCCTCCCCTCAAGACACACAGCGAGGTGTCTGGTTACACATTGCAGATTGTGACATATTAGATTGTATTTTTGCCCAAATACTGAGCACGCTTTGATAACAACCCCAAAACCTTCATGAATAAGGATGGGTGCCTTATCGAGCAGATTCAAAGGATTCCATACCTGTCTTTCAGAAAAAGGCAGCTGAGGGGCACCTGGGTGGCTCAGTCACTAAGCGTCTGCCTTCAGCTCAGGTCCTGATCCCAGGGTCCTGGGATCGAGTTCCGTGTTGGTCTCCCTGCTTGGCGGGAAGCCTGCTTCTCCCTCTCCCATTCCCCCTGCTTGTGTTTTCTCTCTCTCTCTCTCTCTCCCTCTGTCAAATAAATAAATGAAATAATTAATAAAAGAAAAAAAAGGAAAAAAGCAGCTGAAATCCTGATATGGATTAGCCTAAAGAAAAATAAACAGGTATAAACCAAGACGAAGAGGAAAATCTTGCCATTCGGGAGGACAGGGATGGACCTAGAGGATGTTATACTAAGTGAAACAAGTCAGAGAAAGATGATTTCACTTACATGCAGAATCTAAGACACAAAACAAACCAACAAGGCAAAATAGAAACGGACCCATAGCTATACGAAACTGTTGGTAACCATATGCAGGGAGAGGCTAGAATGGGGGCGAAACAGGTGAGGGGGGATTGAGGTACAAACGTCCAGTTACAAAGTAAGTCTTGGGGGTGTCAAGTATAGTACAGGGGAGAGTCAATAATATTGTAGCAACTTTGTGTGGTGACAGATGGTAACTACACTTCTGGTGGGGATCATTTCCTGACATGTAAAAATCAAGTCACTGTAATGGACACTGGAAATGACTAGGATATGGGTAGACAATTATACTTCCATTAAAAAAAAAAAGGAGAACAAGAAGAGGGAAGTAAAGTAATTTAGGGGAACTTGGCTGGCTCAGTCAGTGGAAGGTATGACTCTTGATCTTGGGGTTGTGAGTTCAAGCCCCACATTGGCTGTACAGATCACTTAAATAAATATGAACACTTTACAAAAAAAAAGAATAACCATCTTTTTTTAAGATTTTATTTATTTCACAGAGAGTGAGACAGAGAGAAAGCACAAGCAGGCAGAGAGCAGGAGGCAGAAGGAGAGGGAGAAGCAGACTCCCCACTGAGCAGGGATCCCGATGTTGGGGCTCAATCTCAGGACCCTAGGATCATGACCTGACCCAAAGGCAGACGCCTAGCTGACTAAGACACTCATCTTGATCTTTCTCTTCTCTTTCCTTTCATCCATTGATAATAAACCTTGTGACGAATTTCCTTCTTTTATTTGATTGTCCTTGTTACCCCTGGAATTCCTTAGGAATCGAGGTTTGTGTCCTGAATACTGGCGGCATTTTGCCAAAGCAGAGAACCTGAGAGTTAAACAGGACCTTAGAACAACATTAATGAGACAATAGACATTAATTAGACGTAGTAGAATTAAATAGTTGATGAATGAACCATCCACAGGTGACAGGGCACAAAGTCGAAGGGGGCCACTGACTCCTGGAAAACATTCCCACTTGTGTTTTAAAACAGGGAAAGCCAAGAAGAATGGAACTAAATTGTTTTGAAAGGCTGGGTTTCAAATGTGGAACAACTGAGCTATGTGTTTGTAAACACAGCTATTTAAAAGAATGTGTGACTTATCTCCCAATTAAAATACTATGCAAATTTGTAAGGCAGGGGGTTTTGTCAGCTACAACTAGTAAACACAACAGAGCACCTCGAGTGAGATCATTTCTAGTGCAATTAGCTGTGTATGAAGATGCTGTTTTCTTTTTTGTAATTGTTTGGAACCAGAAAGAAGTCAACAGCACAATCTTGATCGTTTTTTTCTTTGCAGAAGCACTCCTCTCTAGAGCTCTCACTGGGGAGGAGGGACAGTTATTTTACCTGAATATTACAAAAGGGACTAATAAGGAGTTTACATTTCCTGAGTGTTTACACTTTACCCGGTATTCTGATAAGCAAATTGTGTATAATGTCTCCTTGAATCTCCCCCAAGAAATCTATGAGGTCATGCATTTATTGTTATTGTCAAGTTTACAAGTGATAGAGACCTAAAATGACAGTGACCTAAATAAGATACATTTACTTCTGTGATATAAAAATCTGAGATGAAACAATCCAGGGCTGGTGTGGTAGCTCCATGGTGTCAGAGAAATGACTTTCTTCTGTCTTGGGATTCTTCTATGCATGCCCTCCATTCTCCATTCCTAAAAGGACCTCATGTTCCAGAGGGCTGCTCCAGCTCCACTCATTACCTGTATAATCCATCTCTGAGGAGGAAGGAAAGAAGAAGAGAAAAGCAACACCCCCAGAAGTTTGTCATTCCACTTTTACCGATGCCCCATTGGCCAGAACTTGGTCACATGGCTACCCAGATCTATGGCTGTAGCTGCAAGGGAGGCTGGGAAGGGTAGTCATTATTCGGTGCAGCCATATGCCCCAGCTAAAAATCGAAAGAGAATGGATCTTCGGACGTAATTAGTAGTTTTTGCCACAGTAGGATACTGTTGTTCATTCTCTTGTAGAGATGAGAAAACTTAGAAGTCAGTCACCTGACAAAGGTCACAGTCAATTCTCCTGATTCTTTTATGATTCTTTTTCTCATGCACCTGGTATTAATAAGGTATTGGTAATTAACTCCCCTATGTTGCTTGGAAGAAAGAAATTATACAAGAACTGTGCATTTAGAATCCTACTCTTTTACACTCAAATCACTGCTTATTTTATCAAATAGAAATTTTTAAAGTGCAGTATCTCTGTGGCAGAGAAAAGTGTGCAGACTAGCAAAAAATAGGGTTTCCTCCGGGGGTTGGGTGAATGAGCCAGCACCACTGACATCCCAGGAGGCTTGCAAGCAGCAAACCTGGATCCCACCATCCACGGCTCACTGTGACCATGGCTGCAGCACCTGACACCCTTCACAAAAAATAACCCCAATTTTTTGTAATCACAGACTTATATGTAAAATGTAAAACTATAAAACTCCCAGAACATAACATCGGGGAACCCAGATAGAAGACTTGGGTATGGTGATGACTTTTATTTTATTTTACTTTTAAATATTATATTTATTTGAGAGAAAGAAAGAGAGAGCACACAAGCTGGGGGAGCAGCAGGCAGAGGGAGAAGCAGACTTCCGCTGAGCAGGAAGCCTGATGCAAGACTTGATCCCAAGACCCTGAGATCATGACCTGAGCCGAAGGCAAATGCTCAACCAACTGAGCCACCCAGGGGTCATTTTATTTTATTTATATTTTACTTTACTTATTATTTTATATTATATCTTATGTATTTTATTTCTAGAAATAGAAATCAGGGGCACCTGGGTGGCTCTGTTGGTTAAGCAACTGCCTTCAGCTCAGGTCATGATCCTGGAGCCCTGGGATCGAGTCCCGCATCGGGCTCCCTGCTCAGCGGGGAGCCTGCTTCTCCCCCTGACCTCTCCCATCTCATGCTCCCTCTCTCTCATTCTCTCTCTCAAAATAAATAATATCTTAAAAAAATAAATATTCATCTTTGTCTTTAAAAAAAAGGAAGAAATAGAAATCATTACTAGGGACAACACTAAAGGCACGATCCACCAAAGAAATAATTGATAAAATGGTCTTCATTAAAATTAAAAATGTTTGCCCTCCAGGAACACCTGAGTGGCTCAGTTGGTTGAGCATCCGACTTTTGATTTTGGCTCAGGTCACGAACTCAAGGTTGTGGGAACAAGCCTGCATTGGGCTCCACACTCAATGCGGAGTCTTCCTTGTCTTTCTCTCTCTCTCTACTCTTCCCCCTGCTCTCTCCCTCTCGAATAAACAAACAAAAAAAACTGCCCTACAAAAGACAAACATTAAGAGAATTAGAAGACAAGCCACAGACTGAGAGAAAATACTTGCAAAGGACATATCTGATAAAGGATTATTATCCAAAATACACAAAGAGCTCTTAAAATTCACCTGGCTGGCTCCGTCGGTGGAGCCTGCGACGCTTGATGTCAGGGTTGTGAGTTCCAGTCCTACAATGGGTGTGGAGTTTACTTAAAAATAAAATCTTAAAAAAAAAAAAAAAAGGAAAAAATTCAACAATAAAGAAACAAATAGCCTGATTTAAAAAATGGACCAAAGAGCTTAAAAGACACCTCACCAAAGATATACAGATGGCAAATAAGCATAGGAAAAGATGCTCCTCATCATGTATCATCGGGAAATGCAAATTATAACAATAGCGAGATACCATCACATACCTGTTAGAATGGCGAAAATCTGAATCCTGAAAACATCAAATACTGGCAAGGATGTGGAGAAATGGGAACCCTTACTCATTCGTGGGAACAAAAAACAGAACAGCCACTTTGGAGGAGAATCTAGCGGTTTCTTACAATACCCAACAGACCCCTACTGTATGACCCAGACATTGCCCCCCGCCCCGTGGTATTTACCCAAAGGAGTTGACCATTTATGTCCACACAAAATCCTGCACGTGGAGGTTTACAGCAGCTCTATTCATAAACTGTGGTACATCCAGGCAATGGAATACTATTCATCACTAAGAGGAAATTAGCTCTCAAGCCATGAAAAGACATAGAGGAAAGGCCAATGCACATTTACTAAGTGAAAGAAGCCAGTCTGAAAAGGCTAGATACTGTATGTCTCCAACTATAGGACATTCTGGAGAAGACAAAGTATGGAGACAGTGGGGTCCCTTGGTGGCTCATTCAGTTAAGTGACTGAGGTCATGATCCCAGGGATCTGGGATCGAGCCACACATCAGGCTCCCTGCTCAGCAGGGAGTTTGCTTCTCACTCCTCCTCTCCACCTGCTTATTCTCTCTCTCTCTCTCTCTCTGAGAGATAAACAAATAAAAAAATCATTTAAAAAAAAAAGTATGGGGACACTAAAAAGATCAGTGTGGTTGCAAGAGGTTGACGAATAGATGAAGCACAGGGGATTTTTAAGGCAGTGAAACTAGTCTGTATGATGCCATAATGATGGATATATGTCATTATGTGTCCCAACCCATGGAATGCACACCATCGAGATGAACTCATACAGAAACAATAAACGATAATGCAGTCAATGTGTGTTCATCAGTTGTAACATGTCCCACTCTGGTAAGGGTGCTGACAGTGGGAGAGGCTGTGCATGGGGAGTGAGGTAGGGGGTGTGTGAGATATCTCTGTACTTCCTCTTAATTTTCTTGTAAACCTAAAACCACCCTAAAAAAAAAAATTCTCAGGAGAGGCGCCTGGCTGGCTTAGTCAGAAGAACATGTGACTCTTGGGTCTTGGGGTCATGAGTTCAAGCCCTACATTGCGGGGGTAGAGATTACTAAAAAAAATAAACCCCCCCAAAATTTTTGTAATTAAAAAAGAAATCTTGGGGCGCCTGGGTCGCTCCACATAAAGATCTTGGCATAAGGGAACTAGAAGGGTCTTTCTAGCGTTGATGTTCTCAAGGCTTCCAGAAAACAAGCAGCTCTCTCCTAGTAAGAGAGGGTCTTGGACATCTGGGCCCAGTGTCCGGGGTGAGGGGCTGCAAGGGACAGCTGCCCTGTGGGCCAGGAGCCTCTAGGTGGCAGTGCCCAGCCAGAAACCAAGCCAGCTGAAAGCCTAGGGAGCCACCGAATGGGAAGAGGGAAGCCAGGGACGCCGCCCCCACAGGCCTCCCCACCTGGCTCACATACTAGTGAGCCACCCAGATGCGCGTCAATGGAGCAACGAATACATGAGCAAATGAGTGAATGGTCCTTTGAGCGTTTGCAACCCTCAATAACGTCAGTAGCTAACATTTATTGAAAACTTGCTGCCTGGCACCGTTCCGGTCAAATTAAGATCATGCCGTGCGTATTCCTTCTGTGAGCAGCGTTCCCCCATTTCTTAAGACATCCGTCAAGGGTGTGCGTTATGAAGTCTTAACCACCTAGCGAAACTGGCCTGTCTGATCGGCCCCCTTTCAAGTTCGTTTATACATTGGTGATGTATAAATTTATACTTATAATCAAGCTTTTTATTTTTTTTAAAAAAGATTTTATTTACTCAAGAGAGAGTGTGAGCGAGGAGGGGGCGCACAGAGGGACAAGCAGGCTCCCTGATGAGCAGGACGCCTGATGTGGGGCTTGGTCCCAGGACCCTGAGATCATGACCTGAGCGGAAGGCAGATGCTGAACCAAATGACCTAGTCAGGCACTGTCAGGCTTTTATTTTAAAAATATTGTCACACACACACACACACACACACACACACATTGTCCCAATACCCTTACACGTATACAGCTAAATATTCACATACATTTTCCCTCGACTTTTAAGGTTTTATTCATTTGACAGAGACAGTGAGAGAGGGAACACACGCAGAGGGAGTGGGAGAGGGAAAAGCAGGCTTTGCGCTGAGCATGTCTTACATTTAACTCTTTATAATTTGTCAATATATGTGGGAGCGTGAAGTGATGCTCTAACAAAAATTTTTCCCCAAAGAGTCAATTTTCCTGATGCTACCTGGTGACCAATCCATCCCCTCCCTGTCATTTTGTGCTATTTCCTGATGGACTATCCAGTTCTTCTATAAACCAGGGTATTTTCTGGAGCCTTCTATCCTATCTTACTATTACTGCTAAGACCTAACTTTTACTTATTACTATTTTTTGTTTTAATTTTTTGTTTCAAAATTTCTTTAGCTATTCTCAGCGGTGAATTCTTTCGGCTGAACTTAAATACTTCTGACCCATTTCCAACAATCCTTTGGGGCTTTTATTAGCGCTATAAATCCCAACTATAAGTTAATTTGAAAAGAATCTGCCCTTTGGGGTGGGGAGGGGGGGAAATGGGTACTTGCAGACAGAGCCGGAGGTAGTAAAATCTGCCCTTCGGGGAAGATAACTGTAGAGTCTCCATTATGAGGTTTTGTTTCTTTTTTTAACTTTTTACTTATTTAAGTAATCTCTACACGCCCACGTGGGGCTCAAACTCACAAACCCAAGACCAAGAGTCCCACGCTCCTCCGAGGGAGACAGCCAGGAGACCTGCGATTGGAGAGTTGTAGATGTAGCTATGCTTTTGACCCAGAATTTTTTTTTTAATTAGGAAAGAGAGAGAGTGAGAGAGAGCATAAGGGAGAAGGTCAGAGTGAGAAGCGGACTCCCCATGGAGCTGGGAGCCCCATGTTGGACTCGATTCTGGGACTCCGGGATCATGACCTGAGCCGAAGGCAGTCGCTCAACCAACTGTGCCACCCAGGCACCCTGAATGTCCCCTTCTTGATGTCTAGACATCTCCCACATGGGCACAAAAGATGTGCCCTGCGGCCCTTTTTGCAACAGATTCTGGCGATATCAACGAAGTGACACCGAGACGGGGAGGAAGGTACCGCCGGAGGCGCGGGCGCGGAGGAGGGAGGAGGTTCTCGATTTAATGTGAAGACGAGCGGGCGGCGAGACAAATGCCTGCACCATGAGCCCGGCTATTGTTTTACAACACAGGACGTGCCCTGGGAGCAGAGGGCAGCCCGCGCTTCCTGCGAAGGATCGGACAGTCTGTATTTTTGGCTTCGTGACCAGCGAGGGGTCTGTCGCAAGTCTCCGGCTCTGCCGTAGGCGCACCAGAGCAGCCCGGGACAATAATGTGGACAGACAAGTCTAAAGAGAGCTGGACAAAACCAAGCAGTGGGGCGGATTTGGCCCTTGGGCTGTAGTTTTTTGGACTCCGGGCCCAGAAAGAAGACTGACGAGAAGTGTCAAGGTCTAGTAACTATACGGCAAGTCCAGCCGAAGAAGTTGACAGATACTCGTTCAACTCGTGTAAGCCTCCGAAGAACGTGGAACAGAAGCTATCCTCCTGCCCATCGTACAGGGAGGAGACTGAGGCACCCGGGGCAGTTAAGAGGCTCTGCTCAAGGTCACGCGGAGCCAGGGTTCAAACCCAGGCGGTCTCCACGCAGACACTGTGCGTCAGCGTTACTCTGTCTAGCCCTCCGGGGGTATGCTATTTCTTTGAATAAGTGTGCTTCTAGTACCCTGAACCAGCAGCTTCGATACAGAATTCCATTCCTACGATACAGAAAAAGTCATGACCGCATGGGAAAAGATGAGGCTTTTTTCACTCTTTATGTGAAGACTGCAAACCACCACCATTTGACCAGAGTCAATAAAAAAAGCAAAGTGAAACACATAAAATGATGGCAACGTCACGCTGCCCGCTGGATCCCAAGTTCCAGGGAAAATAAGGGTTGTGCCTTTTTCAGGGAAGGAAAGTCACGCAGGAGAAGAGGCTCCAGACTTTTGAGAGAAACACAACCTCGTGTTTGCGTCCCAGCTGGGCGTCTCTCCAACAAGTCACTCAACCTCTCAGAGCCGTAGCTTCTCCACTGGCAAGGGAGGCTGGGACACCCATGCCTCAGGGGTTGCCGTAACCTTTCGAGAGACCGTGGAGAAATGGGGCTATGAGGGTGCCTGGCCCCTCTCTTGTTGGCCGTACCATAAATTCCTGCAGGATTAGCAGGGTCCATTCCTGTCTGTCTGGTCCCCAGCTGGCTGCACACTGAGAAGCCGGAGGCTGCTTTGTCCACAGCCGCGGTCACCTTCTGCCAACGGCCAGCAGAAGAATTACAGCCACAACAAGAACCACGATGGCCAGGCCAAGGGCACCACCGGCACCCCGTGTGGTACGGCCTAGGAGCGGGAGGGAGATGGAGGTGCGGGGAGCAGGGTCTGAACCGTGAGGACAAGTACCTGCAAATTACAGCCCACTGATTGCTGAGTGTCCCAGACCCCAAAGCCAGAACTGGGGAGAGGGTCCATTTTACAGATGGTCAAGGTGAGGCCCAGAGAACTGCACCGCTGTTTCTGAAGGAACGTAGGAAAGCATCCATCCAGCCATTCTCCCGAGGTCCTGACCCAAGGAAGGCCAAGGTCAGCCCCACCCACAGGTGCTCAGTTGGACCGAACACATGGATTGAGGACAGGCACCGAAGGGGACATGCACTTTGCAATTCACTGCTGTCTCTGGGCGGCTAGCCCCACTCCCTTATCTGTCCCCATCAGCGTCTGTGTGTGCCATCGCCGGCAAACAGGATCTCGTGGGATTTTCACCTTCAGCCTGGGATATGGCTACCCAGCTTGACAGGACAGGCAACAAAGGACAAGACAGGAGCTTGACAAGATCAGACAGTAAGGTGTTGGCTGGGCAGGTCCTTCCAAACTGGCCTAACAGCTGGATTGGGCATGGCAGAAGTGGGGTGGGAGGCTCCTTAGGGGAAAAGACGACGGCTGTGGGATCTGGCAGTAGACTCCCTGGGTTCACATCCTAACTTCGTCAACATCCCACCCCAACGACCAGGGGACCACCCCTACCCCCGGACAAGCCCTGGCCTGGGACAACCGTCCCTTTAAGGCTCTGGTGGGCGGGTCTAGCCATTGCCATGGAGCTCGCTGAGCTGTTTCTCCAGCTTCCAAATTCCTGGCCCAAACAGGAAGTGAGTCACCGCAGGAGAATGCAGGGCTCCCGGCCTTAGGGAGCCATTCAAGGGCAACCACAGGTCCCCCAGTTGGGGTCAGGCCTTTGTGGGGTGCCTGGCTTGGCGGGAAACGGGACAAGATTTCGGCCTCTGCTTGCATCGCTGGCTGGTGCTCAAGTGACAAAAGGAGTTGACTGGGGTCAGGCAGGCCCATAGGTGTCTCCTCCAGTCACTGGCCAGACCCCCAACACCAGCAGTTGTGGAACCCAGACCAAGACCACGCTAAAGGGTTTACAGATGCTCACAACACTGGAAGGAGGTCACCTGTGTTGTCCCTACTTTACAGAAGAGCAAACTGAGGCACAGGTTAAGGGAACCTGCCCCAGGGGATCCTACCACCCCACACGCCCCAGTCCTCGTGAACTTTGAACCCGAGCGCGCCAGTGCCTTCCACAGACAGATCTGGATTAGGGTCCTGGCTTGGCCACTCCCTGACCCTTTGGGTGGAGATGCCCTCATCCTTCCAACCACTACTTACTGTCTGCTCCTGTGAAGGGTGCAGGGACAGGCTCGAGGGAGCACACACAGCCTCCAGGGAAGGCAGACGCCAAACAAATGCAGACAGTAAATAAAATCCCCAAGACATAATGAGAAACAACGAGCAGAGAGAACAATGCAGGAGTGGAGGGTCAGAAGGGCTCTCCCGGGCCGAAAATAAGGGGACAGCCCTTTCAAAAAGTGGGTAGAAGGGCAGCTCTGGGGCCGATGTAAGTCAGAGAACTGGGTCTGACAGAGCTCCTGAACCAAGGAAATGTTAGAAGAAGGAGAGGCCTCTGCGGGAGAAGGTTCCAGTGGGGTGGACACTTGGCCCCGCCAGCTCATGCCCAGGATGGGAAATCCTCGCTGCTGGTACCCACTGAGAATTCCAGCAGGGATGCCAGGGCCTGTGGCCCAAGCTTGGTCCTTCCTCCCCGCCTCAGAAAGGGCCAGTTAGCTCCGCGCTGGGGGCCTGGAAACAACTGAGCGCCTCCCCGCCCCCACCTGTCTCTTTGGGGCCTCCCCGCCTGCTGGGCTGGAGCCGTGCAGGATTGCAGTCACTGGTCTGGTGACCCCGCTGGCCAGTTACCCGTGCCGGGGGCCTCTGTCAGTGCTCTGGCTTCCGCCACTGGAGCCAAGCCCACGTGGTGGACAGAGGGACGCAGCCCTGCCGGGGAGCCGACTTAATATGGGATTTCTTTGGGCTGTCAGGTCCCAGGCAGCTCTGCAGGAGCTCTTGCGCTGAGGTCGAGGTCAAGGCCATGCACCACCGGGAACAGACAGGGCCTGCCTGGAGGTGGGTCCAGACCGAACCCAGGAGTGTCACCTAAACCGTTTCCGGTGACACTCGCTGCACCTAAACTGTCTGCTGACCACAGAGCACCCCCCTCCTCCCCCTTCCAACCTACCACTTACCAGCCTTGGGAGATCACTTCAACTCCCCCGTGGAGAAACGGAGCACACAATCCCATGGCCACAGTGCCAGGGACCCTCCCATGGTAGGTGTTACCTCAGTTCATCCTCACAACCCTCTTTACAGATGGGGAAACAGGCAGGGTGGCTCAAGACCTGGCCAAGACCGGTGACACAGTAAGCACGAGGCTCCAGGCCCCACATGGGTCAGCGGCCACAAAGCCAGTCACTGAAGCCTCAGCTCCTCATCTGGTAAATGGGGAGAAGGGTGGATGTTCCCCAAGCAACCCTCAGGGCACAAGGTGCACGCGTGCACAGCTCAAAAGGGGCACTTCTGGGAAACCCAGGGGTGGTCTGGGGCATCTCGGACCCCCTTCCGTATACTGTTTTTCAGATACACATATATGCAGCACACACAGAGCCATGTTTTATAAAAGACATCCAGTACATCTAGACAAAGCGGGGAGACTTGGGGTGTGGTAGGCGTGCCCCGCCCTGAGATCTTGGGGGAGACTCGTCCCTGGCTTCCGGGTTGAGATGGTACAACGGCCCAGCTCCCACTCTGCTGCAGGCCACACGACCCCAGGCCCAGCCGCACACATGGGCACACAGGCAGCTGCTCAGGAGAGGAAGACGCCTCCCCTGGGACCTTCCTATCTGATCTCCCCCAAACGCACTGCTATCAATGTCATCTTTAAAATGTAAACAGAGGTAACCAGGTGGCAGGACTTAGGATACATTTTTGTTTTCTTCTTCTACAGATACCCTGTGCCCACCCCCGACCTTCGCGTTCAGTGTATGTGGGTGGAGAGCCCAGGAATCTCTATTACACCCCTCCCGAGGTGACAGTTTCCCAAGCAGGTGCAGCAGAGTTGTCCTGGGGGCACACCTGCTGGGTCACTCCGGGTGAGCTGTGATTCACCACACCCGAAGGCTTGTGGGTGCAAACGTCCTCCTGCCAAGCCCAGGAAAGCACCCAGCCCCAGAGGAACATACTTGTCAGGTCAGGACTTCCTCCAAGCCTGAGGGACTGAAGGTGGACAGGCAGGCAGCACCTGAAGGGAGGGCCAGAGTCCTGTGACAGCGCCAGCTGCCCTCATCCTCAGGGATGGCAGAGTCTGATGCCACTGGCCACCTGCCCAGGAAAGTCTGGAAAGGACCAAAGCAACATTTCCTCCTTCCTTTTCTGCAGGATGCACCTAGGTGCTCACACAGGGGTCCTCAGCTGGAGGAACTTAGAAAATGCTGGCACCTACGTCCCACCCCAAGGAGAACCATCTAGCTTGCCTGAGCACGGCCGACTCTGACATGCAGACAGCCTGAGAACCACGCAGTATGAGGGGAGAGAGGAAACGGTGGGGGGGGGGGGGTACACTGAGGCTGCGGGCTCATGTAAAACCCTGGGGAGATCCCTCCTAGACTCTGACGGGGGAACAGAGGATGGTGACCACACTTAGTGGCTAACAGGTGTGTGCTCTCCACGCACCAGCTGCCACGGGAGGCACCGTCCTCCCCCGCCAGACCCATGGTGGGGCCGCCTCCACCTGACCCGCAAGGTCCAGCTCTTGACCACCACACCCTGCTTCCGGACACACCGTGAGAGCCCAAGAGGAAAAACTGGGGACTTTTCGTGAAAACCTCAAAAATTTCAAGCCACCTTTTACCCACCCGTCGGTTTAAGAACTGTCCGGGGACCCGCTCTGTGCCACGGATGCCCAGAGAGCCTGGGTTTCCGATCTGGTGGTGAAATCGATGTAGGAGGACCACAAACAGCGATCTGTCTAGTGAGATACCACGAAACCGGAGAGGCGTGCACAGACACACAGAGAGAGGAACTGCTCCGCTCTCTCAGTATGGTGCGTTCACGTTTATCTCCACGCTGGGTCTCGGTGGCCACAGGTTATTTCTTACTGTGGATCGCAGTCCAGCACATCTGACACACACTGAGATGCGCAAGAGACAAGCCTTAATGTACCAAATACAAGTGTAAGCCAACACGATGCCCTATGGTCAGGTTCCTCTAAGCCTCAAACAGTACATCAGGACTTCCTGGTAGTTACCAATTTCTAGATACACCTTGAAACCATCCCTGCCACGGTGGTTACAAGATTGGCTTTGGGAGAAGCGCTGAGGGAAGCCATCAGCCTCCTTCCACGGCACTCAGGGACCAACGGTGGGGGCTCCCCTGTCCCCCAAAGCTATCTCAGCCCTGGCACCAGCACCCCTAAGGAGTATCAACGGTCTGAGACTCTTCCCTCAAATCTCAAAGCTACCATGGCACATACCTTGGTGGATTTCTGGAGGACATCGGGATGAGGAGTCCACGGGCCCAGCTGGCTGAAAGCAGCCCAGAGAACGGTGGCGGCAGGCTGCCCCGAGTACCCGAGCCTTCTTTCTCAGTCAGCTGCAAGCAAGACTGTTCTCAGCCGGCTGAGCCTGCCCACCGCGGAAGCTGGATCCAAGCGAGACCTCTGAAAGCTCTCAGAGGCAGGTCTGTACGTGATCGGGAGCCCTAAACACTTCTGGCCGCTCACAGTGGCACAACCCCAACCTCAAACAAAGGAAAGCCACAGCCCTCACCAACGGGTACACTCGTGCTGTGGCAGAGGTCTGCACCAAAAGCCTTCCTTGAAAGCTAACCACCTCACGGCACAAAAGCTTCACTGTGTGCTTAATAACGATCCCTCTTGGCTTTAAACTGCACTGGGATGCGGTGCAATCAGTCCACGTCCAAGACTGGAGATTCTGAGTTCATCTCCCACAATGACTGATGCCCCCCAAGTGTATTACCCAACGCTAACTCCTAAATAACCATCAATCAACCTGCATGTTTTTTTAATGTCTGCACACACTAAAGACAAATGTTAGGAAGGTTGCTCTTCAAAACTATTCTGTTTTTACCTTTGGGGAGGACAAATTACAAGGGCCTCTGTATTAATGTCTAACATTTAAATTACAAAAATGTATGTATGTTTTTCTTAATGTGCCCATGCAAAAATTATCAGCCACATCCCAGAGTGCTCAAGGGCTCCCCTGACAGGGAGGCAGACTATAGGTGTAGAAGTAAATGCCCCCAAGAATTCGGGTCATTGAGCTTCACGTCCTTTCCTTCTTCCAATATACCTATTTCAGAGATAATAAACCAGCCCAAGAAGGTAAACTTACCCAGGTCCTCACACCCAGTTAAGTGGTGGAGTCAGCATTCAAATCCACAGGATTTCGAGCAAAGATTCTTCCTTCAGACAAGGGAGTAAAAAAGCAAATGAAAACAGTAAGATCACCCCTGCCTGCAAATGGTACAGATTCCCAACACCGGCTCAGAAGTAGGGAGAACCCTGTGGATACTTGCATTAACCGGTACTTTGCAGAAGATCCTTTGGTAGGACCCGTTAATATGTGAAATATGAATTCTTTTGAACTGACCACTTTTACCTGCAGAAAGGGACCCTACAGAAATTAAGAGAAACTACAGTGTTCACTACTGCACCACTGCTAATTATGAGAAGCTAAAGGCCCATCCATACAAGGGAGTACCCTTCGGTTATAAAATAATCAGCATATATGAAGAAAAGATCCGTGTATACGCTGTAAGCGGCTGTGTGGCTGGACTTTGGGGAGTTTTAAGTGTTTTTTCAAAGCATTAATGCCATACAAACGTAACAGAGAGGCCCTCGGGAACGCAGAAGAGCATCTGTGGACTTCCGAGTCCTCCCCAGGGACCACCCGCTCCTTGTTGCACCCTCCAAACCCGCTGGGTGTCCTACCTAGGCTCCGGTCTGCTGAACTTCACAGAGAACGTGCCGGTGCATAGCAGGAGGTAAAGCCCTGGATCTCAGCACATCACACGCATCAGTGCAAACACAGAGTGAGAGGACCGCCAGCCTCTCGGAGAGGATGGGCCTGCTCCTCTCTCTCGGATGCCGGACGTTACACCCCGCAGAAACACGGCAGTGGAGTCCGCAAGCTGGCCCTGGTGAGGTCAGGTCACCTGAACACAGTGGTAACAGCTTTCAGGGGGATTGGGGGCAGGTACTATGGACGACTGACCACAACAACCGCCTTCAACATTAAACGGATAAACCTTCGGTTTCTTGTGACTTTGGCATAAACAGCTTCTCCAGCAGAACCTTTCAAGTCACCCCGCCCGCCCCGCCCAACCCGGAGAATCCAGAATGTATCTCTAAAGACCCCCCACCCTGTAACTAGAAACACCTAGGTAGTGAATCTCATGGAGCAGCAGGTTCTAACAAACCATACGGAATCAAAGGCAATGAATGAGGTAAATATAGTCACCACACCCCTCAAAAAATCATGCCAGGGGCGCCTGGGGAGCCCAGTCTTTAAGCATCTGCCTTCGGCTCATGTTGTGACCCCGGGATTCCTGGGATCAAGCCCCACATCAGGCTCCCTGTTCAGCGGGAAGCCTGCTTCTCCCTCTCACTCCCCCTGCTTGTGTTCCCTCTCTGGCTGTCTCTGTCAATAAATACAATCTTTAAAAAAAAAAATGCCAAAATGCCAAAAATGACTCACTCCTAATACTCTTCCTAAAAGTTACCATGCAGCCCATGTTCCCAACGAGGTCCCCAGCTCCCTCCATTTCCAAATCATCCCTTGGCCTCTTGCACCTTCCCTGCGCTGAGGTTGGCTCACCCTCTCTCAGGCCTTGGCCACCCCCTCTGACTTACACAAGCAGCAGCCAGCCCCACTTTCCCGGCTGGAGGGAACCCTTACGGCCCAAAGACAAGGTTAGGCAAGTTTAATGTGTTCCAATAGCCCCCCGCCCCCCCCGGGGGGGGCGGTAGTGGGCAGAAAAAATTCAGAAGGCTGATTCTTTTCTAAAAGCCTGCACTTGATTACATTAAAAAAGTTAATTCAGATGTGATGACCAAAACAAAACTGCAGACAAGCCCCATAGTTTTTCGGTTTTTTAAATTATTTATTCATTGAATGATTTAAGGTGTGTACCACTACTCCAGTTGGGTATAAACCACATTGAAGAATTTGACTGCGGGTCTTTAGATTCAGCCAAATGCTTTCCATTAATTTTGCGCTATAAAATACTAAACATTATAATTAAGTTTTTAATGTTTCAGCCATGCTCAGAACACTGCAGTGTAAATGAACTCAACCCACACATGCCAAGATAGGGTGATGGGAACAGATCTAACGAGCCATGATGTCTAAAAGAATCTGAGAATCTAGCTTAAAAATAAAAGGGAGGTTCTGTTCCCCCAAAGTAAACTGTTAAGTTTTAAGATTCAGCCTACACTGTTCTCAAGAGACTTGGGGGGGGTGGGGGGAGAGTCAATGTTATTTAAAAAGGTACCACACAATATGCAATCTTCCATGATTTGTTTGCATCTAAAATGGCACAATCAAAGACTTCAAAAATCCAGCAGTCAGAACGAAGTCTTCCTATGCGAAGAAATCACATCCCTTTCTACTCCTAGACCTTCGGGTTATTTTGTGCTCAGGGGGGCGCAGGAGAGATCAAGGAGATAGAGCAGGCGGACGACTTACGGTGAGGGTGACAAACAGCATCTGAGATTAAATGCAGTGGAAGAAAGTAACGAGTGCTAAAGTTTTTAAAAAGTTTAATGGAGCCAATAAGGCATATAAATCGTGTTCTGGCAGACATAAGACCTGCTTTCTCTTACCAAAGAAAATGGCACATGTTTTATCAAAATTTGACAATCAAGAGTAAAGGGTACTGAGATTAAGCGTCAGAGCACCAACTAAAACAAAAACAACCAAAAATAAAAATTAAAAAAAAAAAATGGTTTTTCAACTCCAAGGGAGGAACTAGAACCAAGGCATAAGGGGGAGGTTACACAGCTATTCCTTAATCTCAAAATCCTTTAGGAAGAGGAGTTCTGGCCACTTGTGGGCAACGCTTCACACCCCCAGACGCCAGTTCCAGAATCTAAATTGACAACGACAGAAAAACAAAGATAACTCCAAATGCGTTTCTGGGCATATTCCAAAGGGAAGCTTAAAAGTATTCATAATACACAGCCTTGTCTGTTTCAGGTAATATGACAGATTGCTGTAATGCTTCCTGCTATTATATTCAAACAAAAACTGATCCACTTTTGCAAAAATTTAGAAACACCTCACTTTCATTCCTAGTTTTAGTATGGAATTGACTTTTTTTTTTTTTAAATAAGGGCTAAATCTATAATGAGTACAGAACTTCAGTTCACACATTCCATTCACCTCCCACCCAGTCAATGAATATTATGGTTAACTCAGCAAAGTTTCTTCACAGAAAGATTATTATTAAACGGCTGAAGGAATTGCAAACTTTAACAAAGTGCTGTGAGTAATTACTGGAAAAACCCTTACACTGATTTGCAATGGTCTTTTCAGGATAAAAACAGGATTAACTGATACTGGACTACAAGTTTGCAAGGAAACATTTTCACTGTCCTACTTGATATATAATATAATAATATGATAGAATAAATTACAGTACCTGGCAGGCTGACATCAGTTCTTCATCTAAAAAAGACTATCATTCAGTTCAAGATATTAAAAATGAAGAGGAAACAATCAAACATGCTCTAAAACATTGTGGCTACAAGAGGTCTTATAGGGACTCCACAGAGGATCTACTCGGAACCTTTATTTAGGTCTACCTAACATCTAGAGAGCCTCCATGCGATTCCATCTCTTCCTTAGAATGAGATTCCAAACTGCACTTGTTAGGGGAGAGGGACTGGAGAGTGCTACTTAAGTTGTGACCACATTATTTGCAGATAAGAGACCTTTATCTTCCGCCATTCCAATGGAAACTGCACACAAAGTTGGGCATTCATGAAAAATGGACGACAGGACACAAAGACTGGAATACCTACCCTCCCCCACCATCCATCTCCCTCTCGCTAATACTGAACCGAAAAGGAAGCCCATCCTCAAAGTTCATGACCTCTCTACTTTAGGTCCCCCTTGAATGCAGTCTATGTGTTTACATTTACCATAAGGAATAGTACCCTGCGTGGGAAGTAGTACTTGTCTTAAAATGGGAGTATTTTAAGCCTACAGGGTCAGTCTGGGGGGCAATTTAATAGTATTGCTACTTTTAGAGCGCTAACACACACAAAGTGAATCCGATAAAGTTCTGTGTATTGATTCAATATTAAGTATTAATTGCATGACCATCATAGCACCTCTTTACATCACACAATCACCAGAATTAGAAACTGCTTGGAAAACTAAAAACAGGGCATAGTCCAATCAGTAGAAGTCGCACGCTGTGACCTGAGAGCCCAGGTGCATGACATAGTGCTGGGGGGGGGGAAAAAAAAAGGAAGCCTACAGATTGGACAAGGAAGCCAAATCGTGGGTTTGAGATAAATTTTAGGAACCTGGCAATACTGTTGAAGCAAAATACTCAACACAGCAGGAAATGAACCAAGGAGGGAGTGAAAAAAAAAAAAAAAAGGATTCTATAACCAAATAAACATCTGATATTTCCTTTCCCTTTGAGAATAAATACAGTTAAGGTCACTTTTAGCCTTGGAACGGATATATGTTTGCCTATGATGATCTTGCTAATGACTACACGATATCTGATGTCCTCTGCTAGGATTATAGTTTTAAGAAAGCCATAGTTACAAGAGGCATCTACTGTAAATACCTAGAACTTCCTTTTATGGCAACCACTATAGAATTCACTTGTCTTAAACAGTGAACAAGGGAAGATGGCCTCATGTTTCCTTTGCAATAATAGTATATGTTGAGGATCAAGTGGCTTTCAAGCAGCATGGTGGGTGTGAAAATGTTTGCAGTTTAGATCATTCTGTTGCGTTTATGGGTTGGTGAGTCTGTAATGACATCGCCACACTGGGCTGAGGTACGCTTTCTAGTTCCACCATTGTCCAAGTGGAGTGCCATTTCTTCTGATATGAAAGTGTTCAAATCGACATCATGGAGTCCATTTCTCCTTCGACTAGCATTCGATCCACTGCTTACATGTGTAGGAGAGCCTGGGGTACTCGAACGCACGCTTATACTAGCCATTGCACCACTAAGACCTAGGAAGAAGAAAAAAGGTTTTAGAGTTGCTCGATTATTGAACCCTCTTGAAAGCAACCCACTTTACGTTCAATGTCTCAGGGGGTCAAAGGATGTCTCCCTGTTTTCTTAAGGGGGTCATCACCAGGGAGCAGTTATGTTTTCTTCTGGAAAAACGAATCACTGGGCTTTTGACGCAGGAGATGTTTTCTTGGTAATACTACCAATATTTACAATATTGATAATTACCAATTACTGGAAGCGTATTAGGTTGCAAGCACCGTGCTAGGTGTATACACAGATCACAAAACCCTCCCATCTACTCTACCTGGTATATATGTTACTTGTATCTTATGGCTGAGGTCAGCAGGTGCTTGCTTTTACACAGGACAGTTTGGTTATCCAGTTACCATCCCCCACAGATCCTTCCAGTGTGTGTATGTGCACACAGGGGAGCAAGCAATCGTTTCCAGGCCTGAGTGGGCTTGTTCCAGCTATCCCTCCAGATGAGTTGACTTTTCTAATTTATCATCCAAAACAGTGCACTGTCGAGCCCAAAAAAGGGGTCACTATTAAAAAGTATGCTGGGACATCAAGTACAAAGTGAGTCAGCCCTTAGACAGACCAAGCTGTATGATCACCCAAGGCCTGGACTGTATTTGGTAGAAACTCGTTTGGACAGCCTAACTTATTACCATATATAATCCCTCAGAGGAGGGAACACAAGGATAGTATAAAAAAAAATCCTGCTGCTTTCAAGGTTGAATTAAATCCAGAATAGACCCAGCACTCATCATTGGACACTCATTCCCTAGACTCTTGAATAGCTAAGGAGGCAAACTATGTTCCACACTGAAATGTACAGGATAAACCTGTGAAAGGTCCAAGCGAGGCAGGAAACATTAACCACAGTGCTGAATATGAAAAACTTCACATCACGGACAGTGGATTTGCCTTATGAACTTCCCGTTATGTTATTCTAGCCTCATACAGGGATTTTGTTATTGCTGGACTAAATTTATAGAATATGATCTAATATAATCCATGTTCTCAAAGAACAGAACTTAGATTTTAAAATAAGCTTACAGGTTGGCTTGGTAGGGGCCCATGCTTTCTAACTTTATGCCCTGTAATTGTGATTTAAATTTGAACATTAATTCGAGAAAAAATTTTCTGTTTCTACCACATCAAATCTATTACTAAATTCCCTTCCATGCCATTCTTACACTACAAATACTCTGTGAACACTCTCAGGCCCGTGGCCTCAAGTCTCCCTTAAAGTAGGTTGATCCTATTCTGCTCTTCTGAACTGCTTTCAAATTCTCTACCTGGTACCCATTAGTCCCCTCACTGTTGTCCCTATGGAAGGTGCGTCCTCCCTCCCCACTGGTGGCAAGGGGAAGGCTGATCACAAGTCCCTTTTTAGCTCCACACCATTCCAAGGCTGGTGCCCATTTAAAATATATATATATAACACAGGCACTCATCTTGGAGCACTTCCTGTGTTAGGCGCTATGTACTTCTAAATTTCATCCTATGACATCTGTATTACCAGTTTTGCAGATGAGAAACCAAGGTTAAAAGGTTAATAAGCAAGCGACCCAAGGTCACACAGCCAGTGAGCAAGAGCAGGGACTCGAACTCAAGCACGAGCTAAGATTTCCCCTTCACTGTGACGCTGCCCCTTCTTAAAGTCAACATTTCAGCAGGCAGTGGCAACAGCGTCTAGGGCCTGGCTTGCCTCAGCCATCACTTAACAGTTCCTCCCCTCCTGCCCTCTGTGCTCCCACCGGGAAAAAGTGGATGTGCACTGCCAGAGCAAAGGACCTGTGGTTCCTTCCCAGGGTTGGGCCTGGGCCTCCCTTCCAACATTTGCTCCTGCTGACTGAGGCCCCTAGCTCTTCTGGCAGCTCCTCCCAGCGGAGGCTTCTCTCCTGATTTTTTTAGTCTCTTGCTGGCTCCTCTTTCCTCCTGCTTGAAACTCTCCGCTCCTTCCTGTTCTCCCACCTGCCAGCTCCTTCCTCAGTGGCCTCTGCGGGCTTCTCGTCTGCCCCTGACAGGTTGGGGTCACCCAGGGTGGTGTCCTTGACCCCTCAGCTTACCTACAGGCATCGTTTTCCACACGAGCAGGTATTTCTCCTGAGCTCAAGGACCCATCCGTATTTCTATCTGCCTGCTGGAAATCTCCAGTGTTAACACCAAAAAGGAACTATGCTTCCTCCTCAGCCCGCGCGGGTTTATTAAACATACAGGAAAAGAAGAGAAAGAAACGTCCCGGGCTCATCTTATCCCACTAGGTTCCTTTGTCTCTTCCTATCGACAGGGTCATTTTCTATCTAACTAACGCACGTGGTGCCTGGCACACAGCATTCACCGAATTCTGAAAACAGGAGAGAGCTTCAAATTCCTGCCCATTTTAAAATCCACTGCAATCCAAAGCTGCTGAGGTTCATTCACCTCTCCAACGCCAGGAAACAAGCCCAGGTGGCTCTCTTAAATCTTTGCCATCAAGTTTAAAAAAAAACCTCAAATATTCCCAAATTGCTGGCATTTTTTTCCCCAGCTCTCCACCAGTTTGAGGGGAGAGCTGTGCTTTCCTTTTTCTAACTTAGCAGCCTGTAACAAACTACTAAAAGGTGTCCATGAACTTAAGAACTTAAGACAATAACCTTTTCATAGCTGTTTCATAACGCAGGAAGTCCTAAGGTAATTACACTGTAAAATGTGGGCCTTCAGCACAAAACTGGGCTATTTCAATTATTAAACTGAGGATCCCTTTATCATTTGAAACCACCAAAAGAATTTCAACAACCCCCACCCTTCCCACCCCAGAACCCCTCTTGTTAACATGGCAACATGTTTAACACCTAAGGACAAATACCCAAGGCTCACAGAATACTCCGCCAGAAGGGAACAGGCACATCAAGCAAACACTTCTATTGTTTCCACTGCTATTCTCCATGAAAAAGAAGAGATATTAAATTATCAATTTGGTCAATTTGAAAATTCCCCAGTAACTGCTGGAAAAATCACAATCTTTTTTCTGTTGGGTGTACAACTCAGGGCTTAATTTGGAAGCTAAAGTCAAGTCACAATGTGCCACATTACCTGCTTCCTATCTACTCTCAGCAGTGAAAACTCTTCAAATTTTAACGATCTAAAATCCTTCCCAAAAAGACTTTTCGTGTCAAAAAAAAAAAAATAAATTAAGATGAACAACCAAAAAATATATTATTTTCAACAGCCCAAATTTTATTTTATAAACCAATGACAGCTACTGGAAGATGCTTCAGGAAGCCTTAGCTAAGCCACATGAACAATCAGGCCTATACAAGTACAGAGAGTCTGAACATGCTTCAGAACTAAAAACTAAGTTGTACGGCCCAAGGGCATACAACTTAATTTCTACCAAAACACACTTTTTCAAAAGGTCTATGGGAGTATCAATTGACAAAAGCAGCAGAACAAGTAGTATGATTAGACAGAAAAGTCTCAATTGCTTAATACAAGATAAACTCCAATCAGTTTTAAAGTTTCTGCATCCATTTTAAATGATTAGTGTAGGAGTAGGGGGGAAAAAAGATTAGGATGATTTCATCATACTTTGAAAAGAAAGCTCCCACCGGAGCTAAAACAAAGTCACAGTCCAGGTTATAGGAATCTAGGTTACATGGTCAATTGTTAAAAGTAGCACATAACTATTATTTTCATACCAAGTTCATGCTTGAGAAAGTTAAGAAAATCCTGTTTTCAGAATTAATTACATGTCATTCCAGTTTCCCAGCACGGAGTCAGGTCACAGGCACAGAAAGAGCAAGTGCAGAACCGGTCCACCTCCCTTCCTCCGTCCCGCAGCCCGAGGCTGGGGGCCGCATCTACACTGTCTACTCGCACCCCAACCCCCTTCGGCCTGTGAGGGCAGAGGGCCAGCCCCGGCGGGGAAGGGGAGAAAATGCGGGCTGTCGTTATAGCGGATCCACTCAGCACAGGCTCAGGATCCTGGGCAGATCTCCTCCACCAGTTCTCTCAACTCCACTATGAAAGGCAGGGATTTGAAATCCCCACTGTTTTTTAACAAAGTGATAACTTCCTGACTGGAACCCCAAGACACTGGCATTCTTGCACTTCAAGTGAATTGCACTATTCAAGTGGGTAGCACACCATTTTGCAGAGTGGTGTTCTGAGGTTTTAAGCAAGCAAGCACTCATGTGTAAGATGTTGTGTTTTAAATGCACCAGGGAAGAGTTCAAATCATTAAAAAAAGAATTCTACTAAGATTTTAGTAATTTGAAGTAGATACCACTCCCCACCCCAATATGTATATTGTAATACTGAATTTTTATTGAAGTAAAGCACACTAAATCAAACCAATTACAAAGATACATGTGTCACACCAAGAAAACATTTTCAGTTATGCTGACAGCCCAATGCTTTCAAATTTTTCAAAGACAGTTTTAATGCCATGGGAAAAATGCTCACGACGTTAAAATGAAAAAAGCAAGATACAGTACCATATAAGCAGTATGATCTCAACTATGTAATAGTTTTAATATTTATACATTGAAAAAAAGACTGAAAGAAAATGCACCAAACATTTAACTGTAGTTATCTCTATATAGTGGGATAACAAGATACTGAATTGTTTACTTTTCGGAAATTTTCAAACTTTCCAAGAAACTGGTATTTATATATCAGAAAACTAGTGGAAAAAATTTAAACTCAAATGTTAAAGTGCTTCGTAACTACCAGTACTAAGTGAGTAAACTAAATGAGGCATGACTACATGAACTCCTTTTCATGTCAATGAAAAAATGTCCAACAAAATTTTACTACAAGTTCAAAATCAATTTCGTATCACTGACATTGGTAGCTTTAGTTAAGTCCTACCCCAGAAACTTCAGCAGCTAATATCTAATCTTAATATACAGAAAATGCCAACTTTTCATCAAAAATGTTAATACTATGTTAATTGCCTTCATTGTTCTTGTTCTCAAAAGCTGGCTTGAACTAAGGCCATAATTTAGAAATTCCAGCCTGCAGAGGAATTTTAATTAAAGAAGGATCTTTGAAATAATCAATTTTAAGCAATTAAGTGATGAGATTGCTTTGGTGCATTAATCTCTTACATCTTAATTTCCACCTAAGTTTTTAAAATATTTTACTGTTAAGTAACTATCCACAGTTCTGTGATTTCAGGAAGATGCAGACTGCAACATTCAACAGGCATTTATTAAGTCCCTACTACTGTGTTCCACATACTGTACTAGAAGTACAGACAGCAAGAGAAGGAGGACTTTAAAGATGGATGGATCAAAATCCCCTATATGTCAGTTCCGGTTAGTCCTCTGCAACAGAAAGTTTGAAGGAGTTTCGTGTATACTATACCACAGTTTAAAAATACTTAACCTAAACACCTGTGTTAGTTATCAAACATTTGTTTCTAAGTATTTAGCTCTATGGGTGGAAGGGGTCAAGAGTGATAAGGAAAGGGGAAGAAATAAAACCAAGCACAAATAATTTCTTCTTAAATGTATTGGATTTCAGGTGTCTAGCAAATTCTATCAAGACACCTTATTCTCACCAAAATTTCTTCTCTTCTCTATCACTCTAGTGCACACAAGGTCCAAGAATGTTTTCTGACAAATTAACAAAAACTACAAAAACCTGTGCGCAGAGAACAAAAACCCTATTGGTTAAAGCTGTCTGGAATCCACAGGTTTCCATAAACACTAGGAGAAGGTATCACTTTTATACATTGAGTATGACAAATTGGGAATTTGCCTTATATTTTTCCTAGGTAAAAAGTCCTATTTGACCTTTTATGATTTTCTGAAAAAGCCCTATACCCAGTTCCTCCAGATCCAAGAATCTTTCAAAATTAATGTTTTAAGAGACTAAGGATCACCATGTATGTAGCCCAGAGAAGACTTTCTTAGGCAAAGGAGGAGGAGCCAGAAATGGAGTTTATTAAACTCCTAGGGCAATGGTACTACTGTGCCTCAATCTGACTGCCTGTGTTTATATACTTCAAATGCTCTAACAGAATTCTAACAGGCCAGAAAATCCTCAAGGATGTTATGTAACTCATCTTTGTATCACAGGCCCCTACCACTAGCCTCTAATAAACAGTGCTTAGTATTTAGTGTTCAGTAAATGCTGGGAAATAGAAAAGGCTACAGAATGACAATATATACTTTATTTTTAAAGGACCACCACTTCCACAGAAGGATGGAAATGCAGAGATCAGAACTCATAACACCACATCCACCAAAAGGGAAGGTTTCAAACGGGAAAAGGGTTCAGATGTCAGACTTCAATACTAAGGAACTGTTGTCTTAACTAAGTGCTTTCTTTAAAACAAACTTTGTTTCTTTCCTTTGTTTGAAATTCTCCAGGGCCACATTAAAGGCTAGACTGCCTAAGCCCCTTTCAGTACTTAGGCCTGTGAACAGGGCAGCCCATTGCCTTTTTAAAACACTTAATTTAAAAAAACAAAACAAAAAAAAACCACACTTAATTTAAATGTGAAAGGAACTTAAAACTGGGCAAGGTGAGATCCTAAAGCCAAATGCCAATGGCAGCAATTCCCAAAAGCACCTATTATGACACCAGACCATGCATGCTAGGGCCCTGAGTGTGGATGGATGGAATTTTACAGAAGAGACAAGCCAGGCCAGTGAGGTTGGTTCCTAGTACCTCAGTCAAGAATGTCATCAAAATGACTTCTGGAACTAAAACCAAGTGTTTCTGATCTGTCAAGAGTCTGAACCACAGCCAGGAACCTATAAAGACCATCTATGAGATGATGTGAATGAGGAGGCTTTGAATAAGATATAGAAAGACTGAAGTCCACCTTAGCATCCAGCTGCTTCTCCCAGCCTGGTCTCTCTCTTCCCTTCCATGAACGCATGCCCCATTCCTCTCTGGACCCTTTTCACCTAACCCCCTCCCCGATAATGAACAGAACTCAGAATGAGGAGACCAGATTTCAATATAAGGTTTTCCAGACACAACACTAGCTTGGGTAAGTCAACTGAGAATCTCTGTCCATCCAGTATAAAGAGAAAAGCACCAACTTCACTGGTTTCTATCAACATGAAAAATGAAAAAAGCTCCAGATCCTACCAAGTAATATAGTAATTAACAGTAAATTTTACATTATCCTTCCCCTTTGGAGTGATATATGCAATTTAGAAGGCCATCCTTACTGAAAAGAGGGGGGGAAGTATCCTCAGAGGCTATCCAAGCTCCAGGTCTACTTTTGCAGTGAAATCCACACAGAGGCAAAGAGGGCACTCAGAACTAATCAGAAGTCCCACTTCTCTCATGGTAAGAAACAGTATAGTCAAAGGGTAGATAGGTACTTTGCTTAGTTTCTCATTCAATCTAACACCTTACAAACTTTATCACCTTCCACAAAGGAGGAGACTGCCTTGGAAAAGTTAGCCATCTTGCCCAAGGTCATAGTGGGAAGGTAGCCTACCTGCAAAAAAACTAACTACTCTTCCAACTAAAGTGAACTATAAATACAGTAGGTCATGAACCATTCATCTTCAAGCCTACTTAACAAGACTTACTTATGGCGAAAATGCCAAAGACAGAAAATTCATGTATGGTCTGATGTCTTTAGAGAAGAAAATTCTTCTTTCCCACCCCACCCCAGGCCCATGGGGGAGGAACCACAAATGTAGAAATGTGTAGGAAGCACAGTTAAGAGCATACACTTTGGAGACAGGCAGATCTGGAATATCTATTCTACCACTTATAAAGCCAAATTGTCAACAAAATTGCAGTAACTCAAGGCAAGTGCTGGATTAAATGAGAACCTCCTTAGCAGAATGCTGGCACAAAGTAAACACTAACATAGCTGTAATGGTGCATCACATCTTCAAGCCCAGTTCAAAGTCTCAGTTGTTCTAATTTAAGGAGTTTCCTCTTAGGAAACATAAATGAGGAGTTCCTAATTTAAGGAGTAACTCTCCTAATGGTGTGTACCATTCCTTCTATCCTCGCGGTAGTCATCCTGGGATCTGTGATCCTCAATTCTTCCAAAAGGTTCTCTACCCTCTACTGTGTTGTATCCATCCACGTAACAGACCTCTGAACTCTGTTCAACTCAGAACCACATCTATGCCAGTTTCTTTGCCAGGTTCTGCTAAGCCAGGAGCTTTAAGACAAGGTCCTGCTCCCTCAAGTAGTGGGAGGGACAGCCAGAGAAGCAAATCCAAAAGGGAGAGGACTAAGAACTAAAGGAAGCCTTCAGAAAGGAGAACTGCAAGAAAGAATTTTAGAAGAGGTGCTTGATCCATCTTTAAGTATGAGCAGGCAGAGGGAAAGATCTGGAAAAGGGCATGGAGATATTCCATAGATGAGACAATATGGCCAAGGTATCTGACCCAAGGTCAAGACCCAATCAGAAGGGCTTTATAATGCCATGCTGAGTTCTGACTTCAACCTATTAGCTATAAACAAAAGCTCTATTTCAGTGAAGTAACAAGATCGAAAAGACTACTCCAGTGGCCCCAGGAAACATGGACATGTGACTGGGTTATCTCAGAGCCAGGAAGCAAGAGCAGAAAGGAGGTTATTCCAGAGCTCAGGGCTCTTCTCCTTCCAAAGAGCCTTCTCTTAACGCACAGCCAGGACACACAGTAAAATGTCCCTTTCTGCCTCTAGAATATCTTACACATATCATGTTCATGACATTAAAATAAATTATCCAAGTATGTTTTGGCCTCAACAGAAAAGGAGGCACTCATTCTTCATTTATACAGTCCCAGAGACAGCACAGAATCTGTCATGTATGCATCTGAATGGCTCAAAGAGGAGCAGACAGGTCTTTGCTAACAGGGCTGGAAGAGACTGCAGACATCTATGTGAGACAGATGTCTGCAGGGATGCTGTGGTGTGGACATCCACCAGAGAATGACGGTGCACACGCACCAGGCAGTCAGGAACAGGCTAAACTACCAGTACGGGGCCTTGCAGGAGACGGTTAGGGCTTAAGATCTGGGGAGTGTAGGGGACGCCTAGGTGGCTCAGTCAGTTGAGCAGCTGCCTTCAGCTCAGTTCATGATCCCACGCTCCTGGGATGGTGTTCCACATGGGGCTCCTTGCTCCATGGGAAGCCTGCTTCTCCCTCCACCTGCTCTGCCTGCTGCTCCTCCTGCTTGTGCTCTCTGACAAGTAAATAAAATCTAAAAAATAAAAGATGTGGGGAGTGTAATCTAAATCAGTGAAAGAGCTTTTGGGGGGGGGGGGGAGGACCGAGGCTGAAAGAACATACGAAGAAAAAAAACAGAAGGAAAGCTCCACATGAGAAAGGATGCCTAAGAGGTTGAATCAGAAAGGGAGACTGCGAACCACAAAACGGTCCAGAGGATTTTCGGTCCATCTGAAATCTTCTATTACATTAAAAACAAGGTAGCAGGTACCATTCGGCACTTGGTAACTTTTTGATATTCTTATTTTAAGACAAGGATTAACAAGGCAAGGACAAAAATCAGCTTAGCACATGTTAATGTATTTCTCTGACTTTTGGTTTAAGTTTAATATCCAGATGACTAGATCCCATGGTACACAGGAAAAAAAGCAACCCATAATGCAGACCACTGCCAAATTATATTTAACAGTTTCAGTCATACCTGTATCAGACCAGTGCTGGATTATATTCTTTAAGCCTCAATAACCAACAGATTTGACTGTAACTGTTTGATAACCCCTGATATACATATGACTGAAACTGTTAACTCTGAGGCTGACGAGGTACTAATCACAAGATCTTACTCATTATCACAGGTACTAATCACAAGATATTACTCATTATCACACCCTCAGTGTTTACAGGAAATAAATGCTCTATAAGTATCTCACATCTTTGCCATTTTTCTTCAAATGAAATGCGTATTTTAGATGTATGTAGGTGCGTTTGGTACAGGAGAGTACTTAGGAGCCGATTAAGAAAAACTACGGGGGAAAACTGTCCTCTCATAAAAAGGGATAGGATGATATGACCTCCTACACTGTTTACTGTTTAAAAACTTAGTAAGTATAATTCAATATGCAACTCTTTTCCTATGTCACTCCTTCCATGTAGGCCAAAATCTCATGAATTTAGACTCTCCTTCCAATGCAGATCCCTAAGAACTTCAATATGACTTCGACTACATTTCACAGATCTGGATAAGTAAATATATGCAAAACTAAATTCCAACAAGAATGTATCCTACTGAAGACGTCTCCAAATACATTTTAGGAGATATGGACAGTTTTCATTTCAATTTAGACTATCTAATAATCAGAACACGAGGACACCTGGTTACAAAGTTGGTCATTAATCTGCCTTACAATTTAGTCCACAATTCCCTATCACTAGAAATCATTCAAATCACTTTAAACACTCAAACCAGACTAGCATTCTCCTCAATACACTGATATTCTCTAAATCCACTAAGCACAAAACTTGGTGGAAATTATGTTTATGTATACTCTTCCAAGGGGCCATATTACTGACCACAACTGTGTTTTAACTACAGGAATTCAGAGTAGGAACCTTAGGACTAAGAGTACGCAGAGTCTCCAGTATATCCTGGACAGGCGCTACTTGAAGTCTATTAAAGGGAAAGGTTATTTGTCTATGCAGCTTTATCATTAAACTTTCCCAAACCTCACATTTTAAATGCAAGTCAAGATTGTAGAGTCTCTTCTTACAACTACATTGTTTTAGTAACTCCAAAAATTCAGGAAAATAACAAATCACAAGCTGAACAGTCAAAAAAAAAAAAAAAAAAAAAAAAGGCGGGGGACGGGGGACCTGGTACTTTTTACAAGGTATACAATTGCACTAAGATTTTATAACAGGAGTGGCATTTGTGTGTCTTAAAACTATCTTCTAAAGTAGAGTATGATACAGAAAAAAGAAACTTTAACGAGAGAGGCATGGAATGAATCATAAATACACCTGATGATAAAGAAAATCAGAATGCTTAGAGACAACCCCATCCAGCCCTACTGTGCGTGGACAGGCCAGTCACCTGACACTATACACACTTCTAGTCATTCATTCCAAACTTAATGCTAAAAGAGGTAAACTCTATACCTGATTAAGAACAGATCGATCTCATTTTTGCCTGAGTTTGAGAAGTTCTAATGGCATGACTATTCCCCTATATTAGAAACAGCCAGCAGTTCTAAGTACTGCATCCACACATCAGGGACTTTCTTGCAATAAATGTTACGTGTTTTTAACTTAAACTATCAGGAGGAAAAAACATTTTTCCAACCCCATGATCTGATTAGGGTTTTAGGTAAAGAATCAAGGTCTGCCAAAGAGAACAAGAATCTGTACAAGCCTTAAAGCTTCAAGGATACAGAAGCCTTCTGCATTTATATCCCACCCTTTTTAATTAATACCAGGTTACTTAGTTTTAGATGACCTATAATGTGGCCCAGAAATGTTCACTTTTAACAGGCCTTCTGACCTAACTTCTCTCCTCTTAGTCACCTGCATCATGCATGTTTCCTATTCAGTTCCAACTAATTCTCACTTCATTGTTCTTTTATTAAATGTATAAATGTATTAAATGTCATGTAAGTACCTCTTCCAGGTCTACTTGTAAATCTGCATTACAGAGGGTCAAAAAACAACAGCCTTGTTGACTACACACCCCCAGGCTTCTCCAGTTAACACTTAAAGCCCTTAGCCAAGAAGACCTTCTTATGGCCTGGGGAGATGGTGATTATGACTGTCCTGACAGTCCTGACTATCAAAGCAAGGTCCTAAGGGACAACAGATGTCAAGGAAAAGTCTCTTATTCTCACATCTGTCCATTCCCACTTGGGTCAACTCTCACCCTTTTAGGCACACTCAGTAACTCAAGAGTGTCAAAGGGAGTTCCCACAAGAACAGCCCGACAATTACCTGCCTCACTTGCCTGCCATTGACCAGACTCTCCGGGCAATCAGAAATGTACTAGAATTCTTAAGACACAAAAACTTCCTCTTTGACTCAGAATAGTAAGAAAACATGTACAACAGTAAGTATAAAGCAGTAAGATCTAATCAACGTTGCGAAAGATTCTGTTATTGTGACACTGATAAGCTCAAACTAGCTTTCTAAAAACATTTTTTAGGATGGGCTAGCTAACATTCAAAAATTGCCCACGTTAGGTTCTTAGCTTACATTCTACTTAAACATTTCTAGAGTACGTGTTACTATAATAGACAAAACACAGACAATATATCTGGACCTAAACCTAAAAGTGAAAATGGGTCCACAGGCACACTCTTAACCATTTTTCCAAAGAAATATGTTTAAACGGCTTTACCATGCAGAGCTATGGCTTCCCGGAAGGGTTGCAAATCAGTCTCTACAGATGAGCTAGTTTCCGTTGAAGTAGCTCGGTTAGGGGACACTACAGTCAGTCTTGGGGGAGCTCTAGAGTTTCGTGGTGGAGGAACTTTTCCACACAGGAAGCTGATCAAATCTTCTCTACGAATAGTTCTTCTGCGCTTTTTAACCCAAGCCAACACATCCTTATTGCGTCGCTGATAGCCAATCTGAATTCCAATATCAAAACTTCGCTGATGAGTATCCACGCTTTCTGCGAGAAAAAAAGAACAAGAAAAAAGGATACATGATGATCAGTAGAGCCAGGATGCATCTTTTCTAAAAGAAAACCACATGACAAGTTAACCAAAATGAACATCATGAAGTATATGGGGTTCTCAAAGTTTAACAGTAATCCATTAAACTAAACTGTATTTCATCCCTATTTGAAGTGTTACACAGGGTATTTAATCTTAATGGTCTAAAATCAGAGTTAACACATCACAAAGTCCTAGAGCTTCTGCCTTGTTCTTTAAAAAAAAATAAAAGGGCGCCTGGGTGGCTCAGTAGGTTGAAGCCTCTGCCTTCGGCTCAGGTCATGATCTCAGGGTCCTGAGATCGAGCCCCGCATTGGGCTCTCTGCTCAGCAGGAAGCCTGCTTCCCCACCTCTCTCTGCCTGCCTCTCTGTCTACTTGTGATCTGTCTACTTCTGTCAAATAAAAAAAATTTTTAAATAAACAAACAAACAAACAAAAAATGGTACGAGGGATCCCCCTATTGCAAAAAGGAAACAGCTACTGGGCAACTCTTAACAAGGTCAGAGAATATACACAACAGCTGAAATTGTGCTCCAGAGTCTGTGGTTATTAACCACTAAGCTCTACTTTCCTTCAGAAACCAGAATTCTCACAATTCATTCTAAGTAGGAGCATCACATCATTCAACAGATGACTACGTATTACAGATCACTCAGGCCACCTGCATTCACCATGTCATTTTGGGGATGATGCAATCCTACTGACAGGTTCAACACCAAGAACTGGGAACACACTGAAGGCAGCAGCAAACATTTTAGAAATCAAGAGGAAAAATTAATGCTGATTTGACAACTCAACACCAAAACCAAACAGAACAGGGGAAACATTCTTTAATTTCCCTATGTATACTTTCTTTGTGCTTCCAGTTTCCCCGAACTCAATCATTCCTGAAAGACCTTGCCTTAAAAAAAATCTCAGACTGGCATCCCAGTCTCCCTGTAAATAAATACTACCCCTGTATATACAGAACCCACATTTTCAGTAAATGATTCCTGACCTATTGGGAAATTTAAGTCACTGACATTTATTTTTAGTTGAACTGCTAGGCTCACAAAACCTCAGAAGTATACCTTTGATGACATTAAAGACAATAGTTCCAACTATACCTGGGCCTTTTTTAAGGGCAAGAATTTTTCTGTAGCACCAAGAATCATTCCTCTATTACTTTTCTGGGCCATGATTTTTTTTAATTCCTTGTCTAAAACACATAACTCAGAAGACTCTGAAAGGAAAAGCAATAACCAACAAGAGTTGTGTTCCAGAAGCACAATAACTCAGTACAGAGGATCCCAAGCTGCATGAATTTGCATTACCAAGCAAGAGTGCAGGAGGGCAGCACAAGCAGAACTTTATGACAAGGCCTATTCCTTAGATGATCAGTCCTTATTGCTGTAAACTTTTCCAAACAAAAAAATGGAAGACATTGTCTATGGGAGCACTCTTAACAACAGTCAACTCCATCACAACTTTGAGAACTAGATTATTCTTATTCTAAAGATATAAAAAGCACATTTGGAATGAAGTAATTTCTCCACTTTCTCATTACTAGAATAATGACCAAGTTAACAATGTGAACCTATCATTTCACCCTAAATAAAGCAAGCATAAACTCTGTAAGTAACAGGGGCAGCCTGAGTGGCTCAGTCGTTAAGCGTGCACCTTAGGCTCAGGTCATGATCCCAGGGTTCTGGGATAGAGCCTCACCCATCGGGCTCCCTTGCTTACCAGGAAGCCTGCTTCTCCCTCTCCCTCTCCCAGTGTCTTTCTCCCTATCGAGTAAATTAAATCTTAAAAAAAAAGAAGAAAAGAAGGGTAAATAACATTGGGGTGCCTGGGTGGCTCAGTCAGTGAAGCCACCTTCTGCCTTCAGCTCAGGTCATGATCTCAGGGTCCCTGCTCAATGGGGAGTCTGCTTCTCCTTTGTCCTCTGCCCCTCCCCCTCAACTTGGGCTCTCCCTAATATATAAATCTTAAAAAAAAAAAAAGGTAAATAACATTTAAGAGTATAATATAGCACTTTCCAATCTATTAAAGACTTAGATAAAGCCTGGGCACCTGGGTGGCTCAGTGGGTTAAAGCCTCTGCCTTAGGCTCAGGTCATGATCCCAGGCTCTCTGCTCGGCAGGGAACCTGCTTCCTCCTCTCTCTCTCTCTCTCTCTTTCTCTCTGCCTCTCAGCCTACCTGTGATCTTCCTCTGTCAAATAAATAAACAGAATCTAAAAAAAAAAAAAAAAAAAAGACTTACATAAAGTGAACCTTAGGAGTAGATAAGCTCAAGATGATCTTGGTAAAGCTGTATCTTGAAGAGTGATTTTGAAAGAACTTGAAGCATTTGAGGAGAAATCAAAGCTGTGAGAGCAAAACCTAAAGCCCATCCCACAGCACCAGAAAAAGGAGAAATGTAAAGTGTGAATGTTGAAGCAACCAGGTTTCAACAAAACTGCCCTACCTAAAAGAACTGTGACACTCACACTCATAAATGGAGAAAAACTCTTAAGTGGAGAAGTGGGTTCCAAACAGAATGACCAAGGAAATTTTACTTTTCAAGAACCAAATGGACGGGGCCCCTGGGTGGCTCAGTGGATTAAAGCCTCTGCTTTCGCCTCAGATCATGATCTCAGGGTCCTGGGATCGAGCCCTGCATCGACCTCTCTGCTCAGCAGGGAGCCTGCTTGTGATCTCTCTCCTCTCTGTCAAATAAATAAATAAAATCTTAAAAAAAAAAAAAAAAAAAAGAACCAAATGGAAGTAGGCCCAGAACTGGAAGTAGAGAGGGGAAACAGGTACAGAGGTATAGAAGGACTACAAGAAACAAGTTTGAAGCAGGTATGCACAGTGCAAAGCCAAGATGAAGCAGGCAGGTAAATGTACACCTGGCAAACTAACCAGACAGCAAAACTTTCTCTGTCAACTGGATACAAAACTCAGAAGCCAAAGGGAGAGAGCCACCTGAGGTAGTTATTTAAAAAAGTGACAATCCAGGGAAGAAAGTGGCTACGTTTTGGTTTGAGGACAAAAGGAGTCCCAAAAATCAGATCTGCAAGAGCCTGAGGCTGTTTTTTTAAGTAGGCTCCACACCCCATAGTGGGGTTTGAACTCAGGACCTGAAATCAAGAGTCACATGGTCTACTGACAGAGCCAGCCAGGCACCCCAAGGGAGGACCTGATGCTTCAATCACAGATTTGAACAAAGTTGGAAAATGCAATATTCACTGGTTTACATGAAAGACAGTTATCTAAGTAAGCTGTGATGCTCATTTAAAATTTACGCAACTAAAAAAAAAATTTTTTTATGTAACTAACCAATCACCTCAGAAATTCTGAGCAAGTCTCAACATCAGAACCAACCAAGAACAAACTAAGTATGACGCATTCCACAAACACTGACTTTTACTGATGAGAAGGTACAGAAGAGAAAAGTAGATCGGACATTTAAGGCCTTCAGGTACCTTCTGCACTGCCTGGGCAAAATTTGGTTTTATACCATTCACAGCATATCCTGAAAGCCAAATCCAATAACCTTACCACCCAGATTAATCCAATTTCAGTTATTTCCTTAAAGAGAAAATCTCATGTTGACACAAAAGCATTTCAAATACAGTCCTTACATTTAGGACTTTAAATGGTTGAAAATAAAACCATCCTATCAAACAGAAGAGATATGAATACTTACTGGAGAATCTTGGGCATGACTATGCTAGATTTTAATGTAATCACAGGCTGATTAAGTGTACAGCAGCACAATAAACACACTCAAGGATGGCTTTCTGAAGATTCTCTGCCAAAAAGTGCCCGGAATACATCTGAACCTTGACAAATAGACATCCAAATTCTAGAAATGCAGAGCACAGAAACTGTGGAGACAGTCTTATGTCCAAAACTATTTTACTGAAGCCAAAGCCACTGTGAAACAGGGCCATAAACTTGAAGGTTAGGCAAACCCCCAAGGGCATCAAAATGTCAATCTAACCTTTAAGCACAACACATTCATTTCCCTATTCAAGAAACAAACTGATGCAGACAAATCACAGATGTTCCACATTTATGTTTTAAAAAAACTTTTTGTATAAGCAGCTGAAATGGAATTCCAGATTTTTAGAATTCTAATCCTCTAACCACTGGCAGGGGACAACAGGCACAGAATCACCTGATTTCTGAGACAGAGACCAAATGCACAGCTGTATTACATGATACACAGACAAGATTAATCCAATTTCACTATTTATAGCTTTTGATACTCACAAACCTTTTAAGTTGGCTAGAGCAGACATCCCAATTTCTTAAACGAGGAACTGGAATGGAGAGGCTCAAACAGCCTTGCCCAAAGTTAGGTAAGTGACAGAGTTCCTTCTACAAGGCGGTTCTTCCCCAACAAGAGAAACTATCCCCCATCCTCCTTAGAGGACCTGTAAACTCTTAAAAGCACACTGAGAGATCAAAGGACATTTCCAAAGAATACTAATGGCTACAAAATATTTGAACTTAGAAATTCAATCTGCACTAACTAGTGGTTCAGTCTGCCACAGGGGGAAAAGTATGAAAAATGTTTCATTAGAGGGGCACCTGGATGGCTCAGTTGGTTGGGCAACTGCCTTCGGCTCAGGTCATGGTCCCAGAATCCCAGGATCGAGTCCCACATAGGGCTCCCAGCTCCACGGGGAGTCTGCTTCTCCCTCTGACCTTCTCCCCTCTCATGCTCATGCTCTCTCTCTCTAATAAATAAAATCTTTAAAAAAAATGTTTCAGGGGTGCCTTGGTGGCTCAATGTGTTAAAGCCTCTGCCTTCAGCTCAGGTCATGATCTCAGGGTCCTGGGATCAAGCCCCGCATTGGGCTCTGCTCAGCAGGAGCCTGCTTCCCCCCCCCTCTCTCTGCCTGCCTCTCTGCCTACTTGTGATCTCCCTCTCTGTCAAATAAATAAATAAAACCTTTAAAAAAAAAAAAAACCACCAAAAAAAAAAAAGTTTCATTAGAAACAAAGATCTGAATTGTAGGCAAAATAAAACCATTTTCCAACTGTTCTGAGAAGCACGCAGGAAAGAACTGTATGTAGTAACCCCATTTGCCTAGCATCCAATCCTCATCCTCCCTCTCCTAAAAGTACTCCCAAACTTGTTTGGATAGCTCTGGGGTGAGCTTGCTCTACAATCACTCAAAAATGATGGAACATGTGGTTTAGTCCTAATCTAATCTGCATAGCCCCAAGACAGTAGCTATGATATTGGTTCTGAGTAAGCATGTGATCCAATTCTGGCCAAGAGACCAGAGCAGGACCGTTTGAGCCACTGAATGAAGCTACTCCTATCCTTGGCCTTCAAGTCAGAGAGAAGCCAATTCATATTCACACCAGTGAAGCCTGCCTAACTTGTAATTTCTGCTTACCTGCAATCAAAATATCCTTTTACTGAAAAGTTATACAGAAGAAAATGTCTTCCACAAAAACTTACAAACACAACCTACAGATGATGTTAGGAATGACTAAGGCCACTGCTCCTTATAGCAAAAGTTAAAGAATAGGGGCACCTGGGTGGCTCAGTGGGTTAAAGCCTCTGCCTTCAGCTCAGGTCATGATCTCAGGGTCCTGGGTTCGAGCCCGCGCATCGGGCTCTCTGCTCAGTAGGGAGCCTACTTCCCCCCTCTCCCTCTGCCTGTCTCTCTGCCTACTTGTGACCTCTTGTCAAATAAATAAAATCTTAAAAAAAAAAAAGTTAAAGGGCACCTGGGTGGCTCAGTTGCTTGAGCGGCTGCCTTCGGCTCGGGTGGTGATCCCGGAGTCTTGGGATCGAGTCCCACATCGGGCTCCCAGCTCCACGGGGAGTCTCCTTCTCCCTCTGACCTTCTCCTCTCTCATGCTCTCTCTCGCTTTCTCTCTCTCAAATAAGTAAATAAATAAATCTTAAAAAAAAAAAAAAGTTAAAAAAATAAAACTAAGAGATGCCTGGGTGGCTCAGTCCATTAAGCATCTGCCTTTAGCTCAGGTCATGATCCAGGGGTTTGGGGACAGATTCCCACAGTGGGCTCCGTGCTCAGTGAAGGGCCTGCTTCTCCCTCTCCCTCTGCTGCTCCCCCTGCTTGTGCTCTCTTTCTCTATCAAATAAATAAATAAAATCTTAAAAAAAAAAAAACACCTAAGGTTTAGTGTTCCTAATTGTAATCCATACTAAGGTGTTCTGAACAGTCTCAAAAGGTCAGTATTATTATTATTATTATTATTATTATTATTATTTTGCAGAAAAGAGTCACAAACCAGATCCAGAAGGTAAAATTTTAAAGAGATGAAATTCCACTATTATCTCCAGGTGGAACACGCTTTCTCTAACCGTTTGTTTATATATACGTCAATCATTGACCACCGGGCTCACAAATTTTCAATACGTCCAGCTCAGTTTCACTTTACATAGTCTAAGATGGCCACGCTGAAGTGAGACAGCATGTTATAAAGGGATTTGAAATCAAGAGCTCTCAAAAATAAGGACTTAAATAAAGGGCATCATACCATTTTTCTCACCTGTCCATTCTATTTACATTTAGCCCTTTTAGGGAAAGAAGAAGAGCACCACACCACAAAGATTATTTCAACACAAGAAATGCAAAGAGAAAAAATAACCGAGAATTTCTTCCTTTCATCTTAAGGACTGCCCATAGCCAGAAACACCTGGAAAACAGAACTTATAACACCAATAAGGTCAGCACTTTGAATACTCACCATACACCAGCCAGCACTAAACTCAGATCTTGTCCTCTAAAGTTGAGAGAACAAAGGAGAACCATGGTGCAGTACCTTATTCCATCAACTGCCTCCAGGACCACAGAGCTAAGTAATGATAGGCCAAAACCAGAACTCAGACAATTCAGACATTCTAACAATGCGGGCCTTCTTCAAGCACTGCTAGAGTACAGATGTTCCCTGGGCACATGCTGCTCAGGGAGAGAACCAGGAACATCTTTCACACACAGTATCAAGAGAAAGCTCTCAACATATGTGATAGTACTCAACATGCAACGAAGATCTCAAATGCAGTTTTTTGTTTTTGTTTTAAGATTTATTTATTTTTTTTTTTAGATTTTATTTATTTATTTGACAGAGAGAGAGAGATCACAAATAGGCAGAGAGGCAGGCAGAGAGAGAGTGGGAAGCAGGCTCCCTGCTGAGCAGAGAGCCTAATGCAGGGCTCGATTCCAGGACCCTGAGATCATGACCTGAGCCGAAGGCAGAGGCTTTAACCCACTGAGCCACCCAGGCGCCCCTCAAATGCAGTTTTTAAAGTGAAGACAGGAGTGCCTGGCTGGCTCAGTCAACAAAGTCAATAAAGCATACGACTCAATCTCAAGGTCGCGAGTTCAAGCCACACCATGGATGTAGAGCTTACTTTTTTTTAATTTTTTTTTTAAAGATTTTATTCATTTATTTGACAGAAAGATCACAAGTAGGCAGAGAGGCAGGCAGAGAGAGAGGGAGAAGCAGGTTCCCCGCTGAGCAGAGAGCCCGATGTGGGGCTCGATCCCAGGACCCTGAGATCATGACCTGAGCCGAAGGCAGAGGCTCTAACCCACTAAGCCACACAGGCGCCCCTGTAGAACTTACTTAAAAAAAAAAAAAAAATTAAATTAAAAATATTTTTAAAGAATAATTAAAAGTGGAGGCAAAGAAATGGAATTTAGCATAAAACACAAGCCAAAGAAGGAAAAAAACATCGAAAACCTGAGAGAACAAACCATTAGCCAAGTGCTGAGAAGTGACCCTGTGGGGTGTGATCAAACACTGGGTCAAAGACGCTGCTAAAGAGGTAAGGCACTAGCACCCATCTCAGGCAGAGGACTGGGGCTCCCAAGATAGCCTTGTCCCAGAGGCAACCACCAGTCCAACCTCGTTCTGAGCAAGGAACCCCCAACAGAAGGAAGCTAGCATTATACAAGGAGAATAATTTCCTAACGAGGAGTTCAGAGACTGAGATGACAAGTGACACCCCGGAAAATGCATGGAGGGGGCTTTAAAAAGCAAACCAGTAGGTGTGGCCAAGTATGTCCCAGGTAAGCATGAATCTGAGCTAAATTAAAACAAACAGTAATTTTTCACTCCCCTCTTGTTGTAGATATCAGTTGCAGATATCAAAAAATGTACTAGGCCAGGAATAGACTATAACCAATTTTACCAAATCAAAGTAGAAACAAGAACCACCAACCAAGACTTTTTCCTCCCCCTTCCAAAAGAGGATACCAAAGTCTTGCCCTACAACATGGAGTAGAAGGAACCACACATTCCATTTTGCTGAATTCTGTCCACACTGAGGAACAACTCAATCTCCTCTAAACCCTTTCGGCCAAACCAAATAACTGAGCATTTGACTTTTCAAAAGTCCATGAGCAATCAAAAGGGGCCCTCAGCTAAGCTTTTACTTCCAATCTGAACTTCCCATGTGTTCCCTTTAGGAGTTATCAAAAACCTGGTAGAAGTGCCAATCTCTCCCCAGTCTGTAAAACGAGCCATTTTTAACTTGCCAGTTAAATCTTTGTTTAATAAGACAAAAATACAGAAGCACTGCCCCTTTATAAAGAGATCCCTCCAATCTCCCCCCTTGTAAATTACATCTAAAATATTTAATCAGAGCTATGAACAATAATTTAGGGGCGCCTGGGTGGCTCAGTGGGTTAAAGCCTCTGCCTTCGGCTCAGGTCATGATCTCAGCGTCCTGGGATCGAGCCCCACATCGGGCTCTCTACTCAGGAGGGAGCCTGCTTCCCCCCCTCTCTCTCTGCCTGCCTCTCTGCCTACTTGTGATCTCTCTCTCTGTATCGAATAAATAAATAATATCTTAAAAAAAAAACACAATAATTTAGATTTACCACTACTTAATGCTGCATGCACTGGTGACACTACCTTGCTAACTATACTGGTTCTATTTAAGGTATCTAATTAATCCTACAGCTGTAGTCCTGTTCTCCAAAGACTTCACCCTGAAAAAGAGAAACCTGAGTATCTCTGCAGAGCATTATCTCTTCTCTTTCAATCAGGTAAGAGTATGTTGCTACACTACCAAATTTCACAAACCATCACTTACCTTTCCTACCAGATAAAAAACAATGCATTTACTTTAACAAAAATAGGATATAAAATAAAACCAGTTCTGGGACGCCTGGGTGGCTCAGTTGGTTGAGCAACTGCATTTGGCTCAGGTCATGATCCCAGCGTCTTGGGATTGAGTCCCGCATCGGGCTCTTTGCTCCGCGGGGAGCCTGCTCCTCTCTCTGCCTCTGCCTGTCTCTCTGCCTGCTTGTGTTCTCTCTCTGTTAAATGAATAAATAAAATCTTTAAAAAAAAAAATAATAAAACCAGTTCTAACAATCTAACACATTTGCAGTAACAAGAACATGTGATTTCTATTTTTAAAAGAATGAATGTATCATTAAATCTTCTGAACAAAATAAAACTAATAAATTATAAAAAGCAACTTTAAATCAAGCAATTCATTTCAGGATTATTTCATAGTTCAGCTTCTAAACCCATCTTCTTATATGAAGCACTACACTAAACTGTCAGCTTTAGTTCTAAAAAGATAACATTATAACAGCACACAACAACACCAAAAATAAAGCAAAATCTAAAGGATGTTCATATTTTTATATGGCCTAGGCAAAAAGAGGCATAAAAAAGCCACCAAAAATGGTGCCATCGCCACCTTCAAGAAAAATCAATTGCAACAAACAAATGGATGAACTGTAGCACCACACACAGAATAGAATGCTACTCAGGGGCGCCTGGGTGGTTCAGTGGGTTAAGGGCTCTGTGTCCGGCTCGAGCCCCGTGTGGCTCTCTGCTCGGCGGAGAGCCTGCTTCCCCCTCTCTCCCTGCTTACTTGTGATCTGTCAAATAAATAAATAAAACCTTTAAAAAAGAAAAAAAAAAGAATGCTACTCAGGCCAAACACAAAAAACACGCTGGGGTGGTGGAGAGGGCCAAAATGGACACTGAGCTACTTATTAACACCTGTAGCATGAACTCCATGAATCAATCTTAGAAACATGGGAAGTAGATGAAGCCAAGCACAAAAGACTGTGCCATAAGGCTCTATTCATGACCTTATGGAAACAGGAAACCATATATGTGACAATCACATCAGTGGCGCCAGGGGCTTTGTTAGAAGTGGCTGCTCTATGTCTTCACAGTATGTTTGTCAAATTTAAGCTATGATTCTTAAAAGGGTGATTATATGGTATCCAATTTATACTCCAAGAAATGAGTTTCTAAAGCAAGTTTTAAGTATTATTCAAAATTCTCTGGATGAAACCAAGAGCCAATCCAGACATTGCCGAAGACCCTCAAGCACTGATGGATGTTAATTTACTCAAGAGTCAAAATTTAAGGAACTCAGCTACATAAAATCAAAAAGTTGACTACTGGGGCACCAACTGTGTTTCCCTTTTCTCACAGGCCTAGACTATGAAGTCCTCCTTCCTTAAAATCAACATTCTATTCACCAGTCTCACTTTATGTTTTCAAATTACTATCCCAAAAAACTGCAAACTCCACCCAAGACATCTCACAATAAGGAATATTTTTCCTAATGAATGCTGCCATCATTTGTACATCCTTAGGCAAAAATAAGGATCTGAGAAGCAAGGTGCTCCACAGCCTGTGTTTCAACCTATTTTGATTATTTTTGAAATGCACTAAGTCCATTTCTGTTAAGCGAAGCTTCTCCAAGTTTGAGAGCATTTGATTTAATTACATTTTTACTAAGATTAATAGTAAAAGTCAAATCCTTTCTCCATAAAAACCTTATCCCAGAAGAACCATCAAATCCAAATTTCCAAATCTTCAAAATTATTAAAGACACAAAATTTAAAGCCATGGTTACTGAGAAAGCACAGTAAACAAGAACATTTACTTACATATCTTCATGTCATGGGGAGGGGAGAGGATTAGCTCCAGAAAAACACTACCATAAAACACAAATCTATCAACGCAAACTCTGATCACACACTTCCTGCCAACAATATACAATCAGATATGCTGTAGTTTTGAAAGCAAACATTTGAAGTTGCTAGGGAAGAGCAGTATGTTAAAATGCACAGATTATTCCCATCAGCTAGTTTTAAACACAGTGAAATGTTACGAAAATACTTTGGTCTAAGCTGCCTAACTCAAGACTCTTTTCCTGGAAGTGCTCACCTCTGTGGCACCATAAACTCCCTTCTTCCCTGGGTGCCTTCTCCAGTGAGAAGCAGCACGCCTCACTCTCCCAGCTCAGGGCTTCTTAACCTCCGCACTATCGACATTTGGGGCAGGGAAGCCTGTCTTGTGCAAGGCAGGATATTCAGCAGCCCCCTCTTAGGGATGACATTCAAAACTGCCCCCAGTGTCAAAAGTGCCCGGGGGAGGTGAGGGGGGTGTCAAACTTTCCGGCTTAGATGCAGGAATATAGCTAGACCATCCCGAGAGTTCTCAACCTACAAAGTACTCGGGGCACTTGGGGGCTGGACTCCGCAGCAGCAAAGACTTTGGCAGTCTGGATCCGCGGAAGGGTGTCTAATACCCTCGCAGCGCAGGGCTCAAGCCCTGACGCAGGCTGCCCTTCCCCTTAGCCGGCAATGCAGCAAGGTTATCTTTACCTTTATAGAGGTTGGTGACGGCGGTGGCTGCGTTTTGGAAGGGGACCCAGAGAGAAAGTCCTGGCTGCTGACACACTCGGTCTGAAAAAGCGGAGAGAAAGGAGAAAAAAGAAACAAAAGACAAGAAAGAGAGAAAGAGACAGACAGAGAGAGAGAGAGAGAGAGAGAGAGAGAGAGAGAGATGTTATTTGGGCGTCAATCACTCCGGAACGGCCATATTAGGTTTCGCCATTTTGTTCCAAGGCTTCAGGATCCCACACTCAACTGCGAGGACTGCAGGAAGGGGGTCGCGGCGGGGGCCAGGGCGAGCCGCGAGGCCCAGAGGCACAACCCTGGGGCCGACTGCGGCCGAGGGAGGCGCCCCCTCCCAGTCCCCGCCCCGAGGCCGGCTTCGGGCACAATGGGCCGGCCCCACCGCCTCCCTTCGCCATTTTGTGACCCGGGGCCCCTCCCCTCCCTTCCCGGCCCGGGGGCGCCGGCAGCCGGGCCTCAGCCGCGGTCTGGCCCCCGAGAGCGGCCCCAAACCGGAGCGCCCCCCGCGCCGGCCCCCAACTCGGCTGCCGCCGCCCGCCGGGCCCGCCCCCCGCGCCGCCATCTTGTGGGGAGGGGGCGGCGGGGGCGCGGCGGCCCGGCCTGGCCGGCGGGTGGGTGACCGCCCTCGGGGCTCTCCGCCGACCCGCCAACCCCGAGGCGGAGGTGGCGGGGCGGCGGCGCTGGCGGGGCGGCGGCAGCAGCAAGATGGCGGCAGCGGGCCTCACCTTTGTAGAGCTGGGCCACGGCGGTGGCCGAGTTCTGGAAGAGGTGCCACAGCTTCTGCTGCTTGTGCTCGGGCTGCGCGGCGGCCGCCGCCTCCTCTTGCAGCTCGGGGGGCAGCTGCTCGTCCTGCTCGGCCTCAGCCAGGCACTGCCGCTCCCACTTAGAGAACCAATGCTCCGGCCCGTGCTCCTGGATCTCGGCCTCGCCCTCCTCCTTCCGCTCCTCCATCCTCCGCGGCCTCCCGCGGCCTCGCCGCCGCCGCCGCCGCGTCCTCCTCAGGCGGGGCCCCCGCGGGAGCGTCGTCGTCGAGCGGCCCGGCGGCGGGGCCCAGCGGCCGGCGGCGGCTCCTCGCGGCGGCCCAGGCCTCCTTCACCCCGACGGCCTGCGAGACCCGCCCCGCGGCCCCGCGCTGTCCGGGACGACCCCCGCCCCGGGCCTTCCCACCCCCGGGGCCCGCCGAAGGTCGCCGCGGCCTGGACGACAGCAGTCGCCCCTCGCCTTGCCGGTCTGAGGCTGTCTACCGCCCGCCCATGGCGCCGCGGCCCCCTTAGGGCCGCCGCCGTTGACCGCTGAGGCCTCCGCAAAGCCCGGCCTGCGCCGCCGAGCCCACCCCGAAAACTGAGGAACGTCGTCGTCGCCGCCGCCGTCGACGCCTCTGCGGCTGCTGGTCCCCGCCCTCCCCCGCCCACATGCTGACTGGAGAAGCACCGCCCACTCGGCCTCGGCTCCCCTGCCCGGTTGGGGCGCGCCCGCTCCGAGCGTCCTCATTGGTCCGTTCCGACCGGTTCCGCGTGCCGGCTTCGGAACATAGCGTCGTGATTGGCTTACCGTCCTGTCTGCCTGACGTAACCAATGGGCGGGGGGAAGGGAGTGTGTGTCAGGAAAGACGGAAAAGGAGGGGGAGGAGCTGACAGTGGTTGCTTCCCAACCAACCAAAGAAAAAAGGGGGGGGGGGGGGGGGAGATAAAAGGTACGCATGCGCACTCGCTTGCTGCCCCCCGGGGTGTCGAGTGACGGTCACGTGACCCGGCCCTGCGACCGCGCCCCGCAGGGGCTTTTCAGGCGCTTTCCGGCCCCAGGGGACCCAGAATTAAGTCGGGCCATCGCGCCCTGGGGTGTTTGAGGTGGCAGTCTGCTTGCTCCAGCTGCTTGGGTTCCAAAACGGGTAGGGACGTAGAGAAAGAATAAAACATCAAAGTTGGCAGAGTGCGCCCTCCATCTGTTTATTTTAGAGTCCCATTTCTCGGGTGGGCAAGTTGGGCTTCCAAGCCCCAAGAAAAACTTAAAAGTGGGGAGGCTAGCGGGTCTTTCATGCGGCCCGCTGCCCTTCGGGGAGAGCGTCCCGTGCCACGGCCGCCGCGGCCGCCAGCCGGGTCGGGAGGCCGCTAGCGTAGCGGAGCGCAGGACCGGATCCCCCGGCCAGGGTGGCAACCCCGCACCTGTCCGGAGGAGCACACTCCGGGGCCACGTGTGGCCGCCTTCATCATGCGCCAGCCCTCGCCTACCCCGGCCGGAACCCGCGTGGCCCTGCGCGGTGGACCGCCCGGCCTCCCGTTAACCTTCGCCGCGCGGCGGCTCTGGGCCCCCGGAAGAAGCTGCCACACAAACGGGCGATGACCGCACAGCGGCAAAACCGGCCCTCCAGATGCTGGCAGCGAGGGCAGGAGCCATCCAGGGCCTGCAGAAGCCGGCCAGGGCACCACCTCCTAGGAGTTGCCTCAGCGAGCTCCCGCAAAGCAAGGTGGCTTTAAAGCTGTCACATCAGGACTCATGTGACCTCCTCGTTATGGCCTACGAGTCCCTGTAGGATCTGGGCCCACCTCCTCCGTGTTCATCTCACGCCATCCTCTGCTTGGCTGGTGCTGCCAAATCACACTGGCCTTTCTGTTTCCCCAGGACACCAAGCTCTTCTCTGCCTCAAGGCCTTTGCCCTGACATTACACACTCTCCCTCTGGAATCTTCCACCTCAATTCTCAAGGCTCTGCTCAAATGGCCTATAAGCACAGAGCCCTTGTCATACCAGCCTTATTAAAGTAGAGCATTCCATACTCCTATTGCCTGGTTTTATTTTTTCATACCCTGAATCACTACCTGAAATGATTCTACTATTGATGTGTTTACTTACTGCTCTCTTGTCACTAAAAAGGAACTTCTCCGAGGGTAGAATCTTGACAGTCTTGTTCCTGGCTGAATCGTAAAAAGATTGGTAAATAGGGTGTAGGAAGAAGGGGGTTAGAGGCCACCACAGAAAGGACATGCCAGGCAATAGTAGGGGCTATGGGGAACCCCGAGTTCTTCAGGTAATCAGAGTGGGAGCTGCAGGCTGTGCACTTTCTCCATCCAGGATCAGAGGCACACAACCTAGGGCTTACCTATTTTGTACAAGCACTACAAAAACACAATCTGTTGACTCTATAATATGAAAAGAAATATTTTTTCCAGGGGTATCTGGATGGCTCAGTTCATTAAGTGTCTGCATGTTGCTCAGCCCATGATCTCCAGGGCCTGGGATCAGCCCCGAATTGGGCTCCCTGTTCAGCAAGGAGGCCTGCCTCTCTCTCTCTCTCTCTCTCTCTCTCTCTCTCTCTCTCTCTCTCTCTCTCCCTCTCTCCCAGCCTCCCTCCCTAGAGTTTTCTGCCCTGCTTGTGCTCTCTGTCTCTCTCAAGTAAATAAATCTGTAAAATCTAAAGTCAATTTTAAGTCTTTTTTAAAAAGAGGTTTTTAAATAATGATAACAATAGAAAAACATCTGAAAATCTGTTACTTTTATGGCAAAAAAAAAAAGTTTAATCTGAGTGCATTTTCACAGAGATTTTTCTGAGACCTGACATGGTCTTAAATGAGTCTCTATCCTTCCTCCCTCTCTGTCTCTCCTCCTCTCCCCTACCCCAAGAAACACCCATACGCACAGAGATGACTCTGGACACCAGGCTACTTGTTGGTTTCATTCTAAACTGCCCTTTATAAAACCTAAGCAACATTATTAGACATCAATACCTGGTGGATGCTCATAGTCAACCTGCAAGAGCTGAGGGATGAGGCTTATCGGTGGCCACTGTGAAAAGCAGCATGTTCTGAATGCCATGCGAGCAGAAAGTAAGATGTGTAAGGAGTATAAAAGGGTACTTCCCAGTGGTAGGAATCACAGAGGGCTTCCTGGGGTAGGAAGCATTTTTGCTAGGCCATGAAGCATAGACAAGACCATGAAGCATACACAAGGGAGAGGCACCTCAGAGCAGAGGGATGCATGGATTCAAAGGCACAGAGGTGGAAAAGGCTTAAAGAACCAGGAATAGGCTGCTCTTTCTGCTCATGGGTCCTGTCCCTGTGCTATAATAAAACCACCTTTTTTGCACCAAAAAAGAAAAAAAAGAACCAGGAATAATCTGATTTGACTTAAATCGCATATTCTTTCTTTCTATTGATGAGATAGTGCTACCTTGTTTGGCTTTCTTTCTTTCTTTCAAGATTTTTATTTATTTCAGACAGAGTGCTGGCGCAAACAAGAGAGCACAAGCAGGAGGAGCGGCAGAGAGAGAGGGAGAAGCAGAGAGAGAGGGAGAAACAGAGAGAGAGAGGGAGAAGCAGGCTCCCTGCTGAGCAAGGAGCCGGATGCTGGGCTAGATCCCAGGACTCCAGGATCATGACCTGAGCAGAAGGCAATTGCTTAACCAGCTGAGCCACCCAGGCACCCCCTTGTTTGGCTTTCTAAGTTTAATGAGCACTTCCTATCTGAGTGAGCTTGGGCAAATTACTAAGACTCTCGAGCATCATAAATGGAGTTGGTAATAGAAACTCTTCAGGTTTGCTTTCAGGATTAAATGAGAATAAATGAGAAAGGACTGAGTGCCATACCAGTCCACAAAATTATTCAATAAAAAATAGCACTCTAGGGGCCTGAGAAAGTGCTCCTACATTAGCCTTCAACGTTAGAATTGGGAGGTCTGGACGAGCCACAATGAATATGACATTTCTCAGCTAAGCTCTGGAAACTTCACATCCATTTGAAGTAATTAGCTTTTGCTGACTCAAGAAAATGTGGGTTGATGTATACTTTCTTTTTTCTTTTTTTAAAAAAGGCTCCACACCCAATCCGGGTCTGGAATTCACAACCCCAAGATCAAGAGTCCAATGGTCCACTGACTGAGCCAGCCAGGCACCCCTGTACCTTCATTTTTAACATCCTTCCAGACTTTTAAGTATGCATATGTAAATACTTTTTTGTTGTTGTTAAAGATTTATTTGAGAGAGAGAGAGACAGTGTACGCCAGCCGGGGAGGAGCAGAGGGAGAGGGAGAGAGAGAATCTTCAAGCAGACTCCCCGCTGAATGCAGAACCCAATGCAGGCCAATCCCAGCACTCTGAGATCATAACCCCAGCTGAAATCAACAGTTGGACACCCAACCAACTGAGCCACCCAGGCACCCCACATAAACACTTTTAAACATAAAAAATGTATTACACACCATGTTAAGAAACTGACCTTTTATTTTCCATTTTATAATAGATCTTGGACAAGACACAGTTGACCCTTGAACAACTCAGGGATTAAGGGTATGACCCTACATACAGTTGAAAATCCAGGGTGCCTGAGTGGCTCAGTTGTTAAGCAACTGCCTTCAGCTCAGGTCATGATCCTGGAGTCCCTGGATCGAGTCCCGCATCGGGCTCCCTCCTCAGTGGGGAGTCTGCTTCTCCATCTGACCTCTCTCTCTCTTTCATTCTCTCTCTCTCTTTCTCTCTCTCTCTATCTCTCAAATAAATAAATAAATAAATAAATAAATAAAATCTTTAAAAAAAAAAGAAAATCCATGTGTGACTTTTTTTTTTAAGATTTTTTATTTATTTGACAGAAAGACAGCGAGAGAGGGAACACAAGCAGGGGGAGTGGTAGAGGGAGAAGCAGGCCTCCTGCTGAGCAGGGACCCCCCCCCCCAATGCGGGGCTCAGTCCCAGAACCCTGGGATCATGACCTGAGCTGAAGGCAGACACTTAATGACTGAGCCACCCAAGCACCCCCATGTGTGACTTTTGACCACCCCAAAACTTACTGCTAATAGTCTGCTGATGACTGGAAGCCTTATCCATAATATACAGTTGATTAACATAGATTGTGTATGTTATATGTACTATATACTATACTCTTACAATAAAGTAAGCTAGGGGAAAGAAAATGTGATTAAGGAAATCACAAGGAAGAATAAATACTTTTATAGTACTATATTTATTGAAAAACTCCACATATAAGTGGACCCACACAGTCCAAACCCATGTCGCTCAAAGGTCAAGTATAGTTGCCTCTTTCCTCCTCATAGGCAGTCACATTGTACCCCATGGTATAGGCCCATCACAGAGCATTTGACTGTGTTCAGGGTTTTAGGACCCCAAGAATATGTACTCAGCATCCCCATACGTTTATCTTTGCCTTTCTTCACTTCTTTTGTATAGATTCCATGACGTGGAATCACTTGGTAAAGGCACCGTATTCTGTGTTCGCTGGTCCCGTTGTTATTAGTACCATGGAAGTACTCCATGTTTCAAGTGAACAATCCCAACCACACAGAACAGAAAGTAAAAATGGAAAGTCATTCCATCTCCCTCATCCCAGATCCTCCTCAATTCTGTACTCCAGAAATAACTTGTAACCTTTGGAAATGATGTCGTGTATGTGTGACTATATACATGTGTGTCCACCTTTAAGGGAAAAAAGGTGATCATTTTAAGAGTACTATCAAAAAATTTTTCTCTTAACATAATTTGAACATTGTTCCATGTCAGTACACAGATTCTTTTAAAATACTGTGAAATATTTCATTGCCTTGATTAGGTATTTAAGATTCCCCATGGATGGAAATTTAGGGTGTAACCCGTCTTTGGCGATTATAAATAATGCTGTAATGACCATCCTTGTATAAATGTGCTGCAACATCCTTGCAAATGTGTACCCCCAGAAATAGTATCTAGCAGTCAAAAGGTATAAGAATTAAATATTTTATAAGAGACTTTGAAAATGTTCTTCAGAAAGGCAGAGCAATTGTCACTGCCTCTAAGAATTACGTGAATGCGTTTTTTTCTAGTCTTATTATAAAAAGAAAAATAAAACAACAACAACAAAAAAAACCTCTGCACTTTGCTAATCAAATAAACAAAAAAAGGGTATCTCCTTATGGTTGTGCTTTGATCTGTCCAGTTTCCGAGGCTGTCATTGGTTTTTTATTTTGTTTATCCTTTTCCATTTTTCCTGCCCTGGAAATTTTTTTAAGATTTTATTTATTTATTTGACAGAGAGAGAGAAAGATCACAGGTAGGCAGAGAGGCAGGCAGAGGGAGAGAGGGGGAAGCAGGCTTCCTGCCGAGCAGAAAGCCCGATGCGGGCTCGATTCCAGGACCCCGAGATCACGACCTGCGATCCCAGGACCCCGAGATCACGACCTGAGCAAGGCAAAGACTTTAACCCACTGAGCCACCCAGGCTCCCCTTGCCCTGGAAATTTTTTAAATCATTAAATCTCTGACTCTATAGTTTCTGAGTGTTGCATCACGCTTAGAAAGGCATTCCCCACTCCAAGATTACTTGTTAACATGATTGAATTAAAACTGAAATGGCAGGGCGCCTGGGTGGCTCAGTTGGTTAAGGGACTGCCTTCGGCTCAGGTCATGATCCCAGAGTCCCGGGATCGAGTCCCATATCGGGCTCCCGGCTCTGTGGGAAGTCCGCTTCTCCCTCTGACCTTCTCTCCTCTCATTCTCAGTCTCTCTCTCTCTAATGAATAAATAAATAAATAAACAATCTTTAAAAAAAAAAAAAACTGAAATGGCAGCCCATCTTTTTCCTCCCCTACCAGACTACCGCACATAAACGTCAAGAGAGTGCGTCTCATGTTATATAATGCATGCATTCATCACAGTAAGCAGTATAAGTGGCCTTACAGATTAAGTGCTTCCGGAAAAGGTCAAAGTTAGACTCAAGGGCATGAGTCAAAAGACATGAGAAAAGTGAAATAACACTATGAGCACAAAAGGCCAATCAAAATAACAAGATAAAATCAAACATCTTTTATTTAACACTTAACAGCATATATCTTTACAGAAGAGCAATGTTTTTGTGTTTTAATATATGCCCTGTTCACGTTTGGGACCAACGCTGACATACTAAATACACCCCATGCTGCATTCAGCTCCCTACTGAGGATGAGATTCTTTGTCGGAGTAGACCTAGACTCCAAAGGTGGTGTGGCTTGCTGGCGTGGAGGGTAGACCCACCACACCATCTCATAGTCCGCATGCGCAGAAACAACCATCCGCTCTTCTGGGAGGTGGGGGAAGGAGAGTGGGACAGATGTGTTCTGATCCCTTTTCATACCTTTCCTGGGGCACAAAAGGCAAGCTCATGATCAAATCTGCTCACAACTTATCTCATTCAATAAATTGAAGAGAGGTATTTCTCCCTAAACTCTTGTTCTCAATAGAAACACAGAAGACAAAGTTTTGAAGAAAGAGATTGTTAACAAAAATCGAAAGCCTTATATGTTTTCCCCGCCTTGCTATAAAATGCAGCTACCTCAGGCAAGCAAATTCTACCCGTCTTAAAAAAGCAATAGAAAATACTGCTAGTCTGTCGTCTGTGACAGAAAAAGCGGCCAAGAATCTCAGAGCTCGTGCGGGAAATGGTGGATTCTCCAAAGGTTCTCTCAAAACTGAGTACAGAATGGGATAATATAAACAACACAGCCGGCTAGCTCCCTTCCCAATATCCACTCCACAGGTATTTTTTGCTAACAGAGCCTAAATTGTACTCCAGTGGGCAGTGTGCCCAGCTCAAAGACTACATTTCCCAGCCTCCTTTGCGACGAAGGGAGGATGATGAAATAATAAGAGGGAGTCATAGGGTGGGGCTTCCAGGAAAGCTATTTAAAAGGAAGTGACTTAGCTTGGTCTCTTCCTCTTGCTACTTCCTCCTTCCTGGGGCCTGGAATTCAAACAAGATAGCCAGGGCTGCAGCAGCCATCTTTGACCATGGAGTAACCTTAAGGAAAGAAGCCACATGCAGAGAATGGTGGAGCAGAAACAAGGAAGTCTGTTTAACTTGTGGGTGTCCTCAAACTACCTCTAAACTTTTTTTTTTTTTTTGATAAGTGGAGGAAAACCCCTCTAGTTTATATAAGCAGCTGTGGTCAGGTTCCCATACCAAAGGCTATACACAATTCATTACTCATTATAGCACATAAAGCTCATAGTAATCAACACAGTGCTAAATAAAGATAATATTCTGTAGTTTGGGTTGTTTTGAGGTTGCTGCTTGCGCTTTATCTTTGCTCTTACCCACTTTTTACAAAACATTTCCCCATTACAACAGTGTGTTCCTTGCACGGCTGGTGCTTAGCCTGAAACTGAAGTTACAGATTGCTTCCAGTTATAAAACAGTAATCAGGTTAAGAACGAGCTCTCCTACAAACCATAAAACACTCTCAATCTCACAAAACAAACTGAGGGTTGTTGGGGGGCAGGGGGTAGTGATAGCGTGGCTGGGTTATTGACATTGGGGAGGGTATGTACTATGGTGAGTGCTGTGAAATGTATAAGCCTGATGATTCACAGACCTGTACCCTTGGGGCAAATAATATATTATATGTTAATTAAAAAAAAAAAGTTTTGAAAAAGCCTAAATGCTCATCAGTAAAAAGCTGGTTAAATAAATTATGGTACTTTCATATAAAAAAAAGAATGATCTCTTCTGACTGAAAGGGTGAATCATAGGCAGTTAAATGCATTTTAAGAAAGACTGCCCATTGCCTTCCCAGCTTGCCATATCTTTGCAGATGGTGCCCAGGGCTGGGACTAGAGACATGCTCCAGCACCGCAGTGATGTCACCATGAAAGACAGACCATTTCCCAGGCCTCCGGTTTCTGCCTGCTAAGGGATTCCTTCATTTTCCCAAAATCTGTTTTAAAATGGCACAGCTCTGAAGACAAAAACAAAGAATCAGTTCCATTTGCCAAGACGGGTGTCAAGAAAGAACCAGCTTCTCACTGGGTCAAGATGTCTATGCCGTGGAGTCCCAGTGTCTGGCCATAGCCAGCATCCTGAAACAGTAATGCAGGCTCTCGAATTGAGTCCACAGCTCCGCGATCTTCACATGAATCCCCGGGGATCTGGTTGAAATGCAGAAGTCTGGTTCTGTGCGCCTGGGGTGGGCCCTGAGTGGGTGCATTTCTAACAAGCTCCCAACTATGCCGGTGCTCCTGGGGCACGGACTGCATCTTGAGGGGATAGGCTTTTCTCACAGTACAGTCCCAATCTCTGTTTTTTCTGGCTTTTCTCACAGTACATTCCCAATCTCTGTTGGGCACCTTTTTGTCATTCAGATCTCAGTTCACATGTCACTTCCTCTGAGCAGCCCTCCTTGACCAGCGAGTCCATAGCAGAGTCTCCTGGCACCCATGCTTTTCTACTTCGCTCAGATTTCACCTGCACCACATGGGCCCCCCATGTCCCAAATATTTATATGCATCTTCCTCGCCTCCAACTCTGGCCATAATTTACATGAGATCATGTCAACTGAGTCACTGAATCACAAATTTAGAACTTGGGTTGAGACCAGGAATTGGGAGCAGAGTCATATTAATGACTAGGTTGTTCTATTCCTCCTTGAAGGACATAACCCCAGCCCAGGAACCATGCCCTCAAATTCATTTCCTAGCAAGCTGGAGCTTCTTGGTTTCTAATATATGCATGACCCAGTGTACTACCATTAGCCTTTTGGCATTTTTCCTTACAGTCTTTCATATTAATATAATTATTTCCAGTGGTGTTCTGGAGCTGGCTCCTGCAAACTTAGCAAGCCAGTTGTGCCCGTCTATTCAACTCCTCCTCTGATGACATCATGAGGTAGCTTGAAAGCAGCCGTGGTGGGCACGCTTACATCACAGAAATACTACAGATGAGAGATTTTTGGTTTCAGAGAGTTGGTTGTTATTTATTTTTTTTTTTTTTAAGATTTTATTTATCTGAGGGCGCCTGGGTGGCTCAGTCAGTTAAGCGGCTGCCTTCGGCTCAGGTCATGATCCCAGGGTCCTGGGATCCAGTCCCGCATCAGCTTCCTGCTCAGTGGGCGGTCTGCTTCTCCCTCTCCCTCTGCCTGCTGCTCTGCCTACTTGTGCTGTCTGTCAAATACATAAAATCTTTAAAACAAAAAAAAATTATTTATCTCAGAAAGAGGGGGAGAGAAAGCACAGAGGGAGAAGGACAAGCAGACTCTCCGCTGAGCAGGGAGCCTGATGTGGGGCTCAATCCCAGGACCCCAAGATCATGACCCGAGCTGAAGGCAGACGCTTAACTGACTGAGCCACCCAGGCATACCCCCCACCCCCGAGAGCCTGTTGCTAACAATCTACCAGTACACCACTGATTTAATTTACACGACATCAGGTTTCCCCTGTCATGTATCCCAACTAGTTAATGCCTCCTAAAGTGCACCAGGAGCTTACGTCCCAGTAAATGGAGACAGATGACATATAAGTAAACACACAAACAAGAAAATTCTAGGAAGCAGTACAGTATGAAGAAAGTGAACAAAACCACTGATATGTGGAATTATGTCCTTTTATTCCTGCCCCCTCATATCATAAACAGTTGCCCAAGTTTTAAAAAGGTCTAAGGAGCATTATTCCTAGTAGCTGCATAATATTTACTTCTTGTGATAATACTCTTCTAATTTATTTATGCAATCCTCGGCAGTTGAGGGCTTCTCAGCCTTGGCACTGTTGATATTCTGGATTCAATAACTCTTGGGAGGGGTGCTGTCTCATGCATTGTAAGATGTTGAGGAGCATCTCTGGCTTTTTCCCACCAGATACCAGGAGCAGCAGTGCCCACTCTCCCAGTTACGGCAACCAAAAATATCTCCGGATTTTGTCCCCTGGTGAGCAAAATCATCTCGGTTGAAGATCATGGCCTTAGTTGGACTTTACATCAACAAATAAAGGCTTCCAAGAAGGAAGGGGGTCTCAGAGAGTGGCTCCAGTAGCAGCCGTGCCAACTGGGAACTTGTTAGAAATGAAGATTCTCAGGCGCCCGTCCAGACACCTGACATCAGAATCTCCTGGGTGGGACCAGGCAGTCTGTGCTCTAACAAGCCCTTCCGGGGATTCTGATACACAGTCCAGTTTGACAGGGGCCAGGGATGAAGGTTTTTAGAAACCACAATAGTGTTTGGTGGCTTTGTACTGCAATGCCTGGTTGTGGTTGCATCATAATGGTGTGTGCGTGAAAGAGAGAGAGAGAGAGAGTGTGTGTGTGTGTGTGTGTGTGTGTGTGTGTGTGTGTGTCCCGCCTACGCATCTTTGGCTAGGATAGGTGATTAAAGCAAATTAGCTGAGTTCAGGTGTACTTTGGACTTAAGTACCACCTTTTAGCTCAGGATTACCAAACACCACTTATTTTTACTCCAGGGAGGCTCTGGGAGGCTCTGGGACCTGGGTTGGATGAAGGATTGAGGGGTGGTGCCCTGCATCATCCAAACATATTGTCTGGGTTATTGTCTGGAAGCATTTGGATGTGTTATAATAGGATAGGGGTGCCTGGGTGGCTCAGTCATCCGTCTTTGGCTCAGGTCATGATCCCAGGGTCCTGGGATTGAGCCCCACATCAGTCTCCCTGCTCAGCGGAAAGCCTGCGTCTCCCTCTCCCACTCCCCCTGCTTGTGTTCCCTTTCTCACTGTGTCTCTCTCTTTCTAATACATAAAATAGTTAAAAATAAAAATAATAGGGGTGCCTGAGTGGCTCAGTGGGTTAAAGCCTCTGCCTTTGGCTCAGGTCATGATCTCAGGGTCCTGGGATTGAGCCCCGCATGGGGCTCTCCGCTCAGTGGGGAGCCTGCTTCCCCCTCTCTCTGCCTGCCTCTCTGCCTACCTGTGATCTCTCTCTCTCTCTCTCTGTCAAATAAGTAAATAAAATCCTTAAAAAAAAAAAAAAAGAAAAAGAAGTCAAGAGTTTCTTTGAAAATTCAGCGTACAGGAGCGCCTGGCTGGCTCCCTTAGTAGAGCACCTATTGGCAGGAAGCAAAAACTGAAAGCAATCCCAGGGTCCCTCAACAAGTGGAAGGAGAAACAGACCGTGGGGCATCCACAGGGCCCACAGCTGTGTAGCAATAAGAAGGGATGAACTCTCAGTACACGATACAATATGGATGGATCTCAAAATAATTATGCTGAGTGGAAGAAGCCAGATCCACCACCCCCCCCCCCCGAAAAAAGCTCGTGCTTTATGATTCGTTCCCTTTATAGAAAATGCAAACAAATCTATAGTCACAGAAAACAGAGCAAAGGTTGCCTGGGGATGAAGGGGAGGACGGCGAAGGACTAGAAGGAGGGATTACAAGGGGAGTCTATTGTAATCCCCTTTGGGAAAGGAAACAGTTTGGGTGATAGTTATGTTAATTAAGTCTCCACGGGGCAGCTCACGACCTGGCAGCTGGTTTCTTTCCACAGAGGAAGAGAGACAGCAACAAGGTGCCTGAGGCAGAAGTGGCCGTTTTTGATAAGCTACTCCTGGATGTGACATCCACCACTTCCGGGTATTCCATTCATCGGAGGCCCATCAGTGAATCCAATCCACACCGTAGGAAAGGGAATTACACAAAGGCATGGCGGATCATTGGGGTCCCCGTCAGCGGCTGCCCACCACAAGGAACAAGTGCAAAGGAACCTATAGATTCTCCAGCTCCTCCCAAATGAAGGGATGTTAATGATGGCCTGCCAGGTCAAAATCGCTTCACAAGGATATTTTATTTCCCTCTTAAAACAAACAAACAAACAAAAACCGACACAGCACTTGGGGGGCCTGGGTGGCTCACTCAGGTAAAGCTTGAGACTCTTGGTCTCAGGTTTGTGTATTTGAGCCCCACTTTGGGTGTAGAGATTACCTAAAAATAAAATAACTTTTACTTTTAAAGATTTCATTTATTTATTTGACAGAGAGAGACACATCGAGAGACGGAATACTAGCAGGGGGAGTGGGAGAGGGAGAAGCAGGCTTCGCGACCGGCCGGGCGGGGAGCCTGATGCTCTGGGCTCCATCCCATCCCAGAACTCTGGGATCATGACCTGAGCCAAAGGCAGACGCTTAACGTCTGAGCCACCCAGGCGCCACTTAAAAATAAAATCTTAAAAACAAACAAACACACAAACAAACACAAACCAGCACTTGTACAGTATGGGGACTACAGTTAATAGTACTATATCGTACGCTTGAAAGTGGCTAAAAGAGTAAATCTTAAAAGTTCTATTTACAAGGAAAAAATTTATAATGACATGTGGTGAAAGATGTTAATTAAATTTATTGTGGGGATCATTTAACAATATATACACATACCGAATTATTACGTCATGCACCTGAAACTAATACATTAGATCTCAAACGCCAGTTCTATCTCAATTAAAAAAAACTTTAGCCCTGCGGTATCGGCCGGATGGTCCAAAGAGCCGAATGCGCCAATTCGGCGGGCAGCCTGTGTTTCCGACGTGGGCAGGACGAAGGACCTGAGGGGCGGTGCCGGGCACCGTGCAAACAATTTGTCTGGGTTGCTGTCTGGAAGCATTCAGATGTGTTAGAAGACTCAGGATAGGTTATGCTGTTGGCAATGCCCAACAACCACAAAAAGATCTCGTCAGCTAACCCCACAAACATCTGTGTCTTACTCAGGCACAGCCTGCTCTGGGTCCAGGCAACAGTCCGGGGCTGCTGCCCTCCACGGGTGATGCGCCGTGACTCAGGGATGCAGGCGGCTTCCGCCTTGTGACTCCAACCTCCACAAAACGGAAGATGAAGCCTGGAGAGTCTTGCAGAGACTTTTTGCTGCCTCAAATAGGAAGTGACACATCACTTCTGGTCATAATCTGTTGGCCAGAGCCGGTCACACAGCTCTGCCTAACACAGGAGGACTGGGATGGGTATCTTCTTACACCCAAGAACAAGTTAAGGTTAATAGTAACCTTTTTCATAGACAGTCCCCTGCCACACATATGATTCCACATGTTTTAATATTTATGGTAAGGCTTTGTATTAACTTATTTGATCCCAATAACCGCCCCCAAGGAGGCTAGTATTTACTTAAAGATTTATTTGGTGGGGCGCCTGGGTGGTTCAGTCAGTGAAGTATCTGCCTTCAGCTCAGGTCATGATCCTGGGGTCCTGGGATCGAGCCCCACATCGGGGTCCCTGCTCAGCGGGAAGCCTGCTTCACCCTCTCCCACTCCCACTGATTGTATTCCTGCTCTCGCTGTCTCTCTCTCTCTCTCTCTGAAATAAATAAATGAAATCTTAAAAAAAGAGATTTATTTGTTATTTATTTGAGAGAGAGAGTGCAATCTCAAGCAGACTCCTGCTGAGCACTAAGCCCATGCAGGGCTTGACTCCAGGACCCTGGGATCATGACCTGAGCTGAAGGCAGACGCTAAACCAACTGAGCCACCCAGATGCCCTGAGGTTTATATTTTTATTTCCACTTTAAAGTTGAGGAATTGGGGCACCTGGGTGGCTCAGTCATTGGGCCTCTGCCTTCAGCTCACGTCATGACCCCAGGATCCTGGGACTGAGCCCTGCATGGGACTCCCTGCTCAGCGGAAAGCCTGCTTCTCTCTCTCCCACTCTCTCTCTCTGCTCTGTCTGGGCTTCCTTCTCTTGCTGTCTCTCTCTCTGTCAGATAAATAAAATCTTTAAAAAAAAAAAAAAAAGATGAGGAATTGAGGGGCACCTGGGTAGCTCAGTTGGTTAAGCCCCTACCTTTAGCTCAGGTCATGATCCCAGGGTCCTGGGATAGAGCCCCAGATCATGCTCCATGAGGGGGTCTGCTTCTCCCTCTCCCTCTGCCCCTCCTTCCCACCTGTGTTCTCTCTCTAGAATAAATAATCTTAAAAAAAAACAAAGATGAGGAACTGAGGGGCAAAGAGGTTCCAAAGATCTGTTTCTATCCACAGAACACTTCTTTTTGTTTATGATATATTTTTTTTAACTGAAGTATAGTTGACGTTACCCACAGAATGCTTCCGACCCCAGATGGCATTGGACTGTAGGGTAGTGTCATCAGTTCTAAAGCTAACTTCCTATTTGGGGCACTTAGCTTATTTTCAGTTTTTGGTTCCTACAAATAATACTGTAATGAGCTAGGCTGGGTTTTCTGTTGACCAAATCTTTGCATACATATTTGTTTTCTTCATATAACTTTCTAAACATAGAGTTGAAGGGTTAGGATGGCATATTTCAAGACTACAGAGGTGAATTGCTGAATGTCCTCCCCATCTCCACCCTCACCCCAGACGGTGTGTGAAATGCCCGTTTCTCTATATACCCGCCCACACTGGATATTAAATATTTGTTTAAAAATCTGTGCAGATTGCTTCAGTGTGACATCTTTAATGCAATTTAATATCTTCTATCTGAAAAAAATAAAAGGTCTTTATTTAAAGTGTGAGTCCAGGGGCGCCTGGCTGGCCCAGTCCATGAAGCATGCCACTCTTAATCTCAGGGTTTTAAGTTCCAGCCCCGTGTTGGGTGTAGAGATTACTAAAAATAAATAAGTAAATAAAAGTTAAAAAAAATCAAGAATGGCATAATCTTCAGACTGAGCCAGTCAGGTGCCCCACCCCCTAAATTTTGAAAGTGTGAATCCAAATGAAGTATGTTAAAACTAGCCTTCCTTTGAATAGATCTATGTTACAAAAACTAATATTAGCTCTGTAACCACGTGGCTAAAGTGAAGAGGAAATCAACGCCACTGTCTATTAAAATCAGGCACTAAGGGCACCTGGGTGGCTCAGACATTGGGTGTCTGTCTTCGGCTTAGTTCATGATCCCGGGGTCCTGGGATCGAGCCGTGCATTGGGCTCCCTGCTTGGCGGAAAGCCTGCTTCTCTCTCTCCCTCTCCCCTGCTTGCGCTCCCTCTCTTGCTGTGTCTCTGTTAAATAAATAAAATCTTAAAAAAAAAAATCTGGCACTCTACAGTGGAGAAATCTGGCAGACACTGTATCTACAAGGTGACAAAAGTTCACATCAAGAGTGAGAAATCAGGACGCCCGCTGGCTCAGTTGGTTAAGTGTTTGCCTTCGGCTCAGGTCGTGATCTCAGGGTCCTGGGATCAAGTCCCACATCTGGCTCTTTCCTCAGTAGGGAGCCTTCTTCTCTCTCTGCCTGCCACCCCTCCTCCCCCCGCTTGGGCTCTCTCTCTCTCTGGCTCTCATAAATGAATAAAATCTTTAAAAAAAAGAGAGGGGGGATAAGAAATCCTAATGGTAGTACAGAACCTTGATATGAGTATGAGGAGGGTGCTTTACCTCAGTGGTCTTCCTCTTCCAAATCCATAAGCCCGCCATAATCCTGAGAAACACGTCAGACAAATCCCAATTGACAGGCCTTCTGCATTTATTCCTTTTTAAGTCATCTCTATACCCAACGTGGAGCTCGAACTCACAGCCCTGAGATGAAGGGTCACATGCTCTCCTGACTAAGCCAGCCAGGCATCCTTATATGCGTCCATATATATGAAATACCCTTAATAAGCAAATCCATTAAAAAAAAAAATAGATCAGTTGTTGCCAGGGGCTGGGGTCCGCAGGAATGGGGAGTGACTGCTACACAGGTATGTGGTTTCTTACAGAGTTGAAGAAAATGTCCTAGGGGTGCTTGGGTGGCTCAGTGGGTCAAAGCCTCCGCCTTCAGCTCAGGTCATGATCTTGGGGTCCTGGGATCCGGCCCTGCATCAGGCTCTCTGCTCGGCAGGGAGCCTACTTCCCCCTCTCTCTCCGCCTGCCTCTCTGCCTACTTGTGATCTCTCTCTCTGTCAAATAAAAAAATAAAATCTTTAAAAAAAAAAAGTCCTAGAATTAGCACAATTTTTGAATGTACTAAAACCCAGTGAATTGGGCACTTTTTTTTTTTCCTGCATTCTCTCCCTCTCACTCCCCCCTAAGGAAGAGAAGAACGATCATCAATGGCAAATGGCAGATACAAAAAGCAACACCACATGCCCGCTTCATGCTCAGGAGAGAACACTGCACCTCCTCCTCATGGTTTCGGGTACTCTACACATTCAGAGAAACTTCTCCAGTAACAAACTATAGCAATGATCCCTGAAAGTATAGTCTTTGGGCACTTTTTTTTTTTTTTTTTTGAGATTTATTTTATTTATTTATTTGACAGAGAGGAGAGAGATCACAAGTAGGCAGAGAGGCAGGCAGAGAGAGAGAGAGAGGGAAGCAGGCTCCCCGCTGAGCAGAGAACCGGATGCAGGGCTTGATCCCAGGACCCTGAGACCATGACCTGAGCTGAAGGCAGAGGCTTTAACCCACTGAGCCACCCAGGCGCCCCCTGGGCACTTTTTTTAAAATAAGATTTTAGTTATTTATTTGACGGAGAGAGAGACAGCAAGAGAGGGAACACAAGCAGGGGGAGTGGGAGAGGGAGAAGCAGGCTCCCGGCTGAGTAGGGAGCCTGATGCGGGGCTAGATCCCAGGACACTGGGATCACTACCCAAGCCAAAGGCAGATGCTTAACGACTGAACCACCCAGGTGCCCCTGAACTGGGCACTTTAAAAGGGCGTGTGTTATAGTATATGAATTATATCCTAATTAAAAAAACAGAAGTCGAGAAACCTTCACGACCAAAAGGAGCCTAAGGAGATACGACACCTGCGTGTTATGTGGTATTCTGGATAGGATTCTGGAATAGAAAAAGTGCATTCAGTGAAACTTAAGGAAATCTGAACAAAGTACAGACTTTAGTTAATAATCGTGTATCAACATTTGTTGTTCAGTTGTGACAAATATATGATAATCATGTAAGATATTCCTAATATAGGAAAATCAGGGGAAAGTGAGTGTGGGGTATATGGAAAATCTCTGTACTATCTTTGCAGCTTTTTTGTACATCTAAAACTGCTGTAAAAGTTTATTTTTAGAGGTTCCCGGATGGCTCAGTCAGTTGAGCCTCTGACTCTAGGTTTTGGCTCAGGTCATTATCTCACAGTTGAGAGACTGAGCCCCGCATCGGGTTCTGTGCTCAGCATGTAGTTTGCTTCAGATTCTCTCTCCCTCTCCCTCCTACTCTCTCTCTCTCTTTCTCTCTCGCTCTCAAATAAATAAATCTTTTTGTAAGTTTATTAAAAAAAATCACGCCCAATTGCGATCATTTGGACCACTTAAAAAAAAAAAAATACAAGGGTTCTTGCCTCTAGCTATAAGGACACGAGGCTATTCGGATGTTGTCATCAGAAAAACTGCCCATTTGGAAACAGAGCCCCGCTGTGGGCGGTGTGCGATCACCAGGGAAGCTGTTGGCTGAGCTGAGGATAAACACCAGCGATTCTAGTCTCAGGAAGTGGCGCTCACCGCTAACCATCCTTCCTTACCCTTCAGTGTGTATCATGTCTGGGCCTGAATTATCCTGTCTGGCTAAGTCCTGATTCTGGGAGACTTTTGGTGTTGGAAAACACTGGGAGATTCCAGTGGATTGGTCCGGAAAGAAAAATCTTATTTTTTTTTTTTAAACAGGTGACTAACTTTGACATAAATGCCAAGGCTTATGACAGGAAATCAGATGGTGCAAGGGAAAGCAGGAGTGTCAGACTTTCAAATGACATGAGGCTTTAGGTGACAGCCAGGCCCGCTGGTTTGCCAGCATTCACTGGTCCAGCCCTGAGAAGGCGCTCTTGCAGAAACACTTAGGATGCTGACTTATTCCATAGAAAATAACCGCCCCAGAGATGGGAGTTAGGGTTTTGTGAAAGTTTTTTGTTAATATTTTATTTATTTGACACATAGAGAGAGAGATCACAAGTAGGCAGAGAAGCAGGGAGAGAGAAAGGAGGAAACAGGCTCCCCGCTGAGCAGAGAGCCCTTCGGGGCTTGATCCCAGGATCCCAGGACCCTGAGATCATGACCTGAGCCAAAGGCAGAGGCTTTAACCCACTGAGCCACCCAGGCACCCCCTTGTGAAAGTTTAAGTTAGGAGCAATTGTAGTTGAAGAATTTAAAAGCAGAGGGGAAAACGGGGGAATGGACATCACATCTGCAAGCATTCCGAGAAATCATTTAGCTTCACTAAAATTATTCTAACAGCAACAAAAATAGCAATCAGTAGCATTTTCTGCACATGCAGCAATGCTATATTTGTTCCCTTTTAAAAGGAATCCTGTGACCCCTCTCCTCACAAAACCCAGGATTGAGGTCGAGGCCTGAATCACTCTGGATACATGCCCCTTGGAGAGGCATGACCCAAACCGATTCAAAAAAAGAAAGCACCGAAGAGCCAGATTCTTGGCTTTCACCAGTTCCTAAGCAGGCTTTTGAAATTCATGGCAGAGATAATAATCTTGATAGCCAAAGCTTTTGATTTGCAAGATTCAAAAAAGAGGCTCTTTTTTTAAACGTCTCTTAACTGGTTTTGAGTAGCAAGACTTTGGATTCAAAAGCAAATCCCTGAAGGAATCTTGGAATAAAGTTTCTGCCACAATAAACAATACATCCGTGGGGGCGGGGGGAGGGAGACTGATGACAGATCAGATTATCCTGTCCCTGAGGGTGAAAATATCCAAAATAAAACAAAAACAAACAAACAAACAAAAACCTGGGAAGGAGGAATTACAAATTTCAGCGGTCTAAAGAGGGAGTAAAACAAATTTGGCCTTAAGCTGAGGAGTTAATCATAGTAGAAATCGCCTTGTTATTCCATTCTATTTCTGTTTGGTTTTTTTTTTTTTTTCTTTTCTTTTCTTTTTAAAGTAAGCTCTACATTGAACCTGGGGCTGGAACCTATGACCCTGAGATCAGGAGTTGCATGCTCCAATGACTGAGCCAACCATGCGCCCTTATTCTCTCTACTTTTTCGAAAAATTTCACATTACAAATTCGGCTATTGTTAGTTTTAACAGGGAAGCCTGGAGACCAGCAAGAAGGTCATCACGACTGTACAGGCAAAAGGTGGTGGTTGTGTGTAGCTGAGATGGGGAGGATGTGGGAGGCTGGAGAGAGGCAGATGGATATCTGGGGTAGCCCACTGGGTTAAATTCCCATGCATTTTCCCTCCTTCTTCACCTAGGGAGTTTAGTGTACCTGGCACAGCACGCAGATGGCACTCTGGGAAGAGGCGGGGGGGGGGGGGTGGCTTGGGGGGAGTGGAGAAGGATAAGTTGAGAGAAGAGGGATCTTAGTTTAGGCACCTCGGTGGTTCTGGAGAAGGGTCCCTGCCCCGTGGCGCCACCTACAGCCCAGGGATATTAGGTATATCCTAACATCAGATGCCTCTAGGAGCCTTGGGAACCTCAAAGGATTTTCAGTCTAAGGAGCCTTGGGAACCTCAAAGGATTTTCAGTAGGCAGTGGCCTGAACTGGTTTTTCAAAATCCCCTCTACTCCCGCTACTGCCTGGAGCAGTTCGGAATGGGGCAAGGATGTGCTCTGGTTCGTCTCCATATCCCTGCTCTTTGCCTTACTGGGGCTTTGCTGACAACCAGAGAGTCCCCAGGATATAGACTCCTAAACTCACGAAACAAACTAGGGGTGGCTGGGAGGTAGGGGGGGTAGGGTTATGGACATTGGTGAGGGTATGTGCTATGGTGAGTGTTGTGAAATGTGCCAGGATATAGAAGTGGGTGTGCAATGTCAGAGAATTTGGGGGCCTTTCTGGGCAATCCAAAATGTTGGTACAGTGAGTCCAGTCAATGGGTAAGAGCGTCCATTCTGGGGGCGCCTGGGTGGCTCAGTTGGTTGAGCAACTGCCTTCAGTTCAGGTCATGATCCTTGAGTTCTGGGATTGAGTCCCACATCGGGCTCCCAGCTCCACGGGGAGTCTGCTTCTTCCTCTGACCTTCTCTCCTCTCATGCTCTCTCTCGCTTTCTCTGTCTCTCAGATAAATAAATAAAATCTTAAAAAAAAAAAAAGAGCGTCCATTCTGAGAGCTGGGTTCATATCCTGCCACTGTCACTTACCTACCAACTGTGTGAATCCAGGCAAGTCACTTAGCCCCTGTGCCTCAGTTTCCCCATCTGTAAAATGGGAGTGGTTAACACTAGCACTAATAACAGTACTTTCCTCATAGGTCTGTTTTGAGTAAACTCACACAATGATGTGCTTTATATAAAGAAAGGCCACAGACCATAAGATACCTAGGAATAAACCTAACCAAAGAGGCAAAGAATCTGTACTCAGAAAACTACAAAGTGCTTATGAAAGAAATTGAGGAAGACACAAAGAAATGGAAAAACGTTCCATGCTCATGGATTGGAAGAACAAATATTGTGAAAATGTCTATGCTACTTAGAGCAATCTACACATTTAATGCAATCCCTATCAAAATACCATCAATTTATTTCAAAGAAATGGAACAAATTATCCTAAAATTTATATGGAACCAGAAAAGACCACGAATAGCCAGAGGAATGTTGAAAAAGAAAACCAAAGTTGGCAGCATCACAACTCCAGACTTCATGCTCTATTACAAAGCTGTAATCATCAAGACGGTGTGGTACAGACACAAAAACAGACACATAGATCAATGGAACAGAATAGAGAACCCAGAAATGGACCCCCAACTCTATGGTCAACTAATCTTCGACAAGGCAGGAAAGAATATCCAATGGAAAAAAGACAGTCTCTTCAACAAATGGTGTTGGGAAAACTGGACAGCCACATGCAGAAGAATGAAACTTGTGGCTTATACTGCACACAAGAATAAACTCAAAATGGATCAAAGACCTCAATGTGAGACAGGACTCCATCAAAATCCTGGAGGAGAACACAGGCAGCAACCTCTTTGACCTCACCCGCAGCAACTTCTTCCTACAAACATCTCCAAAGGCAAGGGAAGCAAGGGCAAAAATGAACTATTGGGACTTCATCAAGATCAAAAGCTTTTGCACAGCAAAGGAAACAGTCAACAAAACCAAAAGACAACTGACAGAATGGGAGAAGATATTTGCAAATGACATATCAGATAAAGGGTTAGTATCCAAAATCTCTAAAGAACTTATCAAACTCAACACCCAAAGAACAAATAATCCAATCAAAAAATGGGTGGAAGATGTGAACAGACATTTCAGTAAAGAGGACATCCAAATGGCCAACAGACACATGAATAAATGCTCAACATCACTTGGCATCAGAGAAATACAAATCAAAACCACAGTGAGATACCACCTCACACCAGTCAGAAAGGCTAAAATCAGCAAGTCAGGGAACGACAGATGTTGGCGAGGATGCGGAGAATGAGGGAACCCTCCTACACTGTTGGTGGGAATGCAAGCTCGTACAACCACTCTGGAAAACTGTATGGAGGTTCCTCAAAATGTTGAAAATAGAGCTACCCTATGACCCGGCAATCGCACTACTGGGTATTTATCCTAAAGATACAAACGTAGTGATCCAAAGGGGCACATGCACCCAGATGTTTATAGTAGCAATGTCCACAATAGCCAAACTATGCAAAGAACCTAGATGTCCATCAACAGATGAATGGATAAAGATGTGGTATATATATACAATGGAATACTATTCAGCTATCAAGAGAAACGAAATCTTGCCATTTGCAATGACGTGGATGGAACTCGAGCGTATTATGCTAAGCGAAATAAGTCAGTCAGAGAAAGACAATTATCACATGATCTCTCTGATATGAAGAATTTGAGAGGCAGGGCAGGGGGCCGTGGGGGGGTGGGGGAGAGAGATGAAACAAGATCAAATAGGGAAGGAGACAAACCATAAGAGACTCCTAAACTCACGAAACAAACTAGGAGTGGCTGGGAGGTAGGGAGGGTAGGGTTATGGACATTGGGGAGGGTATGTGCTATGGTAAATGCTGTGAAATGTGTAAGCTTGATGATTCACAGACATGTACCCTAGGGCAAATAATACATTAAATGTTAATTTAAAAAAATGTTATAAAAAAAAAGGCCACAGGAAAAGCCTGGCTGTGATGAGGGGTCAAAAGTAAGATAAAGAAGCCACTAAAATGTTGCAAACCCTCCTTGAGCTGCCAGGAATGCCCAGAGAAGCGTCCCCCGCAACCCCGCACACGGGGGTGGGGGGTGGAGTTGTTTTATTCCCCATTGGCTCTAGTGTCCTGCACAGAGCTCTGCTCCCAGTAGGGGGCACAGTATATATTGACTCAAAAGCCATCAAACCAGGAGAGGAGTTTCTCAGGGACCAGGATTCACCTCTCACAATAGCCCCAAACCGAAAGAATCCCACAAAAGCAAAAACTGTATCAGAGGAATATGATTGGAGGGACGACTCCTGAATGTGAGAGGGGGTATGGAAAAGCATCTCTTATTGAAAAGATTGTGTGTGTATGTTTTAAGATTTTTTAAAAAAGGAATCTCTACACCCAACTTGGGGCTTGAACTCACAACCCCGAGATCAAGAGTCACACACTTCCCTGACTAAACCAGCCAGATGCCCCCAAAGGACTGTGCTTTGAGACAAATGTTTGCTTGCTCAGAAGCAGCAGAAAGGTTTGAGGGTGGCAAGCCACAACAAATACTGTCATTAAGCAAAATTAGTACAGGTCTTAAATTCCCGAGGTTACAAAACAGCCTGACTGAGGTCATTTGTGCCTAATTATTGTGCCTAATAATTACCTTGACTAATTAGAGCAAAGGTTTTGGAGTGTGTTTCTATTCCCAGACACTGAGTCATCAGTGACCCAGAATAAATCATTTCACTCTATTTGTGTCTTGGATCTTCGGCATGGACGTACCCTTGGCCAACCCCTCCGGGAAATTCCAAAGGCTTCATTAATTAATATTTGGAAAACAATGTAATTTGTATATGTTGGGCCTATAGAAACATGACATCAGTATGTTTTGTATGTTGGGCTCATTTGTTTAATTATTCACCTATTCTCCAGGTACAGTTAATATTTATTAAGTACCTCTTCCGAGCCAGGCCCTGAGATAAGAAGTGTGACCACAACATGAACAAGACAGTTGGGCCCCTGTCCTCATGAAGCTTATAGTCTAGGGGTGGAGGCAGATGTTAAGTAAGTAAAGCAACAGACAAAATAATTACAAACTGTGAGGTGCTATGAGGAAAATGAACAGAACTCTGCCACAGGTACTAGCAGAAGAGGTGATCACGGAGGGCTTCTTAGAGGAGGTGGTCCCCGACCCGAGTCCTGAAGGAAACAGCCGGTAGAATCGGCACTCTGTGTGTATGGAAAGCATGACAGGAAGAAGACACGACAGGCAAGCAAGAGTGGTAAGTGGTCATGACAAGCTTGGCTTTCTGGGTTCGAATCCTGCTCTGCCCCTGCCACTGACTAGTGGTCAGGGGAGGACCAGCGCGTGACTGCTTGGTGGGCATGGGGTTTCCGTCCACGGTGATGAAAATATCTTGGAAGAGGACAGAGGTGAGGATTGCACAACTGTGCGAACTTACTAAACATCACTGAATTGTTCACTTGAAAGTGATTAAGGTGAATTTTATCGTATGTGAATTTCATCTCAATTAAAAAAATACCTTAACACACACACACACACACACACACACACACACACACACACACTGAGGAAGAAGCTTTCCTGCCCTGCAGCTGGGAATCCTCAGCCTGGCCCAGGAACCCCATCTGGGAATGACCTTCCATCCCCTCCAGGGAGTGGAGACCTGTTCAGTCCTACGGACCGTGCAGCCCTTACTCCTTAAACTACAAGAAGAGTATTCAGATCTCCTTGTGGAGGCCCTACTATGTGCTGGGCCCTGTGCCAGATGGTTTTTAGGAACCATCTGTCAATCCTCCTGACCCTCTGTCCTACCCCACTGTTTGATTCTTCACGATGCTTATCACCAGCTGGCATTACAATGTATACACATTATTTGATCATTGTTGTTTTTTTCTCCCTGGAATGTAAGTTTCGTGGCGGCAGGAATTTTGTCTGTTTTGTTCACTACTACATTCCTCATGCCTGGCACATCGTAGGTGCTCAATAAATTATTAATTAGGTGGAGTAACCTAGCAAGAGAGGACTTAGCATCTGCAGTTTACAGGTGGGGAAATGTGGACTCAGTGATTTGCTAAGTTCCCATGATTGATAAGGAGCAGAGACAGAATTTGAACTCCGGCCATCGGGGGGCAGAGCCTACGCTGTACGGAGCTTTCCTTCATCAGCTTCCTAGTCCCTACTGGGATGAATTAGAAGTCTGAAAATTAAAGGCATATAGGCCATGACTCATCTCTTAGGCAAAGAGGAGGGAAATCATGACCCAGAGCTGAGTCATCGTTTCTGCTTCCCTCTGTGCTGACTCGTTCATATTCCAGTTCTTGGCCTCCCCTAGTTCTGTGCTGGGGTGAGGCCAGGGGCTCAACATAGTTCAAGGCTCCTTTCTCATCTTGACTCTGGCCTCTTGGCTGGGACATTCTGACCCAAACGAAACCACAGGTGTCGGTTCAGGCCTGCCATGCCCAGAGGGCCACGCAGATCTGGATGCAAGAATCCGAGGCCATGGTGGGGTCTGAATGCTGGCAGTGTGAGGCCTCAGAATGCCTCTCGCTTTCAGGTTTTCTTGGATGGAGGGCATGGGGGGTAACTTATTTAAAACACTCATTGAATCTAACTTCTAAAAAAAGACACAAGCCTTAACACCAGAAAGAGACAGGGAAGAAACACAGCTCGGCTGCTTATGACCTGTGTGCCCTTGGGCATGCTACTTGACGGTTCTGTTCTTCAGGTTCCTCCTCTGGAACACAAGGACATATTATCTGCTTCCGAGAGTTAGCAGGAGGACAGAACAGGACATTTTGGATAAGGGCCATTTGCACAGCCCGCAGTAGGAGAAAACATGCCCTAAGACAGTGGAATGCTGAGGACTGAACTCTGGCAGAGATGCCGATGGGGCGGGGTTGGAGGTAACAAGATTCTGGGTGTGGGCCCCAGGCTTGCTGGTGAATCAGAGCATGAGACTGGACCCATAGCTTAACCTCTGGCAGCTTCCCTTTCTCCAACTGCATAAGAGTGGGGGTTGGACCATTCTAGACCCTGCCCTGTCCCTCACGGAATGAGAGTATTCCACACACAAGAAACAAAGCCTGTTAATAGACACAAGGGTGAGGGATTGGAAGGTGGGGGCTTTAAAATGATTACCCTAGTAATACACGAATATATTTTTGTGAGAGATTCTAACAATTCAAATCTACATAGAGCAAAATATGAGGTTCCTCTTCATCAGCTTCTACTATCAACAGTTTGGAGCACATCCTTACAGTCTCTTTGCTTTGCATTTATGAGGATATGTGCACACGGCTCCAAGCTAACTGGGCACTTACTACCTGTCAGGCAGTGCTCCAAGGAATTTACGTAGATTAATTTGTTTGATCTCTGCAACAAGGGCATGAGGCAAATCCTATTATCTCTTTTATTTATTTATTCATTTTAAAGATTTTATTTATTTATGTGAGCAAGAGGGAACATGAGCGGGGGGGGGGGGTAGAAGGAGAGAGAGGGAGAAGTAGACTCCCTGCTGAGAGGGAAGCCCAACATGGGGCTCTATCCCAGGACCCTGAGATGATGACCCCAGCCAAAGGCAGATGCTCGACCTACTGAGCCACCCAGGTGCCGCTCTATTATCTCTTTTACAGAGAAGGAAATGAAGGTCCAGAGAAGTAAAGCAACCTCCCCAAAGCCACACAGCTTTAGAGAGGAGGAGCTGGGATTCAAACCCAGATAGCCTGGCCCCAGATTCTATATACATAGCCATTGCATTCTACTCTCTTAAGTAGTTTTTCCTCTTCCATAAAGGGCATCATAGCTGGTGTATCCTTGGTATGTTGCTGTTTGCATTCGATACTCTTTAGAGAGCATCCTGTGTCAGTTCATATGGGTCTTCTTCCCTCGCTTGGAGGCACCACAGCACTGTATGGTGTCCCAGCACAAAGATGCTGTAATGTATCTGTCCATCGAGAGGGTTCCACCCTTTCATTTTGACAAGCAATCCTTTGGCCCTCATCACTTGTCAATATGTCTCTGGGCACTCACAGCGATTTCCAGTTTACACTCCACTGTCAGCGAATAAGCACCAATCCCCACACTCTTGCCAGCACTGCATGGATACAGCTTCTGCTTACGGCCCCTGGATGGGGGAGGTTGGAAAGTTACATCTCACTTGATGTTTTGCTTTGCATTTCCCCAGATTACTGGTGGGCTCAGGCATCTTCTCAAGTGTTTATAAGGATCATTTCTGGATTATCTTCTGTGAGTGGATATCTTTTTTTTTAATTTTATTTATGTTTTTGACAGAGCGTGAGAGCACAAACAGGGGGAACGCTGGAGGGAGAGGGAGAAGCAGGCTCCCCACTGAGCAGGGAGCCCAATGAGGGGCTCGATCCCGGGAGCCCGAGATCATGACCTGAGCTTAACCCAATGAGCCACTCATGTGCCCCTGGATATCTTCTGTTAGAGGCTGTGAATATTTAGTGTTTCTTTCTCAGCACATCCCAATTCCATCCAATTGTGGCCACTTATGTTCTGCTGTCCAAAGCCTCTCTCCTTTCCTGAAATAACAGGCCCTCTGTCCCCGACACTTTTCACCTGTCTTCCGTGAGGTCAAACTCACAGCCTTTGACCTAAAGGGAGCCGACAGGTGCACTTCAGTCGCCGGTCCATGCTGATTGGTTTAGGGCAGCGCTCAGGACCCAAGAAGGGCCAGCCAGAGAAAACAACTCTTCGATCCTTGACGTCTTTTCAAGCCATTGGACAGAGGAACTCTGCCTTCCTCTGCTCTGGCTTCAGTGATATGGAAAACCTGAAGTGGCTATGGATCCCCAAGAGGAGCCAGGAAATGAAGACATCATAGAGAAGGGAAAGGTGAGGAATGCAGAGATTCTGAGTCTGGATGGTGTTGTCTGAGCAGCAGGGACTAGCCTCGTCCAAAGTCAAACTGCTTGAACTTCCCGGTGGGGTATAAATGAATGCATTTCTTTGTTTTAATTACCATTATTTTTAAAGAGCTTGAGTTGAGATGGTTGGGTTTTTGTTTTTTGGTTTGTTTGTTGGTTTTTCCGTTTCCCACCTTGCAATGCAGCCTAATCCTCGTGCCCAGAGGAAGAAAACAGATTTGTTCTCATTCAACCAAACTTGGCCCTCCAGCCTGAAGGTGCACAGATGTGCTTCCAGACATGCCAGGGAAAAGTTAAGCCTGACTTTTTTTTTTCTTTTGTAATGCTAAACCACAAAGAAGGAATGAGCCCCACTGTTTTAGCGGGGAGGTAAGGAAGGCATAGAAAAGAGAATGTCTGTCTTGGCAGATACTCAAAGACTTCATTTAAAAAAACAAAAAACAAAAAAACCCAAGAAAGAGGAGCCTTTGTGGTCTGAGCAAACAGCAGGGGTGGCAGGAATGAACAGCCCTTCTCATCACTTTTTGTTTGACTCAGGTTTTCTGGCCGGGGGGTGGGCGATCTGTGGGCTGGAGGCTCTCCTTTGTGGAAAGAACCACAGTTCTCACCAAGAGAGCCTCTTACACATTCTGCAAACAACCGTCTTTGAATTCTGGGTTTTCTTTTCCAGATACAAATGACTGCTCTTGAGATCAGTCCGAGGTCCCTGGGCTGGGAGAGGGTAGACTGCTGACTGCTGAGAATATGGCCTGTCCACCAGGTAGCGAAGGCAGGAAAAGGGCGGAAGGGGCGTGGAAAGAGCCAGGGACTCCGGATTTCAAACCCTAACTCCCCCACTTGCTAGCTGTTCCAGTCGTTACGACTACAGCACGACGTACCACCAAACTTAGTGCCACAGAGCAATCAGTAATCACGCTCACAGATGCTGTGGGTCAGGAATTCAGACAGAGCACGCCAGAGATGGGAGCTTGTCTCTGACGTTCCTTATCTGTGCAGCTTGAAGACAGCGGGAGGCTCCCTTACTCGCACAGGTGACCGCCGAGGCTGCTTGTAGGCGAGGCCTCAGTTTTTCTCCATATGGCTCTCTCTGCGTGGTTGGTTTGGGCCTTCATAGAGCATGGTGCCTGGGTTTCGGGGCCAAACATCTTGAGAGACGGAGGAAACTGGAAGTTGTATCACTGTTCATGATCTAGTGTTGCAAGTTACGGAGCATCATTTCCCCCATATTGTATTGTATTTTTTTTTAAAGATTTTATTTATTTATTTGACAGAGAGAGAGATCACAAGTAGGCAGAGAGGCAGGCAGAGAGAGAGGAGGAAGCAGGCTCCCCGCTGAGCAGAGAGCCCGATATGGGGCCTGATCCCAGGACCCTGAGATCATGACCCGAGCCGAAGGCAGAGGCCTTAACTCACTGAGCCACCCAGGCGCCCCTATTGTATTGTATTTTTGAAATATTTATTTATTTATTTGAGAGAAAGAGAGAGAGAGTGCATAAGCTGAAGGAGCAGAGGGAGAGAAAGAGAGAATCTTAAGCAGATTCTGCGCTGAGCATCAAGCCCGATGTGGGGCTCAATGCCAGGACCCTGAGCTCATGACCTGAGCCAAAACCAAGAGTCAGATGCCCAACCAACTGTACCACCGAGCACCCTCCCACACCACATTTTATTAATTGAGGCAGTTCCAAGGTCCTGCCAAGGTCAGATGGAGAGGAAGTAGATTCTGTTTCTTGACGGGGAATCACAAGGTTCTGGAAAGGCACATGGGGCTGGAAATATTGCTGTGAACATTTTTGGAAATGATAATCTGCCATATCAACTGTGTGAGATACCAGGCACATTGCTTCATCTCTCTGGTCTCAGTTTCCTCATCAGTAAAATGGGGATAATAGTAGTGTCTACCATGTGAAGAAAGAATGACATAAAATAATGTATTTAGGGTACTTAGCCCTGTGCCTATGATGTACCAAGTGGGCAGTGAAAATTAAAATTTAATGTTCATAATAGCTATTGTTGAACAGTGAGACATCTTGGTATGGCTGAAACAGGGTGTTGTGAGTTGAACTGTATCTCCTAAAAAGATATGTTCAAGTGTTGGCCCATGGCACTGGTGAATGTGACCTTGCTTGAAAATTGGGTCTTTTGCAGATGTAAATTAAGATGCGGTCAAATGGGATTAAGGTGGACCATAAGTCCAGTCACTGTTAACCTCGTACAAAGAGACACAGACACATACAGGAAGAATGGCACATGACACTGGAAGAAACCAGTGGGATGCAAAGAACTCCAAGGATCAATAGCAGCCCCTAGAAGGAGCAGAGGGAGAGGGAGAGAGAATCTTAAGCAGAGCACAGAGGCCCGACTTGGGGATTGACCCCATGACCTTGAGATCAAGACCTGAACCCAAATCAAGAGTCAGACGCTTAACCGATGGAGCCACCCAGGCGCCCCACCAATCCCACTCCAATGTGACAACCCACCATTAGCAGTTTGGAATATCTCATACATATTTCTTTTTATTTTCTTTTCAAGACTTTGTTTATTTGACAGAGAGAGAGATCACAAGTAGGCAGAGAAAGAGGGGGAAGCTGGCTCCCCGCTGAGCAGAGAGCCCCATGCGGGGCTTGATCCCAGGACCCTGAGATCATGACCTGAGCCGAAGGCAGAGGCCTTAACCCACTGAGCCACCCAGGCGCCCTTCTTTTTTTTTTTTTTTTAAGATTTGATTTTTAAGTAAGCTCTACACCCAACATGGCACTCAAAATCACTACCCCGAGATTGAGAGTTGCATGCTCTTCCGACTGAGTCAGCCAGACACCCGTCCTTTTACATATTTCTATAAACACGTTCAATAATTTGTGCCCAATGTGCATACGGTGTTTTTCAACAGTGAGATCAATTGGTAGGTGTTCTTTTCCTACACGTTAACATATGTGGGAGATGAGGCCCAGGGCCACTGAGTTGCCCCACTCCTCTGGGTAAAGAACACAATGTGAATAGGTTGGAGAGGAAGCATCACAGGAATGACCCACGCCATGAAGATTCAGCACTGTGGACAGGGGCAAGCTCACTCTTCCATTCCCACTCCTGGTAGAAGGATTATTATGGCAGACATGGGGGCTAAGATGTCCCATTGCCCTTGGGAAGCTCAGAGTCCTATGGGAGAAACAGCTGTGTGTTTGAATAATGATTTACTAATAATGTATGTGGATTACATTCTTATTCAAGAAAAAAACAATACCAGTAATGATAATTATTATCATTTCTTGAGTGCCCTGGCCTAAGCACTTCGGTGCATCATCTCAAGGAATCCTCATAACCACACTATGGTGGGAATCGTGATCTTATTTTGTGGGTAAAGAAACTAAAGCTCTGAAAAGTGAATGAACAGGAGGGAATGTTGTGATCTTACAAGTACACATCGTACTGCCTTCCAGGAAAAGCTCTAGACACGGTATTTGGGATGCAAATGTCGGTGGCCAGGTAGGACAGCCAGTCAACTGGCCTTGGGGCGTTAAGCACATTCCCATGACAGATTTGCCTGTCATCTGCCTATTTATTTATTCATGCCGCATTAAGAACTCTGCTGAAACCCACTCATCTTTTACTTATTTCAGCATAGGGACAATGGACACGTGTCTTCTGTAACACCCTTGAGGTCCGTGGCCAAGTCTTATGTGAGCTTTTGTCTGTGGAGGAGGCATCCAAAGCAGGACACCCTTATTCGGGGTGTCCCCAGCTCTGCAGGTGGACGGCCCAGGATGACCTCTGCTGGCCTCCTCTCGCCCCCTGCTGTCTGCTTTCCATACTGCAGCCGGCGTCACCTTTCTACAAACAGCTTATCTGACCCCCCTCAGGCCACCCACCAGACTTGGGGTTCAGTCAGAGCTCCCCGCCCCCACCCGCAACGTGGCTGCCATTGTGCACTGACCCTGCCCACTCCTCACGTTTTGCTCTCACAACGTGCCCTTAAGAGTGTGGCAATGTCAAGCTGCCGAGGGCACCCACATCTTGCCACCGGTCAGCCTCATCCAGCCTTATCCAGCTAGCCTGTCTCCTGAGGGGCAAGCCTTCTCCATAGGAAAGAGTCCGCTCTTTATGGCTCCTGGCAGGTGTCCTGGCTATTCACCAAGCGAATACATTTTGTTGTCATCACCATCCCCATCAATAGCAGGAGGACATTACTCTGTGGTTGCCTTCCCAGAGCTGCACATCATTCCCCAGGAGGTGCCGAAACAGCCTGACTTCCTTCGCTGGGTCAGTTCCTCAGGTGACCTGGGAGGGCCTCAGGACACACCCCTATCACCTGAAGTGTCTGACTGCTTCTTTAAGTCTTTCAGAGTAGTTGTGCCTAAGCGTTAACTTATAGGGGCACCCAGCCGGCTCAGTCAGTGAAGCATCTGACTTCAGTTCAGGTCACAATCCCAAGGTCCTGGGATCGAGCCCCACAACCGGCTCCTTGCTCAGTGGGGAGCCTGCTTCTCTCTCTGCTCATGATCTCTCTCTCTCTTGCTCACTTTCAAGTAAGTAAGTAAAATAATTTTTTAATAAATAAAATAATTTTTTAAAGAAAAAATAAACATGAAGCATTTACTTATAAAAATGCATGCTCTTTTTATTAGAAATGGCTTTATTTTATTTTTTATTTTTCACATGGCTTTCTTCTGATTTTTCCTTTTTAGAATATAGTTGGGTCATTATCGTGAGTTTTGCAAATTATGTGTAGAGAGAGGCTACCTTAGTCATGAAGTTTCTTTCACATAGGTAAGTGAGGTCATAAAATATCTGTGCTACTGGGTGTGGTGCATGAACAATCTATCTTGTAACGCTGAAAAAATAAAATAAACATATTTGGGAAAAAAAAAATATCTGTGCTAAAAGGGAGCTGTGGACCTGATGAGCTATCCGCATGACCCAGGTTCTGACCCGGCCCAGCTCTCAGGTTGACCTTGAAGAGCAAAATTGTTAATTGTCTTTTACATCTGGGTTTCTAGGCTGTCTACTGATGACACACTTTGATTGTGTGTCCCAAACCCTAAATGATCTGGGAACAGTAGTCAGATCAGGAAGGACCTCGAATGCCATCCCAAGGGCTTTGAACTTAATCCTGAAGGCAGTAGGAAGCCACTGAAACTTTGCTATTTTTTCTTTGTTTATATAAAAAAAAAATAACATGTCCAAGGTAAATCTTCAGTTTTTCCCCATTTTTAAAAAAGATTTTATTTTTATACTTGACAGGGAGAGAGAGTACAAGCAGAGGGAGCAGCAGGCAGAAGAAGAGGGAGAAGCAGGCTTCCCACTGAGCAGGGAGCCAGATGCGAGGCTTGATCCCAGGACCCTGGGATCATGATCTGAGCCGAAGGCAGACGCTTAACCCACTGAGTCACCCAGGCGCCCTACCTCCCTCATTTTTAAAGTTGATTAATTTATTCTTTTTGGTAATCTCTACACCCGAGATTGGGCTTGAACTCACGACCCAGAGATCAAGAGTCACATGCTCCACTGACTGAGCCGGCCAGGTGCCCCTTCCCCATTTTTTTAAAAATAAGATTTTATTAAAAAAAAAATCTTATTTATTTATTTGAAAGAGAGAGAGAAATAGCAAGAGAAAGAGAGAAATCATGAGCAGGGGGGAGAGGAAGAAGCAGGCTCCCCACCGAGCAGGGAGCCTGATGAAGGACTCAATCCCAGGACCCCAGGATCAAGACCTGAGCGGAAGGCAGACGTTTAACCAACTGCACCACCCAGGTGCCCCACCCCATTTTTAATATAGTTTTTATTTTGAAATAATTTTAGAATTACAAAAAATTTTTAAAAAATTGTACAGAGATTTCTCATATACCTTACACTCAGCTTCCCCTAATGATAACATCTCACATAAATAAATGTAGTCTGAACAACAACAAAAAAAATAAAATAAAAATAAATGTAGTCTGTTATCAAAACCAGGAAATTACCACCAGCATAATGCTGTTCGTCAAACTGCAAGACTCATCCAGTTTCACCAGTTTTTACACATTCTGTGTGTGTGCTCCATTCTGTGGGATTTTACCACATGTACACGGATCTGGGTACCCACCAGCACAACTGGAGTCTGCTTCTCCACTACAAAATATGTCTCTCTTTTTTTAAAAGTCCCACCTACTGTGGGCCTCAAACTCACAACCCCTGAGATCAGGAGTCGCATGTCTATTGACTGAGCCAGGCAAGGACCCCAAAATGTGTCTCTTCTTCACTGCTGTGTGCTTTAAGGTAATTGTGCGTAAAGGTAATTGTGCAGTTTTTGGGTGGGGGTCATAAATATGACTAAAAATATTCACAGTAGGGTTTCCTAGGGGGGCTCAGTTGGTTAAGTGTCTGCCTTCGGCTCAGGTCATGATCCTGGAGTCCTGGGATCAAATCCCGCATCCGGCTCGCTGCTCAGCAGGGGGTCTGCTTCTCCCTCTGACCCTTCCCTTTTTTGTGCTCTCTCTCTCACTCTTTCTCTCTCTCAAATAAATAAAAATCTAAAAAAAAATAATATTCACAGTAAATCGCTACACAGATTACACAAAGAGGAAAAATGATGGGGCATTTTCCTTTTCATTTTCTTTTGACCATGAAGTCGGACAGATCCATTTTTTAAAATGTTAGGAGATTTGTTTTCACATTTAAAAAAATATATTTTATTTATTCATTTTGAGAGAGAGTGCAAGCAGGAGGAGCAGCAGGTAGAGGGAGAAGGAGAGGCAGGTTCCCCGCTGAGCAGAGAGCCCGATGCTGGACTCGATCCCAGGACCCTGAGATCATGACCTGAGCCAAAGACAGATGCTAACCAACTGAGCCACCCAGATGCCTCTGTTTTCACATTTTATGAAATTAAAGCCCCATTCACTGCTCAGTAATAATAACCTCGTTGCATCAAAGTTCCTTATCTTTATCAGAGGACTTCAAACTAGGAACCAAATTATGTGGGGTGTCATGACACATCGCCTTACTGTATCCTTTTAAAAAGGAATCATAAGAATAATTAATGAAATAATTTTGATAATGATTCAGTAAAGTGAATCTCAGTCTTTTTTTTTAAAGATTTTTTTTAAAGATTTTATTTATTTATTTGACAGAGAGAGAGAGAGATCATAAGAAGGCAGAGAGGCAGGCAGAGAGAGAGGGGGAAGCAGGCTCCCTACTGAGAGCCCGATGTGGGGCTCGATCCCAGGACCCTGAGATCAGGGTCCTAATAAATAATAGGACCTAAATAAATAAATCTCGCCCCTAAATAAATAAATCTTTAAAAAAATATTAAAAGGGGTGCCTGGGTGGCTCAGTGGGTTAAAACCTCTGCTTTCAGCTCAGGTCATGATCTCAGGGTCCTGGGATCGAGCCCCGCATCGGGCTCTCTGATCAGCGGGGAGCCTGCTTCCCCCCCCCCGTCAAATAAATAAAAAAAATATTTTTTAAAAAAGAAACATTTTACCACAGAGGAACTGCCAATTACAGAGGCAGGCCAACCAAGAGGTTGGGACTGTATAACCATGTGCAAAAGAATGAAGTTGCATCCCTATTTCACACCATATACACAAGATCAATTCAAAGGCTCAGTGGCCAGGATCACTGTTCTTCCCTCCACACAGCAGTATTTCTCAGCACCCACTTCTCTATGAGAAACAGGGAAGTTAGATGACAAGGCTCCTTGGCATTTGAAAAGTAACCCTAAGAACTGTATTATGCAAAGTGAGATTACTCAAGGCTCCTTGGCATTTAGTTCCATGAACTTGCCTTTTTGAACTTCAGATTCTCGCTAATACCTGTCAGAAGCTGACAAGATGGAGGGAGGGGCTGGGTGTGGCGGGGAGAGAATGGAGAGTTTGGAGGAGTTTCCAGGACTCAGATTTGCACTGTGGTGACAGAATCTAATGTTGGGGCATGAAAGCGAGCTCTAGGAGACTCTGAGGAACAGGAGATGGACAGACTGCTGTCTTCTTCAGCACCTAAACAAGGCCAGCATTTTTGGCAAGCGTTAAATTGCATGCGATCAGAGAAAGCTTTTCTCAGCAATGTGTGTTACTTTTTAACTACTGGATTCTGTGCATTTTTTCCCTCCCTGGTAAGAAGTAGTTGTGTTAATGCTCCTAATAATCATTGAACTGAAAAGTATTGTTTTAAAGTTGTGAGGAAAGAGCAAATAAGAATGATGATAGTAATCATTTATCTGATCACCTACTTTGCGGGCTATGCACTTTACGTACCCTGAGTTTTCTCCCTGGATCTCCCCCTTCCACTTTCCTGAATTCACGCTGAAGTCAGCCTGGGGCTGACTGCATCAGGGAGAGAGAGGTAGTAGGGGACAACACAGAAGGAATCTTTGGGACTTTCATTTTCCAAAGTCGAAAGCGCGTACGTGGAATGATACCGAAGATACACATGGGAAGAAGATGCAGAATGGCTCAGTTGGTTTGCTAGAGTTCATGTGTGTGGAAAAGAGAGAGCTGAGTAACCCTCGTGGGCAGATGGCTCCTTGGAGAAATGGCTGATTTTAGGTCTGGAGCAGGAAGTGTACAAGTTGAGCATGGCAGCTATCAGAGACCACTGGAGTCCTATCAGATCATCTCAGGTGCCAAGTTCAAGAGTCTCCCATAGGCCAAAGAGGGAATGATTTGAGTACTGATAAGGATAACTCAAACAGGCTGAAATGTAGCAAGTACATTTAGATCAATAAACTCTGGGTGCCTGGGAGCCTCAATGGGTGAAGCACCTGACTCTTGATTTCCGCTCTGGTCACGGTCTCAGGGTCTTGGGATCGAGCCCCGTGATCAGTGGGGAGTGTGCTTCTCCTTCTCCCTCTGCCCCTCCGCCTCCTTGTACGCTTGCTCTCTGTCTCTCTCAAATAAATAATCTTTTAAAAAAAAATAAATCTATAAACTCATAATCATACTTTAAAAAAAAAGCCTCACTTTGGCAGGTGCTAGTAAACCAACTCATTATCTTGAAAACCAGTAAACGAAAGGAAAGAAAACAAGCATTTGTTCTGCCTTCTGAGAACGGTACCTCTATACCCAACTAGATAACAAAAGAGTTGATTAAGGGAAGATTCCACCTAATATAGGAAGAGGAAGAGATGCAGTCAGCATGTCACTGTTTTGCAACTTCTTATGAATTAGTAACAGAAGGAGGCCAAGAGCACTAACAGCGTCCAGCGTGAGAGGCAAGCTGCATACCCCACCCTGAGGAAGCAGTCTCGCTCAAAACTGGAATCTGGTCCTGATGAAGCCATTAGCTGTCTAGACTGTGAGAGAGCCTGGCGTGGATCGCATCGCCAGGAGCTCTGTCACGCAGGTCACATCTTAAGTGCCAGCTCAACGGCAGCACAGGGAACAGAGGAGTGTGTGAAGCCACATAACTGGGCACACGATCAGCAAACCCTTTCAAGGGAAAAAGGCAGAGACGGAGGGAACCAGTATCAAAAGGGGCTTAGCCACATGGAGCAATTGTAACGTAGGTGCTTCATGAGTACCTCGAGCCAGAGAAAGAGTAAAACAACCTGGGACACTTGAGCAGTGATATTTTGTTGTGTCGAGGAATTACTGTTAAAACTAGACATATAACGATGTTATCCTGAGTGTGATCCCTAAAAGGAGTCCTTGTATATTTGAGGTCCATTCTGAAATATTTACGAATGAAATACGAAAGTGTCTAGGATTTGCTTCAAATTAATCTAGTGGGGGGGGGACACATACCGCCATGAGTGGACAGTGGTTGAAACTGGGCAATGGGCTCAGGGTGGGGTCATTATGCTGTCCTCTAGACTTTAGCATATGGTTAGAACGCCCTCAAAAAATTCAAATAAGGGTGTGTACACCTGGGAGAGGGAGGATATATAGAATTAGTTGCTAGGATCTGCATAGATTATCTCTGGAAGGACGAAAGGAGTTGGTAGCAAGGTTGGCATCTGGGGTCAGGGGTTGGAGGGAAATCCAAAGGGGAAGGAGGAAGACTTTTCATTGTATCCTTTTGTGCCTGTTAAGCATATAAATGGCTTATCTGAAAAAGTAAAATGGATCTGCTGGTCAAGTCAGACAGCCAGAGGCAGAAACAGAAAGGTTGGTCCTTCAGGGTAGCCTGGGTGGCTCAGTTGTTAAGCATCTGCCTTCGATTCAGGTCATGATCCTGCGGTCCTGGGATCGAGCCCCGCATTGGGCTCCTTGCTCAGTGGGAAGCCTGCTTCTCCCTCTGCTTGTGTTCCCTCTCTAAATAAATAAAATCTTTAAAAAAGAAGAAGAAGAAGAAGAAGAAGAAGAAGGGTGGTGCTTCAACCCAGACCTCCTTCGGCTGAGGGAGGAAGGAAGAGAAGTGGTGGGAACAGAGGTCTGTGGGTCTCAGAATCGAGGGCTCTGGGCAGAGTTAGTGAGTGGGATGCAAGATGCTGGGCGGGATTAGTTGGGTGGTGCACCCCAGCAAAAGAGACTGCAGAGTCTTCCATCCCCATCTCACAGGTGAGGAAGCCAAAGCCTGGGGAGGTGAAAGGACTTGCAAGTGGCAGAGAGACGACTGAACCCAGACGTCCTGGAGCCCTGAACAGGATGCAGAAGCCGCAGAGAAGGCTGGAGCCTTAGACGCCACATACACCAAGATAGTGGGTGTCTCCACGGCAACCTGTGTGGCTCACCGATAGAGGGCCACTCTGGCACTGGGCAAGACCCTGGACCGCAGCATGACCACAGAGAGAGACAGGGGTGGGAGTCCCCGGAAGGACTGGTGTTTGGGTGAACCTGAATTCTAGCACACTAAGGAAGTGATTGTTTTTGCACACTTGCATTTGTGGCCTGTATACTATAGTAATGGGCCCTGGAATGGACTAGCCTAGGAGACCATCTCTCTGTGGCTCTACTTCCTCATCTGTAAAATGGGATTAATGAGGATCTCCTTCTTAAGATCTGAAAAACTTCATACTTAGCACACTAGGTAAAGGCAAAGGTATGAAGGGGGACCTATTTTAGATATGAAGATTTTAGAGAAGACTTCTTTGAGGAAGTGATATTTTTAAATCTTTTGTTTTTGAAGATCTAATTTATTTGTCAGAGAGAGAGAGAGAGAGAGAACCGCAGGAGGAGCGGCAGGCGGAGGCGGAGGGAGAAGCAGACTCCCCAGTGAGCAGGGAGCCTGATGTGGGATTCAATCCCAGGACCCTGGGATCATGATCTGGGCTGAAGGTAGATGCTTAACCGACTGAGCCACCCAGGCATTCCAAGGAAGTGATATTTTTATTGAGAGTTGAAGAGTAAGTAGGTATTAGCCAGAGAATGACTGGTAGGGTATGTTAGTTAGAATATTGGTTTGAATGTTGTAACAAAGGCATAATGGGGGATAGAATAAGGTAGAAGTTTCTCTCTCTCTCATCCTCTCTCTCTCTCGTATTTAACTTCTCTCAGCCCAGGGCTGATAGGACAGCTCCTCAGTGTCAGGGATTCAAACTGTTGCCTCGTAGCCCAAAATGGCTGATTTAGCCCCTGCCATAACACTAACATTCCAGCCAGCAGGAAGGAAAATGGAGAGCATGCTTCTTTCCTTTACTGCCATGACCTAGAAGTTGGACACCACACGGCTCACATTCTTTAAGCCACAATTCAATCAAATGAGAAATACAGTCTTCCTCTGTCTATGTACTCACTTATCACTCAGGCATCCAGTACTAATAGAATAAGAGAAGAATGAATATGAGAGAGTAGTTAGTGGTCTCGGCCACAAGCAAGAGGAAGAACGTCCCAGGCAGAGGGAACTATGTGTGCTCACAAAGGCTTTCAGAGCAAGCGATATTTGAACTGGATATTGAAGACGGATTAGGGGTGAGCCACTCAGGGAAGATAGTCCAGATAGAGTCATGAAGACCTGAGAAGTGTGTCTCTGGGGACATGAAGTTCAACGTGGCTGGAGAAGTCAGAGCAAGAGAATTCTCTGGAGATGCTGCTGCTGCCCACCTCCCCACCCACCATGTTACAGGTAATTACAGATCAAGGAGGTCATGAAATCTGGCCAGTGTCAAAGTCTGACCCCTGAGACATCCAGGTGGAGTCAAGACCCAAACCCAAGTTCATAGGATGCTTGTGGCTTAAAGTCTCCATTTGTGTTTTCTTCTGTGTTAAATTACACCCCCTAGACTCCCTGGACATGGAATCCAGTGATCAGGACTTTTTTTTAAGCTCCCCAGGGCATTCCAAGGTACAGTCAGGATTGAGAACAACTGGGTGGACGATCCTTCTGTATCCCAGAGCACATTCTGGTGACACCCGATTCCTTATTTCTGCTCTCCAGATGCTTGCAACTGTGGTATGCCGCAGCAGAGCAACTCATGTTTGGTCCTCAGCAGAAGAGGCCTGGCTGAGTTATTCCCACACCTCTGCATCCCTTATGCAAGAAAAGGAGCTGATGGGGCGCTTGGGTGGCTCAGTGGGTTAAAGCCTCTGTCTTCAGCTCAGGTCATGATCTCAGGGTCCTGGGATCAAGTCCTGCATCAGGCTCTCTGCTCAGCAGGGAGCCTGCTTCCCCTTCTCTCTCTGCCTGCCTGCCTACGTGTGATCACTCTCTCTGTCAGATAAAGAAATAAAATCTAGAAAGAAAGAAAGAAAGAAAGAAAGAAAGAAAGAAAGAAAGAAAGAAAGAAAAGAAGGAAGGAAGGAAGGAAGGAAGGAAGGAAGGAAGGAAGGAAGGAAGGAAGGAAGCTGAGAGTATCTTCCCTCCTCTTCGTGTGTTTCTTTTTTCCAGCAGGACTCCCACCTGGTGGGAAACCAGGAGTTGAGCTTGGCTGGGAAGGCAGGCTAGCTGCTGAGGCCGCCTCTTCCCTGGAGACAGCTCTGAATTCTGACTCCCAAAATGGTCCAGCCCCCACCATCATACCTCCTCTGAGGCAGAGGATGCACAGACAGGAGGGCCACCTAGCTCATTTCCTCCACCTGTCTCTGGCACCTAGCCCACCCAGTGCAGGCAGGGAGGGAAGGGGGACAGAAGGAGAAGCTGAAGGGGAGAACCTGGGAATCAGCCCTTTGGCACCTGTGCTCTTCTGCATGAGTTCCACATCCTAGGGAGCACAAGCAGGTGGCCCCAAGGACTCTCCTGTTTAGAACCACCCCTTCCCTTGACATCTGGAAGAAGACGTCCCCGTCTCAGGCGATACGGGACTCTCACCTCCAATGTAAGGTGTAAAGGCTGCAGCCTGCTTTTTCAGGAACCTGGGGCTCCTATGTCTGCTGCCCCTTCTCGCTGACCCAGGGTCCCTGTCTCTCTGCTTCATTCCCACATCACACCATAAACCCAAAATGATTGTCTGGACCAGAATGCTCCCCTAGCTTTGAGAGTGACCCAAGGTAAGGGCAGCCCAAGGCAGGAAACTTCATATTCAGCCTTCGCACCCTTAAATGTGGGTGGTCACGCACTTCTGGGTTAACTAGGAGTCTTTTGGCTATAAGCGAGTTATAAGTGAAACCCATCTGAAACAGGCTTAAGCTAAAAAGGGAAGTGATTGATTCACATAATTGGAAAGTTCGAAAGGAGATTTCAGGTCTTGGTACTTGGTACTTTTCCCCCCTGTCTTTCTTCCTTTTCTCCTTTTGTATCTGTTATGTCTTCTAGCATCTCCTCTCCTGCCCCCTTCTCTTCCCTTCTCTCTCTCCCTTTCCCCCTCACTAGCCTAAAGGTAGAAACTGTACCTGTGAGGTGACTTATGGGCTGGAATGGTGGGAAGAGAAGTGTTTGGATCCTGAATCTGGATTTCTCTGGAGATAAGGTTCCTGGTGCTGATCTGGGGAGAGCCTGAGTGCAGGAAATCACTTCTTATCAGTCCCTGAAGCTTTCTGGGTCTTTGCTGTTGTTTGTTTGTTGATATTTTAATGCTCTAAGAATAAAAGAGATGTTGATTTGAAAATTTAAAGCAAGGCGCCAAACTGACTGACAAGACCTTTTTTTTTTTTAAATACTTTATTTATTTGACAGGCAGAGAGAGATCACAAGTAGGCAGAGAGGCAGGCAGAGAGAGAGGGGGAAGCAGGTTCCCTGCTGAGCAGAGAGCCCGATGCGATGCGGGGCTCGATCCCAGGACCCTGAGATCATGACCCGAGCCGAAGGCAGAGGCTTTAACCCACTGAGCGACCCAGGTGTCCCAAGACCTTTTTTTAAGGTCAGGTAAACCAGTCCTGGGAGCAGGGTTTGAGTGTCATCTCTGCATCAAACTAGTGGCTTTTAAAGACACATTAAATTGTGCCTTAGATCTGATAATTGCCTTTTGCAGTGGTGATGCCTCCCTGCTGGAACCAAGAGCCACTGTTATTTCCTCCAGTTCAAAGAAACATGAGATTTCCGAAGAGCTCAAATTTAGGAAATGACAACTCACCCAGACCTGCATTTAATGTGACCATTTTCATCCTGAATTTGGGTTGAGGACATCTGGCTCCTCTTCTGAACTTAATTGCTTTTATCTGACAGGATAAAAAAAAAAAAAAAGCCTATGCTTTCTGATTTTTCCTTTTCACCCTGGATTCCTGGAAACAACTAGAGTGTACGTACAGAAACTATCAAGTTCATTGATTGTCTCGTCCTGGGCTCCCAGTATAATTATCCTGCCTTCCTTTTAAGTGGTTAGGAGGGACTCTTTTCTTTATTTTGACATCATTGCCCACTCTGGGTCATAATATTTCAGGAAGGACCATCTGTAGATGCCCCCAAAGGCATCTTTGGGGAAATGAGTAAGGAAATATGTGAATTATGGGATTTTTAAGCTGATTCTATGAAATTGACTTTTCCTGGGTCAAAAATAACTGAATATAGGCAATTTCATATGCCATACTTTTGTGTTGATGGGTCCTGAAAAAGTCACAGGAAAAAAACAACATTCCCAGCTTCTGGACACAGGCGGGCGCCAGTGTTGCTAGGTTAGAAACATGAGTCTACCATCTTTGGTAGACCCCAGACCCCAGCAACCCCTGGAAGAGGGTGTGGTAGACATTTAAATGTTTTGCAGTAGGTTTGAGGTATGCAGTCTTGGGTGGTGAATGAGCCACTTTCATCTAAGGCAAGTGCTGTTCTTAATCAGGGTTTTTCAAACTTCCGCATCACCCAGAGTTTGGTAAAAATGCAGATGCCTGGGGGGTTCAGTCGGTTAAGCATCTGCCTTTGGCTCAGGTCATGATTCCAGGATCCTGGGATTGAGTCCCACATTGGCTTCTTGCTCAGCAGGGAGCCGGCTGCTCCCCTTGCTTGTGCTCTCTCCCTTCTCTCTCTCTGACAAAAAAATAAATAAAATCTTTAAAAAAAATCCTCAGCACAGGAGCGCCTGGGTGGCTCAGTAGGTTAAAGCCTCTGCCTTCAGCTCAGGTCATGTTCTCGAGGTCCTGGGATCAAGCCCCGCATCCAGCTCTCTGCTCAGCGGGGAGCCTGCTTCCCCCCCTCTCTCTCTGCTTCCTGCTCTGCCTACTTGTGATCCCTCTCTCTGTCAAATAAATAAATAAAATCTTTAAAAAAAAAAAATCCTCAGCACAGCCCTATGAAGTAGACACTACTGCTATTCTGTACTTTCTAGGTGGGAAACACGCCCAGGGAGGTTAAGTGACTTGCCTGAGAAACACCCAAAGTTCCAATGCAAGCAATTTGGATGCCAAGCCAGCTCTCTTAACCACCGTCTCCCAGACGGCCCTCACCCTCTGCTGCCCATTCATTCCAGAATTCCTGAATGGGCCTGTTCTCTGTTCCTGGCCTTGTGGAATGAAGGGCCCAAGGTCCCTGCCCTGGAGGTCTGGCAGTTTCATACCACAAACAGGTGAGTAAAGGGACAGTGGATTTAGTTCCCAGCCTGAATTCAACCCTTTAAATACCATGCAAGTCACTGAAAGTCATGTTTTCCTCAAATACTTAATGACGTGGGGGCAGTGATTATAACAGGAAACTTTTCATTACAAAAATAGTACTTGTTCAATGTAACATATTCAAACAACGAAGAAATAAAAGGTTTTCCTCCCATTTTCCTATTCCATCCTGCCAGATGTACAGACACTATTGACATTTTGGTGTATATCCTTCTGGACATTTATCAATGCAGATATGAATAGAAAGTAGGTTATAGGGCGCCTGGGTAGCTCAGCCTCTAGGCCTCTGCCTTCGGCTCAGGTCATGATCCCAGGATCCTGAGGTGGAGTCCTGCATGGGGCTCCTTGCTCAGTGGGGAGCCTACTTCTCCCTCTGCCTGCTACTAATTCCCACCACTATTAAGGGAAAAAGTCCCGTCTCTCTCCAAAGACAAGGCAGATGAGTTTTTAGTGCAAAGCAGATCACATCAAGAACACCTTTGAGGACAACCCTCTCAGGCCCCCTCCCTCTTTGGGAGCTTTACACTATCGCTCAATGTTTTGCTGCCCACCAAAAAAAGAAGGAGGAGGAGGAGGAGGAGAGGAGGAAAAGGAGGAGAAGAAGGAGGAGGAGAAAGGAGGAGGAGGAGGAGAAGAAGAGGGGGAAGAAGAAGGAGAACATGTTTGACTTTTCCCCTCTAGACTTCCAAGCCAGTTTGCAGTTCTTTGACACGCGTATTACAGACGGTTTGGTTAGGCAGAGATGCTTTCCTGGAGGCCCTTGCACTCGGTGTCATCTCTCTTTCTCTCCCACACACCTACTCTAAGGTGGGCTAATGTCTGCTTAACCTCAGGGAAGCTGAGAACGTGCATTTCCACAGCCCTAATACCAGTGTGGGCTGCCGTGCCACTGGGGAGACTCGAAGCTCCCAGCAGCAAACACTTGAGCTGTGTTTTCCTTTCCCCCTCACTGGAGACAGGTGCCAGTGGTAGCCTGGAGACAGGTGGTGGGGGTGCGGGGTTGGGGGGAAGCGTGGGAGGGAAGGGCATAAAGGACGCGAGGGAATGAGGGGGTGACAGAGATGCCCACCCTCTTGATCAAGGCATTGGTGTTGCAGGTGCACGTCGAGTTCACCAACAGATACCCTTAAAATATGTGCCCTTCATTATCTGCCAATTAACCTTCAAACGAAGTAACTACCACGTTTCGAATGCACATCGAGCGCTATGCTCACTTCTTATATACATCCTCTCGATGAACCCCTACTCAGCTCCACTTCGCAGACAAATAAACTGAGGCTCAGGAAGCGAAGCCCACACAGCCGAGAACAGGTTCATCTCACTTCCAAGCCCAGTCTCTTCCTATGCTCTGTGGGCAACAGTGTGCCCTACCACAGACAGCTGGCTCTTAAATGACACGGGGTTAGAACTATGCGGGTCCACCTAGGCGTGAATTTTTTTTTTTTCCCAACAAATATAGTTCAGTCCTGGAAATGTGTTTTCCTTATGATTTTCTTCATAACATTCTCTTTTCCCTAGCTGACTGCATATTCCTTCAAATACACCACACAATACAAATAGGATACAAAATATGTGTTAATTGATTGTGTTAAGGGAAGGCTTCCAGTCAACAGGAGGTTACTGGTAGTTAAGTTTTGGGGGAGGTCAAAAGTTAGATGCTGATTTTTGACTGTTGGGAGGTCAGCGTCAGCGTCCCCATCCCCTGCATTATCGAAAGGCTAAATGTAAATAAGGCTCAACTTCACTGTCGAGCGCCACAAGCTAAGCACTTCACACACATCAGCTCATTTCTCCTCATAGGACTAGGACTAGGAGAGTTTGTGTCTGACCCAAGGCAGACAACAAGTAGACCTGGGATTTGAACCCAAGGAATCTGAGGCCAGATCCACAAGCCCTAAGCACAGGAGGGCCTTACTTGTTTCTCCTGAGAGCCCTTCTTGAATAAAATGCTTGTCCACAAATCTTTGTCACAGGGTCTGCTTCTGAGGAAAGCCGCCTAGACAGCACGAGGCCAGGAGGCTTTCCTCAGCCAGCAAGAGGAGGGGGGACCTGCTCTGGGGGCGGCAGAGTCACTGCTGTAACAACAGAAATCAGAAACTTAGCATCTCGAGACCAGAGGAAGCTCTGGCAGAAGCAGAGCTCTGGGATGGGGATGGCGAAGGCAGAGTTGGGGGGCAGGGGTCTGCTGCTAAGCCCACGTGGGATTCCGAGCAGAGGGTCTTTCCCTAGTTCCTCCAGCATCATAGACTACCTCGAGGGGCCAGCTCTGCCGCTGACCAATGTAGCAATTTTAAATTGTCCTCCAGCCCTGCTGTGGCTTAGCCAGGGGGCTGGGAGGGGGAAGCTCAATTACAAAGGAAGAGACTCATGTATAATTCCCTCCACAGCATTCCCTGGGCTCCTGCTCTGGGCCAGGTATTGTGCTGGGCGCCGGAGGAGTCCAACAATGAACAGATGCCACCACGTGGTCTCGGGGAGCCTGGGACACAGCCCCGGGAATGAACCACGTCAACCACACAGCGATGTGATGGAGGAAAGCACGGGGTGCTATGGACACATGATGAGAGGCAACTGACTCTTTGGTCCTCCAAGTTCAGTTCAAGGACCAGCAGCACTGGGCATCACCTGGGCCCCTCTTAGCAATGCAGAATCCCAGGTCCCGCCCCAGACTCCCTGACTCAGAATCTGCATTTTCTCAAAGTTCCACAGCGATTAGACCATACATTAAAGTTTGAGGAGCATTAATATAATGGAATCAGGGCCAAGGCAGGCTGAGGCATGATGTGTGTGTGTGTGTGTGTGTGTGTGTGTGTGTGGCAGGAGGGGGTCGGGGGGTGGGATGGTGTCAGACAAGGTTGCCTAGAGATGACACGTGAGTGGAGCAAATGAGTAGGAGTCAGTGAGGGGTGGCAGGGAGTGCCTGGTTGCTCCATAAACCTGCTTCTTCCTGTGGGGCCAGACCACATTCCCAGCTTTCCTTGAGTGTGCCCACGGGACTGGGTTCGGGTAGAACGTAAAAGGAAGCCGTGGGCACCATTTGCAAGCCTGGCTTGCGAAAACCTCCAACGTTTGGTCCTCTCCTTGTTCTTTCCCTGTTGGCCAACCAAATGGAGAAGACCCCAAGATGGTCAGAGTCATAGGACGGACAGAGCGATGGAGCCTAGGTCCCCGATGGATGGTGTGGCCCAAAAGCCAGGGGGTTCCCCGATGGTCAAGGAGCCAGAAATACAGTTCTATTGTGTTAAGCCCCTGAGATGTGGGGGTTGGTTTACACGGTTGTCCTCTCCCCGCTAAAATAACAGGCAAGAAAGGAGGATGACTTTTTGTTTGTTTATCTGTTTTTGGTTTTGGAAGGCGATCAGAGGTAGGAACAGGCTAGATCCTGCTAAGAAATCAGGATTTTCAGTGATTTTCTTAAACTTCTGAGGGAGTTGGAGTCAGAGACGCCCTACTAGCAGCTGATGAAGACACTCTTTCTCCTCCAATCCACTCAAACAATTTAACAGACGGTTCAGAGGATTCTCTGTCTGAAGTCCATTTGGGGATACTCTGGTGCTCCGTGGGCTCCAGATTAGGAAATACTCTGGGTGATCGGGAACCACTTGCAAAAGGTAAGGTCATGTCAGATGTATCTAGAGAACACTTCCCTAGTAGTCAACTGAGGGTTGCTTTTGTTTTACTTTGTTTTAACTCATGAGAATGCATCTTCAATTCTATGGCGAAAAACAATGAGAAAAGCAACAGAGACACATCACCACATACCTGTTAGAAGAGCCAGATTCCAGAATATGGACAACACCAAATGCTGGCAAGGACACAGAGCAATGGGAACTCACCTACTTTGCTGGTGGGAATGGACACAGTAGTATGGGCACTTCGGAAGACAGTTTGGAGATTTCTTACAAAAGGAAACGTCTTCTTGGTCTATGATCCAGCAGTCTCGTTCCTTGGTATTTCCTCAAATGTGTTGAAAAGTGATGTCCACCTGAAAACCTGCACACAGATGTTTAGAGGAGCTGTATTCATCACTGTCAAAACTTGGAAGCAACCAAGATGTCCTTCATCAGGTGGTGAATGGATAAACTGTACATCCAGATGACGGAATATTATTTAATGCTAAATTGAAAGTATTGAGCCATGAAAAGACTCGGAGGAACCTTAAATGCACATCACGAAGTGAAAGAAACCAGATGGAAAAGGCTCCGTACTGTCTGATTCTAACTATGTGACCTTCCGGAAAAGGCAAAACTAGGGAGACAGGAAAAAAGATCGTTGGTTGCCAGAGGATCGGGGAGGGAGGGATGAATAGGGGATTTTCAGGTAGTGAAACTTGTCGGTGTGATACTTTAAGGATGGACCCGTGTCATTATGCGTGTGTCCAAACCCATGGAATACACACCAGCTAGAGTGAACCCTGATGGAAACAATAGCCTTTGGGGGACGATGATGTGTCCATGTGACCCTCCATGGAGGGTCCTAACAAATGCTCGGCGGGGGGTAGGGTAGGGGTGGGGTTGGTGGGGTGGGGAGGGGAAATAGTGTTTACAGTCGCCGTACAGGTGCAGGGGTGAATGAGAAATCTCTGTAGCTTCCTTTCGATTTTGCTGTAAACCTTAAGCTGCTCTACAAAAAAAAAAAGAAAGAAAAGAAAAAGAAAAAAAGAAAAAATATGGTCTTAAGAAAAAACATTGAGAGAAAGCAAGATTCCCTTCCCAGCTAATCTGGCGGGAATAAGCTATTCAATAAGGCCATGGACACCATTTATTCAGGGCCAGAGAAGAGATGTCTGAGTGGGGCCCTCCATCCTTCTGAATTGTCTCTTCTGTTTACCTGGTGGCGCAGGGACAGGAGAGCTCGACTTCTCAGTGTCCGTGGGGACCGCCTCCCTACTGCCGGATCTCCGCGGACCTGTCACCAAGCGGCTCTTTTCTCCCCATGGCCACTAGAGGGTGCAAGGACCATGGGCAGCTGCCGGACCTTGGCGCTGCCCAGGCAGCCGGAGTTAAGGCCTGAGGGGAGTGCTCAGCCCGGAAGGCCCTCCCTGCCCGCCAGGGGAAGCCACAGAAGGCTCTGGAAAGCCCCAGCACTGCAGGTAAACACTCCCGCCGGGGAGCGTCTGTTGGCGGCTGCTCTGGCCAGGCTTACTGGCGGTACGGGGTGGCAGCTCCCGGACACCCGGAGCAACACCCTCTGGGGTCCCCTCATCTCTGCAGTCCCGCGCCCGTGACCCCAGGAGCAGCCACAGGGCAGCCCGAAACCCTCCCGGCCCCTCTCCAGACAGTCTGGCTAGGTCTGGGAGCGCGCAGGGCCACGACGGGCTAGAGTAACCCTGCAATGGATGAGGCTGCGCTTCCTCTCTCAGTCTCGGTTTTCACTCACTGTAAGTAATCCCGCTTCTCCTCCAGTGAGTCTCCACAGCAAGAGGAGGAAAGGGCGGGAGCGTAGCTCTGAGTTCGCCTGAATCAACATGGCGGCCCCCATGGCGGCCGACGCCGGGCTGCGAGGCTACGGAGCCCTGAGGAGAGCCGGCACCCGGAAGTGCCACGGCCTGGGGCTCTGGAGGCAGACGGGCTTGGGTTCAAACCCAGCTCTCCCGTCTATTGGCAGCTTTTACTACTTCCCCTCTGCGGGTCTCAGTTTCTCCATCCCGAAAGTGGGGGGACATTCAGGCCAGTGATAGGAGATCGCGGCTCCCCAGCACTCCCCACAGCGGGGCCTCAACTCATGGTGGCTAAAATTAGACAGTGGCTTAAAACAACCGTGTTATTATCCCTCCAGTTCTGTTGGGCGGACCCGGCAGGCTGGGCTGCTCTGCAGCTGATCTGGCCTGGGGTCTGCCACGCTGTTGCCGTCTGACGGGCTGGGGTCACCTGGAGGCTACAGAGGGACCCTGAGAAGGCCAGGCCCCTCTCCACTCCTAGCTGCCTGCCTGGGGTCTCTCCTCTCCACCACCTTCCCCCCTCAGGACCGTAGAACTCTATCTGCTGCATCTGGGGACTCCCCAAAAGTGCAAGGTGGCCCTGCCAGCCCTCCTGAGGCTTGGGTCTGGAGCTGACCGTGAACCTCATCTATCACTGCCCACTGGTAAGCCCCAGGCAGCGCAGACTCAGTGGGGTCGGAGGGGCCACCCCAGAGAGACACCTCCCAGGGAACTACCGTTGGGGTCTGGGCACCAGAAATAGTGTCCCAGCGTCCTGGGGCCTCTGGAACAAATTGCCACAAACTTAATGGCTTAAAATAACACCTATTTATTGTTTGACAGTCTTTGGAGGTTAGAAGTCCAAAACAGGCCTCACCGTGCTAAATTCACAGTGTGCCCTGGATGCCTTCCTTTCTGGAGGCTCTAGGAGAGAATCCTTTCTCTTGGCTTTCCCAGCTTCTAGAGACCAGTGACATTCCTTGCTTTTTGGCCCCTTCCCCATCCTCAAAGCACATCTCCAACCTCGGCGCCCACCAACATGTCCCTTTTTAATTTTCTGATTCGCCTGCCTCCCCTTAGAAGGTCCCTTATGATTACACTAGATTGACCTGAATGATCCAGATATAACCTCCCCATCTCAAGGTGACCTGATTAGTGATCACGATCCCATCCTGACCCTTAATTTCCCCCTCGCCAAGAAACATTACGTCTTCATAGATTCCAGGCATTAGGACGTGGACATCTTTGGGGGATGGTTCTTCTGCCTACCACAGGTAGGAGGAGAGACACTTGACTGATCTGACTACATTTCTTCCCAAGCCATTTTTGGAGATTTGACTGATCCTGAATCGTGTTTCAGGAGAAACGTTCTGCACGCCCTTCCATAAACACTCCCTTTTGGTTGTTTTTGTTCAAATGAACATTGCCTGAACTAGAAGCCCGTGTATTAGAGACTGTACAGAACTAGATGAAGGAAACACTGTTCCTGTCTTCGAGACGTTTACTGTCATGGCCGCCGTCCTCCCCCCAACAAACCATTTCTCTTTCTTCTGGCTTACAGCCTCCTGATGTTGTGCAGACTGAAATGGGCCCAGCTCCAGTGAGTCACCAGTGCTTTGGGCCAGGGTCAGAAAACTATGGCTCACAGGTCAAGTTCAACCTGCCACTTCTCTTCGCAAACAAAGTTTTATTGGAAGAGAGTCATGCCAGTTCGCCCAATACTGTCTGGCTATGTTTGGCCCTGCAGAATGGAATAGTTGCAAAAAAGCCTGGCCCCCAAAGCCAAAGAAATTGACTCTCTGACCCAGTGTAGAGAAAGTTGCTGGAAAAAAAAAGAAAAATTTGCTGACTCCTGGTTTATTTTATTTATTTATTTTTAAAAGATTTTATTTATTTACTTGACACAGAGAGAGCTTACAAGCAGGGGAAGTGGGAGAGGAAGTAGCAGGCTTCCCACTGAGCAGGGAGCCCGATGTGGGGCTCTGTCTCAGGACCCTGGGATCATGACCTGAGCTGAAGGCTCATACTTAACCAAGTGAGCCACCCAGGTGCCCCCAAAATAAAATCTTTAAAAATAAACAAATAACATTTATTTAGAGATACAGAGAAATTGTGAAGATAGCCTGAAAAGTTTCCATGGACCTGCACTCAGTTTCTCCTATTACTGTCTTACATTAGCATGGTACATTTGTTACAATTGATGAACTAATATGGATCCATTATTATTAACCAAAATCCAAACTTTATTCAGATGTTCTTAGTTTTTACCTAGTGTCCTTTTTCTGTTCCAGGGTCCCATCCAGAATACTACTTTACATTGATTTGTCATTTTTCCTTAGGTTCCTCTCCGACTTTCCTTGTCTTTGATGACCTTGACAGCTTTAATGAGTACTGACCAGGTGTTTCTGTATGCCCCTCAAATTGGGATTTGTCTGATGTTTTCCTCATGAAGAGCCTGGGATGATGGAGCTAGGGAGGAAGACCACATGGATAAAGTGCCTTTCTCATTGCATCAAATCAAGGGTGCAGATTACCAACCTAACTTCTCACTGTTGGTGTTGACCTTGACGATGACCTGGATAAGGTAATGTCTCTCAGGTTTCTCTACCATTCGTGATTTTGTTCTTGTCTGTGGTTTATATATATATATATGTATATATACATATATATATATATATTCCCCCCCACCATTATTGATGTATAATTGACAGTGATATCTTAATGAATGAAAAATGTTCGTATCAGGGTAGCTGGCTGAGCATGCAACTCTTGATCTTGGGGTTGTGAGTTAGAACCCCACATTGGGTATAGAGATTACTTAAAAATAAAATCTTAGGGGTGCCTGGGTGGTGTAGTTGGTTGAGCATGTGACCTCTTGGTTTGGCTCAGGTTGTGATCTTGGGGTTGTGTGATCAAGCCCTGTGTTGGGCTCAGCACATGACCCGACTTAACTGATCTGGGCACCCCATCCTCATAATGGTTCAACAGTGGACATATGACCCAAGCGTGTCCAGTGAGCATCAGCCCTGGAAAGAGCTATTGTCCATCCATTAGCATGGCTAAGCTGGTAGGGTATGAGCTTGGGGAACCAATGGGAGCAAAACAGAAATGAAAGACAGAGAAAGACAGATTCCTGACACTTTATTTGACACGCGTATCCAACTATGCGTAAAGTTTATATATTCCTTTTCAGTTGTGCGGGTCAATTCTTCTCCTATTTTTATTGTTTTTATTTTTTTTTCTTCTCCTATTTTTAAAATTATTTTTTCCTACATTTCTTTTTTTCTCTGTTGTGTTTGTCGATCTGTTACTATCATCATTAGCTGCTTCATTAGCACAGTAGGTCTTATATCTATTACAATCATCAACTTAAAAAAACAAAAAAGAACAAAATATAACAGTAACGCCCTACTATCTTCTGATAGACAGTCCACATGCAATTTGCCCCAGTTGTTCCCATAACGTCCTTCTTGTCTCCAATTCAGTATCATGCGCTGCACTCTGCTGTCAGCTCCCCGGTCTCCTCCAACCCACAACTGTTCTCCAACCATTTTTGCTTTTCATGGCACTGAGGCTTCTGTCCAGGCAGTTATTTTGTAGAGCATCTCAATTTGGATTTGTAAAATTATTTTCTGCTGCTGAGATTCTTTTTTAAAAAGTTTATTTATTTAGTAATCTCTGTGCCCAGTGTGGGGCTCAAACTCATGACCGTGAGATCAAGAGACACCTGCTCTTTTGACTGAGCCAGCAAGGCGCCCCTCTATGGTTCAGATACTGATGGAATGTTTTTAGGGAAAATACTTCCCAAGTGATATTGTGTCCCTCAGCTCCTCACCAACAGAGGGCACTTGATGTTGATTTTTCTCACCATTGATGATGGGAAGTTTAGCCATTTATTGAAGGTGACAGCTTCCAGATTTATCCACCATAAAGGCCCCTTCTGTTATTTGTACTTCAAGGTGTCATTTGCACCTTCTGTTATTTGTACTTACCTATGAAGTACGCTTTGAGACTGTGTACACTTCCACCCCTACACACTCAAGTGCACACACAGCTTTTTAATTAATTAATTAATTTATAGTAGGCTCTATACCTGACATGGAGCCCAAGGTAGGGCTCAAACTCATGCCCCTGAGATTAAAACCTGAGCTGTGATCAAGAGCTGGACGCTTCACTGAGTGAGCCACCCAGGCGCCCTGACACATACCTCTACTTATTTATTTATTTATTTGATATTTAATTTATTTATTTGAGAGAGAGAATGCACAAGCAGGGGAAGCGGCAGGCAGAGGGAGAAGCAGGCTCCCCGCCAAGCAAGGCGAGCCCAATGCGGGGCTCAATCCCAGGACTCCTGGGATCCTGACCTGAGCCAAAGGCAGAAGCTTTACCGACTGAGGCACCCAGGTGGCCTCACATACAGCTTTTTAAAAAGCGGGTTTGAATTGGCTTTCTGTCCCTTGCCACCAGAAGAATCCTAATCGTTATAGTTAGTGCATGCCAGTTACCAAAATTCACCCTTTTTATCTGCCATGTGAAAATGGATCTGGGCCCTTTGATACTTTGTTTCCTGGGCCAGCTGGCACGAAAGCTATGTCAGGAGAGAGGACGGAAGAGACTTTCCGGGAGGAAAGGGCTTTACTCCCTGGGGCTATGTGCTTACTTGGCAGGCCCTTGGAATATGCCTGGATACTTCCCCAGGGCCCCGTGCCTCCAGCGTCCGGGGACTGGTCGCACACAGCAGCCAGCAGCTTGGCCCAGTACCCTCCTTAGAGGGCTTAGTGTAAAATTCCTCAAGCTTCTGCAGCCCTTACGGCCTCTCAAATGTTAAACATATCAGAAATCCTAGAATTTCCAAAATGACCGGGACTGCGAGGCTCAGGACATCGAATATGGCTTGATGACGCCTGCTACATCATCTACTTTGGGAAGTAGAAATATTTGCCAATATGGGTCAGATTTGGTGGTAAGTTATATAAATTTAAAACCATGCAAAATCTTTAGGAAGGAATCCCAGACGTGCAATATGCTCTGTCCTGTCCCTGCCCCAGATAGCTTGCGTGACGAATAAGTGAGACTGTGTTTAGGACACTGTCCAAGGCTGATTCTCCAGGAGGCACCACAGGCTTTGGGCTTTGGCACCCTTATATTTCAGGGGCCCATGGAACTACTTTTTTTTTTTAAGATTCCATTTATTTATTTGACAAACCGACCACAAGTAGGCAGAGAGGTGGGCAGAGAGAGAGAGGAGGAAGCAGGCTCCCCGCTGAGCAGATAGCCCAATGTGGGGCTCGATCCCAAGACGTGGGGATCATGACCTGAGTCGAAGGTAGAGGCTTACCCCACTGAGCCACCCAGGCACCCCCACCCCCATCGAACTACTTTAATTCATCTTAATACCGGGAAAAAATGAACATAATCCCACCTGCCTTGGTTTTGTCTTTGTACCAACACAGTCACAAAATATAATAGGTATTTTATAAAGGAAGTGCCCATGAAAGGCTTTTTTTTTTTTTAAATAATCTCTGCCCCCAATATGGGGCTTGAACCCACAACCCTAAGATCAGAGTGGCATGCTTTGCTGACCAGGCCAGCCCAGGGCCCCAAACCCATGAAAGGGTTATTGTGGCTCTGACAATGCCTGGCACAGAATTGAATTGTTTTATCATCCTCCTCATTATTGAGATTATTGGAAGAATGGGCCACTCCTCCTTAAGGTGTGGTCCTGAGAGAAATCCCCAAACGACAGTGGTGGAGGTTGGGATTTGATCAGACATATCGTGACACTGGGGGCTGGGGAGAGGAGCTAAGTGGGATTGAGGGAGATGAATTTGACAGCGGAGATTGGAGTCTTGGTAGGTTACCATCATCATTCCAGGGAACATTATAAGAGGTGTCCAAAATTGGTGAAGGGGCTTATCCGCACAAAGGTAGGATTCATTCTCTCTGAAAAAAAGTCCTCTGGGGCAATGCTCTGATTTAGTAGTAAAGGGAAGTTAGAGGCACTGCCAGCCCTACTCCTGCCCAGCAATCATCTGGAAAACTATCTCTTTTAGTACCCTGACTTTGTGATAAGCAAAATGCTATAGACCCCACTCATTACCAGCCTGATGGCTCTCGTAGAAATGATTGGGCTTTTATAAACATTGTTCTATTTTTATTTTTATTTCATTATTTCATTAAATTATTTATTTAATTAGAGAGAGAGAGAGAGAGAGATTGCATGTGAGCAGGGAGAGAGGGGCAGAGGGAGAGAGAACAGGGCTTGAACTCATAACCTTGAAATCAAGACCTGAGTTGAAATTAAGGGTCAGATGCTTAACTGACTGAGCCACCCAGCTGCCCCAACAAACATTGATCGATCTATTGAACAAACAGCCACTATGTACCTTGTTTGTGCTAGGTTGCCCATCACCAGTAGTGGGACACAATTTAAAAGACTGTCAAGCCTCTATCACCTTGACTTATAATCAAAGGTGAGAGTGTGTCCCAGAGGAAACAGATAAGCCATCAAAATAATAACAGATTATAACCTGTGCTAGGAAATCAAGAGGAGGCCGCTTCTAGGAGATGGAACAGGGATGACTGGTTGTCTTTCCCATATCTCTTCTTTCTTTTAAAGTCATAGAGTCCCCCAGTTTGTAGCTGGGAACATGACCATGCAACATTTCCCAGGCTCCCTTGCAGCAGGCATGGCCTCGTGAGTCCTGGCCAGTGAGATGGAAGCTGATGGGGAAGTGTTCCGAAAGAGCAGGCAGGTCCTTCTGCTGGAAGGGTGAATGCTGGACCATCCATCTTAACCACAAGGAAGGCTATGCACAGCAGAGCAACAAGTTAGAAGGAGCCTGGGATCCAGCCACCAGGAAACCCCATCCCAGCTCTGCACAGCCCACGTTCAGACTGACGGTTGACAGAGAACTAAATACGTGTGATTAGAACCCACCTAAGGGGAAAAGGCTTAATCTAGGTGAGGTGCTTAAGGAAGGCTTCGTGGAGGAGGGACCTTGGAAGGGTGACATCCAATAGAAACATAACATAAGACATGTATGTAATTTAAATTTTTATAAAAATAAGATGATAATAAAATAAAATTTTTTAGTAGCCACATTTACAAAGTAAGAAAATGAAAGAAAAGAAAAGGAAAAAATTAAAAAAATAAATAAACATCAAAGTCAGAAGAAGCAGGTGAAAATAATTTTAACAATATATTTGTGGCGCCTGGGTGGCTCAGTTGGCTGAGCGGCTGCCTTCGTCTCGGGTCGTGATCCCAGGGTCCTGGGATCAAGCCCTACATCGGGCTCCCTACGCAATGGAGAGCCTGCTTCTCCCTCTCCCTCTGCCTGCCACTCTGCCTACTTGTGCTCTCTCTATCTCTATGTCAAATAAATAAATAAATAATCTTGTTTTAAAAAGTATATCTTGCTTAGCCCAGTACCTGCAAAATATCATTTCAACTTGTAATCAATACAAACATTATTGAAATTTTATTTTTTTCTGAATGCTAAGTTTTTTTTGTTTGTTTTTTGTTTTTTAATTTTTATTTTTTTGGAGAGAAACAGCTACTAGATGGTTTGTTTAGTCTTTTGCCCTAATGTTAAGTTTTTGAAATCCAGGATGCACTGAATGCTTACAGCACTTTTCAATTTGGACTAGCCCCACTTGGAGTTCTCAGGAGTCACAAGTGACTGACAGCTTCCATGTTGGACAGCCCATCTTTGAAGGGATGTATGAGAAAGGCTGTAAAGAGATGATGATGATGATGATGATGATGGTGATTAATGTAGGCTCCACACTGGTCGTGGAGCCCAACATGGGTTTTGAACTCAAGATCCTGAGATCAAGACCTGAGCTGAAATCAAGAGTCAGATGCTTAACCAACTGAACCACCCGGGCATTCCTGCAAAGAGCATTTTAAGCTGAGGAAATCAGGCTGAGCACAATGGGCCAAGTTGGAAAAGATGAGGTCTGAATTAATACAATTCTTCACTTGATGGGATCTTTAGCAAACACAGGGTTGGACCAGAGTTGGGGGATGGTGGCATCCTTTACTCTCAAAATCTCCCGATACCATACAGATTGCCCCTTTTTCCCCTCGTAAGTGCAATGTCAGGGTCCACCATAATGAGTGGTGAATCAGACTTTCTACATTCAAATCTTTCCTCTCTTGTGTATTGCTGTGTGACCCTGGCAAATCACTGAATCTCTCTGTGCCTCAGTTTTTTTCATCCGTAAAGGGTGGATGATAATAATAGAACTTGTCTCAGAGGTTGTTTCAAGGAGCATATGTTGAGCACTCAGAACTGCACTGGGCCTGTGGGAAGCATCCTTTGGACACTAGCTATGGACTTGGAATTGCTTTCAGCTCTGAAGTTAATGATGTGCAAGAAGAAACAAGGAGGAGATGAACCTATTGCCAGCTGGGTTTACTGAGCTTCAGACAGGAGAGGGAAGAAGGGAGGAGAATGTTCCAAGAATGTAATTCATTTAAAGGCATAACATACGGAAGTGGGTGGCAGTGCAGATACGAAAGCAAACTGAAAAAAGCTAGCCAACAAGCAAAATGAACCAGGAAATAAATGGATATAGAAAAATAACGTCCATTATTTTTTGCCTCCCTGCTATGCATCAAGGTTCAGAAACTCTATGCCTTTAGGAGCTGGTTAGTTTTGCCAGTAAGTGAAGCAGCCTAAGTGTAAGGATAGGGTGTTGGTGAGGTCTGTGGCCACAAGTTTCTCTGCTCAGCCAAGTGAAATCGTTACTAAAATGCATTACTTTATTTGGCATAGTGGGTAAGACCATTTACACTCAGAATCTCATGTGACTTTGGACAGGTTGCTTAAACCCTCCCTTCTTCAGTTTCCTCATCTGTTAAACGGGGATAATAGTAACAATTTACAGGGGCACCTGGGTGGCTCAGTCGGTTAAGCAACTGACTCTTGATTTCGGCTCAGGTCATGATCTCAGGGTCTTGAGCCCCACATCAGGCTCCGCACTGAGTGGAGTGTGAGATTATCTCTCTCCCTTTGCCCCTCTGCTCAAGTGTGCTCTCTCTCTCAAAAAAAAAAAAAGAAAAAAAAAGAAAGAAAGAAAGTAGTAATTTACAAAGGTGAATCACTTACCTGGCACATAGCCATTCAACAAGTATTAGCTATCATTATTATTGTTGTTGATGTTGTCATTAGTTGCATGGCAGAAATGGGGGTAGTGGGACCTGGATGCTCAAGCTAATCCTTCTCCTAGCACGATGGAAGGCATTAACATGGAAGTCAGACAGCCCCAGATCCGCCACTCGCTCCCCGAGTGACTCATTTGCGTTACATAACATCTTCAAGTTCAGCTTTCTCGAATGGAAAATGAAGGTAAATATCTACATGCATCAGTCAGATGTTTCTGTCTGGGAGGAACAGAAATTTCTATCAACCATAAGAAAATGTATCATTTCACATAGCAGAGAGCCCAGAGTTGGGGTGTCCTTCAGGCATGGCTAATCCAAAAACTGCATCTGGTCCTCAGGAGCCCAGAAACTTTCCTTCTCTATCCAGGCTTCACCTTTTGTGGCATTGGGTGGCTTCTCATGGTAACTGAGAGCCCCCCTCTCTCTTCCAATCTTTGCAGTGCAGTTGGTCTCATACCAACCCATGGGTTGGGAAGTGCCTGAAGCTGATTGGCTTGGGCCTGGATTCCTGAACCAATCACAGGCAGGGAAATAGGATCTCAAAGTGTGTGTGTGTGTGTGTGTGTGTGTGTGTATGTACATTTTAAGATTTTATTTATTTGTCAGAGAGAGAGAGAAAACACAAGCAGGGGGAGCAGCAGGCAGAGGGAGAAGCAGACTCCCTGCTAAGCAAGGATCCCGATGCCAGACTTGATCCCAAAACCTAGGGATCATGACCCGAGCCGAAGGCAGACACTTAACCGACTGAACTATACAGATGCCCCCCCCGGGGGTGTTTTACAGGGGGAAGGGAGAAAGTGTCATATTTACCCTAAGGCTTGACGTGGACTCATCATCCTGGGGTTTGTGACCCAGAAAAAATGAGAAAGGCCTAGTGTCAGACTGTCTAGCAGGACTCTTTGGGGGTTCATCAAAGGCATTTTGTTTAATGTACCCACAGAGGCTTCTCGTTGTGGAAGCTACTCTCCCTGCTGCCAGAGCTGCTTTCCTAGAATAGCTACGGTGCAGGGGGTGGAGGTAGCTAAATTCTAATCCATCATCCGCCGGGAATCCAGCGTCATTTTTTATCACGACCTCCAGGGACACCAATTCCACCACTCCACTCCCCTTTGTACCTTGGTTATAGTCTGAATCTCACCTCCCAGGGGTGTTCAGCAAAAGAGTCTCCCTGTCAACCCAGGAGAATGATCGCTGTGACCAAATGCTTCCTCCTTTGTTAGGAGTCAGCTGGGGCTGGAATGCAGCTAGCTGAAGCAAAAGGGAGGGCTTACTATAAGGATATGGAGCGTCTTGCAGAACCTAAAGGCCTCAGGAAGGTCCAGAAATGGAAAGCCATCAGAATTGCAAACCAGACTTGCATTTCGGGAGCCTCTTGGCTCTTGTTTTTCTCTGCAAGTTGGATTTCTTCTTTCTTCCTCCAGCCTGATTTCCCAAGGACTGTGGCAGCTCCAGAGCTCAGTCCTGGCCACATGGTATCTTTCTCTTACTCTCTTTCTCTGTGGCCTGGCAAAGGATGTAGGTTGGCCATGGACGGTTAAGCAGGTTCCATACTGTACAAGGATCCCTGAGGTAGGAGATCCTCCTGTATTTGTCAAGCCATGTACACAGGCTCAGGGGCACTTCCACCCACAGGGAAGGTCGTCCCCGAACTCAACAAAGCTGTTGGATGGGTTAGTGACACCCAGAGTGAACTCTGGACCGTCTTCCAACCACAGCCCTTGAAACTCTTCAAAGAACTGTTCTCTCCCAGCTACTTGGAGCTTGGTTGGGATTCTAAGTCAAGGTATCATAGGGTAAGTATGTGCTGAAGCTAGATCTGTCTTAGAATCTGAATCTTGGAGCCTACTTGCCCAGTAGCGGTGCCTGGAGAGACTGTCTGATCCTGCCTCCTGGATCCCCAAGGGTGCTCTTGTCCTTGTTCATCTTTTCCTTTGATTGTCTGATCTATCCTCTCTCCTTCCAAAAATTCCCATTTTTTGCTTAAGATAGAGTAAAGTTGGACGTGGCTTATAACCAGGAAACCTAACTTAGACAACAGCAGTCACAACAACAGACATATTTGAGCACTTTCTATGTGCTGGGCCCTGTTCAAAGCGCTTTTTGTGTAGACTCATTAACTCTTTACGGCAACTGTATGAGGTAGGTACCCTTGTAATTATCCCCATTTCACAGATGTGAAAACCGTGGCCGAGCAGGCAGAGTAACTTGCTCAGGCCCACCCAGGTATTAAGCCTGGATTTGGATTCAGGCAACCCGGCTCCAGAGTCCAATTCTTCTTCAGTCCCAATTCCAAATTCCCAGAGAAAAGATTCCTCTTTGGCCCAAATGAGTGAGATGTGCAACCCTAGTCCAGTAAGTGGTACAGGGGGCATGGCACCCAAACATGGCTGCCAGAGGCTCTCTGCTAAGGGTGAGGAGGGTCGTGTGTTAAGTCATGTTCCCAGCTCCCCTTTCTGGGGACACAGTGAGATGGCACTTCCTGCCCCCTGCTGTGTATGTGAGGCTCCGTGACTTGTGTGGCCGGCGAGTCGTGTGTGAAAGGGACCGTGCAAGACATTCAGCAGCTCCTGTTCTCTCTGGCACTGTACCCAGCCATGTTAGCCTGGGTCCTGAGTCACCATGAGGAACAGAGTCTCTGACACCTGGCAGTGGGTTTGTAGTGTGAGCAAGAAGTAAACCTTTGTCGTTTTTGGCTGCTACAGTCACTGGTCTCTCGGGTCATTCGTCACTCAGTAGAACCCTATCCTGGCTGCTACAGTTAAATGAGTCACCTTAAAAAGCTCTTCCTCTCTCTCTCTCTCTCTCTCTCTCTCTCTCTCTCAAATAAGTAGTTTTTTAAACCTGTTTATTTATTTGTCAGAGAGAGAGAACGCAAGCAGGGGGAGCAGCAGGCAGAGGGAGAAGCAGACACCCCACGGAGCAGGGAGCCCGATGCGGGACTTGATTCTAGGACCGTGGGATCGAGACCCGAGCTGAAGGCAGACGCTTCACCGACTGAGCCACCCAGGTGCCCTGTTAAATACATAAAATCTTTTTAAAAATCTACCCTGTTGTGGGTGACACCGTGTTGAAAACAAGCCTACAGCCTTTTGGATCCAAACTGTGGCCCTGGCCAGCCCGGCACCCCCCACAGAATTCCCAGCCAATTTCCCTTCCTAGTGTGACTGGAGTCCTTGCGATTGACAGGCCATCTGAGCGACGTCTCTCTGGTCACTGGAGGAAAAGACAAACGAGGTCTGGGTGCCAATCTTGTGCCCATGGAGACCTCTCCCTGGGGATGCCCATCCTTCCTGGTGCCCGTCAGAGCCTGCCTCCTGTTCAGGGTGCCCCAGGTAGGAAAGCAGCACGGCATGGTGACTGAGCTCTCAGCCCAGAATTCAAATCCTCGCTCTGCCTCTTACTAGCTGTGTGACTTTGGCTAGGTTATTTTATTTCCTCCTCTCAAGAAACGGACATGATAATTTTAGTACCGTCTCCTGGGAGTGTTGCAAGGGTAAAAATGCAAATGTCATGCAAATTTGCCTAGTCGGTCCTAAATAAACGTTTGCTCTTGCCTTTAGTATTATCTCAATAGGAGCAATAAAAAACTAAGAGCGTGTATATTTTCTAGACCCAGGTGATCCCATCGACTGGTAGAAAAGTGAATAAAGAGAGAGGAAAATCTATAGCTAGTTAGTTATCCCTATATAAAATAAAAATACCAGGGGCACCTGGGTGGCTCAAATGGTTGAGTGTCTGCCTTTGGCTCAGGTCCTGATCTCCTGGTCTTGGGATGGAGCCCCATGTCAGTCTCCTGGCACACTGGGGAGTCTGTTTCTCCCTCTCCCTCTGTTTCTCCCTGCTGCTTGTGCTCTCCCTATCTCTCTCTCTCTCAGATGAATACAATCTTAAAAAAAATTAAATTAAATTTTTAAAAATAACCTAAAATAAAAATGCCAATCATCATAATAATAGAAAAATGAAAATCCATACCGTTTTCCTATGTTTCCCTAAGCATGGTCCAAAAGCCACATCTATGAGAGTCATTGTGTGTGTGTGTGTGTGTGTGTGTGTGTGTGTGTGTTTCTGGGATGAGGCAGGTGCTGGCGGAAACTGCAGATCCCCAGACCTTAGCCCATCCTGACCAGAAGTGGGACCTAGGAATCTGCATTTAAAAAAAAAAGGGGGACGCCTGGGTGGCTCAGTGGGTTAAAGCCTCTGTCTTCGGCTCAGGTCATGATCTCAGGGTCCTGGGATCGAGCCCCGCATCGGGCTGTCTGCTCAGCAGGGAGCCTGCTTCCCCCCCTCTCTCTGCCTGCCTCTTTGCCTACTTGTGATCTCTCTCTCTGTCAAATAAATAAATAAATAAAATCTTTAAAAAAAAAAAAAAAAAAAAACCTCCCCAGAGATTCTTAGGCTTACTACATTGAAAAACTGCTCTCTCTTCCTAAGAACCTCAACGGGGCGACGAAGGTAGCAGCCCGTTGTCTGGGATGTCACGAGCAGCTGGGCATAAGGCAGGCCAGGGAAACTGGACATGCCTGCTCATTTTCCTTTCTTGGGACGCTGCTGCCGGGCGTCCCTCTGGTGGCAGACGTGCGAGGGGACGCTGAGTGCTGGATCTGAATCACCTCCCTGCTGGCCCACGCCAGGAGCAAATGGGTGCTTCCTGCCTTTCTGACTGGCCGCAGCTCAGCCCATCAGAGTCCTACAGCTGGCCCCTCAGGGCCCCAGTGCAAAGGCAATTGGAGGCTCTGTGACCTGTTAGCAGCCTAACAAGGTGACATCTATGGTATACAAGACCAGACATCAAAGGGAAGGCGGGCAGAAGGAGGGAGGAGGACGCTTTCTGAGCACGCCTCAGGTGGTGTCACCTCCAGGGGGGCACCTGGAGTGAGCCAAGAACACGGTCCCCTGTTTCACTTGGGAAACTTGAACACCTTGCTCTTCCCTCCTTCTGGGAAAACATGTAGGGCTCTGGCTTCACCTGAGCTCGGCATTGCGCGGAGGTCAAGAGCGTGGATTCTGGAGCCAGGTTCAACCCGTGGCTCTGCTGCGTGATGTTAGGCAAGTTAACAAACTGCTTCGTTTCCTCGTTTCTTTATCTGTAAAATGGGGATCATGGGGCCTGCATCACCCCGGGTTGGGTTGAGGATCGATGAGTCGATGAGTACGCATATATGTCAGGGGCCCAGAGCTCTAGCTGCCTGTGATTGAGCGAGTGAGAAGTAAGTGATCTTGGTACCATTGTCAGTACTGCTAGTAAGAAGCGAACATACTAGTTGAGCTCCTGAGCTTGTGCTGATAGCTTTAGGTACGTGACATAATCTTCATAAAAACCCAATAGGGGGGCGCCTGGGTGGCTCAGTGGGTTAAAGCCTCTGCCTTTGGCTCAGGTCAAGATCTCAGGGTCCTGGAATCGAGCCCCGCATCAGGTTCTCTGCTCAGCGGGGAGCCTGCTTCCCTCTCTCTCTCTCTCTGCCTGCCTCTCTGCCTACTTGTGATCTCTCTCTCTGTCAAATAAATAAATAAAATCTTAAAAAAAAAACAAACCCAAAACCCAATAGGTTCTGGGGGCACCCGGCTGGCTCAGTTGGGAGAGCATGGGACCCTTGATCTCAGGGTTGTAGTTCAAGCCCCACATTGGGTGTAGAGATTACTTAAAACAAAACAGTAAGTTCGGGAAATACCAGATAGTGATGATGGTTACACAACCTTCTGAATGTACTCACTGCCTCCAAATTGCGAATTGTGTGCTTTCAGTGGCTGAAATGGTAAATGCGATGTTATGTCTATTTTCCCACCCACGCACACACACCTGGGCACAAGGCAGGCTGGAGAAACCGGCACATTCCTACTCCTTTTCCTAGGAGCTCTTGTGATCACACCTGTCTGACAAGTGAGAGAAAGCAAGGCTCAGAGACAGGCTCACGGCGCAGGGAGCAGCTCAGCCTGCCTTGCGTCCCAGCGTGCTCGGCACTGCCAGGGATGCCAAGACCCATGGGGCTGTAACATGGTGCCCCCTCATCCATTCATCCTTTTGTTCTTTCATTTGAAAAAGACGAGCCGCACCTCTGCTCTGTGCCAGATGCTGGGGTTCAGCAGACAGAGAGACCGTTTGCCCACTGGCCCAGATGGATGTGTATTTACAAATGGGACACGTGCTGAGAAGGAAAGTACCTGGAAGAGGGCATGAAAACGCTCCAGCTAGTCAGCGGAGTTTGGGGACAGCATCCTGGAGGAAGTGACAGTCAGGAACTGGGACATCAGTAGGAATCCCTGAGCAGATGTGGGAAGGGAGGGACATTCTAGGCAGAGGGAGCAGCCACCTGCGCAAAGGCCCTGTGGCCTCTGTAGCAAGGACAGGGTGGGGAAATGGAAGAAGCCAGGACTGGGAGGACCACAGAGGCCAGATCACGCACACAGGCTGCCCTCCTTGGAAAGCTTTGTCTTCGTCTTCAGAGTGACAGAGGCCTTTGAGAATGTGAATCCAGGGAATGCCGGGACCTAATTCACCCCAGGAAAGACCACCTCTCCCTAGCCTAGACATCCCACCGGCAGTAATGCTGTCTCTTGGAGCTTGGACAAGACGCCCCACACCCACATCTCCCCACCACACACACAATGCTCCTGACCTGCACACAGCCCTTTACCCTCTGCCTCCCCCCAACTGTATTCCTCTCCAGAGCACTCTGGGACCCTATACATTTTACCTCTTGGCTTCTCTCTCTCCACCTACCTCAAAGCCAAGGACATCTCTCTCCACAGTGTCCCCTGCACACAAAACAGAGCCTGGCATCTGATAGGTGTTCAATAAACAGACACTCAACTGTTGAATGAAGTCCTAACATCACCCTTCTGATGGGGAGGAACAAGAGTACCCGTGGGGGCCAGTTAGGAATCTACCAGGAGTCTGGATGGGATGTTGGTGCTTGGATGTTGGGCTGTAGAGATAAAGAAACATTCCAGATATGATGGGGAGAAGCCCTAGGAAGTCTTCTGAGGATCACCTTGGTAAGGAAGAGAGGGCACATTTCCTTCTCAGAGGAAAGATGGCCCAAGGTCAAGCCCAGGGTGTGGAAACAGAACCGAGATTAGAAACCTAATCCGGTCTCCACTGTGCCACCCAGTCTGATCACACCAACTCACTGAGAGCCCATCCTATTCTTCCCATGGCTTAGGGGGCAGCCAGAAACCCCTGTCCTGGTCTTGCACCTTCTAGTGCTTCTTGGGGTCTTATGCTCCTTCTTTGTCTAGCTTCAGGGCACAGCTTAAATTTAAGTCAAGTCCTCAGAGAAGCCTGGGGTAGGAATGGAAGGGAAGGGAAAGGAAGGGGAGGGAAGGGAAGGAGGAAATGAGAAATCGAGAGGCCTTGCTTACATTCCAGTGTTGTATCTTGCAGTGACGTGTGAGGCTAACTCACCCCTGTACATATGTCCATGATCATAACCATAATCCTTTGTTCATAGTTACTTCCCATATCCCCCTTGACGGTCTGCTCCAGGAGGCAGGACGAGCTGCTTCTGCCTCCTCACCATCTCCACTGAGCCTAGGTGGCTCAGGTCATGAACCCAGGGTCCTGGGATCGAGTCCCACGTTAGGCTCCCTGCTCAGTGGGAAGCCTGTTTCTTCCTCTCCCTCTGCCTGCTGCTCCCCCTACTTGTGCTTTCTCTCTCTGTCAAATAAATAAACCACATCTTTAAAAAACAGAACAAAACAAAAACCCAATCTGGAGAATAAATGAATGAATGGATCTAAGAGAGGAGGTGAGAAAACACCCACACATTGTGTTTTTTTCCCTTGGCGGCAAATGGGGAAGGGGACAGGACTAGGCGGGGCCTCTAGGAGGGAAGGCACGTGTGTGCTCCACCCCCCTCCTCCATCTCTGCACCCCAGCATACAGCAGGAGCTCAATAAATGTGCTCTGGGCAAGTGCGTGGATGTCCTGCTTGGTCCTCTCTGTCCTTGGAGGGCAAGCCTGTCACATTCTTGCATTAGGGTAAAAGCACACTCAACATGCCCCATGCACGAGCATCAACTCCCATCTTCAGATCCATTCGTTCATTCTCCAGATTGGTTTGGAGCCCCAGGTACGGGCAGGCCCCACGGAGATGGTGAGGAGAAAGTGTGGGCACAGTGTCAGAGTCCGAAGGAAACATTCTGGGAACGCAAGGCTCCCTGCCCTGCCTGTGTGCTTGTGACAGTGACAGTCAGCGCCCCTGTGCTCTATGTGTCGATTTGTTCTATCTGCAGAGTAACCGCAGGGGCTAGCTAGCATCGGTATGTCCATATTCCAGAATCCATGCCGAGGCCCTGGGGCGGGGGCGGGGGGCTCCCCTGACAAGTAGCAGGGCTGGCGGTCGTGAAACCAGGGCTGAGTGTTGCTTTCTCCAGGCCCTCCTTAGAAGGCACTCCAGACTGCTGTCTCTGAGAGGACCCCTTCACCACACTGGTCCCCTCGGCCTGCCTGCCTTACTTTTTCCTCCTGGCGCTTACAGATGGAGTTCCTATCTGCTCGGCCAGCATGTAAGGCCATAGGAAGGCTTGTAGGTGAGTCACCTCCTTCTGGTGGCATGGTGCAAAAGGCCCCAAATAATTGGATTTAGAAAGAATGAGTTCACCTGACTTTGATTAGCCATCTAAGATCCTGTCGGTTCTGAGAGCTCTCCTATTAACGGAAGTGGTTGCTAGATGTGTGTGGTGTACACATGCGTTCCCAGGGTCTTGCACAACGCCAGGCACGTAGTAGGTGCTCAGGAAATACTCGTTGAGGGAATTCAGTGAAGCTGTTCCAGTCTCTCCTTTCACTGCTAAATCATATCCACGCGGTCCTCCTTCTCTTCCTCTCTCCTTCCATACTTCTCTCCCTGCCTTCTTTCCTTCCACAACTTGAGTCCCTGCTGGAGGTTGTGCACTTTCTCAGAGTCTTGGATCACAAGCGAAAAGCGACACAAAGCTCCCAATAGTGGGTTCCACAGATATATTTTTAGAAATTCCCTTGGGGGCGCCTAGGTGGTACCTTTGGTTAGCTGTCCGACTCCCAGTTTTGGAGATCATGACCTCAGGATCATGAGACTGAACCCCACACCAAGCCCCACATCGGGCTCTGCGTTCCATGTGGTCTTCTTAAGACTTTCTCCCCTTCTCCTTTTGCCCCTCCTCTCTGTACTTTCTCTCACTCTCTTTAAAATAAATAAGTCTCAGGAGCGCCTGGGTGGCTCAGTGGGTTAAAGCCTCTGCCTTCGGCTCGGGTCATGATATCGGGGTCCTGGGATCGAGCCCCGCATCGGGCTCTCTGCCTGCTCATGATCTCTCTGTGTCAAATAAATAAATAAAAATCTTAAAAATAAATAAATAAAATAAATAAGTCTTTTTAAAAAATTCTCTTTAATATGAGGTGCAAAGCACTATATTATTTTTCTATTATTTACTCGCTTTTTTAAATCAGCTTTTGAATACTTAATGTACACAAATGGCACATATGTTATGTATATATCTCGGTGACTCGGCACATAGGCACATACCTACAATGCCGTTAACAGCTATCAGTGTAGGAAACGTATACATTACACCCCAAAGATTTCTTGTGTCCCTTTCCTTTTTTTTTTTTTTTCTGTTTTCTTTTTTGGTGGCAAAAACACTTAACCTGAGCTCTACCCTCTTCCCAAGTTTTTAAGGGCACAACACTGTGCTGTTCACTCCAACAGATCTCTAGAACTCACTGCTTGTGTAGTTAGAACCAAGTTAAAGGTGGGCTAATCCGTTCTTTGGTGGGGGTGGGGGCAGGGTGTCGTCATTGGGGGAAGACTTCAGGAGAACAGTGGCTGGAGCAAGACCCTGAAGACTGACCGGGATTTCTCCTCTTGTTAATGCTGGTGGAAACTGCTAGAACAGAGGTGGAGGTGGGTCGCTGACCGCAGAGGATTAATCCTCTACCAGCCCTGGCCTCCTTGAATCTACTTTCTGTCTCTATGCCTTTGCTGATTCTGGACATCTAGTATACCCAGAACCCCACAATCCATGCATGGTGTCTTGTGTCCGGCTCCCTTCACGTAGCATCACGCTCTCAAGCTTCATCCGTGTTGTACCATGTCTGGATACTCTGTTCCTTTCTAGGGCTGTTTCATATTCCATTGTGTGGATGGACCATGTCTTATTTATCTCTTTACCATTGGATGAACGTTTAATGGCTTCCGTTTTTTGGGTATTGTGAATGATGCCATGAGAAACGTTCGCCTGCAAGTCTAAGTGGCAATATGTTGTCATTTCTTTTGAGTAGATGCCTAGGAATGGAATGGTTGTATGGTAAATTACCACTTTTTTTTTTTTTTTTAAGATTTTATTTATTTGACAGACAGAGAGATGACAAGTAGGGAGAGAGACAGGCAGAGGGAGAGGGGGGAAGCAGGCACCCCGCTGAGCAGAAAGCCCGATGCGGGGCTTGATCCCAGGACCTTGGAATCACGACCTGAGCCCAAGGGAGAGGCTTTAACCCACTGAGCCACGCAGGCGCCCCTAAATTAATGCTTGTTAAGAAACTGCCCATACCATTTAAGAAGTGTTTTTGTTTTTTTTTTAAAGTAAAGCTCTATGCCCCACACGGGGCTCGACCTTCCAATGCTGAGATCAAGAGTCACACGCTCAACTGACTGCGCCACCCAGGCGCCCCGCGAGAAGTGCTTTTTAAGGAAGGTGCAGAGGTGCAGAGGGTGCCTGGTTTGGGCCTCAAGGCCTTGCAGTGAGGTGGTGGAATTGAGACCCCAGCAGAAGTTGTCAGCCCGTAGAGGTCATGCCCTCCACCACTCTCACTCTGAGAAGCCCTTTGTGCATTTGGAAACTTGAAATCGACCCTCCCTTGGATCCTTCTGGAAAAAACCCAGGCCACGAAGTCTGTTCCCATAAGGTAGAGTCTGTCTCTTTTAAAAAGAGTAGCCTCAGGAGCTGTTGAGGAAAGTGATCAGTTTGCAAAAACCTCCTTCGGAGCATTATGTCCTGCTTAAATTAGGGTATCTGAAGTTGGGAGAAAGAGCCCACCGTGGGCACTTTGGTCACACTTTGATCAGCCTATATATTGGCTGCTTCACATTTTTGAGGATTTTTTTTTTTAAAGATTTTATTTATTTATTTAACAAAGAGAGAGAGAGGGAGAGAGAAGGCGAGAGAGGGAACACAAGTAGGGGAAGCAGGAGAGGGAGAAGCAGGCTTCCCACCAAATAGGCTTCCCACCGAGCAGGGAGCCCGATGTGGGGCTCGATCCCAGGACCCTGGATCATGACCTGAGCTGAAGACAGACGCTTAACAGCTGAGCCACCCAGGCTCAAGCCACCCTTAAGCATGTTTTTGAAAATTTTTATTTGTCTATTTGAGAGAGTGAGTGAGAGGGCATGAGCAGCAGGGGAGGGGCAGAGGGTGAGGGGGAAGCAGGCTTCCCACTGACCAGGACCCTGGGATCATGACCTGAGCCGAAGACAAACACTCCGGCTGAGCCACCCAGGTGTCCCCACATTTTTGAGCATTTTTATTGTTTTGTGTGGAATATATAATTTGGTCATTAGGGATTTTTTTTTCCTCTAGGTTGGCAGTTTGGACTGAAACGGCATAATCATGATAAATGATCTCCCTGCCCACCTCTCCCTGTCTATTAACAGAAGGATCGATAACAAATAGTCTCTGGTGTCACCTACACACATACGATTACACTGGAAGCTAACTAAGCAGGGAGGCCACTGAGAAGGTCTCAAGTTTGTGCCCACAAGGGTCAGTGCCCGACCTGCACGTGCTCTGTGGAATGACAGCATAAACGCGGATAGTGTGGGGTTTAGCCCTTCCTGGTGCTGAGCTTCAACATTTGCAGAGGCCAAACACACACTATAGCCACTGTGTGGCTATAAACACACACCCAGCACTGTCCTAGCTCCCATGGGGCCCCTGTTCAATGATGACTAAGAATTTCAAGATGGCGGGGCACCCGGGTGGCTCAGTTGGTTCAGTGTCTGCCTTCGGCTCAGGTCATGTTCGCGGGCTCCTGGGATCCGGCCCCACATTGGGCTCCCTGTTCTGCGGGGAGCGTGCTTCACCTTCTCCCTCTGCTCTTTCCCCTGCTTGTGTTCCCTCTCTCACTGTGGCTCTCTGTCAAATAAAAAAATAAAATCTTAAGAAAAAAAAAGAATTTCAAGATGGCAACAGCAGAGCGTTAAACCAGAGTGAAGCCCGGGAGCACCAAATATTGTTAATACTGTGTAAGGGGGTCAGATAATATTACTTCTATGCACAAAAATTCTTGGTCGATGCCCCAGGTCATTCAGAGCAATCCCAGCGTCCTGACCATCGTCTACAAGCCCGCCCCATCTACTCCCTAGTTCTTGACTCTCACCTACTATTCTCCTTTGCTCTCTCCACTCATCTGCTGTGTCTCCTTGGGTTTTTTCTCCAGTAAACCTTCCACAGTCCTGCCACAGGGCTTTTGCACTTGCTATTCTTCTCCTCCTGGCTAATTCTCTTTGTGCAAAGGTCACCTCCACAAAAGCGTTGCTTACCTGATCTGGTGAAAGCTGCCATTTCTTTCAAAACTTTACCTATACCCCAAACTCCATAGTCCCCTAATTTCCTTTCCTTTTCTCTATAGACCTGTTACCTTCTAATAGACTTAATAATTAGTCTAATGGACTAATAAGTCTAATAGACTTAATAATTAACTTGTTTTGTTGCCTCCCACTACTTGACCCCATGAGCTCCATGGGGGCAGGGATTTGTATGTGGACGTGTCTTTTTTTTTAATCTCTGCCATAGCCCCTGTGCCTACAATAGCATCTGGCCTATAATAGGTGCTCAGTAACCGTTTAGTGGAAGACAGACAGACTTGCCACATATAGGCAGGTGGGGTAAGCCTTTGAGTTAAATACTATGATTGGTCTCTATCTTACCTGTGAAGACTCTGAGGCTTATCAGGGAGTTCTGCTGTTTAGCCAGCTCAGTTAACCACCGCTGTATGTATTATACACAACCTCGGGACCGTGGGGGAAGCCTTTGTCTTTCTATGGCTTTCTATACTATTACAATTTTGATCTTTCACCATGTGTCCATATTCTTTCTATTTAATAAAAAAAAAAAAAAAAGTGGGCGCCTGGGTGGCTCAGTTGGTTGGGCAACTGCCTTCTGCTCGGTTCGTGATCCCGGGGTCCTGGGATGGAGTCCCACGTCGGGCTCCTGGTTCCGCGGGGAGTCTGCTTCTCTCTCTGACCTTCTCCCCTCTCATGCTCTCTCTCATTGTCTCTATCTCAAATAAATAAATAAAATAAATAAAAAAAAAGAAAAAAAAGAAAAAAAAAGTACTAGGGTTAGGTAGAGGAGGTGTCCACGGACTGTGTTTTGAATTTCTGAGAATTCTGTCATTGATTTCATTGGGCAGTGTGTTGGCATGGAGGAGGTACTCAATATATTTTTGTGATGTGAATGGAGAGACAGTGTACAATCAGCAGAGGGAGAAAATGAGAAAAGAGGTATTTAAGAACAGTGCTTTTGACCAATGAAATCTGTTCCTGAAAATGTATTGGATAGCAAATTTTCTGACAGTGAGAGCCTACAGTCTATTTTTTTTTTTAAGATTTTTTTTTTTTTTTTGAGATAGATAGAGAGAGAAAGCATGAGAGGGGAGAAGAAGGTCAGAGGGAGAAGCGGACTCCCCACAGAGCCAGGAGCCCAATATGGGACTCGATCCTCGTCTCCGGGATCATGACCTGAGCTGAAGGCAGTTGCCCAACCAACTGAGCCACCCAGGTGCCCCTATTTTTTTTTAAGATTTATTTATTTAGGGGTGCCTGGGTGGCTCAGTTGGTTGAGCAACTGCCTTCGGATCAGGTCATGATCCCTTGAGTTCCGGGATCGAGTCCCACATCGGGCTCCCAGCTCCGCAGGGAGTCTGCTTCTTCCTCTAACCTTCTCTCCTCTCATGCTCTCTCTCACTTTCTCTGTCTCTCAAATAAATAAAAATAAAATCTTTAAAAAAAAATAAATAAATTCTCTTTAAAAAAAAAAAGAAAAGATTTATTTATTTATTTGACAGAGAGACAGAGAAACAGCAGAGGGAGAGGCAGAAGCAGAGTCCCCACTGAGCAAGGGCAAGGAGCCCAAGGTAGGGCTCGATCCCAGGACCCTGGGATCATGACCTGAGCTGAAGGCAGATGCTTAACCCACTGAGCCACCCAGACACCCCTATTTTTTTCTCTTTCTTTCTTTCTTTCTTTCTTTCTTTCTTTCTTTCTTTTTTTTCTTTAGGGTAATTGAGAGAGAGTGTGAGTGGTGGGGGGAGAGGGAGAGAGAGAGAGAATCCCAAGCAGCCTCCACGTCCAGCAGGAGGCTGACGCCAGCTTGATCTCACAACCCTGAGATCACGACCTGAACTGAAATCAAGAGCCAGATGCTTAACCGACTGAGCCAACCCAGGCTCCCCTACACTGTATTTTCTTAAAATTTTTTTCACAGAATTATGAAAATAGTCTGTCTTCATTATTGGTGGATTCCGTATTTGCAAATTCACTCACTATAACTTATTTGCAACCTCCAAATCAATAGTTGGGGTGCTTTTCGGAGGTCATCCCTGGGGGGCTGACCAGAAGGAGCAGAGCAGTAAAGTGACTGAAACTCCCGACAGGCACGTTCCCGGCTGATGTCCTACGAGGCAGTGACACTCTGCTTCCTGTTTCATCTCTCGTACTGCGAACACGTGTCCTCTGCGTGGCCTATTTAAGGCCACGTTGTTTGCATTTTGGCGTGTTTTGTTGATTTTGCTGTCCAGATGCCCCCCAAGCATAGTGGGGCTGGCTCGTGTTCCTAAGAGCAAGAAGGCCACGGTGTGCCTCACAGAGAATATACTTATGTTAGATAAGCATCCGTCGGGCATGGGCTGCAGTGCTGCGGTCTGTGCATTCCACGTCTAGGACTCAACAGCGGCTATTAAGTAAGGTGTCCTTAGTCAGAAACACACGTAAAACAGTCTTATGTATTGACTGGGCATTGTGACCCAAGGCTTGCAGCAACCTAACTCCTGTATTTTCCCTAGGACCCATTGTTCAGTGTCCACTGACACAGGGCATGTGCTGACGACCTTACAAAACACAACCAGTGGGAACAGGGAGAATCAGTTTACATGTGGTATAGTGCGCTAAGCTTCCATGTACTGCTTCATGACCTTTGCATATGGACACATGCCGTAACCTCGTGCTCACCAATACCACTAACAGAATGTTTCCAGGGGCGCCTGGGTGGCTCCATCGGTTAAGCATCTGCCTTCAGCTTGGCCCCTGGTCCCAGGGTCCTGGGATTGAGCCCCATCGGGCTCTCTGCTCTGCAGGGAGCCTGCTTCTCCCTTTCCCTGCTGCTCCTCCTGCTTGTACTCCCTCTCTGTCAAATAAATACATAAATTCTTTAAAAAAACAAAACAAAACAAAACAGAAAAAACAGAACAAAACAACCCAGAACGTTTCCAGGACCCCAAAGATTCCCTCAGGGCCCAGCCAGAACCACACATGTTTATGAGTCATTCATGTTGTATGTCTCAATGGTTTGTTCTTTTTTTATTGCTGTAGAGTAGTCCATGGTAGGATTATACTACAATTTAGCCATTCCCCTGTTGATGGCCACTTGGGTTGTTTCTAGTTTTGTTATTGTTACTAGGATATTCCATTATTTTAAAAAAAGAATTGTGAGTTCCCAGCTAATAATATGTTCCCAAAACAGTTCGCAAAATATTCCTAAACACCTGTGTAACAACCTGCCAAGGATTTCTGCAAAATATAAAGCATTTAAAATCACCAGATTATTACTTAAAAAAAAAATGGGGCACCTGACTGGCTCAGTTGGTAGAGCATGTGACTCTTAATCTGGGGATCATAAGTTCAAGCCCCACGCTGGGCATGGAATAAAAATAAATAAGATAAATAAAATAAAAAAGTAAAATTAAATAAATAAAACGGATTATTTCACATTAATGAACTCATTAGTGGAACAGTGGGACACATGAACCAATATTAGGCAGCATGTATGACACGCAATCATGTTATGTTAGATTGTTTCCTTTATTTTATTTTATTTTTTTTTAGATTGTTTCCTTTAAACCATGCAAAGAACCTGTACTGTGATGTAATGAAAAAGTATGTTAAAGTTTTAAAGATACTATCGAAAGAGGGCCTGATTCATTAGCCCCAAGGTGTATGGCAGAAGCCAACACCAGGACCCGTTAAAGGCTAAGTCTGCAGGGAAAGAATGGATAAGACGAAACGTACAATATTGCAATACCAGATGTTTATTTGTACCACAGCTCAATTTATTCATTCTATCTATCTATCTATCTATCTATCTATCTATCTATCTATCATCTATCTATCTATCTATCTATCTATCTATGTATCTATCTAGCTATCAAAGTTTCCTAGTGAATATAGTTGCTCCCCTTATCTGTGGTTTCAGTTTTCAGGATTCAGTTACCCATGGTCAACCTTAGTCCAGAAACAGGTGATCCCCCTTCCGATGTACGGTCAGAAGGTCAACAGTAGCTAACACGACCTCACAGCGCCTACCTCATTCCCCTTAGCATATCTCATAGGCATTTTATCATATCACATCATCACAAGAAAAAGGGAGAGTCCAATAAGATAAAGACCACATTCACTTAACTTTTATTACAGTATAGTTATAATTGTTCTCTTTTATTAGTAGTTATTATTGTTAATCTCTGACTGTGCCTGATTAATAAATTAAACTTTATCATAGGTATATGGCGGGGCTCCTGGATCGCGCATTGGCAGAGCTATGCAACTATCGATCTTGGGGTTGTGGGTTCGAGTCCCACCGTTGCATAGAGATTACTTAAAAATAAAATGTTAACCAAAAAAAAAGTTAAGCATATCATAGGTATGTGTATATAGGAAAAACAGTCTATGTGGGATTTGGTACGATCCATGCTTTCAGGCATCCACTGGGGGATCTTGGACTGTGACCCCCTCCCTGATAAAGAGGAGGCGCTACTGTATTTGGAATGAAAGTCCTCCCCCAGGGTTTTTCCACTGCATTTCGAGAGAAGAAGAGTGGCTGCTGGCTGAGTCAGGAGAGCTTGGGACTCTAGATAATGGGACTGTGAGTTCAAGCTCCGGGTTGGGTATAGAGATCACGTAAGTAAATAAGTAAATCTTTAAAAAAAAAAAAGGAGAAGGGCGCCTGGGTGGCTCAGTTGGTTGAGCAACTGCCTTCGGCTCAGGTCATGATCCCGGAGTCCTGGGATTGAGTCCTGGGATCGAGTCCTGGGTCGAGTCCCGGGATCGGGCTCCCAGCTCCATGGGGAGTCCGCTTCTCACTCTGACCTTCTCTCTTCTCATGCACTCTCTCACGCTCTCTTTCCCAATAAATAAATAAATAAAATCTTTTTTTTAAAAAAAGGGAGAAGAATGGGGGAGGGGTCTTCAAAATTACTTTAGAGTAGCTCGCTTTTTGGTTCTGGAACCACGCCTTAAGTAAACCTTTAGGTTATGCAAATGAAGCAAGGATTCCAGCCCCTGCCTCTGGACCTGCCTGTGCGGGCAGGGGGTGGGCCGCTGGGAGGGTGCCTATAAAAAGGCTGGAGGTTGGGAAGGAGAGGACCAGATCTCTTCTCCCTTCTTGGCCAGGCCCTTCCTAGTGCGGGGAGAACGGCCTGTGAGGCCTCAGGGACGTCGCTCGCTCTCCAGGTATTTTCCAAGCCGTCAAGGCCACTTGGGAGTCAGATGCCCGGGCAGGGCAGTAAGACTAGCCGGAGGCGGCGAGCCTGGTCTCTCCCTCGGTGGTCCCTCCCCAGGTGCCTGAGGGAGCTTCCCCCTCACGTCCCCAGCACCAGTTTCCAATCCAGGTTGCTCCTGACTAGCTTTAGCTGGAGGGACAACAGCAAAAAACAAGGTATGTTTTGTTTTTTGTTTTTTGTTTTTCTTTTAAGAATTGTGCTTTCCAGTTCTGTGGCTGGTTCCTGAGAAAGCTGTGGATTTCAGGGGCGCCGGGTAGCGGTTGCGGGTGGCGGCCGCCTTGTGCAAATCTGGCTTTGCCTTCCTTAGCGGGTTCGCCTCCAGTCTGGAGGGTTTTAGGTATGCAAGCTCGTGATTTGCAAATGCGCGTCTGACCTCTTCCTTTGCCATAGAGCCTGTCCCGTCTGAGTTCCCTTCTGTTGCCTTTGGCAGCGTTGCTTTGGAAGTTGATTGCATTGACCAAAATGGAGTTGTGTCCTGGGTAACCACTGGAAGGATAGATTTGGGGAAGAGGCTATGGGCCGGGTGGAGAGCTGTTACAAGGCCTGTGGGGTTCTACACAGAACCCAGGCTCGGAGATCGAGATCCGCACAGATGCAGAAGTGTGGTCATAATTCCCTTTGAAAATCCCTCACGTGACCTTTATCATCGTTTTAAATCCAATTCTCTTCCAGAGTTGGAACAGACCGCCTCACCAAGTACTGCTGAATTGACTATTGTATTTAGAAATGTCATTACCTCTCCCCCTTCCCAAAACAAAACAAAACAAAAAACAAAAAAAACGTCAAATCTGGGAATCATATCAGTCCACACTTGAGATCTTGTAAGTTAGCACTGAAATACTGGACGTGGGTTCTAGCTCCATAAACTTGCGAGGTGGTTTCCCTCCCATGATTTGATCCGCAGCCCGGGGGAGGAGGGGGGGGCTTAATCTCGTTCCTTTGCGGTTGACAGCTCCCTGCTGCCCCTGTTCTTGGATTTCCCTGTGCAAAGGATGCCCTTCCTTGCTCTGCCTTCACGGAGAATCCACCCTGGGGCAGCGCACAGGTGGGTAGAGGGCTGTGCGCACCCCGAGGGTTGGGGGGGTGCGCTTGGAGCAGGGGGCGGGGAAGCCCCGCCGCAGGTAGGCTGCTGACCACAGCTGTCTCAGACATTCTGGCTCCGAGAAACCTGTAAACGAAATGAATGAAATGAATCGGTTTCTTCCTTCAGGCGATATTTGAGTCTTTCCTGCTCCTGCTACCTTGAGCAGATAAGGGCTGTTCTGTCTTTTGGAGGCTACATTGCAATAGAGGAGACAGGTTGTTTTTTTTTTTTTTTTAAATCTATATTAAAAAATTTCAACCCACATACATTTATTGAGCACCTACGTGCACTGGACCCTGGGGGTAGGGGACAGATGAAGCAGATGGGGCCCTGCTCATTCAAGAAATTCACATCTACCAGAAGAAAGGCATCATAAGCACAGAATAACACATTAACTCATCAATCAAGACTTTTAATCTGAACTGTAACACACAGATGGCTACCCATTGCAACTACTGGGAAGAAGCAGTTTGAGGTACAGCGTTGGGGGGCAGGAGGGGTACCCTAAGAATGTGACTGGACTCATCTGGGGCAAAGGCTGTGGGAGGCGGGAGGATGGCATTTTGCAGAAAGGACTTGAGGCCAGAGGCACTTCCAAATCCAAGGTGGGGTGGAAAGGCAGGCTGGGAGGGGTCAGATCAAACGAGGCCAGATCTGGAAAATTCTTAAGAAAGGGAGTCACTTCATCCAATGACATTTTGAAAGGATGACTCTGGCTACTGCCTGGAGGGTGGCAACACCTGTTCTGGCCTGGGGATGCCCTCAGGAAACTTGTACTTGCCCATCGGGAGTGCGGGGGGTGGGGGGTACCTGTTCATTTAGGAGTTATGAAGAGGCAGAGTTACAAGTGGGAAGAGAGACGGAAAAGCATAATGAGAGGCTTAGGCTTGCCCAGCCTGGAAGAGTGGGCTTCCGGGAGGAGGCAGCCATGGAAAAACTACATGGAATGGAGGGAGTATTGAGAACTAGACAGGCATAGTGCGGATCACTCCTGTCCATCAATTTACCTAATCCTCGAGGTAACCCTCTAAGAGAGGGATGCTGGGGAACTTTTTATGGTGATGGAAATAGTCTTCTGTTTTTATTTTATTATTTATTTTTTTAAAAAGATTTTATTTATTTGACAGAGAGACACAACAAGAGAGGGAACACAAGCAGGGTGAGTGGGAGAGGGAGAAGCAGGCTTCCCCCTGAGCAGGGAGCCGGATGTGGGGCTCCATCCCAGGCCGAAGGCAGACGCTTAACGACTGAGCCACCCAGGCTCCCCTTATCATTATTACTTTTAAATATTTGATTTATTTATTTGACAGAGCACAAGCAGGGGGAGCAGCAGAGGAAGAGGGAGAAGTGGACTCCCCGTTGAGCAAGGAGCCCAAAGTGGGGTTCGATCCCAGGACCCTGGGACCCAAAGCCAGACATTTAACCAGCTGAGCCACCCAGGCTCCCCTAATTTTAGTTTTTTTTTCTGTAAGCTCTAGGCCGAACATGAGGCTCAAACTCAAGACCCTGAGATCAAACATTGCAGTCTCTGATTGAGCCAGCCAGGCGTCCCTGGAAATAGTCTTTATCTGGGGTTCCCAGAGCAGGAGCCACCAGCCCATGTGTAGTTGGGCCTTTGAAATATAGCGTGACTGAGGAATTGAACTTCTTCTTTATTTTTTTTTAAGATTTTATTTATTTATTTGACAGAACGAGAGAGCACAGCAGGTGGAAAAGCAGGCAGAGGGAGAGGGAGAAGCAGCTCCCTGCTGAGCAAGGAGGCCGATGTGGGGCTCAGTCCCTGCACCCTGGGATCATGATCTGAGCCAAAGTCACTCGACCTACTGAGCCACCCAGGCGCCCCAGGAATTGAACTTCTAATGGAATTTAATTTTAATTAATTTAAATTAAAAAAAACTGGTGTTTGATTTTGTTACTGGAAGACCTTTAAGTACATTTGAAACCATTTGGTTATGTGGTTCTACTTTTTAAAAAATTAGTCTATTCTAAGGAAATTTGAAAAATATACATTAGGACACACATTTAAACATAATATTTTTACTCTACTTTTTCAAAGGTAAGTTGATGAAATCTAGATGCAGATTAAGTATTCCCAATGAAATTTTTTTTATATGTATATTTGGTCTTTGTGTCAGTTTTTTTTTTCTTTAAAGATTTTATTTGACAGAGAGAGAGCGATCACAAGTAGGCAGAGAGGCAGGCGGAGAGAGAGAGGGAAGCAAGCTCCCTGCTGAGAAGAGAGCCCGATGTGGGGCTCCATCCCAGGACCCTGAGATCATGACCTGAGCTGAAGGCAGAGGCTTTAACCCACTGAGCCACCCGGGCGCCTCCCCAGTGAAATTTTTTTTTTTTTTTTGACAGAGTGAGAGACATCACAAGTAGGCAGAGAGGCAGGCAGAGAGAGGGGGGAAGCAGGCTCCCCGCTGAGCAGAGAGCCCAATGCGGGGCTCGATCCCAGGACCCTGAGGTCATGACCTGAGCTGAAGGCAGAGGCTTTAACCCACCGAGCCACCCAGGTGCCCCCCCAGTGAAATTTTAACATCTAAGTTGATATAAGCTGTGTGAAGTATATACCAGATTTCAGAGACTTGTTAAGAAAAAAATGAGGGGCACCTGGCTGGTTCACTCATAGGAGCCTGCGACTCTTGATCTCTTGGGTGTAGAGATCACTTAAATAAATAAAACTTTAAAAAAGAAAAAATAACATAAAACATCTCTCAATAACTTTATGTCAAGTACCTATTGAAATGATATTTTGGATATAGTTAGGTTAAATTAGGTGTATTATTACAATAATGTCACCAGTTCTCTTTTGTACGTGTATGTATCTTGTATATATATGTGTATATATACATATATTTTTTTAAGATTTTATTTATTTACTTGACAGAGAGAGAGACAACAAGAGCAAGAACAAAGCAGGGGTAGTGGGAGAGGGAGAAGCAGGCTTCCCGCTGAGCAGAGAGCCGGATGTGGGGCTCAATCCCAGGATGCTGGGATCATGACCTGAGCCGAAGGCAGAGGCTCAACGACTGAGCCACCCAGGCACCCCTATGTATATATATTTTTAAGATTTTGTTTTTAAGTAATGTAGAAATTACAAGGGGCTCAAGAGTCCCATGCTTCATGGAGTGAGCCTGCCAGTCACCCCCTTTTTTGGTGTATATGTATTTTTAACTGAGATATAACTCACAGGCCCAATACACAGACCCAGCACGTTTGGTAGGTTTTAGTATATTCACAAAAGTGTACAAGCTTTGCTGTAATTGTAATCTCAGGATATTGCTCCCCAAAGATACCCCTACCCATACCAATTAGCTGCCACTCTCCACTGCTCTTCCCCCAGCTGAGGCTACGACTAATCTCCTTTCTGTCTAGAATTGGCCTATACTGGACATTTCCTGTAAGAGGAAGCATACACTGTGTAGCATTTTTCTGACTGGCTTCTTTCACTTAATATATTGTTTCCAAAGGTCATCCCCATCCAGCATCTATCAGTACTTAATTCCTTCTTACGGCTGAATAATAGCGTGTTGTATGGATATATTCTACATGCTGTTTATCTGAGAGTGCAGGGACCTACGGGTGCTTCCACTGTTTGGCTGTTAAGAACAAGGTTGCTGTGAACCTTTGGGTGTATGTTTTTGTGTGGGCAGAAATGTTCGGTTCTCTCGCATTTATATGGAGCAGAGTTGTTGGGTCATATGGTAACTCTGTTTAACTTTCTGAGGAACTGTGTTTTACTTGTTCAAACGTGACTCCTGGAATGTCTGCTTTAGGCTCAGGTCACGATCCCAGGGTCATGGGGCTCCTTGCTCAGCGAGTAGTCCGCTTCTCCCTCTGCCTGCTGCTCCCCCTGCTTGTGCTCTCTCTCTTTGACAAATAAATGAATACAATATTTTCTTTTTTTAATTAAAGAAGAAAATGTGACTCCTAGGGTGCCTGGGTGGCTCTTTCAGTGAAGCATTTACCTTTGGCTTGGGTCGTGATCCCAGGGTCCTGGAATCGAGCCCTACATCGGGCTCCTTGCTCGTGGGGAGGCTGCTTCTCCTCCCTCTGCCTCTCCCCCTGCTTGTGCTCTCCCTCTCTCTCTCAAATAAATAAAATCTTTAAAATGTGAGAGGCGCCTGGCTGGCTCGGGCTGTAGAGCACTGGCCTCTTAATGTCGGGGTCATGAGTTCAAGCCCCACATTGGGTTGAGATGTTAACTTAAAAATAAATACATAAATAAAATGTGACTTTTAGAAGGTTACGAATTACAAACGTGGCTCATGTGATACTTGGTTTGTGCAGCTGGCCTGGAATGCCTACTTTGGGCCCAAGCGTTGTTGTGAGAGGTTGTCAAGAATATACTAAAGTGGGCGCCTGGGTGGCTCAGTTGGTTGAGCAACTGCCTTCCGCTCAGGTCATGATCCCGGAGTTCCGGGATCGAGTCCCATATCGGACTCCCGGCTCTCCGGTCTCCCTCTGACCTTCTCCCCTCTCATTCTCAGTCTCTCGCTCTGTAATAAATAAATAAAAATCTTAAAAAAAAAAAAAAAAAAAAGAATATACTAAAGACCCTCATAAGTTAGGGGAAGGTAGTTCTGGGCAGAGAGGTGGTTGGTACCCTTGAGTAACTTTTATATTTTATGTACCTTCCTCATCTCTCTTGATGGTAACTGAAAAAGCCTGCTAACTGGTCTCTCTGCCCCAGGGCTAAATCTCCACCCAGCAGCCAAAGAGATATTTTTAAAAGTGTAAATCTGATCATGCCATCCCCTGCTTGAAACCCTGCAGTGGCTTTCCATTGCAGTTTTATCAACTGTAAATTCTTTCCCATGGTCTGGCACTCCTTTGATGCTCCTAAAATATTTGTCGAATAAATAATGGAAAATGTCTGGGGTGCCTGGGTGGCTCAGTGGGTTAAAGCCTCTGCCTTCAGCTCAGGTCGTGATCTTGGGGTCCTGGGATCGAGCCCCGCATCAGGCTCTCCGCTCAGTGGGGAGCCTGCTTCCCACTCTCTCTCTGCCTGCCTCTCTGCCTACTTGTGATCTCTCTGTCAAATAAGTAAATAAAATCTTTAAAAAAGAAAGAAAAAAATAATGGAAAATGTTTTATGTCTTTTTGTTCCAAACCTATATATTTATTATCTGTTTATTTTTTCAAGACCTGTATTTTCTAAAAGGCATTTTAAATGTATAAAAAGATTAACACATTTAAAATTCTTTCATATTCAGGGAACCATCCCATGTGCCATGAATGTCCATTTTTCCTGCATCTTCTCTATCCCTCGATATTCCATCTTTTTTTTTTTAAGGATTTTATTTATTGGGGCGCCTGGGTGGCTCAGTGGGTTAAAGCCTCTGCCTTCAACTCAGGTCATGATCTCGGGGTCCTGGGATCGAGCCCCGCGTCGGGCTCTCTGCTCAGCGGGGAGCCTGCTTCCCCCTCTCTCTCTGCCTGCCTCTCTGCCTACTTGTGATCTCTCTCTCTGTCAAATAAATAAATAAAATCTTTAAAAAAAACATAAAAGATACTGCATGCTCACAAATGAATCTCATAGTTCACAAATATAGGAGGTTAAAAACTTGGGTGTGTATATTGGGAACATTGTTAATAAGGAAGAATAAACAGTAGCTGATATTTACATATCATGTGTGCTATTTTACCAAGAGGATCCTTTATCCTGGGGGGCACTAGTCCTCATCTTCTTCTTTTTCTTCTTTGAGATTTGTTTATTTGAGAGAGCAAGAGAATGAAACATCAAGAGAGCACAAGCAGGGGGAAGGACAAAGGGAGAGACAAGCAGACTCCCCGCAAAGTACAGATTCTCACCACCCCTAGTTCACCAATGGAGCTGAAATCAACAGTCAGATGCTCAACTGACTGAGCCACCCAGGTGCCCTGGCAGTCTTTTTTTTATAAAGGCGCACTAGGAATTAGTCGTCACTCAGTCTGTCCCAACTATTTTGCTGGGCCAGTCTAACAGCCATAGACAATAAGTACATGAATGGGTGTGGCCGTATTAAGCAAATCTTGTTAATGGACACCGAAATGCAAAATTAACATAATATTCCTGTGTCATGACATAGCATTCTTTGATTTTTTTCTTTTCAATCATTGGAAAACGGGAAAACCATTTTTATCTCCTGGGCTCTACAAAAACAGGAAAGAAACCAGACAAATGTGGCCAACGCGTTGTAGTTTGCCAGCTTCCGCTTTATCCCACCTGAACTTGGCTGTCTCTCGGTGAGGTGGACAGGGAGGCGTGAGTCTCTGTTTCCAGTACATGCAGAAGCAAGTTCTGACAGATGAGGCTTGGAGCTCACGTGGTCGGGCTGCGTCCTGCTCCATCATACGCATGCTCCAGAGGAGAACGAACGAAAGCAAACGGGTCAGTGGAAATCAAAAACTTCTGTTCAAGTCCAAAGGGTTAACAGGTTTTAGAAACTTAAAGGTTACTACTAAACCGTAAGGTTTTAATCCAAGGTTTGTTGTTGCTGTTAAAAGATTTTATTTATTTGAGAGAGAGAAAGTACAGAGGGAGAGGGAGAAGCAGACTCTGCTGAGTAAGGAGCCTGATGTGGGACTTGGTCCCAGGACCCTGAGATCATTTCCTGAGCCGAAGGCAGACGCTTAACCGACTGAGCCACCCAGGCTCCTCAGAGATTTTAATGATTCCACCCCAGACCAGATACTATGTAAGTGTTCGTAGACCAGATACTTTTTTTTTTTTTAAAGATTTATTTATTTGAGAGAGAAAGCGAGAGCATGAGAGGAGAGAAGGTCAGAGGAAGAAGCAGACTCCCCATGGAGCTGGGAGCCTGATGTGGGACTCGATCCCGGAACTCAAGGATCATGACCCGAGCCGAAGGCAGTTGCTCTAACAACTGAGCCACCCAGGTGCCCCAGATACTTTTTTTAAGTAGGCTCCATGCCCAGTGTGGAGCTCAACACAGGCCTTGAAATCACTACTCAGAGATCAAGACCTGAGCTCTGAGATCAAGAATCAGATGCTTAACCGACTGACACAGACCAGATACTTTTATTTTTATTTTATTTTTAAATTTTTTAATTTTTTATTAACATATAATGTATTATTTGCCCCAGGATACAGGTCTGTGAATCATCAGGCTTACACATTTCACAGCATTTGCCATAGCACATACCCTCCCCAATGTCCATAACCCCTACCCCCCCAACCTCCCAGCCACCCCTAGTGTGTTTTGTGAGTTTAGGAGTCTCTTACGGTTTGTCTCCTTCCCCATCCCATCTTGTTTCATTTCTCTCCCCCGCCCCTCCCACGGCCCCCTGCCCTGCCTCTCATATTCTTCATATCAGAGAGATCATGTGATAATTGTCTTTCTCTGACTTATTTCGCTTAGCATAATACCCTCTAGTTCCATCCATGTCGTTGCAAATGGCAAGATTTCATTTCTCTTGATGGCTGCATAGTATTCCATTGTATATATATATATATACCACATCTTCTTTATCCATTCATCTGTTGATGGACATCTAGGTTCTTTGCATAGTTTGGCTATTGTGGACATTGCTGCTATAAACATTCGGGTGCATGTGACCCTTCGGATCACTACATTTGTATCTTTAGGGTAAATATCCAGTAGTGCAATTGCTGGGTCGTAAGGTAGCTCTATTTTCAACATTTTGAGGAACCTCCAGAGTTTTCCAGAGTGGCTGTACCAGCTTGCATTCCCACCAACAGTGTAGGAGGGTTCCCCTTTCTCCGCATCCTCGCCAACATCTGTCGTTCCCTGACTTGCTAATTTTAGCCTTTCTGACTGGTGTGAGGAGGTATCTCACTGTGGTTTTGATTTGTATTTCTCTGATGCCGAGTGATGTTGAGCATTTTTCATGTCAGTCAGACCAGGTACTTTTAAAAAGGCATACTCTCATGTGCCTCTGAGAGTAACTGTCTCAACACTTTCCTTGCCCACCTGGATCCCATCAATGCTGCCCACTTCAAACTCAGCGAAGATGAGCCTTTCAAAGGAGACCAGGATGCCCAGAGGGAGGTGGAGCCTTAGGAGGTTGGGACACTGGAGCCCCAGCTTCACGGAGTTATACAGGCTTACTCAGAGTCCTCGTTCCATCACTTACTTGCTGTGTGACTTTGGACAAGGAGTCTCCAACCTCTCCGTAAAAGGAAGATAATCATATAGGGTTGTCCTTTTCAGTGCAAATTGGAATCGGTGCAATGAAAATTGGGGTAAGTCTCACTTTTTGTCTTTAAGTGAAATCATGCAAGTTCCTTACATCCCACATCAATTTAAGACTCCAGGAACCTCAGGGTGGGTTCCCCATGAGGGAAATACCTCCCCATAGTCAAAGGTAGTGTTGAATGATTAGCTTTATATGTTGCCAAGTCTTCAGGGACACCACCCTCCCAGAAAATATGGGAGCCTGGAACCCAACCTGCTAAGCTGCTGTGAAAAAGGGGAGTTAATATAGGAAAAGTGGCTGGCACAGAGTGGGCCAGGCAAAACAGTGGCTACTTGTGTGCATACAGGGATTCACGGGCAGAGCTTTAATTTAGGAATTCCCTCGATGTGGGTTTTGAAATATTACCCAGGCCTGCCTGGGCGAGGGCAACGTGGCACGTCTTTTAAGAGCTCCCACAGTGTAGCATGCAGGCTGTCAGAGCTGAAATTTTTTTTTTTTTAAATAACAGCTTTATTAGGATGTAATTTACATGCTACATAATTCTCCTGTTTTAAGTGCATAGTTAATTCAGTGGTTTGTAGTGTATGCAGGGAGTCGTGCAACCATCAGCAGGGTCAATTGAGAACATCGTTTCTCTCCCCTGCACCCCCATGCTGGACCTACTAGCAGTCACTCCGCATTCCCTGCTCCCCCACCCCCAGCCCCTGGCAACTTCTAATCTACTTTCTGTCTCTATGGATTTGCCTATTCTGGACGGGTCATATAAGTGAAATCATACGATATGTGGTCTTTTGTGTCTAGCCACTTTCACTTTAGTGTATTGATTTCAAGGCTCATCTATGTTGTAGCAGGCGTCAGTGTGATGTTCCTTTATTATGGCTGAATAATATTCTGTTGTATGGAGAGACCAGTATTTTAATTTATCCATCTCTCAGTAGACCTTTTGGGTTGTTTCCAGACGTGAAATCTTGGTGCTTTATTGGATCAGTTCTTAGACCAGTTAACCTCCTGTTGCTTGGCTTCCTCATCTGTCAAATGGGGACAATAAAGTGCCTCAATCGTAGGCAGGGCCAATACCACCCTGCAGGGTCTATAGACCCTCCATGCAAATTCAGAGGAGGTGCTTCTCTTGGCAGATACCTGTCTCATCCCACGGGAGGGGAAGCAGATGGAGGCTTTGTTGTCAGAAACAAGGTTAGCTGGGGTTTCCTGGGCTGGATTTCAGCCCTTCCTCCTTAAGCGTATGGTTCTTTGATTTTAGCTTTATAGTATCCATTAAAAATACCATTTTCCGAAGTCACCTAAGTCGGCTCCTTCTTTCCTTCACCTCCTTTAAAGAAGTGAGAGCTCCTTGGTCATGCACTTATTTGTCACTGTCTGCATTCCATTTTTGGATCCCCCAATATCCGTATGGATTTTTTTTTTTTTTTAATTTATTTAGGGCCACCCGGGTAGCTCAGATGGTTAAGCATTTGCCTTCAGCTTGGGTTATGGGCTGCGGGTCCTGGGATCAAGGCCCGCATTGGGCTCCCAGCTCAGCAGGGAGTCTGCTTCTCCCTTTCCCTCTGCCTCTCTTCTCTGCTATGCTCTCTCCCTCTATCTCAGTTGAATAAATAAAATCTTAAAAAAAAAAATAAAGATTTTTTTTTTTGAGGAGGGGAGGGGCAGAGAGTCTCAAGCAGACTCTGTATTGGGTGTGGAGCCTGGTCCCACAACCCTGACACATGACCTGAGCCAAAACTAAGACTCAGATACTCAACTGACTGTACCACCCAGGCACCTCAACGTTTCTTTTTAAAGATTTTATTTATTTATTTATTATTTTATTGATAAAAGATTTATTTATTTATTTATTTATTTGACAGACAGGGAGAGAGAAGGAGGGAAAGGGAGGGAGCAAGCACAAACAGGGGGAATGGCAGGCAGGGGAGGAGCAGGCTCCCTGCTCAGCAAGGAGCCCAGTGTGGGGCTCCATCCCAGGACCCTGGGATTGTGACCCCAGCCAAAGGCAGCGGCCCAACCAACTGAGCCACACAGACGCCCCCTATTTATTTTTTTTTAAAGTAATCTCTACGCCCAGTGTGGGGCCCGAACTTGCAACCCTGAGATAAAGAGGGGCGTGCTCTACCATCTGAGCCAGCCAGGCACCTCTTCCCTCTTGACTTTTTAAAAAAGTTTATCTACATTAGAGTTCACTCTTTGTGATGTGAGATTCCATGGGTTTTGCAAATGCATAGGGGCCCTGTCACACTCCTGTGATCAAAACGAAGATCTTAAAAAATTCCCCCGTTTTTGATCAACTCCTTCCCAAACCCTGGCAAACAGACCGTGGGTGTGGCTCTCTGCTCATGGGGTTGTTGTGAAGTTTAAATGAATTAGTCCTGGAAAGGACTCAGGACAGGGCCTGGCACCTATTAAGTACCCAGTTTTAACTAACAAAGACACCTGAGAGGTCACCGCCTGGTGGGCTCTGGCCACTGTGGGGTTGGGGTGCTAGAGACGAGCGAAGCACAGTGGCTGCGGATACTGAGTCAGCATCACCTGGGGGTACTTCTAAAAAGTACCCCCCTCTGGCGATATGCTCAACCTATAGAGACAGCTTCCGTGGGTGGGAGAGTTATTGGAGCCTTTCCTGGGCTGGTGGCACAAAGGATCGTGGGACTACACGCACCTTGAGAAGTGGCTTTGGGGTGGCTTGTGTTATGAGGATCAGAAAGCGCTGGAGAAATCCTGGTATCTCTAGGGCGAAAGGGGACCAAGGAAGTGTCTGCTACCTTCCCTGGCAGAACCTGGGGAGCCCACCATACCCAGAGAGGCAACCAAGAAAAATAGTTCTAGAGCGGAGGTCTCAGAGAATGGTCACCTGGATTCTCCACCCACTCAGAGGCCCTGGGTAACGCCTGCCTCCTGGGCTCTCAGCCGTCACCATCTTGGAGGTTTCCTGTAGCTCTGCTCTGATGTGATTGTGTCGGTGTATGTTTCCTCCGAATGTTATTATTAAAGTGTCATATGCATGTGATAAAGGAAAAAAATTCAAACAGTACAGCAAGGGTCAACAAACTTTCAGTAAAGGGCTAGATAGTAAATATTTTGGCTTTGCAGGCCACATGGTCTCTGGTTCATATACTCAACTCAGCCTTTGCAGGGTGAAAGCAGCCACAGATAATATGTAATGAATGCCATTTTCCAATAAAACTTTATTCAAAAAAGCTGGCACATGCAGAGTTCACCCACAGGCCATCAGTGGCTGATCCCTATAGAAGAGAAAAGCATAAAGTGAAAGATAGGCATGGTACCACCCCCCCAATTCCTGTTAATATTCCTCAGAAGGAACCTCTGTTAACAGCTTCTTGTGCATAGTATTATAGCTCCAAATGGGGCTTGGAAGCCAGACACCTTAGATCCTGTCTGGGCTCCTGAGTGCCCATGGATATATAAAATGGGGACACTACTAATATTATTGTATAAAAGTGAAATAAAACAAGCCAGGTAACATCATAGTTTATGGTAAAACAGAAAAAGCCCAGGAGCGTCTGGCTGGCTCAGTCCGTAGGACATGTATGCGACTCTTGATCTCAGGGGCTCTAAGTTTGAGCGCCATGTTTTTGGTAGAGTTTGCTTAAAAAAAAAAAAAAAAGCCCAATCCACATCCCACCATCACTGCCTTGCATATAATAGACATCCAGAAATGTATTATTGAATTGATAAACCAAATCAAAGAGTTGAGAAGTAACGAAGATATTCTACCAAAAATGGTTGATATGTTTGGGTTAATGACCAACTCAATAGATATTCCAAAAATGTTTGTTGCATTATTTGATTTAAAATACTCCAAAAAAACCCAAAAAACAAAAAACAAAAAAACCCACCCCAAACCTCCAGAATTAACAGTCATTCTCCTCAGGCAGGAATAAGGGCAGTTCAGTTGAAATTTGACCCAAAATTAGGGGCTCCTGGCTGGCTCATTTTGTAGAGTGTGTGACTCTTGATCTCAGGGTTGTGAGTTTAAGCTCCATGTTGGGTCTGGAGGCTACTTAAAAAAATAATGATAATAGGGGCGGCTGGGTGGCTCAGTGGGTTAAAGCCTCTGCCTTCGGCTCAGGTCATGATTTCAGGGTCCTGGGATCGAGCCCTGTGTCGGGCTCTCTGCTCAGCGGGGAGCCTGCTTCCCCCTCTCTCTCTGCCTGCCTCTCTGCCTGCTTGTGATCTCTCTCTCTGTGTCAAATAAATAAATAAATAAAATCTTAAAAAATAATAATGATAATAAAATAAAATCCTTAAAAATACGTAAGTAAATAATACCCAAACCTGAAACACATTTTCTTTGCCATTTCAAAATATTGTTACTGTTTTTAAAAGAAATTCCAAAGGCTCTCACAAAATGTAGATAATTGAATTATAGACAAGAGTCTCCTTTCTGCCTTACTTTGGTGGACATGGCTGTGGAGCGGCAGAGATTCTTTATGGACAAAAATTACTTTCTAAAGGAATGTGACAGTAACGTGGGACATTAACTTTCTGTATTAAGTCTTTGGGGGTTCTGCATTATTAAAAAAGCCAGGGAAAACACTCACCAAGATTGCCTAGCACACAGTAAGTGCTTAATAAATGTTCTCCGTTGCTTGCGTGTAGTTTTCTTTAATACAGAAGGGATCTCGATGTTCTCAGGGTTGCTTGTTGCCCAGAGAACCTGAGACTGAAACTCTTTCCCGATCAACCCAGATATCAAATGCCATTATTTTAATTAATTTAAATTCCCCGAGTTCCCATCTGGCAGATAAAATCCAGTTGTCGTTTGCAATAGTCACTGGACTCTTCCTGTGGTATAAGAAATCTGCCTGTGAGTGGTGTCAGTGCTTGTGTTCATCGATTCGACAAAAAGTATTTCTTGAGCGAGAGCTATGAAAGGGAGGGCCTGCTTCTAGACTTGCCCCGAGAGTCCAGCCGCCTTGTGTCCTGTGTGTTAAGGGTCCAGAGACCTGGGAGGGGTTCCAAGAATGGGTCTTTCCAGCTGGAAGATGAGCCACCGTCTCATGCGACAGGGGACCCACCTCGCTCTCTTGAAGCAACATTTCTTTTTTTCTGATCCTGGTGGAGCAGCCTCCAACTGAGAACTCGAACAGAGGGCCAGGAGAGGCACTCTTGCCCTTGTTTGTTGAATGAATGAATGAATGAATGAATGAATGAATGTGTGTGAGGTTCAGAAGTGCTGAACGAATTGTACTTTTAACACATACTCTCCACCCTCCTTGCCACATGGCTTTGAAAACAATGTAATTATCCAGGTCAGCAGTTCATTTTTGGAGTTATTAACAGGAAGGTGAATTGAGTCACTGAATAACCCAGTGGCAATTCTGGAGGCGATTTTGGTTGCTGCAGCTGGGGTTGGGGTACTCCTGGCATCTGGTGGGTGGACCAGGGACGCTGCTAAGCATCCTACAGTGCACAGAACAGCGACCCCCGCCCCCGGATCTGCAAAGGATTAGGGGGTCTAAGTGGCATTCATGCTGAACCCACCCCAAGTAAGGAGCTTAGGGACATTGGCAGGAAGCACGAGGTGTCTCAACCTTTGCAGCTGGCAGAGTTCTTTGAAACCCATTTCCGCCACTGCCTACCTATGCCTCAGTTTCCTCTTCTGTAGAATGAAAACAATAATGCTTTCTGTCAGAATGCAAAGCATGACATAATAGAGACATATGCTCTGGAATGAGAGAATACCCTTCTTCAAATCTTTTTCTTTTTTTTTTTTTTAAGATTTTATTTATTTATTTGACACAGTGAGAGAGATCCCAAGTAGGCAGAGAGGCAGGCAGAGAGAGAAGGGGAAGCAGGCTCCCTGCTGAGCAGAGAGCCCGATGCGGGGCTCGATCCCAGGACCCTGAGATCATGACCTGAGCTGAAGGCAGAGGCTTTAACCCACTGAGCCACCTAGGCGCCCCTCAAATCTTTATACCTTGTTATTTATTTTTTTTTTAGCATAGTAAAATACAGATAGCAAAATTTACCTTTAGTAACATTATATATATTCGTGTTACGTAGTTATTACAGCTCGATTTCCAGAACGGTTTTATGACCCCCAAAAGGAGACCCCCATAGCCAGGAAACGGCCACAACCCCCATCCCCATCCCCACTCCCTGGCACCCACTAACCTCTTTTCTGTCTCTGTGGATTTGTCCACTCCCGTTATTTCATACGAATGGAATCAGAGAATATGTGGCCTTTTGTGTCTGGCTTCTTTCATTTACTAGCAATTTTTTTCTTATTAAGATTTTATTATTATTATTATTATTTTAAGATTTTATTTATTTATTTGAGAGACAGAGAACGTGAGAGGGAGCATGAGAGGAGAGAAGGTTAGAGGAAGAAGCAGACTCCCCGTTGAGCTGGGAGCCTGATGTGGGACTCGATCCCAAAACCCAAGGATCATGACCTGAGCCGAAGGCAGCCCCTCAACCGAGCCACCCAGGCACCCCAAGATTTTATTATTAAGTAATCTCTGCACCCAACGTGGGGCTCAAAGTTACAACGGTGTAATCAAGAGTCTCACGCTCCACCGACAGAGGCGGCCAGGCGCCCCTTCGTTTACCAGCTTGTTTTCAAGGTTTGTCTCATAGTGTGGACTGGTGCTTCTTTTCTCCTAGCGGCTGAGTGATATGTGGATATACCCCATTTTGTTATCCATTCATCTGCCCATGGACATTTGGGCTGTTTCCACCATTTTAGCATTTCCAAACAGGGGTGCCGTGAACAGGTAGCGTGTGCAGCTTTGTTGGAGACCCTGTTTCCAGTTCTTTGGGGACCCAAGAGCGCGATGGCTGGGTGACTCTCTTGCTGGTTCTGTGTTTGACTTCTAGGAAGTAACCCCTTCTCCTGCTATTTGTCACCTCTGAGACACCCATCTCTTTCCTTCTCTTCTGTCCTCGTTTTGTCATCTCTTCAGAGGGCTGTCTGACAGTTTTATTTCTCAGAGTTGTGGACAGATTAAACGAAGGAGTTAACGTAAAGTCCTTGGAACAGTGCCTGGCAGGACGAAGGACTCACTAACCATTAGCGATGATTACCGCGCTTTCCTGGTTGTGAGGATTAAGCAGGACAGCCACCTAAACGCGAGTCACCTGGTGAAGCGACTGGCGACTTACTGGGTTTACAGTTGGAGCCGAGACAGTTCTGTCAAGAATGTACCTAAGGTGACAAGCTTCTAGGTGAATGTTGGCCAAATAAAAACACAGAGCGTTTGCCTTTGAAGCTAAGAATGCTTACTGAAGATTTTGCACCATTCAAGAACTGTTTTTTGTTTTTAAGATTTTATTTATTTGACAGACACAGGGAGAGAGGGAGCACGAGCAGGGGGAGTGGGAGAGGTTGAAGCAGGCTTCCCACTGAGCAGGGAGCCCGATTCGATTCGATTCGATTTGGGGCTTGATCCCAGGGGATCATGACCTGCGCCAAAGGCAGATGCTTAATGACTGAGCCACCTAGGCACTCCCTAAGAACAGTTTTGGGGAAAAGTGGCCCGTGTCTGTTTTCCAGCTAATGTGGATGAGAAAACAGGGTAAATGAGGTTGGGAAGTCATGGGACTCCTGATCACATTTGGAGTATAAAGTAAATCTCTTATAATATTTTTCTGTTGGGTTCTATGGAGCCAGATTGCCGGGGTTCAGATGTGGGCTTGTCTTTGGCTAGCTGGGTGATCTTGAACTAGTTACTACATCTGGAGACTGCCCTGCCAGGGACCTCAACTGTAAAATAGCACCTGCCTTGTAGGGTGGAAGTGAGAATAAAATAGTTAACATACGGAATGCTCTATAAACGGTCCCCTGGGCTCACAGGAGGGCTTCGCTTATCTTTTCCCCCCAAATCACATAATTGAAAATATTCCATTGTTCCCTCTTCTTACCCCTTTAAGAGGGTCTGACCAAGAGGGATGGATAATAGTTTGACTAATTTTCCTAAAAACAGATAAACCAACAAATAAAAGAAGAAAAAAAAAAAAAAGGAAAAAGCACCGATGTCTGCCCACGTTTTCTCGGCCTCTTATCACTGGATCTTTGTTTTGAGTCAGCCGGGTTCCACTACTACAGCATCTTTGTGAGCTGTTTTTCAAAAAATAAAAACAAGACACTACAGTCTGCATGCACAAGTGACCGACCATGGGCAGTCATTGTAGTAAAGAGCTTGCATTAACATCTTGCCTCCCCTTTCCCAGAACACAGCCCAGGAAAATGCTGGTCATTGGACCTTGTTTTAATGAGACACCCTGTGCTCATTTCTGCCCCTCATTTTCCCTGAAGGTAGCTCAGTCCCTGGTGCACAGTAGGTACTCAACTAGTGCAAGGATGGTGGGTCACGAACCGGGGGCAGGGGTCTCAGGTCGTTCCGCCCTCACTCTTGCAATAACTATCTCACACCCTCTGGATCACGAAGTGTTGAAAGTTTTATTTCATTTCACTCCCAACGGCCCCTTTAGACAGGAACTGCCTTCCTCATTTCCCTTGGTAAGAAGCTTGAGTTCAGAGAGGTTGTTGGCTTCCTAAGTTCAACTTTGCAGAACCTCCTGTGAAAACCTAGGTCTTTAGGTTCCGAATCTTAAAGCCCCTTACCCTCCCAAACTGCTTCCAGCTTCACGATCTCGACCTAACCCTTATCTCCTTTAAGCTCATATTCTCCTAACTAACCCAGTTGTGGGGTTGTGGGGCTAGGTCATCTTTCCAGGCCCGGATTATCTAAGAGTTTAGTTATCCTGAGAAATAAAAAGCTCCCGTTAATTCCATTTTTCCCTCTGACACTTCCATTAAATCATTTTAGACCCTGGCCAACCTCGCTGCCAGGTAGATAAATATTTTGGTTCTCAAGAAGAAAAATCAACCGGCTGTTTGTGCCAAGTCATGGCACGGGCCCTAGGAGCAGCAAAAATATGTTTTGCTCAGAGAGTAATGATAGGGTGCCCCTCCCTGCACCTACTGATCTACCTAATGACAAGTCAGCGGCTCCAGCCGTTCCTGTCTCCCTGGTTTCCCGTCCCTTCCTTAGGTCCCCAGTTTCTGAACCAGGGTGAGGGTTGTGAAATTAAAAAAAAAAAAAAAAAAAAAGATGGCAATGATTAGTAATGGTGCCCCAAGTTGCCTTGCCTTTTGCAGCTCCAGTTCCTCTGGAGGAATCTTGGTAGTCAGCCTCCCAGGAAGCCAGCATTACTCAGCTGATTTGCGTCTTCTCCAGTGTTCTTCCCCGCACACCCCTTCTGGAAGCAAATGGGCTTTACAGTTAATGCAGACATGATTCCACCAGGGGAAGAAGCAGATACAGGCTTGCAGGAGCCTCGGGAGTAAACTGAGTCTGGGTCTTCTTTGCAGGCCTCAAAAGAGCACTGGCATTGCTTTTTCCAGTAGCTGAGGTGGCCTAGAAGTGAACTCCCCACCTACCAGCTACTGCTGGAGCAAGGCAGGAAAGAGCAAAGAAGTAGTGTCCTTGCATCCTCGTGAAAGGCCTTTAAAGCGGGCAGCCAGTCTTTTGTCTCCCAAGCAAACCCCTAGCTCCTAGCAATTAGTAAACATTAGCTGAGGTTTTGAACTATTCACTTATCTTTATTGAGCATCTACTACGTATATACCAGGCACCCTGCTAGGTGCTGAGGCTACAGCTGTGACCTTTCTCTCCTTGACATGCTTCTAGGATGGGAGGCAGATATTATTTGTTTTCATTTTTTTATAATTTTTAAAAAGATTTTATTTATTAGAGAGAGAGAGAGATCACAAGCAGGCAGAGGGAGAGGTGGAAGCAGGCTCCCTGCTGAGCAGAGAGCCCGACGCGGGGCTCCATCCCAGGACCCTGAGATCATGACCTGAGCCGAAGGCAGAGGCCCCAACCCACTGAGCCACCCAGGCGCCCCTGTTTTCATGTTTTATTATTGTGTAACAAATCACCACAAGCTCAGAGGCTTAAAACAACCTCTCTTTCCCTCCCACCCAACTCCAGCCTATCCGAAAGTCCAACCAGTTTGACCTGTCAACACACCTAGACCTGAACTCTTTTTCTCCGTGTCCACCACACCTGTCCAGTTGATCTCCATCTCTCCCCTGGAATGTGATCAGCTCTCATCCTGGCCTTCTTCACTCATTCTTTTATTTATTTATTTATTTATTTATTTATTTATTTAGGAAAGAGAGAGAGTGAGAGAGAGCATGAGAAGGGAGAAGGTCAGAGTGAGAAGCGGACTCCCCATGGAGCTGGGAGCCCAATGTGGGACTCGATCCCGGGACTCCAGGACCATGACCTGAGCCAAAGGCAGTTGCTTAACCAACTGCGCCACCCAGGCGCCCCACTCATTCTTTTTTTAAAAAAGATTTTATTTATTATTTATTTTACACAGAGAGAGAGACAGACAGACAGATAGCGAGAGAGGGAACACGAGCATGGGGAGTGGGAGAGGGAGAAGCAGGCTTCCCGCTGAACAGGGATCCCGACGTGGGGCTCGATCCTAGGATTCTGGGATCATGACCTGAGCCGAAGGCAGACGCTTAACGACTGAGCCACCCAGGCGCCCCTTCCTCGCTCATTCTTGTCCTTCATAAGATACGCTTTTAAAAAATCAGTTTTACTGCGATGTGATTCATGCATGTATCATACAATTCACCCACTTGAAGCATTTTTTTAGCATATTTGCAGAGTGGTGCAACCATTACCAGAATCAAATTTAGGATATTTTCAGAAATCCCCAAAAGAAGTCCTGTGCCTAGGAGCTGGCACTGCTCAACCCCTCAGTCCTTTATCTACTTTCTGTCTCTGTAGATTGCTTTGCTTGCTCTTGATGTTTCACGTAATGGGAGTCATTCACTATGTGGTTTTTTGTGTCTGGCTTCTTTCACTGGGCACCATGTTTTTAAGGCTCCTCCCCGTGGTAGCTTGTCTCAGTACTTCATTCTTTTATTTATTTATTTTAAAAATATTTTATTTATTTGACAGAGAGAGAGATCACAGGTAGGCAGAGAGGCAGGCAGAGAGAGCAGGCTCACTGCTGAGCAGAGAACCCGATGCGGGGCTCAATCCTAGGACCTCAATCATGACCTGAGCTGAAGGCAGAGACTTTACGGTACTTCATTCTTTTTAATTGCCAAATAGTATTTCATGGGATGGGTATACCCCATTTAATTTACCCACCATACAGGGCATCCTTTTTACTCATCTATTTCCGTGGTTGGTTTTGAACCCATCGATGAAGATAAGGTTAGACCGTGTAAAACCTGGGTAGGCATTGTGTGTCGCTCCCTGCACCACCCCCCCCTTCTCCACCTGAAAGGTCCTTTCAGCCCTCCCCCAAGCCTCTGGCGAGCTGGAGGGGAGGATTCCTTTGCATCTGAGAACGTCTCATTAGCATTTGTGAGAATTTGTGTGAATAACAACTCCTCTTTGGGATCTGGGGGTGACCCAGAGACTGGGATTGATTCCTGGTGAAGTCACTCCTTACCTCTTGTTTGCCGCCTGCCTTGGTCTAGCAAGAAATTCCACTGGTGGGAAACCTTCCCATATCTGAAATGCTTGGGGGGCAGGGCTGCCCAGTCACATTTGAATCATACATTCATTGAACAAATATTTATTGGGTCCTTGTTATGTCGCACGCATTTGGGACACCACAGCGCACAAGACTTTCTTTTCGGTATGGTGAGATGGGACAGTAACTGCGTTGGAGAAAAGTGCAGGGAAAAGGAGATAGGGAGATGGAAAGTGGGACGGGAATCACAATTTCTGGCCGTTTTAGGGCAAAATAATACTCTCCCTGGAGACGGTCACTTAGATGGACAGATGTATGGAGATGTATATCCTTTTTGCCTATTTTCTTACTCACTCATGCAGCCTCGGTTACCATAGAAAAGCTGAGACGCTAATCACTAGTCTGGGCTGCTGTGAGGGGAACCGATGAATGCCAAATGAAAAGCTATTTGGGCCGGTTCCGAGGGACTAAACTCCTCTGGTTTGAACTATGGCGAGAACATAAGTTCACCCACGTTAGGTTCTGGGTGTATACAGGACAGCTCGGTGAAGGGGTGGGGGTTAAATACTACTACTAGTACCAATGACCACGACAGTCACTGGTGGTACGCGTCTTCCCACCTCTGTCCCGGGCCCTGTTCTAAGCAGCCTGGTCAGCTACACGCCCAAGGTCACACGGCTGCCTCTCCGAGGGCCCGCTGGTCTGTGGGGGCGAGCCCAGTTCCCCGCGCTGGGCCGGGCTCCGGGCGCTCGACCCGCAAGTCCGGGACACCCGCACCGGCGCGCCCCGGGGCTCAGGGGCCGGGGCCGGGAGGCGCGGGCGCCGCGCGCGGAGCAGGGGGCGCGGGGGGCGCGGCCCCGCGGGAGTCCGAGCCTGAGCAAGCGGGCGGGCCGAGGCGGCGGTAGCTGCGGCGGGCGGCGGGCGGGCCGCTCCCTGCTCCGCCTCCCCTGCTCCGCCCTCCGCTCCCGCTCCGCCCTCCGGCTCGGCGCCCGCCCGCCCGCTCCCTGCGCCGCCCGCCCGCTCTCCGCTCGCTCGCTCGCTCGCTCTCGGGCCCCCCATGCGGATGTGACATTTCACGCCGCCGCCATTTTGAGAGCGAGCCGAGCCGAGCCGCCGGGCGCCGCGTCCGCTGCCGGAGCCCCGACGACGACGCCGAGGAGGCGGAGGCCGCAGCGCCCCGAGCGCGGCCGGCCCGTCGCCCGCCCGCGCCGCCGCCGCTCCCGCCGGCCCCAGGCCCCGCAGGCCCGCCGCGGCCGGCCAGGCCTCCCGCCCGCCGCGCCCGGCCCGAGGCGGGGCTGACTCCGCGGCCCCCGCCCGGCCGCCCTCCGCCCCCGGCCGGCCCGCGGCCTCGCAGCCCCGGCCCCGGCGGCGGGAGGCGGGCCCCGCGGCGGCGGCGGCGGCGGCGGCGGCCGCAGCGAGCGACGAGGCCGCCCGGCCCGGCCCGCCGGCCGCCCGCCCGCCTCGGCGCCGAGATTGGGCGAATCGCGAGCAAGTACGTGCGCGTCTCCCTGCCGCCGCCGCCGCCGCCGCCGCCCGCCGCGGGCCGCCCCGGGGCCGCCGCCGCCGCCGACGCCGACGACGCGCGGGAGGAGGAGGAGGAGGCCGCCCCGCCGCCGCCGCCGCCGCCGCCGCCCCGGCTCGCCGCCGCCGCCCGCCCGCCGGGCCCGCAGCTCGGGCTCCCGGCCGCAGGCGAGGCCCAGGCCGCGGCCGACATGAACCACCAGCAGCAGCAGCAGCAGCAGCAGAAAGCGGGCGAGCAGCAGCTGAGCGAGCCCGAGGACATGGAGATGGAAGGTGAGGCCCGCGGGCCGGCCGCGGCGGGGCCGGGGGGCGCCTTCCATTGTGGCTGGGGGGAGCCGCGGGAGCCACGCGAGGGGCTCGCCATCTTTAAGCAGGCCCCGGCGGCCGCGGGCCTGGGCCTGGCCGGGCCGGGCGAGGCTGCACCGTCATGCCGGGCCCGCGCGCGGGGGGCGGTCGGCGGCCCCCGGCCCGGCTCATTGTCCGGGGCGCCTCCCGGCACAAAGCGCCTCCAGCCCGGGCTTGTGAATTAGGGCGCCCCGGCCGCCGAGGGACGAGGCGTGCTCTGGCTGCTGGTGGCCGCCGGGTCGGGAGCCGGGCTCCGGGGGGCATTGCCCCTTCGCGGGCGTCCCCGGGGCCAGCCTCGTCTGGCCTGGTTCCGGCCAGCGAGCTCCGGGAGCGCTCTGGCCCCCCGTGGACGCGGGGCTCGCCCGCACCTGCTCGCGTGCGCTCCCCCTGAGAGCCCGCCGAGGCTGCGAGGCGTTCCCCCTGATCGCTTTAAAACGGCACTTCCTAGCGTCGGGCTTCATTTTGAAACACCTGCAAGGAAGGCACATGTTCTCAGCCTTTGGACTGGCCCCGAGTTCTGCGCCGCGCGCTCTTCGTTTCTAAGTTACCTCTTTTGGGGGGCTGTTTGGTGCCTGACTCTGCGCGGTGCAGTCAGCACCTGGCCAGGTGTGTGTCTGAAACTACGCGAAAGCCCCCGCCGCACATGACTACCTACAGCCGAATCAGAGCTGACTCCAAAGGTAACTAAATTTTCTGCCCATGTGCCAGCAGTTTTCCCAAGTACTTTGAGATACGAGGTCTTGGTTGTAAAGGTTTGATGTAAAGAGTCTTGGGTTTACATGGCTCGGGCAGAGGCGGCCATTGGAAGGCATCTTTTATTTCTCATGGCCCCAGCTACTTTAAGGGTAAAGCCGAAAAAATCTAGAAATAGCTTTCTTACCTGCCTTGAGGGGTGAGACAGGCAGAAGGCAAAAGGGGGTATCTGAATGAACTGGGCAGAGAATGTACTTAGTTGCTTTGAGCCAAGATCTTGGGTTGTGTAAATGAATGGAACCTTGCTCAGGAAGCTGAGGCAAAGCACCATTGTCCTGTGGGGTGGCTACACGTGGGGGGCACTGCACCCTGGTTGGTGAGAACACTTAACCATGACTGGTATTCCCCTGTGAATAACTTACTGCCAGTAACTGGATGTTCACTGAAAAAATGGCTTGGTGGATTGCAGAAGGCAAAGCGGTGGAAATGCAGAAAGCACTTCCCAGTGGTACTTACCAATGGCAATAATGGGGGACAGGAGAGCAGAGTCCACGCCAAGGACCCAGACTCTCGCTTGGCCGCAGCAAGGCAGTAGCTTCACCAGAGCTTTTGGCACGTGTGATGAAACCAGCCAGTCGCAGGAGTATGTTGCTGAGACAATTTTGTATATTCCTTTTATGCCATAGAACAAAAAGGGTTGCTTTTCAGTTTCCTTTTTGAGTATCAGTCCGTCAAGACAAAAGTCCAGTAGTGCTAGCATACTGATTTCCCGTGTCCATTGTCTCACCACTTTTCAAGTGTTTTTGAACATGAGCGAGAAGTAATAAACGTGGACGTCACTGAAGAGCCTCTTTCTGGGACAGAACTGTGTTTGGGGAAAGAGTCCTGCCCACAAGTTCCAAGGACTTTCTGTAAGATTGGAGAGTGTAGAAGGGTGGTGGAAGAATTTTCAGAAGTCCATGCATGTTTCCAAGACTACTTTCTTACCTCCTGGGGTTTTATTTTTATATTATCAAAGTTTGCCTTGGAAAGGTCACTCCTAAAATTCTTGTGGGTGCACTAAAATCTCAAAATTGGTTGGCGAAGGTTGCAGTTATTAATGCTGATTCCTTAAACTTAAGAAACTCTTTTCTTTTGAGTGGACCTGTGTCCCACATTCATTATCCAGAAGGTACCTCGTCTCTGTGGGACTTCTGATTGTCAATACCCTGCGAGCACCCACAGGTGTGTGGTTTAGAAAGCTGCCTGTGTCTTAGGCAGTCTATGTCAGCCTTTCTCAGCCTTCTCACTGCTAAAACGTGGCGCTAGGTTTAGATATTGTAGTTGAGGATCAGAAAGCGTGAAAGAAACCTTGCTATTAAAAAGCCAGAGGGGTGGAATTTAGTGGGTATCAACTCTAGTTGGCTTCATATGCCGGGCTGTGGTAGTACCTTGATCTTGTTTGGTGTCTTTGCCCCGATTCCTGTCAGATCAGCAGCTGGAAACTGTCAGGGTTCTGATCAGCTTGAGGAAAGGAAGGTTTTGTCAATGAGGAGCATCCTACCCACCCCTCCTGGGCAGGGCGGGTTTCGAAGGAGCTTGGGAGACTGGTTTGGTTGGTTGGTTTTTTTCCTATCAATAGGTCAGTGTTAGTTTGCTCTCCTCCTGCTCCACTTTATTGGGGTAGCATTTGCTTTTGACTGAACTCTGCGCAGTGCACTGTCCTTGCATATATCCGCTGGAGAATAACAGCGCTCTGGGATTAGTTATTTTAAAAATGGCTCACTCAGAGCAGTTGGGAAAGTTATGAAGGGTGAGGGGCAAAGAGGGAGGAGTTGGGAGACATGCTGACAGTTCATCGAGGTTAGACCACATGCTTCCTTTGAGGCCTGGAGCAGTTGATCCCCACGTTTCAGGTCGGGAGGCAAATAGAACTGTGGAGCAGTGGCATTATTGGGTCTGGCCAGGAAGGAATTTGCTTAGCAGTTTATTCATTGTCTAACTCAGAGGCGGTGCCTGCGGAGGGGCTAAAGGAGTGGCTTGCGCAGCCCTCTGCCCCCTGAGTACTTGGAGAGGTGATAATCTAGTCTGTGTTTGCCCGGCCCAGTCAACAGGAAGTTTTCCCAAGGCCTCATTCCTGCTTCATAGACTGGCTAGCACAAACATAAATACTCTGATGTTTATTCCCTGGTTCTGCCCATGTGAGGAGTCTGTTTCACGGTGTAATCTCTGAGACTAAGGGGGACAGACAGTTTTGTTTGACTTTTTTTGTACACCACTCAGACCACTGCTCTCAGGACACCAAGCTGGGAGAAAAATCAATGAATCATCTGCAGTTTTTGCAAAGAATTGATCAGTGACGTCTGTGTTTTCTGTCTGGGGGGCAGCAGCCCTGGTGGGTTTCTTTTTCTTTTAAACTCACGAAGGTAGATGGAGTTTCAGGTTACTGTCGTGCTGAGGCAAGTTTGAGAGTGGAAAGTGAGTTGCTTTGCACACATGCACCTGGATCAACCAAACGTGTGGGCATTTTATTCTATCTAGGATGCAAGTTTCCTCTTCAGATAGCACCGTAACAAGACAAAAATCACAGAATATGAGTGTCTTGATTTTTCTCTCAATGTTAGTTTTGGTTGGTAAAAGAACTCTTCGAAGTTACAAAATGAAAATCAACTCAGAAAACTCAGTAGAAATATAGAAAAAAATGAGGCCAAACCTAGAAACATCTGACTCTGAGCCTGTCAGGTTTTGATAGGATTGGAAGTTACTCCCCACCGGCATCACCCCTCCTGATTTCCTCAGGCTGCTGACTTTGATTATTGGGGAACAAATAAAAGATTGATAACAGCAAATATGGGAAGGAAGCGAATACTTGCCTCCTTGATTTTTATTTTCTTGGAATTAGTTCTGTAGAAAGGGAGAAAGGGGCCATTGAGTAAACAGCTCCTCGTGGCAGGGTGGTGTGGTGCCTGGGCACAGGCTTTGGGCCAGGCCTGCGTCTGAGTGTGGACTTTGCCTTTTAATTGTGTGCCCTCATGGCACGTTGCTTAAGCTCTTGGAGCCTCAGTTTTCTGCATCCTCAAAAAAGGAGGTCAGTCCTATCTTGCAAGGTAATTGTGAGGGTGGAGGCACAGAGCGCTCGTAAAGTGCCAAACACAGAATTGGAATGTTCGATTCACGGTGTTCCGTGTGATGGTAAGCCTCGTACCCGAGGAAGGGATCTACTTAGGGACAGAGCATGTTGTGATTTTGGGTGGTGCCCTGCAGTGCCCTGGACAGGGCCCTGCAGTAATTATACCCTCATGTGGATTAGGAAGAAAACATAACGAGCTTCAGTTTAAGCACCGTTCTGGAATCCTGGACTTGAGGTGCCTCGAGCTACCTAAGGTTAATGGCCTAATATTTTAAGAAACATGAAATGGGCAATGGAGGAGACCAGGGGACTTGGGCATTGTGGCATGGGTACTGAAGTGTACTCAGCTCAGTAACCCTCTGATGAGGGTATTCTTGTTCTTGGAAAACTTGTTGAGCATCTAGTGTTGAATTTGGAATCGAGAATCAGGTTACCGAGTCTCCAGACTTTGGGAGTCGGCCTTGCATCGCTCTCTGGACTCCCACCTCCTGTTACCAACCCCTTTCGGTTTTCCAGCCACCACCCTAAATGAGGCCCCTGTTGCCTCATGCTGGGACTTTGCAACAGCCTTCTTACTGGTCTCTGCTTCCATCCTTCCTAAAGTTCCCACACCTATGAAACCCAAAGGCCCGCCGTGCCCTTTCACCTCCCCCTGCTTAGGAGGGCGCACTTGGGCTGTCTTCCCTGGATGTGGGAAGTCCGCAGAGTCCAGGCTAGGCCATCAGGATCCTTAGGATTGGCCTGGGCCTCCTTTGCGCTTTGATGTCCAAGCACACACAGGTTTGTGCTTCATGGGGTACAGCTCTGGCTTTGGGGCCTCACACTTGCACAGACAGGGTTGGCTTCTCCTTCTGGAATGCAGACAACAGATACCCCAGGACAGTGGTTCGAAACCTGTTCCAGTGCCGCTTTCTAAACCAGAAACATGGTCTCAGCTGCTTGGCTTGCCTTGGAGTCCTGTAGGGGATGCGGTCACCATGCGTGTACCCACCTGTGTGCCCACCTCTTCCTTGATGGTGGTTTGTGTGGAAGGTGACCATCCTTTTTTGTTCAGCAGCGTCCTTGTGGGAGAGCCTCATGCAGGAAACAGTTCTAAGTCTAACTGGTAGAACAGGCGCTGGCTGGCTGGCAAGGTGGCGTGTGAAAGAGAAAGCCACAGCCGTAAACCGATGTTGCTTTTTGATAGCTGCTAATTCGGTTTCATTGCTTTGAAGGTGAGTTGATTCAAATGGCGTTTTTGAACCTTTTGGAAGGAAAAGCTTTGTTTTCCAGACAAGGGCATTGATGGACTTTCATCAATGACTGAAGGTTTCTTCTGAGTATTTTGAAAGGTGCTTTTGTCATTCTTTCTGGTTTTTTGGACGAGTAGTATGTATGTAGCTTGGGCATTTCTGTTTTGATTTCCAAGTTAAAGGGATCTTACTCCGGAGACCAAGCATTGTAACCAGGTATTTCTTAACATGTACTGTGACAGAGTTAAATGTTCAGTGTCACCTGCTTCATGAACTTGTTCTGAACTAATTTGGACTTAAGAAAGTTGGAGGAAGCAGGATTTTGAGTGTCATGCGTAGGCAGGAGTCAGTTATGCCATTTTTCTAGTAAGTTAACACATGCCTTGGCAATGTGTTGAGAAGTCAGACGTGTTGAAATTCTCTTGAAGAGAAGCAGGCCTACCTCTGAGGGTTGGTGAATTAAATTTGGGAGTTGGGAATGGGGAGAAAGTTTCTTATGTCAGGAAATACACTGACCGGGCGAGAGCCGAATGCTTCCAGAACATGGCGATGACACGGCTGAGCGAGAGACTAGCAGGAGACTGGGCAGGGAGAGCAGTGCCTGGGAGGACACACCCTGAGGAGTGGTGTCACTGCGTGGGGTGCCGGTTTGAGGAGAGCTGGGGATGGAAACCTCTGGAGAGGGGGTTTACAGGGAGTGCAGAGCTCTGGGCCTGGCAGGGGCCGGGCCCTCACGGGGCTTTCTGTATGCTGCCTTATAGGCAGTCCAGTTCGTAGGGCAGCCTCGAGGTGTGCAGCCCTCCGCTCTGCAGAGGCTGCAGAGCGGCTGCAGTCGCGGCCGCTCATAGGGACGGAGGTGCCCAAGTGTTCTTTAGAAGAGCCCAGGTCACCTGGCCTGAGGGAACTTTAGCTTCCCTGGCGTTTGAAATGCAAGTGTTGAGAGACTCCAGTCCAAGTCTCAAGGTGGTGGTCATCGGTTCTTTTGGGGGGGGGGGGGAGGATGTCATTGAAAATCTGAAAGCTGTAGAGAAGGAGGTTCCCTTGGATGACCCCAACTGTTTTTTGTGATTTTCCTGCCTGGCATAGAGTATCAAAACCCAGGTCCTCTGGTTTGAATTCCTTGCCGGTGACTAAATCAGTTTTCTTGAGCCCCTGATAACCAGTAGGACAGTGTCTCGCATTATGTGCCAGCCCTCAGAATATCCAGCTGGGCAAGGTCTAGCTCTCGCAGTGAGTTGCTGCACCGGCCTCTGGTGTGGAAATCGGTTGTATGAGTTTATTAAGGTGACCCATATTGCAGATTGTGATACGCCCCAGGGAGTCTGGGTGGCTTTCTAACTCCTCTAGGCTCCCCCTTCTGCCGCCTGATTCCTAGTACTTTGAGGAGTTGATGGGGGCTTTTTCAGGGGAAACCACGTGCTGCTGCTGTGATGTGTGTGCCGAGCAGACCGTGTTACTGGAGGGCCCCTTACACACGGGCTGACGGCCACGTGGCTGCGGTTGCAGGTGTATTCCATCAGTGCACTTTCGGGAATACCTTCTTTTTTTTTTTTTCCGGGAACACCTTCTATCTCAAGGCGCTTAATGGACCCTGTGCGGTTGCTATCTTAAAACAAGTACCTGTAACCCTTCTTCACGGTCCTGTGACTGCAGAGCCCAGCTCTTCCTCGTGCTTTCTGCTTCCGTTTGGTACTTCTTACCTTCTTATCTTACCTCAGAGGAGACATTACTCAAAGAAACTGTGAAGTAGTTAAAAACATTCCTCAATCCATATTGCTGTTTTGTAACCATCAGACACTTGTAAGAATTGCCCCCAACAATTCTCAGCCATTCTCTCTTGTATTTTGAGGAGTGTGTTAAGGATTAAGAGGGTGCACAGATAGGGTGGACTGGCAGAATGCCCTCCGAAGCATCTGGCGGGGGAGGTGGGCAGGGTGCTGTGGCCCCTTTTTGAGGCCCAGTCTTTGGGCTGACCCTCCCTCTCAAGCCTGGGAGCCCTACGGTGGCTGAGGAGCTGCCTCTCCTGGATGGTAGTGGTGTGCCGCCCTAGCCGGAGGGAATCCTCCTTTCTCTGAAGCTCTTGAGGTCTCCTGGTTCTGATGAGAACATAATGAGATCACGTTCCTACTTTAGACCCCGTTGTCTCCAGAAATCCACTTGTTTTCATGTAGGGGCAGGGGGAGACGCTATGGGGGGGGGGGGTGAGGACCTGTGCAGTGCCATGTGGTAGACAGTAGCTGCGGGGCAGTGGTTTTAGGTTTGGAATAAAATTGGGGAGCCCAGCTGGCTCAGTCTGTGGAGCATGTGACTTGATCTCAGCGTCTTCAGTTCAAGCCCCATGGTGGGTGTAGGCCTTACATTAAAAAAAAAAACCAAAAAACAAAAACGAAAAAGCCATTCCTCAACTGACTAGCCACATTTCAAGTGTTGAATAGCCGCATGTGGCTGGTGGCCATCGCTTTGGGCAGCACAGGTCCAGGGCATGGCTGTCAACGGCAGAACGTGGCAGTGGCCACACTGGCCTACATGACCTCTCTCCGGATCCTTGGCTGGAGGGGTTTCAGGTAGCATTGGTATCGCATTGAAACTACAGTGTGTCTTGGGAAAATTCAGGTAAAATGGATAAAATAGTTCTTGGGACAAACCCTATATAGCAGGGCTTCTCGAGTTACTTGTGGTGAAGAACCAGGGTTTTTCCTCTTAATTTCTAGTCCATTGTGGACAATTTATAAACTGTATTTTGTAGAAATACAGTGTAAAAAATTACTTACATGAAATAAAATAGAACCACAAAATACAAACCCTAGTTGATTATTAAATTCAACAAGTATAAAGTTAACTGTTGAAGTCAGTTATTAGAGCAAACACACATACGGAGAAAGAAAATTGCAAAAAATGGTTTATGTTCATTGAAAGTGTGTGTATAGGCCGTTAATATAAGGAAACTCGATTACACTTGTAACTGTGTCGTTCCGCCGTGGTAACCAAACACAATTTTGTGTGAAATAGCCATTCCCCATATTGAAAGCCCACATGCACGCTTTGAAGGAATGCAGCATACATGAGTAGTCTTTAAAGTAACAAAAATCTTGCTTCCTGCTTGGATGGATGGCACGTCTCCTTCTCATAGGGGATGATGTTTATCCAGACCATTTCTCTGTTTTGCTGAAACTCCTGTGATCCCAGTGCTGTGGAGGTAAACTGATGAGAATTGGGGGGGGAATTTAAAATGATTTTCCAGAATTTATCTGTGGACAGCTTCACCTGTATCCTTACGGCGATAAGGATAAACGTTAAACAAACGCATAGCTAAATTACCTTTCATTCAAAGAAGTGGTTGCGGGTGATCCGTGCTTTTGGGTTTCAGTTAACAACCCGCTAGACTCTCAAAGGTGTGACGTAAGCACCCGTTTGACAGCACCCCCGCTGGCTCATGCTTCAGTGTTGGGAGGAAGTCAGATTGCTGGAAAGTTTCCATGCTGTTTCTTCGTTGTGCTTTAGGTCCACAGAGGGACGCCAGTTTGCGGACTCTGCGCAGGACATGTCAGTTGTAGCCCTGTGGTCTTGGCTTGCTTGTTTGGTTTTGGGATGGAGCCTTGCTCCTGACTCCATCGCACCCTAGTGGAAGCAGGCTGTGCTTGCTGGGGTGCTCCCAGAGACCGGTTTGCAGGACAGACATTTCCCGTCCCCTCTCAACTGACAGGTGCAGTGCTGGCCACCCCCGGGGCGTGACTGCCTGAGTGCGGGTGCCTGGGGCCCATGTGCAGGGGAGGCCCTCAGGGGAGGGCTCTGGAGGAGCGGTGGACAGTTGGGGCTATGCCACAAAGTAGGGATGGGACTGGCTCCCCTGGGGAGGGATGGGTCAGCTGAGGGCTTGTTGAGGAGGGGACACAGCTTTGGTTTGGTCAGGGGCCGCTGGGGTGGTCAGAGGCCGATGTAGAACAGCATGACGAAGCGGGTCAGATGGGGGCTGTGAGTCTGTGAGTCTGTGGCAGAGGTCTAGGGTCTGTGGTAGATGGAATAGTGGCCTTCCAAGATGTCCATGTCATAATCCCTAGAGCATGGGATTGTACTCTTTTACATGGCAAAGGTGACTAAGGATCCCCAGTGGGGCGGTTATCCAGTGCTACCCCGGTGGGCCCAGTGTAATCACAAGGGTTCTTGTATGTGAGAGGAGGAGGTCCGGGTCCAGGTCCGGTGGTGTGGTGTGGGAAGGCAGTTGCTGGTTCTGGGGACGGGAAGGGGAACCAAGGAATGGGGAAGGTCTCTAGAAGCTGGAAAAGGCAAGAAAAGAGATTTTCCCCTGCAGCCTCCAGAAGCAAGTCCTGCTGTTGACACTGATTATAGTCCAGTGAGCCCTGTTCTCAGACTTCTGCTCTCCAGAGCTGTAAAAGAATAAGTGTGTGTTGTTTAAGCCACTGTTTATGTAATCCTTTGGAGCAGCGATCAGAAACTAATGCGGGATCTGGGGAAGTGGGTGAGAAGCAGCAGGTGTGTGCCCAATATATGTAGCTGGCCCCAACCCCGTGGGAGGCTTTGGAGAGGCTCCATGAGTGTGTGGCAGCTCACCCTCACTGAGGACTCCTCGCTGTGTGCCAGGCTGTCCGTGTATTAACTCACGCGCTTCTTACTACAACTCAGATCGATGCTTCATCAGCCCTGGTTCACAGCAGAGTGAAACCTGGCACGGAGTGGTACCTAGGGTCAGTAACAGGATTTGAACCCATGCAGTCTGGCTTCACGGCCATTTGCAGTTCGTCATACCCAATAGGCCCTATTGGTCATAGAAGTTGTGGTTACTGCTTCTTGCCTTGTCCCACGTCTCTTACCTCACCACCCCAAAGTGGAATGCTGCAGTTGGGCTTCCTAGTTGAACGTTTTTGTGTGGTTCACCACATGCTTTGAATATAGAAAGTAGCTCACTGCCAAAATAGGCTGGGGCCACATGTACAGTTCAGCAAGAGGAATATGGTGGCATAAGAAGATACAGAGCAAAATAATGGTATGAGGTTTTTTTTTTAATTTGACAGAGAGAGAGACATCACAAGTAGGCAGAGAGGCAGGCAGAGAGAGAGAGGGGGAAGCAGGCTCCCCGCTGAGCAGAGAGCACCGTGAGGGGATCGATCCCAGGACCCTGAGATCATGACCTGAGCCGAAGGCAGAGGCTTTAACCCACTGAGCCACCCAGGCGCCCCAATGGTATATGAGTTTTTAAAGGTAGATGCCTCCCTCCTTTGAGAATGGAAGTAACTAAATCAGGTGTTCAGTAACATGTTATAATAAGATGCTGAGCTGAAATGAAAGCATCCCCAAAGCAAACCATTCAGAACTCTGGGTATGTGGAGTGATGAAAAACTGAGAAGGCTTATGGCGGCTGAGGGCACAAATGGACTGCATTTCAGAGTCCCTGATTCTGCTTACCTGAGTACCAGAGCCCCGGATTCCTTAAGGAGGCAGGGGCTGGAAGAAGCCGAGTGACCTGAGTGGCCACTCTCTTTGCCTCGTTAGCTGCCAGCTAGATTTGTGGCGTTGTTTTTATGGCATATTTTGAATATTTTCCTTTTGGGCCTCTTTCCACGACAGGGAATTCAGAAGTGTGTTTGTGTGTGTATGGGCTACTCTGGGAAGCACGTTTGCTTTGGAAAGTGGTTGTGGCCGTCAAAAACTATAGCAGAACAGTTTTAAATAAAGAAATCCTTGCATGGCTGGGTGCTAGCTAGTCTTTGCCTGTTGAGTAACTGAGTGAAGAAAGCTCAGGCGAATGTGGCTTTTCGGTCTTAGTTTTCCTGAATGTCCCCTCTGCCCACACAGCTCAACACAAGACCTTGCTTGTGTGAGCACAGGATTGTTCATGTCTATAATTTCCCCTAAAAACATACCTTTTTGGACATCACAACAGATGGATGATTTCACTCATGCTGCAGATAATAGAGTTAGGATATTTCTTGGTCATGGTTTGTGCTTGAGTTTCTCAGGGAAAAAAGAAGATGGGAGACACAAGTTCTGGCCTCAGGATGTGGCCAGGAGCGAAGATGTCCAGAACAAAGGGTAACACGCAGTAATGCCCAGGCGGCTGCTACCACATTGAGCAGCGCCTTGCCAAAAGTGAGGCCTTCAAGCAGGTTGACTCGGGGGGCTGTCTAGTCAAGGTGTAGTAGATAAATAGGGTGGCTCACGAGCGTCCTGGTTGGGGGTGTGTGCGCACGATGTCTGAAGTGAGCGTCGTGGTGCCGATGCCCGTCCCACCAGTGCGAGTGCTCGCCAACCACCGGTGGGTGCTGGTGGTCACCTTGATGCGGAGCTCCGGGTCAGTATGTGGGGTGATGTGGAAAGCATGGTCCCTGTCACACTACTAAGTCTGGAGGACGATTCCAGAGTTGGTTATGAATTACTTTAGAGGGTTCATGGGGAGAGGGAGAATTACTACTGCAAATCCCAATGTTTTAGGGCCAGTATTTCCTTGGAGATCAGAGGCTGTTACTTACAATCCAATTTCTATTTTGATGAGTGAAGTCCCTTTAAAGGTTTTATTTTTTTTAACGATTTTATTTATTTTTTTAAAGATTTTACTTATTTATTTGACAGAGAGATCACAAGTAGGCAGAGAGGCAGGCGGAGAGTGAGGGGGAAGCAGGCTCCTCGCTGAGCAGAGAGCCCGATGCGGCGCTCCGTCCCAGGACCCTGAGATCATGACCTGAGCCGAAGGCTGAGGCTTTAACCCACTGAGTCACCCAGGTGCCCCTTCATTTTTTTTTTAAAGGCCTTTATATTTTTCTTGAAATTCTGTGTTTATTTTGGGTATGTCATCAGAAGGCATTTGGTCATAGAATTCTGCTTTCGAGCAGAAAGTGTCTGTCAGGCCTCCTGCTCTGCACATGAAGAGACCAGAGCTCTGAGGGGTGGAGCGGTTTCTAGACTTAGGTGGCGTGGTATTGTAGCCACTCATGCTGAGTGGATTTAAGCTGATTAACATTAAGTAAAATTAAATATTCAGTTCCTCAGTCTAACTAGCTGTCTACCAGGGGCTCCTTGGCTGCCACGTGGGGGTCGTGGCTTTGGTATTGGATGGCGCAGCTTTGGAACGTCTCCAAACATTCGATGGGGCAGGGATGCTCTGAGCCCAGCCTCTGAGCTGGATTTTAGCTCTGCCTCTATAGTGCCTGCTGCCTTGAACAGGATCGGCTAGCATCTTGGAAAACCAGCCAATTTCTTCTGTAATTACCGAGGAAGACGTTGCCCCAAACCAGTTTAGCAAAGCGCAGACTTGCCAGTAATCTCGCAATCATCACCTCAGGCACTAAGGGTGGGGTCGGGGTGGTTTGCAAAGACAGAGAAGTGATAAGATGTCTTCACTTCGGGAAAGTCAGCGGGCCCTAGATAGGTCCTGTGAGCACGTAATTACTGCAGGGTAGAAAGTGAGTGCCCCCGGAGGTGAGGAGGTAGGCTTCTGGAAGTGGAGGGAAAGATTACATTGGCTGTGGGGAAGCTGCCAGGCCTGGTGTGGTGGTGCTGGGGAGTGGGCTGTGAGGGACAGGTGCCTGGATGCCTGGCGGGTGAGTTCCAGGGAATTGGAAGTGAGAGCCAGAGGCAAGGCTTCCAGTAGATGAAGAGAAGCACCTTTGTATTTCCAGGACATGTTCACAGGAGTGTAATTAACACATTATGTGCTGTTTCTTTGCTTTCCTCCCCATCAGACTTAGAGGTCAGAGGACCAGGGGAGAGCCTGGGTCATTTTCTGTGCCACTACGGGTGCATTGCATTTTTGTATTTTAGTTTCAATCAGATGGGAATATGCCACAGTGTTTAATGCTAACTCTTCATTTTACCTGCTTCAGTAACAATTAGGAACGGTTAGATTTGCACCTGCCCTTCTGTAATAAGTTGTTTGGATAAAATGTGATAGTCACCATGATTTTTAAAATAGCAACTTCTGTTGAGACATAATCCACATACACCACCATCTACCCATCAAAAGCATACTCTTCAGTGGGTTCTAGTATGTTCATAGTTGTGCCACCCTCAGCAGTCAGACTGCGAACATTTTCATTACTCCCAGATGAAATCCTGTCTGTATTCATTAGGGACACTCCTCTTCTCCCTGCAGCCTCGGCAACCACCAGTCTTTTCTTCAGATTTGCCACTTCTGGACATTTCATATCAATGGAATCCTATAGTATGTGGTCTCTTGTGTCCAGCTTCTTGCACTGAGAGTCCCCAACACGGTTTCTCCGTGTCGTAGTTGTATCCGTGCTCCATCGGTAAACCTCGCTGTGGTTCACGTTGGGTCAGGAAGATGCGTGGGCGCTCACGGTTCTGCCATCTGCAATAGGTTTTATTCAGAATGTTTTAAAGGGACTTGGGGGACGCTTGGGTGGCTCAGTTAAGTATCTGCCTTCGGCTCAGGTCCTGATCCCGAAGTCTTGGGACTGAGCCGTGCATCAGGGCTCCTTGCTCAGTGAGGAGCCTTCTCCTTCTCCCTTTGCCTGCTGCTCCCCCTGCTTATGCTCTCTCTCTCTCTGACAAATAAATTAATAAATCAATCTTAAAATTAAAGGGACTTGAAACTTTTTGTGGTTATGCATGTGCTTCAGTACTAAGTTGAATTAGCTGGGTGGTGCATGGTGGGGTATCAGTGTCCTCTGAGGGTTCGAGCAGAGCTGCAGAGTAGCAGTAGAGATGAGGGATTAGGTTTTATTATTTTTTAAAAAGATTTTATTTGTTTTAGAGAGCGCGAGAGTGAGACAGCACAAGCAGCGGGGGAGTGGCAGAGGGGGTGGGAGAAGCAGACTCCTCAGTGTGCAGGGACCCTGAGATCATGGCCTGAGCTGAAGGCAGGTGCTTAACTGAGCCACGTAGGCGCCCCGGATTTACTGGATTTTACCATGCACAGCCGTGGGAGCTGCTCTCAGTCTGTTGCTAATGGATCTGATGCTGGAGTCCGTCGGGCAAGGGAAGATGAGTGAAGATGAGTGGGAAGCAGGGTAAGTGAGGCCGAGCTGGAATGACTTCCAGGTGCCCTAACGGCCCGGAAGGACGAGAAACCCCCAGGCATAAAGGAATGTGGGCTCCTTGCTCCTGCCCCCCAGGTTGTGGGCATAGTGGCTCCCAGGTGGGAACTCTGCGAAGTAGGGCTTGTAATTCCAGTGTACCTAACCTGGCACATCAGAGATCTACCATTTGGTGTGGTCTTTGGCCTGTCAAACTTTTTGCTGTCAGGATCCTGTTACAGGTTTAAAATTGAGAACCCCAAAGAGCTGTTGGGAAGGTAGATTGTATTTGTCCTTAATTGTTATCTTTAAAGTTAAAACTATGACGAGCCTAATTTATTTGGGAATAATAAACACAAATAACATATGTCTTACAGGAAATAAATATTCCAAAACAAAAAAAAATTAATGAGGAATGACATTTTTACATTTTTACAAATTTCTTTATTGTCTGTCTTAATAGAAGACAGCTGGATTCCGCTTTCTCTCTGCCTTTGCATTCTGTCCGTTACAGTGTATTTTAGTAGAAATAGAAAACTCAGTCTCACAGAGGTGTCTAGTTCATAAAGAGAGCAGTAGTTTAATGGCCTTTTCAGATAATTGTGACAGTTTTTTGATACTACACCAAATTTGGTAGCTTCTTAAGGTTAATTGCAATGTGCCAGTTTGGAACCCTGCAAATTAACTTTTCTGTTACATTGAGATTCATTGATCTTTTTGTAAAAAAAGATACTTATCTGAGAGAGAGAGAGAGAAGGCACGAGCTGGGGGGGAGCAGAGAGAGCGAGAGAAGCAGACCTGTGCTGAGTGTGGGACTGGGGACCTTCAGCTGACGGTGGCCTGAGGCGGAATCAGGAGTCTGACCCTTAACGGACTGAGCCACCTGGGCGCCTGTCTTGTATTTTGAATGGACCTTTTCTGTACCACTCGTTGGTGATTTGGAAAAGTTTGGTTCACTGAGTTATCCGCATCGTCTGAATGTTGACGTATTGCGTAGTACAGTTACATCTTAAAAAAACGAGTGTTAAGTCCCTAAGTCACGTTTATGTGCGGTGGCAGCCTTGTGCTGTTACTTGATTGGGAACAGCGTTGTAGTTAACAGTTCTAGAAAGCTCATTGGCACAAAGAGAGCTGTGACTTGGGTTGTGTAGGAAAAGTCTTTTTTTTTTTTTTTTTTTTTAAGATTTTATTTATTCATTCGACAGAGAGAGATCACTGTAGGCAGAGAGGCGGGCAGACAGAGATGGGCAAGCAGGCTCCCCGCTGAGCAGAGAGCCCGATGCGGGGCTCGATCCCAGGACCCTGAGATCATGACCTGAGTCAAAGGCAGAGGCTTTAACCCACTGAGTCACCCAGGCGCCCCTGTGTAGGAAAAGTCTTAATACTAATTGGCAGCATGGTTGAAGGTGAATACCACTCATTAGGGCAGCGTAGTAGCTGTCCCTGTCTGTCCCCTGTCCCAGCAGTGCTGGGTGCTGCCATGGGGAGGAAGCAGGCACTGTTGGTTGGTCCCCTGCGGGGGTGAGGGGGGGAGTGCCATGGACTGGGGGTCGACATCCCCCATGTCAAGGTGTACAGAAGATGATTCTGTTAAGATGAGTAACAGATTGCACGGGAATTCAAGGAGGCAGCACTTGAACCAAAAATAACTTGTGATTTTGATTATTTTCCTTCCTAACTATCTTTTATTATAACAGCTACCAGTCCTCTTGTTAATATTTATTTTGTTTGTATTCCCCCATCCCCCACTTTCTCCATTTTGCCCGTTTTCCAGAGCTTGTGTGGAATATTTGGAAATCATTGGGAAATTTTTCTGGATTTAGACATAATTTGTAAAACAGAACACCTAGTTTATGTACCTCAGTGTATTGGATGTAGTAAGTGTGTGTTCTTAAACCAGTGTTTCAGTACGTACATGCTTTCAGTTCTGTTCTCATCTCCCACTTGCCTGGCTCCTTGACATTTGCAGCTTCCTCTCCCCTAAAAAAACAAATTTTGATGCAGACATTTGTGTACTGCTTTGTACAAGACCATATGAAGGTCTTGGGGCAAGGAAGAGTCAGATCGTATAAAATCCTTTAGTTCTCTTTTCCCAAATAGTTAAAAGACCTGAAACTTGTATCAAGGGAGTGTGTATTTAAAGAGTCAGTAAATTATTTCTTCTTTCTGCCCTACAGGGGATTTTTCCCCCTTTTGATTTTTTTAAATTACTATAAAGTAAAACTAACTTCGGCGGGGTCTGGGGGAGATATTTGGTAAATTTAACACTTGAATAGATTTGTGTAACCACTACCACAGTCAGGATACAGAGCAGTTCCTTCGCCCCAAACCGCCCCATCACCCCTGGGCTTTACCTGTGTAGTCGCATCTTCCACCTCCCTGGCGGTCACGGATGTGTCCTGGGTCCCTTACCATTTTGCCATTTTGCAAATGTCATGTAAATAGAATCATATAGCATGTAACCTTTTAGATTGGCTGCTTTCTTCAGAGTAGCGTCCGAGGTAGGTGTTTGACTACTTCATTCCTGTCCGTGGCTGAGCAATATTCCCGTGCACCCCGCACGTCCTCCCTGCTCCCACTGAAGGACATCGGGCTGGCCTCCAGAGCTGGGCCGACAGGAATGAAGCCACTCGAAATATTTGTGGCAGCTTTTGTGTGGATGTGAGTTTTCCTTTCTCTGGGGTAAGGTGCAGAATTGTTGGGTTGCCTGGCACAGGATGTTTAACCTTACAAGAAACGGCCAAACTCTTTCCCAGATGGCTGTGCCGTCTTGCATCCCACATCCGTGTCTGAGAGAGCCAGCTGATCCATGCCCTTGTCAGCACTTGGTATTGTCAGGACTTTGAGTTTTAGGCCCCCTCCTAGGTGGGCAGTAGTATCTTTCTGTGGTTCTAATCTGCGCACACCTCACAGCTGCCGGGCACACAACTCTGCAGGTGTTCGAGTGCCATCCTCACATTGTGTTCCAAGTGTCTGTTCAAGTTTGGGGTTGTTTCGTTGCTGTCAAGTGGGGAGCTCTTTATCTGTTGGGGACACAAGTCCTTGTCAGGGAGGTGATTTGCACGCATTTTCTCCTAATCTGTAGCTTGTCCTTTCTCATAATGGTGTCCTTCTGGAGCAGAACCTTTTAGTTTGAAAAGCGACGTCTAGTCTGTCAAAGTGTTCTTGTATGGATTCTTTGCCCCACCACATGTGTTTTCTTCTTAACGTCTTAGGGGGTTAAATTTTATATTTGTATTTGAGATCCATTATGAGTTACTTTTTATATAAGGTATGGGGTTGAGGTTCCTTCTTGTGGCCTATGGACGTCCACTCGTTCCTTGACCATTTGTTGTAAAGACCATTCCTTTCCCATTTGACAAAATGGTTTACTCCTTTGTCAAGAATAGTAACATTTGTGTAGGTCTGTTAGTGGGCTCTCCTGTGCCATTTGCGTGCTCATCGCTTTGCTGAGACAGCACTCCCTGTGATTACTCTGGTTGCCATGTTGATTACCGAGGCTTTAGAGTGAGTTTAATCAGGTGGTGTAATTCCTCAGACCGTGTTCTTACCAAAATTGTTTTATTTGCTATATTTCCTTCATTTTTCCATAAAAACTTAGAATCAGGTTGTCTGTAAGTATTGAAAAAGTCCTCGGGAGCTTGATTGGAATTGTGTTCAAACATAAAGGTGAATTTGTAGAGCTGACATCTTGACTAGGAAGGAGTCTTTCAGTCCACGAACATGGTGTCTCCTGTTCTGCTGACCCTTCCGTCTTGAATGTCCGGTTCTCACAGGGGATGTGGCTTGCACACAGCAGATGGTCAAGGTCTCCACTGGTTTGTAGACTGAAGTGTCTCCTCCCCATCATTTTTTGTTTTTGTTTTTTAAACAAAACTGGATTTTCTTTCCTGTTGTCTGGGAAACTAGTCTTCCTCCCAGGAACTTTTAAACAATTTCTGTGGCCACTAGTGTTTTAAAAGGTATTGATGTGACTGTTAGTTGGTAGCCCAACTAACAGTACCCTAAAAAGGAGGGTGAGGAGGAGGTGCGGTGAGTAGTAGTCTCCCCACACCAATGTGTTAAAGACACCAGAAACAACTTAGCGTTCTGTCCTAGGTTGCTGTTTATTTTTAAAAGTTTGTTCTATCCCCAATGTGGGGCTCGAACTCTTGACCCCGACCAAGATCAAGAGCCCCTTGCTCTCCCCACTGAGCCAGCCAGGTGCCCCTCTGGGTTGCTGTTTGTGGTTTTATTCAAATAGAGGAACCCATTTGAAATGGCTGTTTTTGACTACTTTTTAAAAGTTTCAATTAGGACGATGAAGAATTTGATTAAAATCTCTCCTCTGCATTTGACCTCATCCCCAGCCCCTAGACTTTTTTTTTTTTAACTAGTTCTTAAGAAAAACCCAGACATTTAAGAAGATGCTGCCATTTGCCAAGGTGTGAACAGACTTTCCAAGCCACACGTAGTTGAGGCAGTCTCTTTGTTCCGTGACTGTTCTAGGACTCCCTCCCACTCCCTTCCAACTGCAGATGTGCAGCTGGTGCGTCTTCTCCAGACTCTTGGGCTGGTGTCCTGCCTGGGGAAGGATTTGGTTTGTACTTTTTCCACCCTGGTTTGCTTTGCTCTGTGTGTGCGTGTATGTATATATATATATACACATATATGTGTGTGTGTGTGTGTTTACTTTGTTGTAAGGTAGTACATATTCTCTGAACCATCCAGACAAACAATATGGAAGCAAGAAGGCAAGGAAAAAAGACTTCCTGCCTCAGAAGTAAGCATTGTGTGCTTAATGTGTGTGGGGTCTTCGTCGTGGGTCCGCACTCGGTGACCCCTCTCTGGGTGGGCATTCCCCCTTACTACAGTTTACTTTCTTGAAGACTGAATAAGTGTAGAGTAGATTTCCACACATAAGTAAATTCTGTTAGATAAAATACCAAATTGTCTAATACTCTTTTTAGAGGGAAACTGCAGAAAGTGGAACAAGTGTGTTCCAGCTGACGTGACTCAGTTGTTTAGTGTGCGTCATTTACTACGCAGGAGCCCTCAGAAATAGTTGTGATGTGGAACTCTTTGTCCCCATGCAAAGTGGCTCGTTTCTCTTAAGTTCTCTCTCTCCAGTATTTTTTAATTTATTTTTTATATTTTTAAAGATTTTATTTATTTGACAGATCACAAGTAGGCAGAGAGAGGGGGAAGCAGGCTTCCCGCTGAGCAGAGAGCCCGATGCGGGGCTCGATCCCAGGACCCTGAGATCATGACCTGAGCCGAAGGCGGAGGCTTTAACCCGCTGAGCCACCCAGGCGCCCCATTTTTGTTACTTATTGATTTTTAAAGTATTTATTTATTAGAGAGTGGGAATGAGCCAGGGGTGGGGCGCAGAGGGAGAAGTAGACTCCCTGCTGAGCAGGACCCTGAGATTGTGACCTGAGCTGAGGGCAGATGCCCAACTGACTGAGCCTCCCAGGAGCCCCATCTCCGTCTTGTTAAATACAGCTTCATTAAGATATAATTCACCTTGCACTTCACTCATTTCAAGTGTACAGTGCAGTGACTTTTCGCATATTTCCAGAGTTGTGCAGCTGTCACCAGTCAGTTTTGCAAGATTCTTAGGCCAAAAAGAAACGCTTGCGCTTCTTAGTCAGGAGCCCTCCTGCCTTCCCCGTGCCCAGCTCCAGGTAGCCGCTGAGCAGCGTCCTATAGATGTGCCCGTTCTGGACACTTGGTACTGTATGTAACCCTCAGTATTAATGGGCATTTGTGTTGTTTTTAACTTTGCTCTAAAAAAATGGTGCTTCAGGGGCACCTGAGTGGCTCAGTTGGTTAAGCGTCTGCCTTTGGCTGTCTTGTTCCTGGATCCTGAGATGGAGCCCCACGTTGGGCTCCCTGCTCTGTGGGGAGTCTGCTGCTTCTTCTCCCCCTGCTTGTGCTCTCTGTGTGTCAAATAAATGAAGGAAGAAGATCTTTAAAAAAAATGGTGCTTCAATGTATGAAATATGCTTGTGTAGATCTTTGGGCCTGAATGCTGGTTTTCTTGGGAATAGATTCCTAGGAATGACATTGGAGTAAAAGGATATTTGGCTTTTTGGTTTTAATACATACAGCCTTTGGGTTGAATAGTTGACAGCCATTTGACGCCACTGATTTTGTGAGACCCTCCGCATCAGTGGGCATTTCTAGTATTTTTCTCTGTTAATCTGGTGGATAAAAAGTGGCATCACCTTAGTTAGGGAGGTTGAGCATATATATTAGTCGTTTGTATTTTTTATGAATTTCTCTTGTTGTAATTGGGCTGTTTGAGTTTTAGGAACTTTGTGTATTCTGGATATTAATCCTTTGGCCATTGTGTGATGCAAATACTTCCTACCTTCCATCCTGTGGCTTCCCTGAAGCTCAGTCTCTGCCGGGTGTGCCGGGACTTCCTTTTCTTTCCCACAAGTGGTTTCTGCTATCCGAGCTAGCAGACATGCCGTTTCTCTCTGTGTGGAACAAGACGGTATGTGCGCAAGCAATGCGGACATGATTACAGGCTCTCCAGTCGTGCAGGTTGTAGCCCCTCTTGGTGCCCCCTGCATTCACACCTGTCACCAGAGTGTGTGACGGACATGACTGGCAGTTAGGGTGATTCTCTCGGGAACCGTGATTTTTACATAATCAAGCCTATCTGGAGGCCCCAAACAAATATTTTCACTTAAGGAACACAAATTCATATGTGACTGTCTTTGGGGATTTTATTTTTGTATACCTAACCTAAATCTGGATTATTTCAGAATGTAGAGCTAACTGTCAGGTCTCAACACAGTGGGTCTACATTGAACTGTCAGGCCCCGTGACTTAGAAGCTGTGTGGGCGCTGCCCTTGAGCCCTGCAGTGCCCACCAGAGGTGCACGACCAAGGAAGCCCCTGCTTAGTAGGACAGCACTGCCCCTGGAAGTGGGCTCCCAGCCACCCTCAGGGGGTTGCATATGGCCAAATTGTATATAAAATCAGACAAGTCATAAAACCAGAGCGCTTTAGAGTTGTGGTATTGATTAAGCTGTGGCTTCATTGTTAAGCAAAGTGCCAATCTGGCAGTCTAGCCTTGAGGAGCAAGATAATAAAAAACAATAATAAAACCGAACCACATTCTCTGTGGAGTGGCCAGAGGAGCTCCTGCCTGTGTTAGTTCAGACAGGCTCGACCAGGTGGGGGCTTGGTGGTGGCAGCCCTGGTTTGAGCACTGGAACCATCTGGGGTTGAGCAGCAGAAGGTCGGTTCTTTTGTCGCAGTGCCCTGAAGGTCATGGGCGGCGGGCGGGAACATTTGAAAAATTCAGAGTCCTTATCACAGCGTTCAGGGCCCTCCATGGCCTTGGCTGCCTACCTTCTGTCTGAACCTCATCTCCCACCTTTTTCTTCGCCCAGTGCCCATGTCCCTATGTCCCTGTTGGCTTTATCCAGAGTGTGCTTCTCTAGGGTCTCTGCCAGCTTGGGCTCTTTTTCATTCTGTGGTCTCCACCCAGATGTCATCTCTTCCTTCAAGGCTAGTCTCCTTGCAGCTCCATGACTGTACGGTGTTTTCCCCTCTGTTGCAATTATCCCCTCTTGTCTCCTCCCCCAAGAAAGCGAGCACCAGGACACCAGGGGGCTTATCTGTCTGTTCCTCCTGAACCCCAGGTCCCAGCCGGGCTCTGGGCACATAGGAGACACTTGATAAGTAGGCCGACTAAAATACTGGGAAGAGACTGTTTCTGCCCAGCCCCACTGGAAATGCAAGCCTTTTACCTCTCAAGTTATTCCTGCCTGGAAAAGGCAGTACACGCAGCAGGTAAGTAATTAAAATATTGTCTTAGTTGGTAGTTACTGTAATTGCTGGCACACAGGGCATGCCCATGTTTTAGGAAGATAGATTGAATCCCTGGTAATCCTGGTAACGATAATGGTTTAGAAAGGATCTTTTTTAAGGATAGAAAGTTTTCCATCTAGGACAATATTCAGAAACTGCTTCTGAGAGGCTCCCCTTTCCTTGCCAGGTACAGAGAGCATTCAGGGAAACATCTGTGTTTCCCCATGGTGTGTGGTCTTTGTGACTGGGGAGCAAGTGTGGCAAACAGGCTGTGTTCCTGGTCAGCACCCGCTTCTTGCAACCCCGTGGCTGGGACAGGTGGTTACCTTCAGGAGCCGCCAAGTCCTGGAAGAGAGAAGGCTAGTGGCAGCTGGGCTGTGAGCAGAGTCATTCGGACCCACCATCCTCACTTTATCGTCTCCTTGGGAGACTGTCACCCCTTTGTGCCCCCCAGCTACTGTCCAAGGTCTGGGGTGGTCCATGGTTCTGCCTGAGGCCTCCCGTTGCCTTGGAAGAATCCCTTAGAGGGCCTGGAGTTGACTCCCAGCCCCCGAGGCTCCCACGTACTCTTGTTTGCCAGGACCGCTTCTTGGCTCTCAGAGGTTCAGGTTTCTTAGGGAGTGTGCCCTCTTACCACCTGTGAGACGCTGGTTTGGGGATGTCCTCTCCCTCCTCCGCTGGAGCCTCATCAGGGCTGCCTCGCTGCTGCCACTTGCTGGGTCCCACACATCATTTGCCTGCCCTGTCTCCTGGACTGCCTCCCTTCAGCCCCGATGGCTGCACTCTGCCTCTCACTGTTGGCTTCTCAGCTGTCACTTTGCTCCTCTCAGTGAGCTTGCAGCTAGGGCCTGTGTGTTAGCATTTATTCTGTGGACCAGAACATCAGCACATGAATTGTATTTGAATTCTGCAAAGGAAGTGTGAAGGGGCTTGTGTCTAAGCGTTGGCGAGCTCTCCAGAACAGTGCATGAACGTTGTACAGGACTTGGGTCATCTGCTGGATCGCTCAGCATCATTTGGCAGACTTGTGGTCCTAGATGCTCTGCTTCTCCCCTCATGCCACTACTTGTGGGGAGGGGTCCAGTGTGTTTGGGAAAGATGACCTGGCGATAAAATGCAGCAGGACAAAAATCATAATACAGATGGTTACATCATTCAAGTGGCAAAAAACAAAAATAGGTAACTGTAGGCAGTCATGGTTGAGTAAATCATGGCATGTTACGGTGCATGCGGTGCTATGCATAATAATGTCTCCTGACTTGGTTGCTCTAGTTTACTTCTGTAATGTGAATACCATTTTTTGTTCATAAGAAGATGCACGCACATTGTTGCATACGTGTGTGTAGGAACAGTGAGGATGCCTGGAGGGGTGCGTATGAGACAGTGGCTTCCTTCACATTAGGATTGGGAGCGGAAGAATCATCGCCCCTTATTCATCTCTGTGCTGCTCGCCTTGCTACTGTGAGCTTTCATTCTTTCAAATCCAGTAGTAAAAATAAATATAGAACCAGGACTTGCACAAAAGTGTTTATAGCAGCTTTATTTTGTAATAGCCTAAAATTGGAAACAACCCAGATGTTCGCAGGTCAGGTGGTATGTCCCTGCCATGGAATCCTACTCAGCAATACAAAGAAATCAGTTGTTGACCTGAGTCTCAAGGGAATTATGCTGAGTGACAGAAAGCATTCAGTTATATAACATTCTTGAAATGAAAAGTTATGGGAGTGGAGAAGATTCGTCGTTTCGAGGAGTTAAGGGAGGGAGGTGTGCACAAGGGGTGTGGGGGTGGCTGTGAAAGGGCAGCCCAAGGGTTCTTGTGTTGGAACTGCTCAGTGTCTTTCCTGGGTGGACACACACCCACACGTGTCTTAAGAATGCAAGTGAACAGGAATAGGAGTAGTGCGTTGCATCACCGTCGGTGTCCTGGTGATGCATTGTACTGTGATTTTGCAAAATGGTACCAGGGGAACTGGGTGAAAGGAAGTGGAGTTCTATTATTTCTGTAACAACTGTGAATCTACAGTTACCTCAACAGTATGTTTAATAAAGAATGAAATCAGGGTGAACTAATAGAAGTTTTCAGGGGTACAGGCACTTAATAAAGCATTTAAAGCAATTCAGCCTTCAAAATAGCATCGCCTGCGGCACCCGCGTGGCTCAGTTTGGCGTCCAGGTCTTGGTTTCAGCTCAGGTTACGATCTCAGGGTCATGAGATGGAGCCCTGCGGTGGGCTCTGCACTCAGCGGGGACTCTGCTTGGTGTTCGCGCCCTCTCTCCGCTCCTTGCCCGTGCTTGCTTGCGTGCGCACGCTCGCTCACTCACTCACACACATACATACATACATACATACGTCGATCAATCAGTCAGTCAATCTGTATCATCAATAGCAACAACACAAAACGGCACTGTGCCTCTTTACTCAGGACTGTTTCCTTCTTTATTTCTTCCTGACGGGTGTCTCTGGGTTCATTTGGGGCCTCCGTCTAACTCGTACTTTATCTGAGGAGTGAGCACTCCTCCTGGAGGACAGACCACGTGGGCAGAGCTGGACTTTGAGAAGAAGAACAGAGAATATGGACTGGTTCCCCCCCGGGGGGGGGTGCCCGTCACATCCAGCTGTAGCCTTAAGCCGCTGGGTCCATTAGTAAAGGGAGCTTGTGGTCATCACCTGAATGTCTGCACTGGGCCTGAAAATCAGTAGGGCTCAGTAAATGGAGTAACAGATTCAGGAAACACTTGAAGCAAACTTTACATCCTGTTTGCTCTTCAGGTCCTGCTTCAGCACAGACCCAAGCTCGCTCTTGGGCTGCCCTTTGCTACCTTGAATTGTGTTGCGAATTGCAGGCATGCTCTGGTGCCTGCTTCATGCTGCAGTTTTCCATATGTAAGTTTAATATCAGTTATATTCCTTGCTTCTTAGGCTTAAGGGTTTGCCATTTTGTCTTTTTTCAAGTAAACTTTTAATTTGGGATGAATTTTAGGTTTACAGGACAGATGTAGTTCGTGTGCTGTGTGCCTATGATCCCCTCAGCTATTTTCCTCCACTGTTAGCAACTTAGTTGAGCAGCTAAGGAAGGAACTGGTAACCCAACTTCTGACTTCTTATTTTCCTATTAACATCCTGTTTCTGGACCACTTTGCCTTTTGGAAGTGATTATCTAAATTGATGAGGTTGCTTAAATATTTTCCTTGTCCTAAACCCAAGAATTCTGTGTGTGTGTGTTGGGGGGGCTTTAAAAAAAAAGAATGCTGAGGTAGAGCTCCTGGAGATTCTATGCAGTCACTCTGATGTGGACGAGAGAACCCTCCGCTCCCCAGCCCCAGCAGATCGCACTGCAGAGCCATGCAGACATGGCGGGCAACCACAAGCTTGGCCGGGAAGGTGACTGGGGGCGGGGAGGGGTCCGGTTGGGGGGGGTCCATAGGCGCTAATGGATTTCCACAACCAGTACTGACATTTCTGAACTATCCTACTGAATTATATTTGGGGTTCTTAATTAGGAAATCAGTATGTAGGAGGACCGGTGTTGTCATTTACCCTGTTAACTTCTATTTGATGTAATATTCCTTAAAATGGGTGCCAGGAGGGGAGATTAGGGGAGGAGGACCAAGCAGCGTACAGAGGGCTTTTGACTTGGAATTCCAGGTGAACTGGTGGAGTTGGGAGTTTAGGCTGTGTTCGCCCTGTTGGCGCTCCATGTGTTCCGGCCTTTAACTGAGCTGTGGTTTTGCTCACTGGGTTGTATGACTAGTCGGAAGGTTTGAGGAGGACTCTGGGGCCTGAGCAGAGACTGAATCTGAGGTGTGTGGCCTAGGCAGCACCTGGCGGCAGTACACAACCGTCGTAGTTGGAAGGCTGTGCGGTCTTACTGTGGTGGTTTGTCCCCATAACTCCGACCTTTTTGGGGGGAGGTGTGAGTAATCTTTGTGAAGCGACGGAAAATGTCCAAGCCAGCACATTGAAAATCTGCTCTTTGTTATTTCATCCAGGAGTGAGATTCGGCGCTGTTAGCGCCACATCATTTCCATAGCAATTGGCAAGTGTTCTTTGTTGAGTCGTCCTGTGTTATGACATCACAAATGGAAGTCCTTGGGAAGGGAAGCTGAATATAAGCATGGCCTCCTCAGCAGAAAGAGGAGGAAATATATAGGCTCTGTAACCAGCCACGTTAGCCTCTTCTGTGTGTTTCTAGTCTTTAGAAAAGCCATTTTGTGTCCTTTTGTATGTATATATTAAAATTGCACCATTGCACCTCTGGTACTTACCACAGGGTTTGGCATCAAGAGCTTTACCAGTCACAAGTAGTGGGAGTGATCTTGACTGTATTTGAGTGTCATGAATATATTTTGGAATAACACCCCCCCAATATTTGGCATATTTCGGACGTTTTGTTTTTTTATTGAGGCATGCCATGTTGTCCTTGGTGCTGCCAAGCAGGTCTCCAATCTTATTTGAGATCATCGTGTGTCAGAAAATGAGTGCTCTGGTTCCCAAGTGGCCAAATGAGAGTTAACAGATCTGGGGAAGGTCCTATCAGATGGGACATAAAATTCAGGAACAGGATCACTTTATATATAGTGATACACTCATATACACACACTAATCTTGCAGTTCTTTGGTGATAATGAAGGCAATCTTAAGCATTGTAGACATTTATGGAAGTCTGTTAATACAGAGTTTGTGGGCTTCGGGTGCTTTCATCATTGAATTCAGGTCCAGGGATTTACGATGTCTTAATTAAAATTTTAATCCTCTTGCTGAACTAACTAATTTATGAGGAGCTTTTTTAAAATGGATATTCATTCCCTTAGGAGCTAGACTTGAGTTGTCAGCTTTTTCTACCAAGGCCCCGTGGGAGTTGGTTGGGAGCTTCATGGGGCCTGTCACTGGCTAGATTTCTCATGTACATGGTGGACCTCTAAGGGACTTATTGTCATAGCCACTGGCCTGGACCAGCATCTCCATGCTTAAGGGGGGTGGAAAAGAGCAAATCGATCAACATAGCACATATGTGTAAAAAGTTTGGGATATTGCTCAGGAGAACCCAGTTGAAATGTGGAACTTTATTTTGCCTTTAGAGACCGACTACAGAGAAATCCTGTCTTAATTAACACTAGAATAGGATCCCTCATTTATAAAATATTAGACTTTTGTCAGTCATTGCATTGTAGTTATTAATCCTACTTCTGAAAAACTGTAGCCCATTTTTCCCCCTACCCTACACAGTAAAAAGTGCTGTGGATGGTGATCCATAGATCTTTTGACTTGATCTTGATTTTTTTTTTAAGATTCATTTTAGAGAGAGCATAAGCCTGTGGACGGCCACAGAGAGAGGGAGAAGCAGACTCTCTGCTGAGTGTGGAACGCACGCTTGATCCTGTGACCCTGAGATCACAACCTGAGCCAAAATCAAGAGTTGGGCCTTTAGCTGACGGAGCCACTCAGGCGCCCCACCTTGATCTTGACTTTTATTATTACCATAACTTCTGGGGAAAAAATACTCTATTTCAAGTCATCAAGACCCTTAAAGATAGCCTTGTTTCAGCTATAAACCGAATTCACTTGGATTTCAGAATCTTTGGGATTACGAATCAGTTGGGGAATTCTCTGATCTGCTGTAGTTCACACTGCTTACATCTACAAAGCATCCTAGTTTTAGGTGTGATGCTGTTTTGTATACAGAGGTTTTTATTTTTGCAGTCATGCACTAAAAACCATATTTTAAGGCAATTGTAGTACAACAGATTTGAACCGAGAAACTAAATTAAAATACCAAGCCTACATCAAGCAAATTATTTTAAGATTTATGGTGCATTCCTGTGGTATGAGAGTGTGTATAGTGCCGACTTAAGCTACTGCTGCTTCTGGAGAGCCTCTGAATAGTTGATGTGTCCTTCCGGTGTTTGTTTATCATGTAAAGGGAAATAAGAATTTATTTGTTCTTATTCCAACACACTGTGTCTCTTTGATAACGGAGGTTGCATGTGATGATATTTATTACTTGGTATCTTTAATTTTTTTTAACTTACAGCTCAGAGAACTTTCCATATAGGTACATTGAAACACTGCTTTATAAAACACTGATACATAATATTCTGTTGGTGGAATGTGCCATAATTTATTTCATAGTCCTTCGTAGGGATTTTACCTCATAAAATATTTTTAATGATGGTTTGATGTTAATTTAGGAGGATATATGTGGATGAAAAACATTTCAAAATACCTTTTTCATATGTTGCTTTTTAAGCACCTGTTTTAAGAGTTTGAGCTAATTAACAACAGCATAAAGAATTTCTCTTCCCCACTCCACTTTCGTGTGTGTGTGTGTGTGTGTGAGAGAGAGAGAGAGAGAGAGAGAGAGAGAGAGAGATGGTTGAGGGACCAATTCAAAAATGTATTTATGTTTGATGTATAAAGTAACTGTAACACAGTTGTTAAGTATGTATATTTTGATAGTTAATTAGATAAGAGCGTCAGGATTGGAAGTGATATATATTTGGTAATACCTGTTTATTGGCCTCTAGGGATTTCTAAGGTGTGTTTTGAGATGCTTAGGGGAAAAAAACATGTTTTATGTTCAGGAATTGGTTAAGAAGTAATCTGATAATTGGGGGTTTTGAAGAGTGTCTACAGGGAATGGGGAGGGTGCTGTCCTTGGTGCTGAATCAGACTGCTTGCCGATCTGAATGGGGGGGGGCTCTGAAATGTCGCGGGCTTAGAACACACTTAGGTAGCTGTTTTTAAAACCACATTTCCTGTTCGTAGCTAAGATTGTTGATTTCAGTCAGCATGTGTAGAGGCAACATAAAGGGGTCCAGTGAGTTTCAGTGAGCTGTTCTGACATCTGGAAGCAGGAGAGGGTTTACATACGAAGGATGGGCCTTTTTGGCCAGTGAAGGCTATTTAAATCCCAAGTCTTGACATCACATTTTTTTCCTTTTAAGTCCAGGACCTATGTCAGTGTAAGAAGATTTTTTTTTTTTGGGTTTGTTTTTTTAAAGATTTTATTTATTTGACAGAGAGGGATCACAAGCAGGCAGAGAGAAGGGGGGGAAGCAGGCCCCCTGCGGAGCAGAGAGCCCGATTCTGGGCTCGATCCCAGGACCCTGAGATCATGACCTGAGCCGGATGCAGAGGCCTTAACCCACTGAGCCACCCAGGCGCTCCGAGAATATTGTTTTTAAATAGAGATAAGAATGTTACTTTTGAAGTTTACACCTTATATTTATTTGCCATTCATTGCTTCACAGTTTTGAATCTATGCCTTTGATTATAAGTAAATGTTTGTCAAGCCACATTTCAGCAAGCATTTAGAAAGCTATAGCACGGGGGGGGGGGGGGCACCTGGGTGGCTCAGTTGGTTAAGCGTCTGCCTTTGGCTAAGGTCATGATCCCAGGGTCCTGGGACCAAGCCCAGGGAGCCTGTTTCTTCTCCTCTCCCCTCCCCACCCCACTCGTGTGCTCTCTCTCTCTCTCAAATAAATAAAATCTTTTCTACAAAATAGAAATCTTAGCACATTTTTATATGCTTCTCAATCCTTTCCAGACTCCTTATAAATGCCAATCCGCCTAGGGACCCCCTTTCACTTCCCTCTGCCCCCTTCCCCCGATCTCATGGATTTATACTTCAGTTATCACAGTAATTGTCCAGTGACACTTTGAATCTCACAATGTGATGTTTTAAAGCGCTGACATGTGATCGACGATTCGAATACACACTACTAAGTATATATTTAGTTAACAATATTTCCTCTCAGGTTGAGTTTTATTTTCACTTTTTAAAAGACTTATTTGAGAGCGAGCGTGTGTAGGGCGAGGAGCAGAGGGAAAGGGAGGAGCAGGCCCCGCACCGAGCAGGGAGCCCAGTGTGGGGACTGGGGCTTGATCCAGGGACTTGTAGTCATGACCTGAGCCGAAGGCTGACGCTTAACCGGCTGAGCCACCCAGACACCTTGTGGGGTTGAGTTTTAATGAGTAGGAAGGCCATTTCAAAATACTATTGCCAATAGAGCAAATGTAGTATATTGATTATTTGTACCCCATTTAGCATTTTGAAAGCAAAGAAAGTTCATATTTAGTAAGCATATTAGTAAATACCTTTTGGGTTAGAGCGTGCTCATTATGGTACATTTGGATGGTATTATTAGTGACTGGAAATCGTCAAAAGTACAAATATGTTTTTATTTATTTAATCCAAGACCCAAAGGTAAAAACCATGGAATTTCTTTGTTTTCTTTAAAGCTGGAGATACAGATGACCCACCAAGAATTACTCAAAACCCTGTTATCAACGGGAATGTAGCCATGAGTGATGGGCACAACACCACAGAAGAAGATATGGAGGATGGTGAGTATATGTGGTTTACTTGCATTGGGTAGAAAATTATCAGAAGCACAACTAGATGTGCTATAGATTTCTTGCTTGAGTACTTCTGAGTTTTTTAGGAGTAGCTAGTTTCAGGAGGTTTGTATCTGAGGAAAATTGAGGAGACTGTTTTGGTTTTGAATTTCAAGATTACCTACAAATTTCAGGGTAAGGTGGTTCTCCCCAGCCTAGGTGAGAAGGTTTAAATACAGAAGTTTGTAATTGATGGGGATTTACTCAGGTTTGCAATTTCCCAGCCACTGTTAGTGTTCAGAACAAGCGTATCTTACTCTCCTTTCCTTTTTGTTTGCAGCAAGATACTTCTAGACACTGGAACCTGGCTTTCCATTGCATTCTTACTGTAGTGTGTTTATCAGTTGTCTAGCTGATAATCCCTCCCGCTCCCATTAGGTGTGAAATCTGATTCGAGCTTTGGGCTTCATTCTCCCACGCTAACTTTTGGTCTGTATCTTCTATGCAAAAAGTGTATGCATAGGTATATGCATGGACATTTTGTGCCCGGGAATTCACTTTCTTTCAAGGCTGTTTCTTCTTAATTTATCAGATAGGTGACCTGTACACTTATTTGCAAGGTCAAAATCATGAAACGGTAGCAGTCAGTAATCACTTTATGCAGTCCCTGGAATCTTGTAGTGTAATATGAAACCATGTTCTGTCAAAAGCATGTCCATCAATCCTCATGAGGGTTGTGTCCTTCCCAGGGGAGTAACGGGGCAGTTGAAAGAAACCGTCAGTCACGGGCTGCACCACCAGAAGGACTGCTGTTCAGACCTCCTGCCAAAAGTTCAGCCTCCATGAGAAACTGCAGCCGTAGTAGAGAGTTCTCTCACAGTGCGGTTTACCCCCTGGCAGCTGGCTGAGGCAATATCTGAGGAAGGTAAAGAGGCGTGGTTTAAACCCCGCTGCTTTGTTACCTGTGGAGTGCGCTTTCCACGGTAGATCAAGGGCAATGGTGTGGGTGCGGTTTCTGGTTGCTGGGCTCTTGGTTTTATTGCAGACACCGGAGGTGCCGAAAGTGATTCAGAAAGCGCAGTTGGGAAGGTGTGGCCAGGCCCAGTGTGCCAGGTGTGAGGTAGAGACGGGTTCCAGTCCCTTGCGGAGCAGTAACCGGCCCACCCCAGGCAGAGAGCTCCCCGTCTAGTTCCACAGAGCAATTCCAAAGGAATATTTCCTCGTGTGTGTTTTTGGGGAGGGCTGGGGAGGAGGTGCAGATGTAGATAAAGGGCAGAGTTTCTCGACCTTGGCACTGTTGCCTTTTTGGGTGCATCATTCTTTGTTGTAGGGGCCATCCTCATCGTGATCGGATGCCAGTGTCATCCCACCCTTCCGCCCTCTCCCTGCCTTCCTGACAACCAGAAGTAGACACTGCCACATGTCTCTAGGGGTCCGGAGTGCCTCATTTGAGAACCACTGTTAGGAGATCCGTAATGTACATGAAAACCCCTTTCCTTTGCAGGCAAATTTTACTACATTAGTGGTAGTAAATAATGTGCCAGAACATAGAACCTAATAGTGACTTACCAAATGGGGAAAGGGTATTATAGGGCAGAGCAGAGTGTTCTTCAGTAACACCATGTTCCTGGTTTGGGGTTTTCGGTGTCTTTTGAAAGCCTCAGTGTAAGAGAGTGAAAAGATTCTCTCTCTGATGGTAAGGGGACGGGAGGGAGATTGTTCTGGCTCTAGGAATAGAAGCCTTAGTTGAAAGCAGCATTTTCCCAGTTGTGCTAAGTATTTTGAAACTCTTTTCTGTGGGATGTTAGCATGTGAGAAGTCTTGAGTGGTCTAGGAAGTTTGAGGGGTACTGGGCCACCCAGATGTCCATATCGTGGGCTTCTCTGGGCTGTCCGCACCGTAACGTCTTTCTCCACAAGACTTGTTAATGATTCCCCAAGACTCTAAACTTTAGAAACCCTTTTCTTGAATCTCCTGACATGGGAAAGTAGGGCACACGATCTAGGAAATGCTGGATTAGGCTTATCTACTGGACAGAAGGGCCTTCTGTGGGAGGGGAGTTTCTCTACAAAAGCTAAATGGCTGACAGCACAGACAGGTGTTGGGTTGAGATAGAGAGCATATTTAAAAGTCCTGGTAACGTGGGATTACGGGCAAGAGTCAGAATCATTTTCTGGTTGCACCTACCTATGCTACTTTGATTTTAGTTCTTACTCTGTTTTTCCGTAGTTGAAGATGAGATGTTTTAGAATAAACGCAGCCTCTATAGAAGTTGGTACCCATGAAACAAAAGTAATGTCTGAGGATTAAGTAGGACTTGAAAAGAATGAAAAATAGACGTTTGATAAAATTACTGCAAGAGCGCTATTTGGGGACTCTTCAGGCTAAGCTTCTGATTTAAAACAAAACGAAAGACGGTATCTTCCTCTACCTTTCTCGTGCAACTGGACCCCAGTCTGGTTCATTGGCCTCTGCCGTGCGAGGATGAGGTGGGAGTCTGACTGCGCACAGTGGTGCTGCTGTGTGAGTGCGGGATGCAGGTGGCGGGTGACAGCAGGGAGCAGACCCTCCTCGTCCTGTCCGTGACAGTCCAGAGAGTCACGGAGTCAGGCATCAAGTGCAGCATTCAGGCAGTTTGGAGAGTCTTCTGTTCAGATGAAACACTAATTCTGCAGGATGTGGGGCATTCCTCAGAACCCCAAGTGTACTGCTTTACAGTTTTGTCTTTCTTTTCTTTTTAATTTTGAAGTAATTGTAGGCACAGGGAAGTTGCAAAAATAGAATCTTGGAGTACCTTTCACCTGATTTCTTGGGCAAAGACAGAAGTGTGATCAGGCCAGGCCTTTCTGCGAGAGATGGGTTTTAAGCCTGCTCCGCTCTTTTGTAGACCCTCTTGCCTTGACCTTTTGGGATATGATGTTGTTTTTCATTTATGTAATTAGTTACAAAGAGTTGAGAGCCATAAGGCGACATTTTTATTCACGTGAAAGCTTGTGTTAAATGTCCTAGTTAGCGTATTTCGCGAAGTCAGTCTGTCTTGAGGATGTGCCTTGAATGTGAGGCGGAATCTCGCATCTAGGGTATAAACCCAAGTGTGTGAGCTGAGTCTGTGAGGCAGGGGCAGCTGAACCTCTCCGCCTCTGCAGGAAAGGTTTGCTATCTTGTCGACTCAGTGTCATCTGAGTTTCGTTGGGTCCTCTATTTACTGTTTAATTCTGGAACTTGATTATAAAGTGTGGGGGAGAACAAAAAAGCATTTATGATATGTTTCAGTTTTTGTCTCTGTAAAAATCGAATCTGACAAAGAATGAAATTGTATCTGAAAACAAATAGTTGAGTTAGAAGAGAGGCAGAACTTTGGGACATTGAACTCTTGAGGGTCTCATGAGTGTGTGCCCTGAGGTGATTTTTTATTTGGTTGATTGCATTTCTTTGGTCCTGGTAAAGCAGGCCAGTTTGATTGGGCTCTGCATGTGGGGGTGTTGAACTCTAGAATATGGCATTTTATAGACCAGAGGCAAGATCACGATTTAGGGGCCACAGGTCTTGGGTACTGAAACCCACCGTGCTCATTTTGTGAATCACCTCGGATAAGATAAACCACAGCCTCAGCGAGCCTCAGTTCCCTCATCCGTAAAGTGGGAGTAACATCTGTCTTTGGCTCCCTTGCAAGATTGAGATGCTGCTCACATGCGAGTCTGAAATAGTGGCCCACTTTGTTCCTAAGCCATTCCGACACATGACCTTGAACCCATCTCTTGGCCTTTTGGGAACTTTTGCCCCTCCGAGGGGTTAAAGTCCTAGCTGCCTCTTGAAGAAGCTCGGGCACATACTGCAGCTCTTAGATGGGACTCCCCCCTCTTGAGCAGCCCTTCCTTCTGAAGGGCCTGTGCGGTATGCAGAGCAGGGTTACATGGAGCAAATTGGGGAGGAAGAGTGTTGACACGAGGGATCAGGGCCAGCTGTCATGCTTACTTTTGGTTCTTATTTCTTTGGTAAAGAATACTACCCTCTCATGAGGATTGATGGACATGTTTTCTTAAGAACAAATCCAGGTAGTCACAAACATCAGCACTTCCGTAGCCCGAGAAGCCCGTATCCTGAGCACTTGGTTGTCTTAGCGGAGTGTGGAGACTGAAGGATGAAGGAAGGCAGTGTGCTCTTAACATGCTCTTCCTCCAAGCCCGAGAGCCTCCCTTGGTGCTTCAGGGGCTTGGGGGTCAGTGATGGCCAAACAGCCCCTGGTGCCAAACCAGGAAAAGCCTTCCATGCACCTTAGAGGGTTCTGAGACCAGCTGTGGCTCTTCATGGTGTGGTTCTTGTCCCCTGCCACCGGTGCACTGTGGCCTGTCTGCAACCAGCTAGGTGCCGACGTGGAGAGAAAGCACGGAGAGATTTGTATAGCACCTTGACCTTGCTGTAGCAGCTTCCTGATGATCTGTGAGAGTGCCAGCCAGTAAGATTGGCGCGGTGGCCTGGGGAGGGCTGCTCCTTCGCTTGAGTTTGAGAAGCATCCATGCAGACACTGCTGGGCTTGTCAGGGCTCATCAGCAGCCAGCGTCACTTGTAAATGAAGAGTCACCATCTCAGTCAAAGGTAGAATTCTGAAGTGTGACTTTTTCCCCCTCCCCAAGATTTTATTTACTTAATTGGGGGAGGGAGGGAGGGAGGGAGGGAGAAGCAGACTCCCTGCAGAGCAGGAAGGCCAATGTGGGACTCGATTCCAGGACCCTGGGATCATGACCAGAGCCAAAGGCAGACGCTTAACCGACTGAGCCCCCCAGGTGCCCCTAAAGTGTGACTTTGAATTGAAAGTCTGCTAAGAGAGAGGCACTCGATCCATACTCCACTTTCTATTGGAGGAAACCCTAATTCCCTAAATTGGCCTTCACATCTTGTTGAGTAAATTTAACAATTTTTACGATTCATGTGGAGAAGAATACCAGTTTCTTTCTCTTTAAGTTAACCCCCCCTTGGGGAGTCCAGGCTGGTATTTTCACGAAAATACTGGTGGGAACTGGTGAAGTTAACATTTATTTTTGGGCTCACTTCTTAGCAATCTTGTCTCTCAAATAGCACTGTGCTATGGCGGGTATGGCTGTGGCACTCTCTCCAGGTGCCCCATGGACCCCGTGCACCCACAAGCACCTCACCCCCCTCCCTGCTCCTCTGCAGACCGGGCCGAGTCAGCCCTCCCCTCTCCTCCTCGCGCCCCGGCCTCCGGCAGGTGTCACACGAGCCGCTTTGTGCCACCTCTGCGGAAGCTGTCCACTCACTGAGGGTGACTCGGGAATTGCCAGAATAGAGTAGACATTTCTTACAGGCTGAACTCTGGAATCGAGGAGGGCAGGCAGGTGTGTGCTGTTAGCCCTCTGGGTTTTGGATCTCATTCACACATAAGCTTGTGTCACCGCACTGTGTTAGGTTGTCAGTGCTCGGCAAGGACGCCCTTGCTTCCCCCAGATTCAGGGTTAGCAGTTAGCTTGCGGTTGCCCGCAGGTGTTGGTTGTCCCACGCGGGGTCCCACGGTCGTCAGCCGTCGGTGCTGTTGGACAATGCCCGAGCCCTGTGATTGACACGGCCTTTTCTTGCAGACACGAGTTGGCGCTCCGAGGCGACCTTTCAGTTCACTGTCGAGCGCTTCAGCAGACTGAGTGAGTCGGTCCTTAGCCCTCCGTGTTTTGTGCGAAATCTGCCATGGAAGATTATGGTGATGCCACGCTTTTATCCAGACAGACCACACCAAAAAAGCGTAGGATTCTTTCTCCAGTGCAATGCTGAATCTGATTCCACGTAAGACAGTTTAAATGATGCGATTACAAACCCACAAATAGTTACGCTACGCGATTGAAGGCCCGATCTGATCGGCCTCTTTGAACGTAACAGTATTGAGTTTCCTTGCTGCCTCTACATAGCCCTTTGATTTTACATTCGATGAAATACATTCCCCTCTTTAAAACTCACTGGTAGGTATTCTGTCCAAACTAGAAAAGGTGTCTGTTTTTCTTGCAAATGAGAAAGTGAGGTTCATGTCTTAGGATCTTGCAGCCCATGGAACCTGGAATCGGGGCCCCTGTGCACGGGGTCACTACTAAATTGCGGGCTTTCGTAGTCTATCAGTCACTGCCCGAGGGGAAAACTGTAGTCCAGGAAAGTCCTCAGGTCCCGTGGCCTCCCCATTGTTGTGTTAACCAGTTCCTGTGTGTTGATTCAGAGAGATTGAATTAAAACATTCTTTGAGGATATTACAACATGGGCCTCTTCAGCTTATTTTAGGAATATTGTTTTGTACCTGTCATTTCTAAAAAGAAGTGTGTAATAAAATGTCTTCAAATTGAGAAAAGTCTTCATGGTCCCATTATTCAGATGAAACTAAAGATTAAGGCTTCACATTTTCTACCCATTGATTCCTTCTCAAAAGGAGAAGGAATTAAAAACTGTCACTGTTCAGCCTTTCTCAGAAGCTTAGTTGACATTGTTTGAAGGGGTCCCCGGATGACTTGGTCACCATGTCCTTCTCGTTCCCTATGGAGGAGCCCAGGAGAAGGACTGTCTGTGTGGTCACCCCCAGACGGTGGCCCTTTGGAGCTCTCAATGAAGCCTGTTCCCCAAAGGGCACTGGCCTTCCCTGTTCTGTCCAGGCCCCAGGGGACGCAGTCCCGTTTCCTTGGGCTTTTTTGACTTGAATGGGTAAGAATTGCAGAGCCAGGCGTGTGCTGCAGCCAGGGCCTGTGTGTAGGTTACGTTTTTCCTTCCTGTGTTCCCATTATGATCTGGTTTCTGGTGAGTATTTGGGCTACACGTTAGTCTAACAGACAACTTCACACTGACAGTCGTTGGGGAAACAGCGAGCGGTCTGTGCGCAGCGTGGCCGGCCAGAGCCAGCATAGCGCGGGGGCTGACCCCGCGCCCCCGTGGGTTCACTTCTCTAGCTCTGAGCCCTCAGAGGACCTTTCAAGGGCTGTAGCCTTTCGGCTTTTAAACATTGATCCAGAGGCCCTTGTGTGATCTGTGCCCACCTTGAC
>CM052805.1:6646345-6686091 GCA_028533885.1 Nasua narica | reverse complement strand
TTGAAAATCTTCCCCTGTGTTTATGATGGTACTTTATTTGACTAAAAAAGCGGATTGGGGTTTTCCAGCCTTACCAATCACAACAGATTTCTTGATTTAGTCTTCTCAAAACCTATTCAGCCATTATTGCTTAATTTTTGATTATGGTTTTTAAAATAACCATCTGTAATTTAGGATTCTTGCATTTTGTTGCCAATTTTTAAAATTCTCCATGGATGCGTTCACACACACACACACACACACACTTTAACCAGGGTCCTTTCGTACACCCGAGTGTGTCAGCAAGGTCATAGGCTAACCCCTGGAATCACAGAGCACTATGGACCCCGGCCTTGGCCAACAAATAAACATCTCCTCTAGGGTTGGTCACGCTTGGTGGCAGTCATGTTCGTTTGTGACTTTGCATTATATACACAGGGAGATGGGTCAGGGGTGGCTTTACCTGGCGTTCTAACTTCCTGTTACGATGGGGGGAGCGCGCAGTGGGGGCTGCTAACTCTGAGAAGACGTACCTTTTCTTCTCAGCAGCCACCACCTTAGACTAGGGAGAAAGAGCACTAGGAGTTACGAAGCCTGAACTAGAACTTGCCCCAGTGTACGTGCTTGTCTTTGCTTCTCTCCGTGACTGCCAAGAGAGGGGTTCCGACCTGCGTTTCTTGCTGACTCCCCATGTGACCTAGTATGAATGCGGTGGACCCACACTGGGGCCAGTCCCACAGAGCTCACGACTGTCTCAGTGGGGGACAGAGGAGGCAGGGCTGCCGCCGTCGGCGGCGTTAAGCTGCTTCTCCAGTGCTGGGCTCGTGCACTTGGGTGAGCAGAGCCCGTGACCGTGCTGAGAACTCCTGGCCCTGGTGCCCTCGGTGCCTGGGGGCCTGGCGGTGAGTTTCTCCCTCGGCGGGGTGTGTTGGCCGTCGTTCCTGTGTCAGGATGGGGGGAAGGAGGTGATGGTGCAGGGCAGTGCGGGAGCTCGCCAGCGTCTCGCCAAATCGCTCCACACCCACTGCAGAAAGCGAGGAGGTGTCCTGTGCGGTTTTTCCCTCAACCTCCAACTGATCTTGTAGGTGGGATTCAAAGAAGCACACGGGCTATGTCGGTTTAAAGAATCAGGGAGCGACTTGTTACATGAACAGCCTGCTGCAGACTTTATTTTTCACAAACCAACTACGAAAGGTAAATGGATGGTATTTCTCTCCCTCAACCTTCCACCCACCCTCTGGCTCAAGTCCTCAGGGGCAGGCAAAGTCCGGTGGCCGGTCACCGGACTTTGCCATGTCCCTCCCAGTACCACGGTGCTGTCTGCGGAGAGGGGCCCTCTTTTAGGCGAACGCGTATCTTTATTTCGGCGCGTGGACCCTGAAGCTATTGGTGAAGCTAACTTGGGTGATCAAAAGTTGGCTAGCTAACAGACCTAACTTTATGGGGCTCTGTAGCCCCATAATACAGTTTATTTGTTTGTAATATGAAAGCCATTAGCAGCAACATTTGAAAAGTTTTATATCAAAACTGGATTGAAAAGCCACTGGCGGTGAAGTCTGATTTTCACTTACAGGTAAAACTTAGGTTCGTGAGAATACTGATAAAAACCACAGACATCCCTCGACTCTGCCGAAGGATAGCCGGTCGTCCGTCCCTTTGGGCAGCACGGGCTCCTGGCTGTGGGGGGCCCCTGGCTGGTCGACTGGCTCTTCCTGTTGGGCGGCACTGTCGGCCGCTGCCCCAGCAGGGCGGTGTCTCGGGGACAGGCAGGCGGAGGTGGGCATTGCAGTGGCACTTAGGTCTCAGCGCAGCTTCTGTTCACAAGTAACGTTTACGCTAAAAGTGTGGCTCCAAGAGGTAGGAAATAAAAGTGGTTCTCTTTGGATGGTGAGCCGTGGGTCATTTTTTAAATTCGTTTTTACTTTCTTGTGTTGTTTTATACTGCCTCTCAAGAGTTTCGTGATTATTATTATAATTTTTTTTTAAAGTCTGTGACCTATTTGGGGGGATAGTTGGAAGCCCTATCAACTACCTTTAAGCTGTTGTGATATTAGAAATGATACTTTCACATAAAATTCCATTTTTATTTCTTAATCAATTATTTTAGGCTGTGTACATGATGCCAACAGAGGGTGACGACTCATCCAAAAGCGTCCCCCTGGCGTTACAAAGAGTGTTCTACGAATTACAGCACAGCGACAAGCCCGTAGGAACAAAAAAGCTAACGAAGTCCTTTGGGTATGTATCGGAAACCTGCCTTTCCCTTCTTGCTTCTGCAGGGTAGAATAACGAGTGTGCAGTAGCAGGATGGAGACCAGGGTGTAGGCATTTCCACACTCCCGGGTGTTTTTATTGCCATACTTGGTTTGTGCTTTTTGGACGTAAGAGGCTCTGTTGGAGAATTTTGCTTGACACCTAATTTACCACAGAATGATGTCCTCTCACACACACGAGATATTCAGAGGAGGACAAAGCTGGGGTTTCCTGATAGAATCCATTGTCTTCTAACCAGGGCCCCCCGAAAATAACCTCCTCCAAAAAAATGACTTTAAGAGTAATGGCCGATTATACCGCTTACTTTCTTAAGTCTGAGTTGCTTCATGTGCTCTTACTTGAAATGTGGAGGTTTAAGTATAAATGTTCCTTTTCTCTTTCCAAGGTGGGAAACCTTAGATAGCTTCATGCAGCACGACGTGCAAGAGCTGTGTCGAGTGGTAAGTTGTGCGCCGTCATCGTACACCCCGTAGCGTTGACTGCACGGGTGGACGCGCTGACCAGGCCCGAGCTCAGCCCTGCCTCGCGCCCGTGCGGCCCAGACGCGCCCGTCCCTGAGCGGGGCGGAACCAGGCCCGGAAGGAGAGGTGGCGTCTGTCCCATGGACGAGCCACAAAGACAGAACGGAATTGCTGTTGGAGAGGGCAGTGGGAGGGGAAACTTGGGTTGACGTAGCAGGAGGTAGTACGGTTGGATTTTGTTCAACTGGTGCATCTGCCCGAGTCACTAATCCGAGAGACCGCAGCCTGGCTTAAGGAGCTGTCCCGATCCCCGCGCTTCGCTGTTAGAATTGGGACTTGCATCGTCACTCGAGTGTCCGGACTCCTCCTCGGCACAGAGGTTCAAACGGAGGCAGCCCTCCGTGCGGGTGATTCTCCCCCAAACCGTCTTTAGTCGGTAGCAAATTCCCGTCCTTCCAGTTGTGGCCAGAGATGCACCTGCAGACGCGCACACACACGCAGACGCAGACGCACACACACACGCAGACGCAGACACACACACGCACGCAGACACACACACACACGCAGACGCAGACACACACATCCCATGAAATGCTTATCCAAGGTGATTGGCTGGGCAAGGTGTGTTTTCTTTTTTGCAGCCCTAGCTGGATTGAATCCAGTCCATTAAATGTCCATGGACAAACCAGTCAATCCTGTTGACAGGCTCAACCTCATTAATCTCTTGGTGTGGACCAAGACGAGTTAGGGTTAGTGCTCAATTTACATGCTTTTCCACAGAGGTAAAATGAATATAAAAAATGCTTCTATAGGCACTACAGATTACTAATTCGTTCCAAAGGCTGTGTAGAGGTTAATCTCAACGGTCGCATGTGGATATTTTTTTAAATATCCAACCAAGGAAGAAGACTTTGTATGTTTCCATAATTGCATGCTAAAGGTCATAATACTTATAGTCTAGAACTTCTTTGACCATTGAAATTTCCTAGTCAAGTTTCAAATTACTGTATGTTATTTGAGCACAACATTTTCTTCAAGTCGAAACTCTCTCTTCCAGTTGCTTGATAATGTGGAGAATAAGATGAAAGGCACGTGTGTGGAAGGCACCATACCTAAATTATTCAGAGGCAAAATGGTGGTATGTGGTGACCAGCTTTCAATAATTATTTTAAACGATTTAAGAATGATAGTATTTTGACAATTAATACTTAAGCCGTCTTCTTTCCCTTGTTTGTAGTCCTACATCCAGTGCAAAGAAGTAGACTACCGGTCGGATAGGAGGGAGGATTATTATGATATCCAGCTAAGTATAAAAGGAAAGAAAAATAGTAAGTTCTGTGTACCTTTTGACATGACCTTTTGCTCATTGCTGTTTTGCTTTAATGCTTCATTTCCCGGAGTGGTTTTCGTTGAAATGCTGCACAGAGAACGAAGCCCGAGTGACGAGTATGCAGCTCTCTGCGCTGAGCGCACCCGGGCTCGGTCTGCACCCCCGGGCTCAGGCCGCACGGCGTGGGCAGCACGGATGCTGGTGCTTCCCCACCACAACCTCCCCTTCTTGAAGGAAACCACCGTTGGGGCTTTTAACCTCCCCTCCTAGGTCGTGTTCGCATACTTGAAATATTGATAGAGACGGGATCGTGTAGGTTACAGCCTCCGCTCTGCATTTCTTTTTCTCCGCATCATACCCACGGGTAGTAGCGATAGTGGGTTCGTTTTCGCTGCTTGATGGTTTTCCACGTGGGGGGCGCATCACAGGTGTGTCGAAACCATTCTTGCCTCGATGTTTGGGGTCTTCAGTGTGGGGCTGTTGGGCCTAAGGCTCCCTGACTGTTCTCGTGCCCGCTTCCGGTGCACGTGTTTGCATTCCTGGTGAGCAGGATTGTTGGCTCCGAGGGTATGCACACATTCCGTAGGTGAAGCCAGCAAGTTTCTCAACTCAGTTTCTCAGTTCTCGTCCGTCCAGCGATGTGTGAGAGCTGCCATCGCTCCCCAGCCACAGCAGAACTGTCAGCCGTCAGATGGAACAGTTCGATGGGCGTAGGGTGCCCTCTCAGTTTCAGTACACGTGTCCCTGTAGGTCCTCGACATCGTCACCTTTTCAAATGCTAAATGGCCGTTTGGATATCTTCTCGAACACAGGAATGTATTCAGTAGTGACTTAATGTCGTGTGGAGCAGTTCTGTCACGTGGGGTTTCTGGGTCTGTGTCTGGGGGTTAACTTGTCGTCATGGGTTCTGTTTTCCAGCTTGTTTGCATGTCTGGGCATCTTATGGATGTCTGCCGTGGTGATTTTTATGTTGTTGGGTATTGGATATTCGTAACCTTTTGCTCTGGGGCGTGTTGAAGTGACTTGCACATCGTGTGGTTCTGTGGAGGCCCGGGGGGGAGCCCAGCAGTGTTTATTTAGGGCTGTTGGGGCCCATGGCTGAGGCAGCACCCTCTGAGCCTTCTGCTTGGAGCTCCGTGTGTGAGGGAGCTCCTCCCTGTGGCTGGGGGAGCAGAGACCGTTCTCGGGCCTGCTCCCCAATCCTTTGGGCGGTTCTCTCCCCTGTCCCAGATAGTATCTGCCGTCTGTCAGGGAGCTGCTGGGCCCTGTGTAGGTTTCTCTTCCGCACGGTGAGCTGGCACGGGGGACAGGCTCTCTCCAGGTCCCGTCCTCCCCGTGCTTGCACCTCGTCAGCAGTCAGACCTTCTGTGCGTGTGTGTGTTTGCAGACTCTGTCTTCTGGTCCACTGGGTGTCCGTGGGCGAATTCTCCATCTTCCCCATGCCCGCCAGCTTTGTTTCGGTTTAATTGACAGACTTTGTAAACTGTTCAGAGGGAGCACTGTGATTCCTCTGGACCCCCTGCAAAAGGCGAGCATGCCTGTCCCTGCACAGGGTCCCGTCTGTGTGCGAGGCAGGGCGCTTGAGATCGGCTCTCATAGCAGCGGGAGCTTCCCGGCTCAGTCCCCGTGTTTGATGTAGGTCCTTGTCCTGATTCATCTTCCTCCTGTCCCAGCCTGGCCCTCCCGTCCCCACGGCCCCGCTGTCTTCCTGCACTGTCTCAGTTGTAGCTTTATGAGGAGTGCCTGGGTCCAGATGTGTTCTCTAACATAACGTCATTTTACTAACATGTGTGGAATACTGGACTCCATGTCAACTCTCATAGCACCCCAAGGAGACCATGTCTGCGTTCTTAGGGGTTCCACACTTGTGCGGAGCGGTGGGGGGTCGCGGCCAGTGTGGCGGGTCTGGGGAAGGGGCAGGGGCAGGGAGCTGCCGCCCAGGGCTGTCGTCCCTTGCGCTCTCCTCCCCTGCCTGCCGGAGCGTGTCGGGAAGGCTGTGTTACCAAGGCTCCAGTGAAATCATCAGCTGACTCTCTTCTCTTGCTCTCTTTCAAGTATTTGAATCATTTGTGGATTATGTGGCTGTGGAACAACTAGACGGTGACAATAAATACGACGCCGGGGAGCACGGCTTGCAGGTAACGTGGGAACTGTGTGCCGCCTTGCCCGTCACTGTGTTTTCACGTCCTTTGCGTTAGTTGTGGATGAACAGTCATTTGTACCTTTTCATACACTGCTCACAGGTAGAGCTCAGGGACTTTTACTTCTTAGCGCGCACACTATGTTTTGGAGCCTCCGATGGTGCAGCTGGTGGGACTGAGCTGCGGGCGGGAGGTGGACGTGCAGGTTCTTGTGTAGACCCGTCACCCAGCACCCGGGAGACCCCATCCCGCTGTTGGAGGCGTTTTCTCCCTGGCGTCTGTGACCCTGCTCCTCTCCTCACTGGTTTCCCCTGGGAGCTTTTCCTCAGCTTCTAGTTGCAGTAGATGTTCTTTCTTGCACTTTTGGCTTGTGGTGGTTTGCACTTGGGCGTGTACGTGTGTGTGGAGTTAGTGGTCTCACGGATCGTGACCTGTAGAACGAGGAGGGCACTTTCTTTCACTTGTTTTGTGAATCCGTGGGGTCCCTGCTTGACTTCCACAAAGCCCCGCAGACACTGAGCTTCTGGCCGAGCAGCGAGCTTGGTGCACGGGGGCCTGGCCCGTCCACGGTCGGGTGCAGAGCCACGGACCGTCGCCTGTCCTGGCTGCCGGTCGGCGGATGCGAGCTGCTGAGCAGCGTCCTCGCAGTGCAGGCGGCGCCTGGGCTCAGCCAGTTCGTGCTCTCCCACACCGTCCTGCGTCGACCGAGCTGCCTGGCTTGAACGGTGTCCCCGTTTTGCAGGGCGCCACAGGTCTGCTCTTCTGCTCAGGCTGCTTGGATGCCGCGGCGTGTGTGGCTCAGAGAGTCACTTTGCGGACGCTTCAGTCAACTCACGAGAGTTGCCCTTGTCCACACTGGATAGTCTGGGATCTGGGTGAGCAGTACTCGAGAATCGTAACCTCAGTGGACTGTGGCAGAGAAACACTTCTTCTGTTGTTCATTCATTCATTCATTCATTCATTCAAAGATTTTATTTATTTATTTGACAGACAGAGATCACAAGTAGGCAGAGGGGCAGGCAGAGAGAGAGGGGGAAGCAGGCTCCCTGCTGAGCAGAGAGCCCGATGCGGGGCTCGCTCCCAGGACCCCGAGATTGTGACCTGAGCCGAAGGCAGAGGCTTAAACCCACGGAGCCACCCAGGCGCCCTACTTCTGTTGTTCTTTTAAGTTGTATTGAACCCATGCTGTTCCTTTGTGTGGCAGGTTCCTTGGGTTTTCATTTTTCTTTCCAGAGATACTTTGTCCTCTTAAGCACGGTAATGAGACATCAGAGAGCCTTGCCTGTGGCTCGTCACAGGCACAGAGCCTCGGCGGGCCGTCCCCGGCCCCAGAAGGAAGGTCTGAGTCGGAAGCCGAGCTGGGATGAGAGCCCGGCAGTCTGGTCGTGGTGGCGCTGGGCAGAGCCTTATTTTCGTGAGGAAACCCGTGTCGGCTGAGGTGGGGCCCGGGGTGTGGGCGCTGTGGAGTCAGGCCCCCCAGAGGAGGCCTTGTTGAGGAGCAGGGTGCGTCCCACTGCACACAGGCCGTGTTGCCGGTGAGGGTCTTTCTGCTACCGAGCGAGGACAGTCTCCAGAAGTGGGTTGGACTGGAAGTGCGGAGCGTGCGCTCTGCGTCCCGTGCTCGGAAGTGACGGTGTCACAGTCCAGGGGCAGGAGGCCGCCGACCAGTGTCGTCCTGTCGGGTCTTGGGAGCCGCACTTGTTCCAGGCGGCGTCCGTGAGCACGCCCGCTCTCAGGTCCCGGCGGCCCTGGCTTCTGCTTTTCCAGCGACGGAGGGTCTGCGTTTCCCCCACTTGCCAGAGTGTTTAGTGAGTGTAACACAGGCAAGGGATTAAACCTTGGTTTACTCAGCTGCTCCCCTGTTGTCGGGCATCAGAATAGAATCTGGTATTATATCAGATTCAGAGTAAGTTGCTCACACGCAAGCTATCTCAGCAAACCTGAGGCAGATCTAAGCGGAACACGTTACTTTAGTTTTTAGTGAAGCGTCGCTGATGTGCAGAATTGTATTTGCTTCACGTGTGCCGCGTGGTGGTGTAATGTTCACGTTCTTTGACCCTCCCTCGTCCTTCGTGTCTGTGACCCAGTCTGTAACCGAAGGTTTGGATCTCTTGATCCCCCTCATCTGTTGCGCCCCATCCCACCTGCTGCCCTCGACAACCACCAGTTCTCTGAGCTTGGTTCTTGTGTGTGTGTGTGTGTGTGTGTAAGATTTTATTTATTTATCTGAGAGGGGTGCGGAGAACCTGCGAACTGGGGGAGAGGGAGAGAGAATCTCAAGCAGACTCTACCCTGAGTGCAGAGCCTAACATGGGGCTTGAGATCATGAGCTGAGTGAAACTAAGAGCCACCCATGAGTCTGTTTCTTAAGCAGCATTTTATTTATTTATTTATTTTAAAAAAGATTTTATTTATTTATTTATTAGGAAAGAGAGAGAGAACATGAGAAGGGAGAAGGTCAGAGTGAGAAGCAGACTCCCCATGGAGCTGGGAGCCCGATGTGGGACTCGATCCCGGGACTCCGGGATCATGACCTGAGCCAAAGGCAGTCGCTCAACCAACTGCGCCACCCAGGGGCCCCTTAAGCAGCATTTTAAAAGCACCCTAGCTGGGTACCTAAACCACTCTCTCTCCCACCAAATCTCGCTGACCACTGTTGCTGTCCTTGCTTCAAGTACTGAGTAGGGCTGAACTAAACTTGCATTTCTTTTTCAATGTTCAGGAAGCAGAGAAAGGTGTGAAATTCCTAACTTTGCCACCAGTGTTACATCTACAGCTGATGAGATTTATGTATGACCCTCAGACGGACCAAAATATCAAGATCAATGATAGGTAATCTATAGTGGGATGCAAAAGTTAAGATTGAATTATAGCCTGACTTTGGGGGTCAGTCTCAGTGTTGTGTTTAGTCCTTTTTATATTTTTAGTCCATCTCTGATGTATCTAGGTCTCTCTCATGCCTCAGTGTCCCAAGAACAATGGTTTCAAAGGGAATATTTCCCTTAACGGATTTCAGAGGCTGCTTCTCCCATTGTTCCCTCTTAGGGAAGCCAGCCCCCTGTACACTGTGGTAGATGGAGGTCCCTGAGGGGAGGGGGCTTTCTGCTCCACCTGTTTTGCATTCACCAGAACGTCGCTTTTACCTCAGGAATGGAATTTGATGTTGTTGTATTTGTTTAAATAGGATCCTCCCAATATTTTGTAACTGCTCAGTTGGTATTCTAGAATGTGCTGGATTTTCAGGAAGATGATGTAGATGTATGTGTGTGCCTTATTCCAGGTGTTTCCCCCATTCTTACAATGCCAGTTAAAAAAGAATGATGGTTAATACTTTATCAGGTTTACGATACAGAAGTTTTGACCTGGTTCATTTGGGCCCAGGGTAGAGGTTGGTTAGTCACTCATCAAACTTGAGAGAGAAGGGACTGAGTCAAATTATTTGCCACCAGCCGGCTCTTTGCTCTTTCATTATTCCCATCACTATGGAATCTATATGAAGCGGTCTTAACCAGACCTCACAGATTGTCATCCTGCAGACTAGGGCCAACATGCTGCTGTGTTTCGTTGGGCCCTCACCTTGCTTTTGTTTATTTTTATTGGCATTTGTTGCCAACATGAAAAAAAGAAATCATGAGATTTCGTATAAAAGCCCCGATTTCTGGCATCCTTTAGGAATTCTGAACATTTGGCAGAGCGGCCGGGATTGCTGAGGGCAGCAGTGGGCTGGGGCGACTGCCCCTTCAGGCTCCGTGGGCTCAGTCTCCTCCGAGCCCTTGCCGACCCGCCTCTTAGCGCACTTCTCCGGATTAACTTCACCGTGTTGTTAAAATGTTCATGGGCCCCTGTCATTTAAAAACAAGTTCAGTATGTGAACTAGAAATCACGGGGCATAGGGGATGTCTTCCCTGTTTAGGTCTGATTTCCCATGTTTCTCAAATTTAAAGTATATGCTCTGTGGTTTATGAGCTGGGCAGCCCGAATTACTCACTAATAACACTTGGCATTACCCATATCTCAGAAAAGTCACGGTGTGTGTTTATCACAAGACTGGCTATAGTATGAATATCCTCGATTTAAAATTCTGGCAGGCATCTCAGTGCATTTAGAGGCATTTTCCTCCTACTTCGCTTCAAGTCTGTTACTGTCTGAATAATTAACTTGTTCTAATGAATGGGCGCTGCCTCAGAAGTAGTTCATGGGACCTCCAAGTCCCATTGATACATACCTTTCCAGATATAGATGAGCCAATGAATTAGACCGTCTAGCAATAAATAAAGCCTAATTAGGTAAACTATTTCACATGTGAATGAAACCTGGATTTCTTTAAAAATGTTTTTTAATAGGTTTGAATTCCCAGAACAGTTACCACTCGATGAATTTTTGCAAAAAACAGATCCTAAGGACCCTGCAAATTATATTCTTCATGCAGTCCTGGTTCACAGTGGAGATAATCATGGTGGACATTATGTGGTTTATCTGAACCCCAAAGGGGACGGCAAAGTAAGTGCTGGGCAGGGGGCAGAGTCGATTGTGATCGTGCGTAGGGCATCCAGCCCGACCTTCAGCTATGCCTTTGTCTCTTCCCGTCGGGTGGCCTGGATAGCGGAGGATGCCACCCTGGGCTCTGGTTTATCTGTGTGCTCTCATGCGTTAATTGCTGCTACTTTCAAGGTGACTAGTAAATTAGTGATTATATTTTATGTATGCATCTTGTTACTAGTGTTGAGCTTTGGCCCTTTATCCCTTCGTATGTCAAGTGAGGCACGTATTTGGCACTTACGGATGCCAGCAGAGTCCTCACCCGTGGCCTGGGCGGGGGGCACCATTGGTTGCAGTCACTCTGCGTGCCTGGTGGTCTGTGCTTTGTGAGGCGACGTCTTCCCCTGGTTTGCATGGGTCTGCTCTCATAGTCTTCCCCAGGGGACCAGGGTCTCCTCGGGGTCTGTGTCCAGGACCCTAGGGCCAGTGAGGAACCGAGCAGAGGCCGAGCCCGCCTCATTTCGAGCGGAGAGGTTTGGTGGAGGGACCCCCGTACAGCACCAGACCATGATGAGCCTTTCGCTACTGTAAGATTTAGTACCGTTGAAAGAGCCTTGATCCGCAGTGAGATGGGAAGATAAGTATAATGTACAACTCTGCTGACTTTTATTTAAGTCTGGCCCTCACTTGCTGAGATAATATGTCATGAGATAGGATCAAATGACCCTTTTAATTTCATGGCTACACCATAAAATTTCAGTTTTACCAGCAGAGTTAGCTGTGCTCTATATGATTTTCTCAAATCTGTAAAGAGTTGTACTCTTGCTCGAGTGAATCCAAATTGAAGTGGGCTGTTGGAGTGTAAGACAGAATTGCCGACAGATGGGCCTTCGCAGTCCCCCCTGAATGCGGGCCGGGCTCGGCCGAGGTGCCGGGGAGCTCGGTGAGAGGCCCGGTGAGAGGCCCGGCGACGGGACGCGGTGCCTGGTTCGGCACATCCTCGGGTCACGAGCTTGAGGAAAGCGCCGCCTCTTCCTCTGTGTGCTTTAGCTTTGTGCGTCTCCTTGCTCTCCCTGCCAGTGGTGTAAGTTCGACGACGACGTGGTGTCCAGGTGTACGAAGGAGGAGGCCATCGAGCACAACTATGGGGGCCACGACGACGACCTGTCCGTGCGGCACTGCACCAATGCCTACATGCTGGTGTACATCCGGGAGTCCAAGCTCAGTAAGTAGCGCCACTGGCTCGGCTCGGCTCTGTGGCCTGAGTCCCCGCTCCCGGGGTGCTGTCCGCCGCCGGGCTGTGGCCCTCAGCTCGTGCGGCCTCTAGGCCAGCCGGGCAGGGCGTGTGGTTTTTCATGGGGACTCTTGGTCCCGAGTACTTGGGTGTGAATGAGGTGACTCTGCTGACAAGGACAAGGCCTGGGGACCTTCTGAGGAGGGGAGCCGAGAGCCTGCACACAGGTGAGCGACGGCACATTTGTCGTGCAGGTGAGGTTTTACAAGCGGTCACCGACCACGACATCCCTCAGCAGCTGGTAGAGCGACTCCAGGAGGAGAAAAGGATTGAGGCGCAGAAGCGCAAGGAGCGGCAGGAAGCCCACCTCTACATGCAAGTGCAGGTCAGCCTCGCTCCCGTGGCTTCCCTGCCCCCGTGGCGGGAGCTGCTCCTGAATGTTTGTGACTGCGGGGCCGCTCGCGAAGGGCTGACAAAGACAGGGCTCAGGCCAGCGGACCGAGCTGCTATCTCGTGAGGATGTGATGGGGGGGCAGAGGGGTGCAGGCCCCTGGGGGGCGGCATGGGATAGCCACAGGAGGGCCGGCTAGCGGTGCGAGGTGGCGCTCCAGGCCACGCTGAAGCGTCCTGGTGAGGGGCAAGGAAGGAGAGCTGGGCGGGGAGGTGAACTTCCAGAAGGTCTGGGTTCACGGTTCGGCTGTGGTATTGGGAAGCGGGTGCTGCTTTCCGCAGGTTGGAGGCCTGGGAAGAGGCACTGACTGAGCGTCCTGGCCAGGCCCGGGCCCGGGCCGTATCCAGAACTTGCCAGGCGGCGGGCTTCCAGCTCGCCCTCGGGAGGCAGGGCGTGTGCGTGTGGAGGTGCAGGCGCTCGTACTTTCTGAGTCAGCACCTGGTTCTGTCCTTCATCATCCTCATACTTCTCTCCTTGGGTCTCGTGAAGCAAGGGACTAGCTCTTCCTAGGGTTTTGCTGTTGAAACTTTGTTTTGCTTGGGGTCGTCTCATGGTTGGTAACTTGTGTGTTTTCTTTGTATTTTCAGATAGTTGCAGAGGACCAGTTTTGTGGCCACCAAGGAAATGATATGTACGATGAAGAAAAAGTGAAATACACTGTGTTCAAAGTATTGAAAAACTCCTCACTGGCTGAATTTGTGCAGAACCTCTCTCAGACCATGGTGAGTGCCGGCCCTTCTGGGGATGGTTGTTTTGACTTCCAGCTTCTGTCTGCTTTCCTCACTCACTGGACCAGCGGGGATCAGGCATTCGAGCCCCGGTGTACTGGGGACCCTGATGGGGGGGGGGTCTCTGATGTTCACAGGAGAGCTCTATCATTTTATTTCATCTAATCCTGGAATCGTGGCATTCATAAGGAACTAAAGCATGAGCTGATTTTCTTTTAATTAATTTAGCTTTATTTTTTTTCAGGGATTTCCGCAAGATCAAATTCGATTATGGCCCATGCAGGCGAGGAGCAATGGAACCAAACGGCCCGCCATGTTGGATAACGAGGCAGATGGCAACAAGACGGTGAGGGGGCGCGTGCAGGGGGCGTGTGCGGGAGGCGCCACTGACTCGTGGGGGCTGTGGTCTTCGCTCTCGTTGGCCCCTGAAGTAGTCTAACAGCAGCATCTCTTTTGGAAATAGATGATTGAGCTGAGTGATAATGAAAACCCCTGGACGATATTCCTGGAGACCGTTGATCCCGAGCTGGCTGCCAGTGGAGCCACGTTACCCAAGTTTGACAAAGATCGTAAGTGTCCCCGGAGCCGCAGCGTCGGGTCCCTGGACCAGCGTCTAGACACACACGGGGTTCAGCGTTCTTCCCTTGCCAAGAAGTCCAGTTCCCAAAATGCCCCTGAACCCCTTCCCACGGCCAGGCTTCTTGGCGAAGCCGGGTGGGCCCGACCAGCTGCTGGTGGCAAGCGGGCCGTGTCTGTGCTGCGTCCTCGGGGCCTGCCGTGGTCTCGGCCCGTGGTTTGCCGCCCGTCCCCGGCCGCAGAGCAGGTGTCGGCCAGTAGGTTGGCCGTCTCCTGGCACAGCTTTGACAAAAGGGGCGGGTCAGAGTCTGCTGATGCTCGCTCTGAAACAGTCACTTGTTCCTGCTGCAAAGACACACGACACTAGCGTTTTCTCGTGGCAACCCTCAGCTACCTGGTTAGTACCTGGCCTTGAAAATACAATGCCTGATGAGGCCACGGCCCTCGGCGCCATCCTCACTGCCTTGGAGTAGGGTTTCCTGGGGACCCACTGTGTGGAATGCCGCTGTACCCGAGGGTCATTCCGTCTTTGAACCTCAGCTGACACGGTAGCTTTCGGGTGCCAAAGGCTGTCATTTTGGTTGACTCCTGTTCATGGTTTTGGAACATTGTCCCAAGTGTTAAGATCCTAACAAAATCTGTTTATTGATGTTGTAGATGATGTCATGCTATTTTTGAAAATGTATGACCCCAAAACACGGAGCTTGAATTACTGTGGGCACATCTACACACCGATATCCTGTAAAATACGTAAGTCCTGCCCTCACCCCCCCACCCTTGCAAGTTGGGGTTGCTCAAGCCTTGGTCCGCTACAGCTTTGGATTCTTGGTTTTTCTCGAATGCAGGTGACTTGCTCCCGGTTATGTGTGACAGAGCGGGATTTATCCAAGATACTAGCCTTATCCTCTATGAGGTTTGGATGGCTTGTTGTTCCGTAATCCCTGTGTTGGCCGTGGTTTGGGGAGGGCTCTTCTTGTTGGTTTTGCCAGCCCTGACTTCATCACTGGGTGAAGTCGGCAGCTAAGGGGTAGGGACCCCGGGTGGTGTCGAGTTGAGGGTCATGGTTGTAGAAGTCTGATTTCTCCCTCACTTGGGCTCAGTGATCATTATGTCTCCGTGGATGTAACGTTCCCATTAGCATTTTCTCCTACTGGAAATGTAGGGCAGAGAGAACAGAATTCTCCGGGAGAAGCTGCAGCGTCGGGCTGTATGAAACGTTAGATAGACGTTCATCAGGAACCATTCATCTCTTTTACTGTAGGAAGTTAAACCGAATTTAACCGAGAGAATTCAGGACTATGACGTGTCTCTTGATAAAGCCCTTGATGAACTAATGGACGGTGACATTATAGTCTTCCAGAAGTAAGTACTTTTTGAAGGACCGTATCACTTTGTACTAACAGTGAGTTTTCCCATAAGCCCCAGAAGTAGGAAACAAAACTGTGTGAAGACCGAGTTAGTTAAATTTTGTTTGAAGTAGCTGAGAATGTCAATAGACGTCGGGGATTGTGGGCGGTGAAGCTTTTCCTCATAGAACGAATAAACGGTCTCCTCTCCTAAGAATCCGTGATGAGCATGGCGGCTCCCAGCAGGGTGGCAGCAGCCCTGCCAGTAGCGGGATGGCTTTCCTGCCCCTCAGCGCGGAGGTCCCTGGCGCGCACCTGCATAGGTGACTCGTTGAAGTCCCTGTGCCCGTCAGACCAGCAGGTCCACGCTCTGAGACGCTTTGTCTGCAGGCGGCCCTGCTGGGCTTCCTGGAGCAGCTGTCTGGCTGCGGCGGTGTTGCGCACCGGTCACGGGGGGCCCACGGGCATGGGCTTGGCAGATGTGGGTTTGGAGGGCCAGGTAGTAAAGATTTTAGGCTTCGCGCCCTTAGCAGGAAAGTGGTTGCCTGCCAGCTCCCGGTCAGGGTAGCCCTTGCTGTGAGGCACGTCCTCCCGAGCCCTTCCCTGTGTATTAGGCGGGAGGACATGGTTCGGTGTTGGTTTAGAGCCCCGGGCAGCAGGCGGGTTGGCACGGGCACCTTCAGTGTGCGGTGGGCGTCCCTCACTGTGCTGGTCGGAGCTTCTGTCCACACTGGTCTGTGGCACTGTGGTTTGACAGGTGGGCCCCCCCCCCTTTTTTTTTCTTCAAACCATTACCCCCTGGCCTGGACTTTGAGTCAGTCTGTGTTCTGTTTCTTTCTCTCCCCAGGGATGACCCTGAGAATGATAACAGTGAGTTACCCACTGCGAAAGAATATTTCCGAGACCTCTACCACCGTGTCGATGTCATTTTCTGTGATAAAACAATTCCTAACGATCCTGGATTTGTGGTTACACTATCAAACCGAATGAACTACTTCCAGGTATTTGATAAATGCTCTCTCCCCTTCAGATTCCACATCAGAGAAAACAAGTTCTTTTTAAAAAGGAAGGGTTGCTAAAGGTTTGATGGGTTGGTTCTGGAGGAAGGGCGATGGCCTCATCGTCTTAGTGGTTCCTGAGGGGATTGGTGCTGGCGCTGCCCCCCGATTCCCACCCCACCCACCAGGCATGATATGTTTTCAGAGATGATAGTTTGTAGAGCAGCTTTGTTTCCGTTCGAACGTGCCATTGGAAGATAAACCTGCAGACTTCACCATTAAAAGTGAGAAATCGTTGGGGCACCGGCCCAGCTCAGTCGGAGGAGTTAGGGTCGTGAGTTGGAGCCCCACATTGTGTGTAGTTTGCTCAGGTGAATTTTAAAAGGTGTGGCGCCTGGGTGGCTCAGTCGGTTAGGCGTCTGTCTCTTGATCTTAGCTCAGGTCTTCATCTCGGGGTCGTGGTTTCAGGCTAAAGGGTTTCTTTCCTTTAAAGAATTTATATATTTTTTTTAGAAGTTTTTCTTTTTAAGATTTTATTTATTTGATAGAGAATGAGAGAGAGAGATCACAAGTAGGCAGAGAGGCAGGCAGAGAGAGAGGGGAAAGCAGGCTCCCTGCCGAGCAGAGAGCCCGATGTGGGGCTCGATCCCAGGACCCTGAGATCATGACCTGAGCCGAAGGCAGAGGCTTTAACCCACTGAGCCACCCAGGCGCCCCTAAAGAATATTCTTATTAACAGCTAACTTCGCTGATGTGCTGCTTGGGATACACCGGGGAGTAGTTTATTCTCAGTAGGTGGTAGATTTTTAGGTCATGTAAATTCAGGCTGTTCATACCACATTCCTTTAAGAACATTAGGTAAATAGTTAGTGGTAGTTTATAAGCAAATTTCAGTTCACTCCCCAACATGAGCCTTCTTTCTGACTTTGGGTCCCTTCCCTTCTCCCAGGTTGCAAAGACAGTGGCCCAGAGGCTCAACACCGACCCCATGTTGCTCCAGTTTTTCAAGTCTCAAGGGTAAGGCATGCCCCGTCCCCTCGCAGCTGGGTCTGTGCTGCATGCCCTCCACAGTTGATCCAGACGAGGAACTAATTCCAGTGAATGGCTGGCCTTGGCCCCTGGCAAGGCCCCGCCTAGTTTCCGACAGAGTCGTCACCACGCACATCCTGATAACCCCACTGCTTTCTGGTGGCCGAGGCATTGGCAGCCTCACCTAGAGCCGGACCGACTCTAGATACGTCACCCACCGTGCATCTAGCCAGGCCCACCCCAGCCAGGCTGGCACGGCCGTGTCCCCATTGCCAAGTGCGCAGGTGGGACCGCCGGGGGACTAAGGGCTCGGCAAACAGGAGTGCGGAGGGAAGCCCCGTGCCAAGCCCACATCTTGGATCTGTCTGGGCGTAAGGGTGGCCATTTGCTTTTATGCTCACTCATGGGTATTTGTTTTAGGCAAACAAGCAAGTCATTTGTTTATATGCTGTTTTCTTGTGCAGTTATAGGGACGGCCCAGGTAACCCTCTTAGACATAATTATGAAGGGACTTTAAGAGATCTCCTACAGTTCTTCAAGCCTAGACAACCCAAGAAACTTTACTATCAGCAGGTATGAGTCTGAATTCACGTAACTGTGGGTCATAAGGACAAGGCTTGGGTTTTGTGCAGAAATACCTAATAGTCTCTCTTTTCTCAATAGCTTAAGATGAAAATCACAGACTTTGAAAACAGACGAAGTTTTAAGTGTATTTGGTTAAACAGCCAGTTTAGGGAAGAGGTACGTGCTTTTTAATGATACAAATTTTTATTTTCATTGGTGTGTGTTTAGTGTTTTGTCTCTCTAGCCCTTGAAAACCAAAGCAACTAAAGAAAGGTGATAGAGGCCCTCTGTCCCCCTCCTGCAGTGGCCGGCCCCCTGGGCAAGAGCAGCGGGCCGACGGTCGGCGGGGGTGGGGGTGTGTGTGGTCGAGGACACCCATGTTACCCAAGGGCATGCCCCGCCCACTTGAGGTGGTGGTTTTAGGAAGTCTGTCCCTGCTCGGACCCAAGTGTTGAACCTTCGTAGCTCTGGCAGTTTTGAAGGGAAGTGCACACCATGCGCCGTAAACATGCTCATCCTGGTGGAATGGATAGGCTGACATCCTCAAGTCCCCCTCCGGTCGTTGCCGAGGTTGACGCTCTGTCCGAGAGCAGGCTGGCAGATGGCCTTCCGTGCAGAGAGTTTCCCGAGGAGCTGTCCCAGAAATAGCAACGTTTTGACATTAAAGTGGCATTTGTTAAACTCCCCTGCAAGCCTGGGGTGGGGCTGGGGGTCAGAGGTCATGCATCAGGGGTGCTCAGGGTGGGGGTTTCCGAGATGTGGTGGGGAGCTCGGGACAACTGAACATCTCTTGCAGTTTTTTTCTCCTCTTCCAGCGACGTGGACGTGTTGGAGCAGAGACTCCCTTATGTTTTCTTTCATCTTGTCACTTCCTAGGAAATAACACTATACCCTGATAAGCACGGGTGTGTCCGGGACCTGCTGGAGGAATGTAAAAAGGCTGTTGAGCTCGGGGAGAAGGCATCAGGGAAACTTAGGCAAGTATTTCCTGAAGTCGGAGGCGTCCCGGGGGAGGTGCCAACCCCGGACCCTGTGGCTGTGTTACCAGACGTGCGGGCAGAGTGGCAACCAGGCTCTCAGCCCGGCTTTTGTGGCAGTTTATAAATATTGCATGGTTGAGCTGTATTTTCTTCCTTCATTCCCTGTCTCCTGATTGTGATTAAGCTGTAGAAAAGATGAGATTCGGGTAGAAGAGTCAATGCCTGGGGCGCCTGGGGGCTCAGTTGGTAAAGCGTCTGCCTTCAGCTCGGGTCCTAATCTCAGGGTCCTGGGATCGAGCCCTGGCCTGGGCTCCCTCCTGAGCAGGGAGTTTGCTTCTCCCTCTCCCTCTGCCCCTCCCTTTGCTTGTGCTCGCTCTCTTGTCAGCTAAATAAATAAAATCTTATAGGGGGAAAAAAAAAGTCCACACAGTAGAGAGAAGATTCCAGTGGGAGTATCAGCTGAAACTGGGCAGAGCTGCTCTTGGCTATATTTGAGAAATCCAGGCGCTTCTGCTGCGTGAAGCTGATGCTCCGTCCAAAGACAGAAGCCCGAACTTGACGGGCCCTTTCACCCTGGTGCCTGCCGTCTGCTCACAGGACAAAACAGGCCTTGGGGCTCTTTGGTTCCCGGAACGTTTGCTCTGTGATATTAGTAAAAGAATGAGATCTTTATTCTCCAAAGGATGTGGGCGAAAAACACCGTAAGTCCTGCCAGTTGGGAACCATTGTGGGCACAATATACATGGTTCCTGGACACTTGGTTTCAGCGCCATCCCTCTGCCCGCTTTGGACCTTTCTGTTCTCTGAAGAGGAAGAAAATAAGCATCTGTCGATAGCTATATGATAAAAATATTTTTTAGGAAGCTCCTCATCTGTCCTTTTTCTCACACGAACTGATGAAGTTCCCTCCCCCTCCCTTGTTTTGGGCAGGCTGCTAGAAATTGTAAGCTACAAGATTATTGGTGTGCACCAGGAAGATGAACTGTTAGAATGCTTATCTCCGGCGACGAGTAGAACGTTTCGAATAGAGGTAACCGGCCCTCCCTTGTGGGCGCCCTGGCCGGCCCCCTCAGATAGCACTGACGGGGGTGTGCGGCCTCAGTGTCGTGTGCGGTACCAGTAGAGGTGATTCCGTGCAGTTAGTTTTATTCTTACACATTTCAAGAAGTTAATGTTTTATTGTGACAAAATTCACGTTGCGTAGCACGTAACGTAAGCCCTTGAGGTGTGCCCGGCTGCGTGGGTGAGGCCCGTTGGCAGCGTCGCACGGCCCTCCCTGCCGTCCCGCATGTCGGGCCACTCTGCCGAAGTGCTGCCCCCTCCCCACACAACTCCCCGCCTGCCCTGCCCTCGGCACCAGGGTCCTCCTTGCTCTGGGGCTTTGCCCGCGGCCCCCATATGTGGAGCATCGCAGGCAGCTTGCGCTCAGGGGTGAACTCTAAATATGGGCCAGCGGGCAAATCTGGCCAGAAGCTGTGGCTCCCTGCCGACCGAGGAGCGGCTGGAATTTCCAGTTACTAGAACAGTGCATCATTTGGTCTCCCTAAACCCAGAGTTATCTTTAAAAATGCAGATGCCTCCCACCTCTGAGGTCTTCTCATTCCAACAAGACCCAGGCGTGGTGTTGGGCAGAGACGGGCCCCAGCTGCCTCGTTGGAGCAGCCGGAGAAAAGCGAACGCGGCCTCTGTCTGCGCCGACCGCGTCACTCAGCTGTGTGTCCCCTTTTGGGTCCCCAGGAGATCCCTTTGGACCAGGTGGACATAGACAAGGAGAACGAGATGCTCATCACTGTGGCACACTTCCACAAAGAGGTGTTCGGCACATTCGGGATTCCATTTTTGCTGAGGATACACCAGGTGAGGGGGCTTGGCGGTAGGTCGAGGACCCGCCGTCTCCTGGTGCTTCGGGCTTCGCGCTGCCGCCTCGGGGCTGCTGCCCGGGGGGGCTGCTGAGGAGCCTCGGTGGCGTCACGCGGGCGGTGCGCAGAGCGTGTGCGCACACGTGTCCTTTACCGTTCGTAGGGCGAGCATTTCAGAGAAGTCATGAAACGGATTCAGAGTCTGCTAGACATCCAGGAAAAGGAGTTTGAGAAGGTACACATGTCTTGGGCACCTGTGAGGGGCGTACGGGCCACACCCCGAAATCTCGGCTCAGGAAGCCGCCGAGACTTGGGTCAGAGGCGAGCGTTTGCTTGCGCCCAGGGTTCACGGAGGAGGGGCCCTTCTGTCTTTCAGTTTAAATTTGCCATTGTGATGATGGGCCGACACCAGTACATAAACGAGGATGAGTATGAAGTGAACTTGAAAGACTTTGAGCCCCAGCCTGGTAAGCGCCCTTCCGTGGGCCGAGCAGTGGGCGGCCCGCCCCGGGTTCCAGTGGCGTCTAGGAGTGTGACGCAGGGAGGACAGTGCGTGGCCAGGGTGGAGATGTCGGTGGCCCCCTGACCGGTCGCACCGGGAAGCCACCGCACGTTCTGTGAGGGGGGCGGTGCGTGGCTCCGAGTCCCAGCTTCCCCGGGGGCCACCCCTCGCGTCGGCCACTGGCCCTGCCATTCCTGGGCTTGCTCTCCGTCTGGTCTCAGCCCTGTCTCTCTCTCCACCAGGTAACATGTCTCATCCTCGGCCTTGGCTAGGGCTCGACCACTTCAACAAAGCCCCAAAGAGGAGTCGCTACACTTACCTGGAAAAGGCCATTAAAATCCATAACTGACTTCCTTACCTGGTGTGTGCAAGGCGAGGGGCCGTGCGTGGGTGTGTGCCCCTTTTTAACAGCCTAGAACTTTGGTACACGTGCACTCTATCCGAAGTCTTCAGCAAGAGGATTTGCTGCTGATGTTAATTTTATTTTGTTGAGGCTGTTGAGTTTGGCTTCTCTGTATCTATTGACTGCCCTTTTTGAGCAAAATGAAGGTGTTTTTATAAAGCTTGGATGCCAATGAGCGTTATTTTATGGTAACCACAGTGCAAGGCGACCGCCAGCATAACGGGGGTGCGGGGACGAGGCGAGGGCCGCGCGGCTCTGGTGAGAGGCCTCTGGTGTGTTCCCAGCCGGCGGAGGCCGCCTGGCTGCCCGCCTGGGGTCGCGGTCGGCAGCCCCGCCGCTGGGCTTGCGCGTAGGCTCGTCTGACGTATTGCCCTCAGTTCTACTTGCCATGACCTTCTGTGCATCTGTAAAGGCAAAACAGAGAAACCCACAACCTAATAAATAGTGCTCTTTCCTTCACTGCGTGTACTGTCCCCCTTCCTCAGTCCTCCTCCCGCTGCCTGGGTCTCGGTCACCGGGTCTCACGCTGCCGGCTACCACCGACCTGCAGCCCGCCGGCACCGCGGAGGCGCTGAACACGAACGCGGGCCTGGCGGGCGGTTTGGGTGTTTTTATTCAGTTGAAAACACTGTTCAGTACGATTAAGGTGTCCTCTCGGCAGACCTAGCGATCTCAGCCATTCCTACAAGCAGGGGAAACAGTTACCAGTAGAATTTCCTGGAAACGGAACAGACGGGACGAGAAAAGGAGAGCCTTTTAGCAAAGAGGGCATGCTCACTAGTGGTCAGTAAGCTGTTGACTTTGTAAAAAAGTTAAAAAAAAAAAAAAAGAGAAATGAAATTGTATATTTAATGAATGAACATGTACAATTCGCCACTGGGAGGAGGTGACTTTGTTGGGTGCATTTAAGTGACTCTCACTGATGTTGATATTCATTGTGTGTAGTTTTATTTTGGTCCCAGCCTTGTTTCCTTTTATTTTGGAGCTAATGCCGGCTGCGTGTCTAGTTTTGAGTGCGGTAAAATAGAATCAGCAGATCACACTTATTTTTCATCCTTTTCCAGGATTTTTGTTTGTTTCTGTAGCAGCAATGTACACCAACTCTTCCTGTATATTGCCTTTTTGCTGGAAAATGTTGTATGTTGAATAAAATTTTCTATAAAAACTATAATCCGCTGAGTGACGCGGTTGAGAGAGGTCTGTGTTCCCCTTAACTGGCCTTGTCGCTCACGGACGGGCCTGGTTTCCTGGGGGTTTTGGATTTTGCCTCTTCTTACGTGCGTTGAAGCTCAAGCAAGAGGAGGTTTTCCGGGAGGAACCCGGGCACACAGGAGGCGGCTGGAACTGGTACCGGCCCAGTGGGAGGTGCTGCCCAGACCCTCCCGGGCGGGTCCCCAGGCTCTGGGTTGCTCTTGGGTTCGGAATGACTGTTTCCAGGTTTCCACGGCCCGGTATGTGCTTTTGGTCCCCAAGAGCTGTCTCCCGAGGCGCGTGGGCGGCCCCGAGCCCTCCTGCCATAGGAAGAGGAGGTCTGGACAGGCCCGCAAGGGTCTTTTGTGTGTGTTTGACTTTGGGCATTAGTGGTCGATCTTGTGTTTTCGCTGTGGCTGTGGGTCGGTTCTAGTCGGGTAGCTGGCACAGGGTTGTCCCTGAAGTTCTCAAGTGACGGTTCTCACGAGGGACTGGCCCTATGGACGTGTTCACATGTTCTGCGTTTACTTCGCCCTCCTCTCCCGGTCGTCGTGGGGCCGAACTGGGGCCGAGCGTGTGAGTTGGTAAAACGTTTTTTGGGCACCGGGTGGAACTGCCTTTAGTTTGTTGTAAACCCTGAGGACGTTCCGTCTGTTCCCAGCCATCCGAGTCCCCAGACGGATGCGTCCCTTGGGAAGTGTGATTGAACGGGAGTGTGACCCGCACGTGGGCGCCGTGGGCGGAGAAACGCGGCCTCGCCTTACAAACGCGGAGCCTGTCAGTCTTGCCTTTGCCTTCCCTCGCGGTTCCCTGCAGGCCGGCCGGCCTTCCCGCGGGGGCAGTGAGGGCGTCTGTGGAACGCTTTTGAACATGTTGCTGGCCTTTCCCGAGCGCCAGGCCGCGGTCTCGGGGCCCACCACTTCCCGCAGGGAGGGGCGGCTTTGGCGCAGAACGAAGCCGCGGGGTGAGGTGCCCCGACCCCGGGCCCGCGCTCTGTGGGGTCTAAGGACCACGTCTTCCCCGGCGGGCCTCAGCTCGGGCTTTCCCGCCGCCCGTGTCTGCTGGCTTCGAGGCGCGTGGTGGAGGCGTGCGCTCGGGGACGGGGACCCTTGAGGAGAGCGCGGCGCGGGGCAGACGCCGGCTCTGGGGGCCTGTGCTCGGCTCCCCCGTCCTGCGAACCCCGGCCTCCGGCAGAACCGGGCGGGAGTGCTCAGAGCTGCCCGACCGCGACGTGGAGGGCCCCCGCGACGTGGAGGGCCGGGAGCCGGGGTGGTGGTTGGCTGGAGCCGTCGGCCCCCGCGGGACTGGCTGCCCGAGGTCGCCCCTGGCGCCAGGCCCCGCCCCTGGCGGACACTGAGGTCGGCCGCGCCCCATGACGTGGGAGAACCTTGTGCCCTCGTGGAGTCGGGGCCTTGGCCTCTCCCTGCATCTTGCCGTGTCCGCGTGGCCCAGAGCCCCAGCCACAGCGGGTGTGCGTGGCGAGCCCCGCAGGTGCTGCCCAAGGGGCTGAGAGTGGGTTTTTAATTTCACTCAAATTGCTGCAAGTGGCTAATAACCTCTGCTGTGTTGGAAAAGGCCTTTTTCTTTCTTTCTTTTTTTTTTTTTTTTTTTACAGTGAGAGCACAAGCAGGGGGAGCAGTGGAAGGAGAGGGAGAAGCAGGCTCCCTGCCGAGCGGGGATCCCGATGTGGGGCGTGATCCCCGGACTTTGGGATCATGACCTGAACCAAAAGCAGACACTTAACTGACTGAGCCATCCAGGTGCCCCTGGAAAAAGCGGTTCTAACCAAATTGTCCCCGTGTTATGGGTTGTTCCAGCAGTTGGCTCACTTGGACCTTAAGACCCAAAACACTAGTGGGCTTGCCTACTAGCTCGACCTTTTCTTGAGAGCAGAGCCTTCTGGGGCTTTGATTTATTGGATGGGAGCAAAGTTAAATAAAGACGGAGCCTCCCGAGCTCCTTTGCCTCGCCCCCGGGGAGTGGGAGCCTGTGCAGACTTGCCCTTCCCCGCCTTTCCCTGGGAGGGAGGCTTTGTAGCCGGGCCCACGAGGGGTTTTCAGAGGGGTCAGAGCAGGACTGCCAGGAGGGTCCCTCTGCCTCCTGCTCCCTGTGCTCGTGTGCTCGTTTGCTCCCTCGCTCTCTCATAAGTCTCTAAAAGGAAAGTGTGTTAAAACGTTGGGAGGGAAAAGTATCCTCAGAGCCCCCAAGGCGCTTACCTGTCCCCTCCCTCACCAGCAAAGAGCGGGTCCCTCCAGGCACCTCTCTGCGAAGTCGGCCGTGCAGTGTGCGCGGCCGAGACGGTTCAGGGCTGTCTGGCTACTGCCCGGGGTGCTTGCTTTCAGCCCCCGGCCCGGGCCCTCACCTGCTCACCTCTGCCCACACAGCCTGGCTCGGCCTGGGTGCCCACAGCTACCCGAGGTGGCTCAGCTTCGGGGCACTCCCGGAAGTGCTGGGCCCCCTCTCCGGATAGAGGCTCGCTAGCTCCATAGCCCGTCTGCCCCTGGCCAGCAGCACGCGCCCTCCGGCCTGCACCCGGGATATGGCGGGGCACGGCCCTGTCCCATCTCTGGGCGTTGGCCATGCTTGGGGCAAGAGAGTGGCTCAGAGCACGGTGTTTGCTGTCCTTGTAGCAGTCGTCACTGTGGAGCACGCCGTGCTGCCTCCGGGCAGCCCAGAGTGACCAGGTTGTGCCACCTGGCAGGGCTCTCGGCCTGCCAAGTGCAGGGCCGGCCACCTCAGCCTCCTGCTTCCCAGCTGCTCCCAGCCGGCCGGGGTAGAAGGAGCAGAGCTGCTCCCATTTCCCAGTGAGGAGGGCTTGCAGGATCCCAAGGCAGGGTCTGTCTCTGGGCCCCGGGCCCTTGTGGCCACGCTGCCCAGTGGTCCTCAGGGAAAGGTGCCCCGGGAGGAGGAGGCCGCGATCCCCCAGCCTGATTCTACAGTGAGATCTCGGGACAGGACCACCGAGGACCCCCGGGGTGGGACCCCACGTCAAGGCAGTGAGGAGGCCCTGGGATCGTGGAGACGGTAGGGAGTGGTGGGGTCTGTGGGGAAAACAGTCCCCCACAGATAGCAGTTTACTTAACCCAGCTATTCTGGAGGAGGGATCTGTGCAGCTGGACCTGCATAGCTTTTAAAGAAGTCAGAATCTGGATTTTCATTGTGAATCTCCTGATTTTTAAGTCCATGAATGACATTTTCTAACACTGGGCAGTCTTGAGTCAGGCCCGGGGACTGACGGATGGGCTCACGCTGGGTGCTAGCCCGAGCTGTGCAGGACTTCGGGGGCCCCCAGCCTCGGAAGAAGGGTACGGGGACAGAGGACCCCGAACCCCGCACCCTGGGGCGTGGTGAGCAGTGGCGTGAACTGTCCCAGCGCAGAGAGCTCCTGTCTGCGGACCCACCTGGGAATCCCCGTCTGAGCCCATGAGCTGCTCGCTGAGCATGGGCCCCGAACACAGCCCCAGGTGAGCTCTGCAGGCACGGCCGGTTCCAGCTCAGGGCCGGGCACTCCTGTGACTGTCCCCACGGGGCCCGGGCACCTCTGCACAGGTGTGGAGCCCCTCTGGGCCCAGTGAAGACGGCTCCCGCGTGCTGCCTTGGCCGTGTTCGCTCGCTTCCCCTTGCCGTCATCGCCTCCTGCCGTCGCCTTCGGATGCAGAGCCCAGGTGGGTGGCCCCCCGCATTGTCTCCCGGGGTTCCCCCGGTGCCCCCACCCCTCCTGATGAGACGGGTCCCTCGGTACTGAGTGCCCACTGCATGCACATGCTCCAGGGTTCTGTGGCTGCTGGTTACTGCAGCGGAGGGCCCCCTCTGCCTGGGCATCCGCAGCTATAGGCTGGGGGCACAGTGCGGGCGGGGGCGGGAGGAGCATCACAGCAAATGTAGTTCCGTTTTGTTTTTTTTTCCTAATTTTTAAAAAAATTTCACTCCTAACTACACCCAGTTCCTTTTCTTTCCTGCCCCCTAATTTGGGAACTTCACGTTCCTTAAAAAGAAGGATGAATAACACTCATCTTACTTTGCAAAATAAATTCCCTTGTTGGGGGCACCTGGCGGGCTCACTCCAAAGAGCATGATCTCAGGGTTCTGAGCTCCACGTCAGGTATAGAGATTAATTAAAAATAAGGTCTCTAAAAGTAAAAGCCCTCCCTCCGTTGTGCCCCCGGATTTCCCTAGAGGCTCTCCCCAGCCCCACTCAGGGGGGTGTGTGTGTGTGTCCGTTCCCGCTGGAGATGCAGAGACCTCAGAGATGCTGAAGCTTGAGCTCAAGGGAAGGGGCCGGGAAAGGAGTTTATCACACTGCAGTTTCTAAGGGGTCAGATCGGTGCTGGGGAGCCTGGGGGGGTACCTCGCTCCTTGAGTACCAGCTGAGCCCTCAGTGTGAGCCCCGCCCTCCCCGGGCCAGGAGGGACCCCACCAGGACACACACAGGAAGGGCACTTAATGGACATTTATTTTGTGGACGTTCACAGGCGATGGTAGCGGAAGAGCTCCTGCCGGCACACGGGACACGTGTGCTTCACGTCCATCAAGCTGTCCACGCAGAAGGGGAGGAAGCAGCAGCCCAGGAAGCACCTGCAGCCTCAGGAGCAGCGGGGTGTGGGCCCGGGCCCACCTCGGGGAGGGCCCACCCCCATCCTTGCTCCTGCCCCGCTGCCCCCGGGGCGCTGGGGACCCTACCCGTCCGTGCCCCGTGGCCGCCCCCCAAACCCCACAGGCCCGGTGCCCGCGATGCCCAGGGCCCCTGCGGAGGTGAAGGGGGGCTGCTCACCCAAACACGAAGAGGCCTGTACACAGCAGCCAGGTGAGGACCCCTGGGACCGGGGTGGTCACCGTGATGATGTAGTTCCCACAGTACGGGCATACGGACTGTATGGGGGTGGCAGTCCCCATCCTAGGCAACCTGGTGAACACTTGGGGCGGGGGAGGGCAGCTCAGACGCTGGCTGCCTCCTCGGCCTCCTGCGGGCTCTCTGGCATCCTCCCATAGCCCGGTGTCCCACCACCCGCTGCTACCAGCCTTCAGGACCGAGGACCGGCCTTCAGGACCCTCCCTCCATCCAGACACCCCACCCCATGTTCCCTGGTCAGGGCACCCAAGGAATTTGGGAGCATCTCTGCGTTTAAAGCCGGCCCCTCCAGTCAGCGAGCCCCCAGGACAGCGTGCCCCTGTCCCCTTTCTGGGGTCGTGACAGCCGGAGTGGCCCTGGAATCCCTGCCCTAGGTACAAAGCGCCGACCCCCGGTGAAGCATGGTGGGAAAACGAAACCGAGAGCCTGTTGGCCTTCTCGTGTCCTCATCCATCTGCACAGTGGGGCCAAAAAATGTGTTTAGCTATTTAAACCCCGCAGCCATTTCTACAATCCTGGGTGTGTGGAGAAAGGGCACAGGGCTCTGGTGGTGGCCGAGTTTGTTGTTCACAACAGTCCCTGTGACCTTTTTTAGTGTTCTGGCCAAGGACTCGGGGTCTGGGCTGGAGAGGCTGCCTGGAGCTTATGGCCTCTGGGGTCGGAGGTTGGGGGGGCGGGGACTTGGAGCCCCAGAATCTCGCCCGGTGGGGCTGCAGACTCCCTGGTTGGGCAGGGAGCTAAGGGAAGAACTGTGTGGCTAGTGCGGGCGTCCCTACCGGTCTCTCTGGCTGTGCGGGGGTCTTGTCCATCCCGCGCATCCAGGAACCGGGGCAGAGTAGGGAATGGGGTCTCACCAGGATCTCACTCCCAAGGCCTTTCCTGAGCGTCCCCCGTGGGCTGGCCCCCTCCTCCACCGCTTTCCCGTCGGCGAGGGGTCAGGGTGGTCTAGTCTGAGCCCCCGGACCGGAGGAGGGGAAGGGGGAGAGGCACTCACCCGGCTGAACCCCCTGGGGGCCCTGGACGTAGAACGAGGGAAGAACTTGAGTTCCTGGAGGCGGAGGCCCAGGAGGAGGAGGACGACGAGGCTCTTTGGGAGAGAGGAAGGAAACACGCCGTCAGAGCCCAAGGCTTGCTGCGTACCAGGCACTGAGCGGACGACGTGGCCAGCCTGAGGACGGCACCCCCTTCACTGGAGGGCAAGCTGAGGCCTGGAGGAGTGAACGCCAGCGACCGTACAGCACAGATGGCGCCGCCGAGGTTTGAACCCAGGCATTTCTGGCTCCAAGTGTGTCCCCGTGTCCTAGGATATAAAGCTTCCCCTCCCTGCTGCGCTGCCTACTGACGCTCTGTCAAATAAATAAGAAAAAGAAAAGGGACGCCTGGGTGGCTCGGTTGAGCAGCTGCCTTCGGCTCGGGTCATGGTCCCAGGATCCTGGGATCGAGTCCCACATCGGGCTCCTTGCTCGCCAGGGAGCCTGCTCCTCTCTCTGCCTCTATCTGCCTCTCTGCCTGCTTGTGTTCTCTGTTAAATAAAATTAAGAAAAAAAATAGTATCGAGCCTTTGTTATGAAGGACCTGGGGGCCTGCCCACATTGCTCCCAGGCCTCGGCTGGCTCTGGAGGAAGGGGCAAGGCTGTCTGGACAATGGACAAGGGATTCTGGGATCCGGAAACCCAGAGTGTAGTCTCGGACGGGGGGCGGGGGGAACCCCATCATCGTGATGACTGTGGTCGACGGGTGGGGGGGTCCACGTGTGTGTCTGTGGGGAAGCACACAGACCCTTCACATGGGGCCCTGCCTCTCCCCAGGGAGGGGCCTCGTGGCTTGAAGGGGGTGGCCCGGAGCACAGGAAGCCCCTCCTCACTTACTGCCGCACAGACTAGACTCCTGGGGACAGGTACCCCCCGCAGCCCCTCTGGAGGCTGGGTTTTGTACCATTTTACAGGTGAGGAAAGTGAAGGCCGGGGAGGAAGGATCGAGTCACCTGGCCTCACAGCGAGTCGGCAGCTGCCAGCCCTGCACCAGCCGGCTCTTAATCCTCTCACCCATTTCCCAGAGAGAAAATGGATCCAAAGACACTGAGTGACTGGGCCAAACTCTCATCAGCAGGGCCAGGACCCCTGAGGCCACCACCCCTGCCAGTCTGGGTTGTGTCCGGCCGTGGGGGTGGGCAAGGGACAGCAGGGGCAGGTTGTACCTGATGTGCAGGGGCCGTTAGTCTTCCTCCTTCTTCTTTCCAACACTTTAAGAGAGGACACGAGATGTTGGAGACACCACTTTGTCCCACGTTGGGTCACATGGTCCCCGGGTTGTGGGGGACAGCAGGAAGACTGGATTCAGCCTCCAGTTGAGCAAGAGGACCCAGAGTCTCCTCTCCTGCTTCCTGTGGGCCCCAAAGCCAACCTGTCACTGGGTGGGGGCAGGGGACTCTCACCTTGGGGAGGGTTCCATCTTGGTGCCCCCGACGTCCTTTGTTCCAGCAATGGTATCCGGGCAGCGTCGGGTTCCGGGCTCTGAGCAGCCGAGCGCTTGTCTGAGGTCCCCATGATGCTGCCTGGTGGTCCTGGGACCAGAGTGCGGGCCTCCCTGGCGCCTCTTGCCAGGCCTGGCTTGGGTGGAACAGCCATTGTGATGTGCGTCCTCACAGTGGCCGAGGGCTGGGCTCTGGCTCCTCTCTCTGCGGGGGCTGGGGGGCGGGTGGCTCCGGGGGCCCGGCGTGGGCAGCCTTCGGAGGCGGCCCCTCTCCCCTGGCCCGCTGCCCTCCTCGGGGGCCCGGCCAAATCCCGCCGAGTCCCCAAGCGCAGGGGTCGGGGTTAGGGGGGAGGGGACACCAATCCAGAGACTTAGTGAAAGTCACCCTGCCGTGTGCGAAGAGCCGGCAGTGTGGATGGTCACGTCCTGTTGCCGAAAACCGGACCGAGGCCTATGTCACACACTATATACACACATGCACGCAGCACACACGTGGGGACACGTGGACACACGGATGTGGTGTCCACGCACAAGTCCCACCGCCGCCCTCGCCTGCTTAGCTTGTGAGCTGCTAACCTTCCCCCAGCCTCCATCCCCTGGCTTCCTCCTCTGTAAAATGGGGATGCGGGATGCGCCTTACAGGACAGGAGATCACGTGAAACACAAGCCGGGCACCGAGAATGAGGTGCGGCTCCTGTTATCACTGCAGACTGATCTGGGGCCCGAAGAGCCTAGAGGACACACTCCCAATTGCAGAAGGCAGCCTGTGTCCAGAGCTGGTTCGGGGCTTTAGCTGGGGGTCACGGCCGTAAGAACAAGGCCAGGGCACAGGATTTGTGCCAACAAAGGCACGGAGGGAGGGCCGTGTGCTCGGCCAGTAAACTCTGTCACAGAATATCGGGGACCAAAAGTGACGGCCAGTCTGGGGGGATGTGGGTCTTCCCATAGGACCCGGTAAGGGGGATCTGGTGATAAGTCGCACACTTAACAGATGTGGGATCCTCGGGCCCAGCCATACTATTCCTAGAAGTTCATCCCAAAGACCAGCAAAAGTAGCAAATGACGTTGGCACAAGGCTATTGGATCCAGCAGAAAAGACTCGAAACAACCCAAATGTCCATGCGTAGCTGCTCTGATACTACCCAAAATAAAGGGGGGGGGGGGGAAGAAAGGAAAGAAGAGAGAAGGAGAGAGAAAAGAGGATATATTTAATAAATTACTACAGTGTAGTCCGTCCAAGATATATTGCTAAAAAGCCAAGAAGTTACACGTAACTATACCTAAGTATATAACTACGTATATACACATATACATATTCCAAGATGATCCTCCCCACCTAATACGTAGGAACTCGTATTATTGTATTCAATTTATCGAATAAATAAATACAAACTACAAAAATTTTCCAGGACGAAATAAAAGAACGAGTTTTAAAAACTAAAGCTTGATGGCGAAGGAGCTGGGCTGGAAACAGGTTCTCCCCACGCCTTGCTTTCCAGGTTTGACTTTGGAACCTATCATCACTTTCACTAATTTAAAAGGAAGCCCGGACAGAAGAAAAAAGCAAGAGCGAACAACGGACAGCGATAGAAAACAAACAAATGTCGCCGTCTATCAAGATTTCTTCCACGGCACACAAAGCACAAGCCATAAAAAGAAAAACTTGAAAGACGACTTCATCAAAGCACCTGCTCTTCAAAAGACACCGTCGGGGAAGAAAAAAGCTTAGCCACAGGCAGGAAGGCAGTATTTGCAGTACAGGTGTCCAGAACATAAAGCCACTCCAACTGAACAGTTTTAAAAATTCAAGGTTAAAAGTGGACAGGAGACCCAAACGGGCGCCTGGGGAGCTCAGTGAACTGGTTAAGCGTCTGCCTCTCCCTCTTACCTCTTCCCCCCTCCCGCTCTCTTTCACTCTCTCTCACATAAAGTAATAAAATCTTAAAAAAAAAAAAAAAAAGACCAAAGCAGACACTTCACAAAAGAGAATATGGCCGTGGTTAGGAGACACACGAGAAGGTATTCAGCATCACTAGCCACCTGGGAAATGTGAAAACCCTAGGGAGCCCTGGTTAAATTTTTAAAAAACAGACAATCCTAATTGTCGACAAGAATGGGCAGCCACTGGAAGGAACCCTCATATACCGGTGTGAGCGTGAAAGGACCCATCACTTTGGAAGGCTGCAATTTCTTAGAAAGGTAAACACAGAGGCGCCTGGGTGGCTCAGTGGGTTAAAACCCCTGCCTTCGGCTCAGGTCATGGTCTCGGGGTCCTGGGATCGAGCCCCGCATCGGGCTCTCTGCTCAGCGGGGAGCCTGCTTCCCCCTCTCTCTGCCTGCCTCTCTGCCTACTTGTGATCTCTCTCTGTCAAATAAATAAATAAACAAAATCTTTAAAAAAAAAAAAAAAGCAAACACAAGCCCGCCTGTGACCAGCAATTCCACTCCCAGACTTTTGCCCAAGAGAGAGAAAAACACATTTCCAAAAGACGACCCACATGAGAAGACTCATAGTAGCTGTCTTCCTAACCACCAGAATTTAGACACCCAGACATCTGGGAACAGATGAGTGGATATAAACATTTATACCAGGAAATACTGCTCAACAGAAAAAGGAATTATGCATCTACTTGGCAAGACACGTATGTTGTCAAAAATGATTTTGAGAAAACAAACCAACCAACCCTGACCTAAAATAGTACATTAACTGGTGATTCTCTTTGTTTAGAGTTCTAATACCGCCGGAGCTAAGCCACGGGGAGGGAACCGGGAACAGCAGTTGCTTCTGGGCTGGGAGTGGCAGGCTGACTGCCAAGGGCACAAGAGAACTTTCTACAATGATGGAAAGGTGACTGTTGTAACTACCTACACATTTATCCAAACTGCGGGAGCTTGCACCCCTGGATTGTTAAAAAGGTAAAAACGCACCTCAAATTATCATTTGTCATCAGTAGGAGCATACAAAGTCTGGAAGTTTCTTGCAAACCTAAACCTAAACCTATCCTACGGCCCAGATATATCATGCCTAGGTGTTTCCTCAGGAGAAGGGAGACATGTCCATAAAAGAGACAGACATAAAGGCTCCTAGCAGCTTTATTTAAAATAGCCCCAAACCGGGTGCCTGGGTGGCTCGGTCAGTTAAATGTCTGACTCAGCTCGGGTCATGATCCCAAGGTCATGAGATCAAGCCCCATGTCGGGGCCTAAAATTCTCTCTCTCTCTCTCTTTCCTTTGCCCGTTCCACCTCCCCCTCTCTAAAAAAATAAAAAAACCAGTCCCAAACTGGAAAGCACTCTGGAGCTCATAAACAAGAGGCTGGATGAACAAACTGGGATGTTCACAGGCAGGAATACTACTCACCAATGAGAAGACATCATTCATACCACCACATAAATGAATTGCAAATGCGCTGTGTGAAAGCCTTCCATGGGCGTGCGTACCGTATGATCCCATTTATGTGGACTTCCTGATAAGACAAAAGTCACAGAAGCAATCAGAAGAGTGCTTGCCAACAGGGGTGTGGATTTATTAACAGAAAGGGCTCGAGGGGACTCTGGGCTGGTAGAGAAGCCCCATGTCTCGATAGGGGTTGGCGTTACTCAGGTGTATGCACTTGTCAAAGCTCGCGGAATGGTGCGGTGAGATTTGTGTCTTTCATGATAAACTTTTTCAAAAGCTGCAGATAAACACTGAATTCTAGTTAATGATCTATGGAAACTGAAGTGTTTAGGAGTCAGGTGTACTGCTACCTGCAGCTCGCTTTTAAAGTCGTGGAAAGGTAAGAAGGGTTGACAGATTCTTGAATGCATTTGTGGAAAAAACAAACCTTGCAAAATGGTGACAGCTGTATAATCGAGGTGGGAGGTCTGGGGGTGTTCACAATCTTTCCACTTTTCTGTATGCTTGCACATTTCTTTTTACAATAAAATTGGCAGAGGGCAAAAAGTAATTAGATTAAAAGAAAAAAAAATCTCTGAAAGAGGAAAACGAAAACTAATATAACTTGTATGTCAATTTGATGGCAGAACTATACAGAGCTGACTTATTTAAATGAGGCAGCACAGTGCTGTAGCGTTTATGGGCAAAATGATACCTGAGCCACAGGATCACGTCTCTGAGGTCTCTGCCCACCCCACGAATGGGCAGCAGCAGCCCTATCTGCTCCTCTACGGCCAAGGCTGATTGAATCTGGTGGAAGTCTGACCCGGGTTAGGTCAATCAGATCTCCTTGTGCAGGCGGGACTTCGGAACTGGAGCAGAAGTAGATCACTGGGTTTCAGCTGTTTGCATGAACTATGGGCATTTAAACCTAGTGGCTGGGGGGAGCTTTCCTTCCTAGAAAGGTAGACCGCCACAGGTCACTCTTTTGTGATGGGGATGCAAAATACTACATGACAATTGGCATCGGAGAACGCGGACCATCGCTACAATCTATCGTATGGAGACAGAGAGTAGTAAGCGCTCAGTGAGCATCTGCTTTAGATGTTTATCCCATTTGCGGGCAGCAAAACAACTGTCCCCAGGAGCCCACAGCGCCATCTGACACCCTACTCCAGAGGCCTTCTCCCACCGCGCCACCTGCTGGCCGTGGTTATTCCAGAGGCTGCGGTGCTCCAGCAGGGAACTGGGAGGGAGAGATTGGGTACTGTGCTCGCAGGCGGCACATCTTCCTCCTCAACGAGATCAACTTCCTCCCAAGTACCAGCAACCCGCAGGATGCCAGCTGTGACGTGTGGTAAACGTGAAGGTGCCGTCTTCGAAGGGGGGGAGGTCTGGGTACACCGGCAGGGGTGCACGGCCTAACGGGTGCCCCATACAGCATGAGCACAAGAGATTTGTGTGTTATTACCACCGTTTCTCAGTGGATGGGAAAAAGGCACGGTGAGGGTGCGCTTCCTTAATTCCCACAAGGCCGCCGTCACGGGCACCACCTCTCTGGTGGGCGCCTCACCCCTGCCTCTTCAACCGTCCCTCTGATCGCCCTCTCTTGCCCTCCTTCCAGTACCCATGACGCCCACGTCCCCGAGTCTGGAAACCTGTGGTTCAGCATTCCTGCCCGTGTGCCCAGTCCCCTTTGCCTCCACTTGATGACAGCCCATCATCACCTCTTTTCTGTTCCGTGGAAGGGGGGGGGGGGGCACGTCCTCTGGAGCCTGTCCACACCCCTGTACGTACTGGTGCCCAAGACTTGATGCTTGCTGCATCCCCCAGCACCCAGCATGCAGAAGGTGCTCAATTAATGCAGCTTGAATGTATGAATGACTTAAGGAAGGAAGCAACAAACGGGCTGCATGCTCCTCTCATCCAGCCCACCTCATCCGGCTTAAAATCCCCTGGATGTCCCACCCCAGGAAATAGGGTCCTTGTATAGGGTTGAGGCTATACAAGATGTGGGACGGGGCTGGGGACAGTCTCCTTCCTGGGGGATTTTGGGGACAGCGGTCCCCCTCACATAGGGTTGAGATCCAGGCTGTGCCTCTGCACTGGGGCCCTCTGAGAACAAATGAATTGAGGGAGCTGATGGGCTGAGCTCTCAGCATCCTCCCCCCCCACATTGCAGCAACCGCCACCAGGGGGCAGCATTAGGCTGCACAAGTCAGCCCGGCCTCCTCCCTCTGGGCTCTGTGGGCACAGAGGTCCCCATCCTGCCCCTTCCCCCTGCTCCTACGGTCACCATCCCTTCAGGGCTTGTCCAGATCCCCCCACGGCTGCCCTGGGGCTGAGGACTCCTGTCCTACCCTGAATCCCTCAGGCCAGGCTGGAAGGAGAGAGGGCATGAGGCCAGCCGAAGGCCACAGAGCCAGTCTCTGGCGCCCAGACACAGGGCCCCCCACAAGAGAGCCAGGAGGGCTGGCTGGGCTCCTTGGGGGCCTCTCCATAAGCCTCAGCTCTCCACCAGACTCAGGGCTCCTGGAGGACTGGTTGTTTGTTCGTTTTTCACCTTTGCATCCCCAAAATAAGGCCTAGTATAGAGGAGGAAGCATGTCAAGTGTGGGCAACTGTGTGTGACCCCGGGGAAAGCCTCTTTACCTCTCTGCAAAATGGGCCCGATCATAATCCTTGCTGCCAAGAGTGTTAGGAAAATTTCATGAGACAGTTTTACCTTGTTGGCTGATCCTTTACGCATGCCTATGTTCTGTTCCATCCTGCCCCTGGGCATTTGCACTTGCTGTTCCTGCATCTGAAGGTTCTCGGTGAGCTCTGTCTTCAATGAATAGGTTCATGTATTTGGTTACTTGACCAGTATCTGTTGCCTCTACAATGTCAGCTCTGTGAGAGCAGGGACCTCCGTAATTTTGTTCACATCTGTCTCTTCAGTACTTATCACGGTGCCCGGCATACAGTAGATGTTCAATCACGCTTGGTTGTGTGAATAACGAATGAAAGATAGCCATGTGGAGAATCTAGCTCTGTGCCTGGCACGTGGAAAGCCTGCAATGCGTTAGCAATTAGTAACGTTAATGAGCAAGACGATAATAAGCAGTCATAAAAGCCAGGGCAGGAGGCAGGCCATCTCAGGAATGGCCTGAGCCTAGAGTTTTGGCAGCTGAGGGTCTTGGAGGCCCCCTGGTCCTCTCCTGCTGTGTGACCCTGGGCACCTCACTCACCCTCTCTGGGCCATGCTATCTTCTTGAGCAATAAGGCTCTGCAGCTGGGGACCTGCTTGGAAAAAAAAAAAAAAAAAAGGCAGTGCAACTCCCCCGCCCTGCTTCCTGCTCATCCTCTGCTCCCAGAAGGGCCTATCTTGGGCAAGGAGGTGACGGAAAGAGAAAGGAATCCGGAGGAATGAGTTGTAACTGTCATTCTTGGGCAGGTGTGGGGCGCGGTTTTCCCCGGAGCCCTCCCTTCCGTCTGCTGTCTGCAGGGGTGCCGGGAGCCCTGGACGGGGACTTGCCGGGTCAAACTGGGGCATCCCCTAACCTCTCTGAGCTGAATTTCCGGCTCTGCCAACCACCCAGCCTGCATACCCTCCGCCCAGCCCGGGGGCGAGCTGGGGGCTGGAGGAACGTGAGGAGCTGTGCGCTGCTGGAGTCGCCTTGCACCAAGCCCCTGCCTACTGGGCCCAGGAAAGGAACGCGGGGCTTCTCCTGCCCGGGGTGCCCATGGGGGCCCTCTCACTGAAGAGCAGGCACCTCAATGTGAGGGGGACAGGCTTACTGCTTTCCTGGGTGGCTGCTGTCCACCCCCTGCCCTCAGAGCCCTGGGACAGAGCCCCCGAGGCCTGCCTGGAGGAGGAGAGGTGGATTTTCTAGAGAAGGCTCTTGGTGCCTGGGGGAGAGCCCCAGGAGCTGCAGGTGCTTGCGTGTGGGGAGATGCTGGTGTTGCTCGAGACGTAGGTCTTGTTGGGGGGGGGGGGGGCGTGTCTCATCTGCATGGAGTGTCTGTGTGCAGAGCAGGTCTGCACGTGGAGGGTGTGTGTGTGTGTGTGTGTGTGTGTGTGTGTGTGTGAGACAGAGGCGTGATGACCGGCTAGCTGGGCGTGGGCTGTATCCACACAGGTGGGCTCCCGGGCCCATCTCTGTCCTCCAGCCAGCAGGCATGGTCGGCTGACTCGGACCCCCGTCCTGAGCAAGTTCCAGCCTCGAGAGCTGCCTGGAGGGAATCAGCCCAGGCGCAATAGGGCCGAGGGCAGGACCCCCCTCCCCCCCAACTCCTTCTCAACGGCACACCCTCCCGGTGCCATTTATTAGAAGGGAAAATCGAGTCATCAATCAGGCCCCTCACCCTTGACAGATTTCACTGCATCCAGCGACACTGCTATGGCCCCTATTTCTTCAACGTGTACTTACCATGTGTCTTACTATATGAGCACCTACTATGTGTCAGGCATATGAAACCAAGAGAGCAGATAAGCCACCTGCCCTGGGAGCTCACATTTTAGGGGGTAGCACATTCGGTTCAGGGTGGGCAGAGGGTCCTCTCTTTTGAGGTGTCATGACCAGAAAGAGGCCGCCTGGGAAGATGTTGGGGAAGGGCTTCCAGTTGCGGGAAGAGCAAGTGCAAAGGCCCCGAGGTACCCGGTGGGGTTGCGGTGGTGTGAGCTGGGGGACAGGAGGCTGGGCAGGGAATGCTGAGACCTGGTTAAGACTGCTTGGGGCTGCTGCACAGAGGGGCAGTGGCTGGGGCAGACCAGGAACGGGGATGGGACTGTCCAAAAAGTAGTGGCCCGAAAGAGACAAAGAGCACCGGGCAGGGAGAAGCAGGTGTTCCCAGAGCCCAAGCTCCCATCCCTGCTCCAGCCCAGGGAGGCCCCTCTCTGAAGCGTCGGGTGCAGTGACATATCCTGGGCAGGGGGAGGAATTTAGTCTTAAACAGCCTGGAGAATGAGCACCTTGGGGTGTCACATGGCAACATTCGAATCTTGGCCCTCCAGTTAGTGCTGTGTGACCTTGGGTAAGTTGCACTGCTGATCTGAGCCTCACTTCCCCGTCCGTAGAATGGGATGACAATTCCTCTGGGTTGCGGTAAGGCTTTAGGAAGTTAAAAGGTGGCGGTCGCCAGCTCTGACAACACATTATGGTGTCTGGTGTGCCTCACATACTGGAGAGAGCAGAACCGGGTGGCTACTGTCGTTACCAGGGCGACACTTAGATTTAAGCAAGAAGTGTTTAAAAAAGCAAAAAAAAAAAAAAAAAAAGAATGCTTACAGTGTATCCGGCTGTGTCCTAAGCATCCTTGAGTTCTCTCCTTTCCACAACACAACTTTTATCGAGAGAGGTGCAGATGTTGGCCCCATTTTACAGATGAAAAACGGAAGTGCTGAGAGAGGGAAACTGTTGAAGAGACACCCAGTCCGTGAGGACTCCAGACCCGCCGCATCGACCCCAGGGATATCCACCCCAGTCTCTTCTCTTGCGCATTCTCCTTAAGTGGAGTTTTCTGACGTCCGGTCAATCCGAAATGTTACAACGGATGAGTCTGGCTTTCATGAAAGGGAAATAGGGAGTTACGGTAGGGTATTGAGCAGGGGAGGGACATGGTGACCAAAATTCTCTCCCTGGTCTAACTTTGCTTAGGTTCCTCTGAGCCCTCTGCTCTACTGGGCCTGAACTTGAGCTTCTGACCCGGTCCTTGTAGAGTCCAGTTTTGGCAAGAATCCTGTCAAGCTGGTTTAGCCAGAATTCCCTACCCTCAAGATCTGACCAAATTCCTCATCTCGTGCCACCTCCCAGGGGATGCCGGATGGCCCTGGCCTGTCTTCTCCAAGAATCCTGCTAGGTCAGCCCAGCCAGAACTCCCCCCTTCCCTCCGGTACTTCCTCCTAGCAATTTCCCACTCGCTGACCCTGCTTTTTGGTGATAAATCTCCACTTTTCCATGCCATATTTGGAGCTGAGCTCCATCTCTCTCCCTTAGTGCAAAGCCCCATAGCAGTGGTCCCTGCACTTTCAAGACAGTCGTGAATAAAGTCTGTCTTACTGTTTTAACAAGTGTCCTAAGCCAGTTTTTCTTTAGCAATGGCTGGATTTATGCTTTTGAAAGCTCACTCTGGTGGCTCCACAGAAAACAAGCATGGGCACTGATATTAGGGGGAGGCACAAACCATGGGAGGAGGCTGCTCCTGGTGAGATAGAAGAGGCTCCTGTCATGGTGGGGAGGGATGGGGGTGGGGGGTGCGGGGGCTCTGGGGGAGGAGAGGCATGGGGAGAAGGCAGGTGACTGGAAGACTCTAACTTCATCCCTGCTCTTAGACCTTCCCTGGCTGTCAGCACTCTTATTTTTTTTTTTTTTAAGATTTTATTTATTTATTTGACAGAAAGAGAGATCACAAGTAAACAGAGAGGCAGGTAGAGAGAGAGGGGGGGAAGCGGGGGCTGAGCAGACAGCCTGATGCAGGGCTTGATCCCAGGACCCTGAGATCATGACCTGAGCCGAAGGCAGGGGCTTTAACCCACTGAGC